>JAOEGL010000004.1:197317981-197944647 GCA_034509955.1 Urosaurus nigricauda | reverse complement strand
CATTTGCATCCCATCAACTAGATCATCCCTGTTGGTTAAGATCAGATTCAAAATAGCTGACTCCCTAGATGAATGGAATGTTGCGGATATAGTATATCTTGATTTCAGTAAGGCCTTTGGCAAAGTTCCCCATGACATTCTTGCAAACAAGCTTGTAAAATGTGGGCTAGACAAGGTAAACATTACATGGATATGTAACTGGTTGACTGGCTGCACCCAAAGGGTGCTCAACAATGGTTCCTTTTCATCCTGGAGGGAAGTTACAAGTGGGGTGCCACAGGATTCTGTCCTGGGCCCAGTGCTATTCAATATCTTTATAAATGACTAGTATGACAGTATTGGGGGCCTAGTTATCAAATTTGCAGATGACACCAAATTAGGAAGAGTAGCTAATACCCCAGAGGACAGGATCAAAATTCAGAATGACCTGAATAGACTAGCAAACTGGGTCATAGCTAACAAAATGAAATTCAATACAGAGAAATGTAAGGATTTGCACTTAGGGTGGAAAAACGGAATGCACAGAAATAGGATGGAGGACACCTGGCTGAATGAGACTACATGTGAAAGGGATCTAGGAGTCCAAGTAGACCACAAGTTGAACATGAGTCAACAGTGAGATGCAGCAGCTAAAAAGCCCAATGCAATTTTAGGCTGCATCAATAGAAGTATAGTGTCTAGATCAAGGAAAGTAATAGTGCCACTCTGTTCTGCTTTGGTCAGGTACCACCTGGAATACTGTGTCCAATTCTGGGCACCATAATTCAAAAAGGATGTGGAGAAACTGGATTGTGTCCAAAAGAGAGTGACTAAAATGATGAAGGGTCTAGAAACCATGCCCTATGAGAAACGACTTAGGGAGCTGGGGATTTTTAACCTGGAGAAGAGAAGATTAAGAAGTGATATGATAGTCCTGTTTAAATATCTGAAGGGATGTCACATTGGGGAGGGAGCAAACTTGTTTTCTGCTGCTCCAGAGAACAGGACTCAGAACAATGGATGCAAGCTCCAGGAAAAGAGATTCCACCTCAACATTCGTAGGAACTTCCTGACAGTAAGGGCTGTTTGACAGTGGAACACACTCCCTCAACGTGTGGTGGAATCTCCTTCTTTGGAGGTCAGAGGCTGGATGGTCATCTGTCGGGGATGCTTTGATTGGGAGTTCCTGCATGATGGGGGTTGGACTGGATGGCCCTTGTGGTCTCTTCTAACTCTAAGATTCTATGATTCTATATTAACTGAATCTATGTTTTTAATGTATGACATTATTATAAAGAGGCATACAGGAACATATTTGTTCTCACATTCATTCCTAAAGCTCTGTAATATTAGCAAATTTTCTTAAATAAGGTTATTATTGAAAAATGTGAATTTAGAGCTCAGAAGAAAACGGCATCAGTAATACTTATTATGCATCTTAAGATCCCTATCAATATTCTGTACTTCTCCCAGTACCTGCATGAATTTTGTTTTTGAAATGGAATTTAGTGCGTAACAGAACAGGTCCAAAAATAATTCTCATTAAGTTCTAGGAGAAAATAAATAGACAGACAGACAGACAGACAGACAATATTAGAATGCTGCAATTTGTATGCAAAGGCAGTTATAATGAGGGTAATTTTGTCTAGCTAACTGATGTCTGCATTCTAGCTGGAAACAAAGCCACTTAGTCTGGAAAGCTGCAGTAATCAATTATGAATGTATGAGTCCTAAGACTTTAGGATGTTTCTTCTACCCTTCCTTTTTTGTTGTTAGAAAAGGATTATTTCTCATTCATTAACATTAGCCAGAAGTTATTAATTTTAATATGCATTTGGGTGACATTATTTAAATTGTAAATAATTCTACAGGCACCACTTTTTATTTATCATCATTTAGCATATTTATGAGACAATTTAGTAACAAGATGCAGCAGAATACACATTGCTTGGGGTAACTTCACACTGTACAACTCTGCTCTAACATTGCCTGGGGCTTCTCTGGCCACACTTTAGTACCCAGTAGCATGCCACATGGTGAATATGAACAAGCCTAAGTGAAAAATTAAGCAGTAGCATATTGAAATTTATTTATTACAATATGCTATCTTGTGTATACCTTCAGGACAATTCACTTCCTGAGAAACATGGCCATAGTATTAAAGTGAGAGTTGTAACATTAATAATAATGGCTATCATTAATCTTCAGAGGAGATTCTATCACCATATATATATATATATATAGTACAGTGTCAACAACTATACTATATATCAGGACAACTTTGCAACTTCCTCTTCCCTTCCTCCCATTGTAGCCAAGGCTTTAAATGTTGCATGAAAGAGGAAATCTAGTTGGTAAAGCTTTTCTGATGAATTCTTTTAAAAACCAGAAAAAGTGTCCACTACCATCTTCCTGCTTGCCGTGCAGCTTTTAATGTCCATCAGCCCTTTAAGAAACTGGCTGACCTCCCTACTCCCCATCAATGATATTCTCCAACTATTATTCTTTCAAGAAACAGTCCTTTATCATTCCAATTTTCCAGTTAAAACATCCCAATTTTTTTCTTTCCTCTTCCCACTTAGCTTACATTAATTGTTGTAGTCTGAGGTTAGAGTGCAGAAGTAGTTTGTACTCAGTTAATTCAGCAGCTGGGAGGGGAGATGTCAGATCCTGATCCATGTTTCAGGCCAACCCCACCTGTCAGCTGTATTTTAAAAAGTTGTGTACATATGCACTAAATTGAAATATGACCTAAACATCTACAAGTTATCTCCTGTAATTGCTCTTAAATAACCAATCACAATAAGTAAATCACATGAGGATTTGCACACGAAGCAGTAAATCCATGTCTTATTCCAGTTATAGAATACCATTTGAATCAGCTGGATTTGTTAAGTGTTGATTTACCATCCAACACTCAATTTCAATGGGTTTACTCTTATTTATTTATTTATTTATTGCTTGCTTCCCAGGCTACTCCCAGGGCTATCAACAATGGATAAAAACATTTAAACAATACATAGATAAAAACTTTTAAAATCAAACTAAAATATATATTTTGAAAATTATTAAAAAATCAAACAGTTAAAACAGAGCCGTTTTAAAGAACAAAGGCCCTGGGAAATAACACTATTTTAGCTGTTTACTGGAAGCTCGGAAGAGATGGTACCAGCCTGGCCTCCTTTGGCAGAGGGTTCCACAGGCAGGGCACTGCTGCAAACAAAACCCTGTTATGTGTACATATCATCTTAGCCTTGTGGGGATCACCAGTTGCACTGCTGGGATTAGCAACTGGGTATAAGGCAAATAATATTTAGTAAACCTTGTTTTTCAGCCCAGAAAACCAGAATAAAATGTTTTGTCATGCAGGTAATGACAGAAAATCCTAGTATGGCAGGGTAGTCTATCTTCAGAAAAGTAGACTACCCTGCCATACTAGGATTTTCTGTCTTATCTAAAGGACCATTTAAAGGTCCAGTCTATTTTCCTTCCCAAAGGAATTTAGTCTTTCTTTCTGCCAAATATTGAAACATTTTTCCTCGGCAATAATTGATATATTTTGGAATAGGTAAAGAAATCTCGGTAATATGTTAATTTTTATGATATCAATTATGGCCAGAAAAGAAACACGTAGTTTTGTCCATCTTTTCAAGTCTTCCTTGATTCCTTTCCATATTTTTTCATAGGTGTTATGAAATAGATCTAGATTTTGTTTTGTCAGGTATATACCAAGATACCTGATTTTATTGGTTATCTTAAGCTTTGAATTTTCTTCCACTTCTTTGTCTTCCTTTTTAGATAGACTTTTAGTCATAATTATTGATTTGTCAAAACTGATTATAAATCCAGCCATATTTCCATATTCTTTAATCATTTCCAGTAGGTATTTTAGGCTTTGCATGGGATCGTCAAAGAAAAACACCGAATCATCAGTATAAGCTTGTACTTTATATGTATATCCTCCAAAGGTTACACCACTTATATCTGAGTCCTCCCTTATTCGACTATTTAGTATCTCTAAGATCATAATGAATAATAAGGGGGATAAGGGACAACCTTGTCTTGTTCCCTTATTTTTATATGTTCTGCTCTTTCTTCATCAACTATTAACTGAGCTTGCTGTTCCTTGTATCTTTCCCCAGTCGATTTCCCAGAGTTTTCATAAACTTCCAGTTCACCCTGTCAAAAGTTTTTTCTGTGTCGAAAAATAACTTGGCAAGCTTTTTCTCGTTATGTTTTCCAAAATGTTCTAATATATTTAGAACATACCTCAAGTTGTTTTTCATGTACCTATGAGGGAGGAATTAATTCTAGTCTTCATGGATCAGATCAACTAATATTTTGTTTAATCTCTCTGCTATAGTGGATATGAACAGTTTGTAATCCACAATAATCAGTTATATAGGTCTGTAGTTCCCAACCTCACATCTATCTTTGTTCTCTTTTGGTATCAGGGAGATGTATACATCTTTCCATGAGTTAGGGATACTATCTTGTAAGATATTGTTCAATGTATCTCTTAATGGAAGAATCAGTGTGTCTTCCATCTTTTTATTATACATTGCTGAAAGACCATCTGGGTCTGGGGTTTTATTTATTTTAGTCTTTTTGATTGCCTCTGAGATCTTGGTGACATTTAGTTCTTCATTCAGTTTAAGAAGCTTTTGTTTCTCTAGGTATCATTGTATCTTCTCTTCTTCTTTTCCAGTCTCCCCTTTCTTACAGTATGGGTTTTGAAAAAATTCTTTAAATGCTTTCTTTATGTGTTTTTGGTCAGATATTGTTTTCCATTTATATCTTATTTCTGTAATTATTTTCCTTTCTGTTTCCTCTCTTAACTTGTTAGCTAATAATTTTCCAGCTTTATACCCTCATTCAAAATGTGTTTGACTGATTCAACTTAATTTTTCTTCCATCTCTTTTATGATATAGGATCTTAATTGTTGTAACATCTCTAGTTTCTTTTTTATTTTCTTATTTCCTGTTCTTTTCCATTCTTATTCATTTCCTTTTAGTTCTTTCCTTATTTCTTCCTCCTTCTTTCTCCCTTTTTTCTTTTTTCCCTCTATCTGTAGTTTTATAAGTGTCCCTCTAATTACCGCCTTACTGGCATCCCATATTATTTTGTTAGCCATTCCTTCTGTTTTGTTCTCTTAACATAGGTCTTCAAAGTTTCTTTTATTTTTTATTTTTTTGTTATATGTTCATCATTTAACATATTATACTTCATTCTCCAATTATACCCTGCTCTTTTAGTTTTTAGTTTCAGTTCTACCAGGTTATGATCTGAGGTTATCTTCTGCAGAATATTCATAGCCTGTGTCTGAGGTAGGGGAGTCTTTGTGGCTACAAATAGGTCTATTATTGAGAAGGGGTTGTGTACCTCTGAAAAAAAGTAAAATAAATCCATCTCATATAAAATTTGAGAGGGCGGGAGTGTTACGGAGTTTATGTTGGTTATTCCTTATCTTTTTTCCTTTATATGAAATTCTATCCACTTTTGGGTCTATGACAGCATTAAAATTACCCATCAGTAAAATGTTCTTGTAGCTTGTCTCTCTTAGATCATTTAGTATTTTCCTGAAATATTTTTTGCTATTATCCATTGGGGCGTAGATACCTACAATCAACATCATCATATTTTTTAGATTAACTTCTACTGCCAGGTAAGAGCCATTATCACTAAAATTTCTTTTGAGACTTTTTTGTTTATATAAATTGATATTCCCTTCTTTTTGTTTGTTGCTGTTGTTATGACAGTGATCTAGTTTTGGGTTCCTCACATACTTCACATCTTTCTCTTTCATCCTAGTTTCTTGGAGGCAAATAGTGTGACTTCTGTTTTTTCCCCCTATATAATGAAATATCATGTTATCCTGAATTTAGTCCCTTTACATTCCAAGAGATTGCTTTAATATCCATTTTTATTTTCCCCTTATTTAATTACTTCCCTGTCCTTCCCTTGTCTTTATTTTTTTTGCAAAAAAAAATGTAAAAAAGAAAAGAGTTTTAGTGTTTGCTAATTGTCTGTTCTTAATAACTCTTCTTTTCTCAAATTGAAATTTATTAATTCTTCGTCACTTTCTTCTTCTGAGCCTTCTTCTGAACAATTTAGTTTGCTTTTTTTGTCTTGTTTTTCCCCGATTCTTCCTCCGTATCAATGTCTGAATAAGATATTGAGTCTTCTTTCTTTTTCTCTCTTTCTGTTCTTGTGCCTGTTTCTCTTTATCTGATCTCGCTGTTTTATTTCTCTCTTCTTTTCTTTCTCCATTTCCCCTTCTTAGTCTTTTTTTCCATCTCTTTAGGCTTTTCTCTGGTATCAATTTTATACCTTCTTTGGTTAAGAGTGAAAGAGAGTCCTTCAATTCTGTCCCATTTAAATTCAATAACAAGGCTTTTTAGAATTTGTGTTAAAGTCTTATATTTCTGCCTTTCCAACATTATTTGTAGGGGAATATCTTTAAATATTTTAATTTATTTTCTTCTATACAAAGCTTGGTGTCATAACTTTTAGTGATTATGAGATCTCCTGTTCGTGTTTTATTCACGCAGATCACAGCATCCCTCAGTACTTTCTTATCTTTTGCTTGTCTGGAGTTTACTCTAAACAGCTTATCTATATCCACTTCTATTCCTTCTATTGAACAATCTATATATTTTGCCAGGGCTGATGTTATTCATGCTAGAAGGGCTTCATTTGGTTTTTCCTGGAGTCCTTTAATCTTAATACTTTTATCTCTGCATTGCAGCTTGTTCGTCCAATTGGTTAGTTTTTATTGATCTTGTTTTTGTTTTATTTTTTGTTGTTGTTGTTTTCTCTAATGTTGTTCTTTCTTTCATTTTTTTTCCATTTCTTTCTGGGTTTTGATCAGATCTGAGGTCATTATTTCCATTTTCTTACTAATATTGTCCATTTCTTTTTTAAAAATCATTTCTTATTTCTTTTCTCACTGTCTTAATCTCCTCTTTAATTTCTTGGCTAGAATCTCTAATTTCTTTTTTCATCATATTCACCTCATTTCTCAAATCTGTCATTTCCTGTCTGATCTTTCTTATCTCCTCCAGAACCATCATATTTGTGTCAGGTGTTCTGATATTCTCTTCAACTGAACTTCTTCTCTGTATTTCAGTCTGTACCTGTGTTTGGATCATATTCTTTTTTGCAGTTGCCATCTCTTGTTCTTTAATTTTCTCTTTATCTTCTAATTTCCCACGTTCTGCCTCTTTCTTCTCCTTTTCATCAGCCAAATGCTTCCCCTTGCTTTTCGTCTCCATTGTAGCATCTTAAATTTACTGCAGTTTTTCACCTTGTCTCCTCTTTGATAATCACACAGATTTTTCATCCACCATTCAATATCCTTTACTCCATTTATCTTCCCCCCTTCTATCACAATATTGTTATATCAATTTACAATTTCTTGTTAATGTTTTTCAGCAGAATATAACAATTTGTAACCTTTACAATATTTCTTCACTGATATTCATCTTGTCATTGTTTTTCAACTTAGACTTATGCTTTCCTCCTTTCTGTAAAGTTTACCATATTCTAGCAGGAGATATTACTAATCTGCATCAGATTTGCTGCTTTACCATGTTACCTTTTATTTATATGATATGTATTTATATGTAAAGGTTATATGTTAAAGATCTTCCTTATTTATAGTAGTCTTTTGGATATAATCCCTTAAAATGTTATGGAGAGCCTACCTTGTAGGAAAAAAAACCCCAGGAAGGTTTAATATAGGCCTCCCAAATATGTTTTCTCCTTCTCTACTGTTTCCTATCTTTATAGTTTGGAAGTATGGGCATCATTTACCTCATCATTTAGCAAGAGTAGTATTGGTTGTGTTAGAACTCTTTGGTCTGGTTGCCCTCCTCCCTGTTTCTGCAAAGAGTAACTGAGAACTCCCACTCACCAGCTGACTGTCTTCCAAAGGTCCAGTCTATTTTCATGGTAAAGATCAAAAGAAGGGAGAGTTGAATTCTTGAAGTTATCAACCAACAGTTAATAGCAGATTGAGGAGCCACATAGTTTGGAATTCATCTTCTTGCTGTGTATGTCAAGCTGCTTTGTAGTTCTGTTTCAGTTATAGTAAGTGTCTAACTCTACATCTCTGCATACAAATTAGGTGAATCTCTGTCCACCTTTCTTCACTTTTTTGGGGAAGTATAGAATACTATTCTGGAAGCCACTTTATACCCCCACAATTTTTACGAGACCCAGCCAGTCAAGAGCTTTAATTCAATGAGATTTATTTATATGTTCAATTACCACGCAACAGTAGATTGAATGGGTTTATTTCAGTTGATTCACTAACAGGATCCTAAACCACATAGGTCTAATTGGCATGGCAGAAATAACACAGTATGGCACCATTTAAACTGCCATAGCTCCATCCTATGGAATCCTTGGAGCTGTAGTTTATTGTAGCATTGAAGCTTTTTGATAGGGAAAGCTAAATACTTCACAAAACTATAATGCCAAGGATTCCATAGCATTGAGCCATGACAGTTAAAGCAGTGTCTAACTTTATTTATAAAGCTCTGTAAATTTGCACAGTGCTGTACATACTGACCTTGGTTGTTGTTGTTGCTGCTGCTGCTGCTGCAGTTGTTGTTATGTGCCTTCAAGTCCCTTCTGACTTATGGTGACCCTAAGGTGAACCTATCACAGGGTTTTCTTGGCAAGTGTCATCAGAAGGGGTTTGCCATTGCCATCCTTTGAGGCTGAGAGAATGTGACTTGCCCAAGGTCAACCAGTGGGTTCACATGGCTGGGCTTCAAACCCAGGTCTCCTGAGTCATAGTCCAACAAAAAAAACCACTATACCATGCTGGGTTCATATACTTTGGTAAGAGTGAACAAGACTCTCTCTCCCCCCTTCACCTATCTCATAAGGTTGTTGTGATATTAAAATGAGAGCAAGGGAGCAAAACTACTTTGTTTTGAGTCTTCCAAGGAAAAGAAGGACACAAATGTAGTAAAAGAAAGATGAAGAAATGAATTTCTACAACAAAAGTAAATGAGTGATGGGGTGGGTGGGTAAATCATATATTAATCTGAGGAAACTTTCTTGTTCTGTAGAAGTTTCTATTCAAAATATCTACACAGTAACTGTGGAATAAACAGGAGTGCCCTCTCCATACCTTAAGGCTTTTCACATAATGATGATGATAATAAAAATACTTCTTGAGTACAAAGCTCTGCTTCTAGAAAACTATTAATATTACATGTAGAGCTTACAGATACAATTTACATCAAAGTACTTCACATCCCACAAGAAGTTTTAGATGGCATAAGGTCTGAAATAAATGTGAGTCAGAAACTTATCTCAAATAATAATCATTTCAAAGAAATCACCTGCTCATGAATGCAGCTTTGTGTGGCTGTATTTGGTATTCAGCAGCCAGGCTCACTGTCACCCCTGCCAACCCTGGCTGATAAATGTTCAAAAGAGCCTAGAAGAATATTGACAAACCCTCAATTTGTGTATGTATTAGAGATAAGGATGCCAAAATTATATTTGCTTAGACTCTTAGAGTTTAAACTACAACACTGTAAAATATCTGGATTTTAGCTGATGTACTGCCATTCATTGCACTTTCGAAAGAGCTATGGGATTGTGGTGGCTGAAAAACTGATCAGGAATCCTATGGTCAACTATTTCCTCTACTGTGAACTGAGGAGGTGGCACTATAGAAACCAAAATCCATGTTAGGGTCATTATTAGGCCACACTGAAAGACTATGTGTAGAGGGGGCCAGAATTTATCTTCAGTTCTTTATACAATATCACTATAATGTGGGGATATACATTTATCCCCATAATATTATACATTTTATACATTTATACAATATCCCTCTTGATTTGTGATAGGGGAGGAGGTATTCAAGAGTCACTTGGTCACATGATGCAGTCCTCTTAGGCTGCATCTGCATTGCAGAAATAGTCCATTTGACTCAATTTTAAACTACCATGGCTTAATATTATGGAATTCTGGGAAGTGTATTTTATTAAGGCACCAGAGTGCTCTGACAGAGAAGGCTGTCTCACAAAACTACAAATCCCAAAAGGCCATAGCATTGAGCCATGATAGCTAAAGTAGTGTCAAACTGGATTATTTCTGCAATGAAGATGCAGCCTAAGCAGTTTATCACTTAGCATGTTAAACCAGCTCCATCCTCCTGGGCTGGAGCTGGGACATGGGCTGGAGGTAGGGATTTTCGCTCATGAAATCAGCTCCAAACCACTGGCCACAATCACATCTGGCTGAATGAAAATACATGTGAAAGGGATCTAGGAGTCCAAGTAGACCATAAGTTGAACATGAGTCAACAGTGCGATGGGCAGCTAAAAAAGCCAATGCTATTTTAGGCTGTATCAATAGAAGTATAGTGTCTAGATCAAGGGAAGTAATAGTCCCACTCTATTCTGCTTTGGTCAGGCCCCACCTGGAATATTGTGTCCAGTTCTGGGCACCACAACTTAAAAAAGATGTTGAGAAACTGGAGCGTGTCCAAAGGAGGGGAACTAAGATAGTGAAGGGTCTGGAAACCATGCCCTATGAGGACTGCCTTAGGGAAAGGGGGATGTTTAGCCTGGAGAAGAGAAGGTTAAGAGGTGATATGATAGCCCTGTTTAAATATTTGAAGGGATGTCATATTGAGGAAGGAGCAAGCTTGTTTTCTACTGCTCCAGAGACTAGGATGCGGAACAATGGATGCAAATTGCAGGAATAGATATTCCACCTCAACATTAGGAGGAACTTCCTGACAGTAAGGGCTGTTTGACAGTGGAACACACTCCCTTGAAGTGTAGTGAAGTCTCCTTCCTTAGAGGTCTTTAAGCAGTGGCTGGATGGCCATCTGTCAGGGATGCTTTGATTTGGAGTTCCTGCATGGCAGGGGGTTGCACTGGATGGCCCTTGTGGTCTCCTCCAACTCTATGATTCTATTATTCTACGTCCCAGCCAGGTCCCAGCAGTGCTCCACCAGCACTTTTTAGAAGCCGGAAAGCTTTCTGACTTCTAAGAAGTGCTGGTGGAGCACGGCTGGGACTCATGTCAATGGCAGCCAGTGCTTCGGTGGTGATTTCATGAGTGATAATGCCCACTTCCATCCCACATCTTGACTTCAGCCAGGGAGGCTGGAGCTGGCTTAAAAATGCTGAATGATAAGCTCCTTAGTTGCAGTTGCTGTGGCAGTTTGATGAGAGAAAGTAGAAACTAAACTTTGATCTTCCATTAACACTCACACACACATATAATTAACCTTTATTTGCCGCGCAGGTCAGGCCCCCCCCCAATAAATACAGAAACCTGGTTGGAGGAAAAAAGGCCACAACTTTATTAACTGTTCCACACATGCAGAACAACACAAAACCATAGGGTTGGCCCAAAGCATAAGGTCTGGATCTGGCCATCAGCAACACCCTGGTTGGTTGATGTACCCTTGGTAGCAGGGGCAAACATCGGGATGACGTAGGTGCCAAGCTCCACCCTGTTGCGCAGTTAGGCAACTGCGCTGCTTCACATCGAATTGCGAGACATCCTAGTCACCGGGTATTAATCGACTGTGGCCCCCGCAATGGCCACAGCGAACCGCTCCTTACCCGGGTCATGAGGACTCCCGATCCAGTGCCAGCGGGCCCTGGAAACCCCTACCCCAGATCCAGGCCTATGCTGCCGCCACACAGGCAGGTCTGAAGGAGCGCCTGCCGCCAACCCTAAGAACCGAAAAAGAACCCTCCACAAATAACATTAATAGCATCCACTTGAGCAAGATTCCAAATCAGGGTGCACATAGCCCGCAAACACCCTAGACTTCCTTCAACCAATTTACTTGATGACATCAGTAGAGAGTCCAGCACAGGCTGTAGATGTGGCCGCTCCAATGCGGAATGAATGGCCCCCAAATTCAGCCAAAAGAAGACCCATCGCCTGAAGGGCCAGCTTTAACACAGCAACAAATTGAAAGCGTGTGACAGGTGAGCCATCAGCATGACAAAATAGGGATCCTTGACATGCAGGCTGATGCCTAATAAACCTTTTTAGAACCCGAACAGGACAGAGGTGCGAGTCTTTTAGGTGCTCCAATATGATCGATGAGGCTCAGCCCAGTTTATCACATTTTGGCCTGAGAACTGTCAAACATACAGCATCAACATTGAACAAAACATCAGTGATGCACAAGTATCTTTTTTTTTGAGCAATAGGTCTTCGAAGACAGGACCAGCTCCCCTACCCTCAGGGCCCCAAATGGCAGGAAGCTGGGAAACAATATCCTGAAGCAGTGTAAAAACAGATAGGGTGCCTGGCATCGTTTTTGTCCATATGCATGCATCTCCAACCCTCCAGAGTGCAACGCACTTGGAAATAAGCACATGGATCAACCAGGCTGGAGGCTTTTGCAAAGAACAAAATACCTGCAAGGTGAACAGAAATAGAGCGCGGGGAAACCCCACTATACTTTAACCACGCCATGAAGCATAAAACAGTTGTCGAATCCATAGGCCAAAGTGCCGGAATGCCTAGGGCACCCCACAAGGAGGACAATTTAGAAAAAACCTTATTATAGACCCTGAGAGTGGAGGGGGCCACCGAAGACAAAATGCCCTGGGTCACATTGGAAGTCCAATCTTCCTGAGGAACTCTGGAAATGGCATGGGAAGGGGGTCTGCCTTTGGAGCCAGCCATTGAAACCTGTCTTCCTGGAATCGAGAAAGAGCATCAGCTAAATTATTTTGCAAACCAAGAACAAACCAAGCTGTGATAGAAATGTTAAAATTAAACAAGTGAGTACAAGCCACAGCACCAGCACGACTCTTTCTGATTTGAAAGACAGGCTATTAACAACAGCAACTATGGCTTGATTATCGCAGCAGAACAGAACACGTTTGGTGGAGAACTCATGTTTCCAAATAATGACAGCCGTCACAATGGGAAATAATTCCAAAATAAATAAATAAATAAATTATTAACAACATCCTCTTAAGCCCAACCCTTTGGCCATTTTTGAGCACACCAGTGTCCTTGAAAAAACAGCCCAAATCACAATCTTCAGATCCTCTCTAATACCCTTGGTAATGCTCACATGGTAATGAGGCCTGGAAATATCTGCAGTAGCTCTGGCCAGCCTGGCACAAAAGGGGCGACCAGGAGAAACCACACAGCACGCAAAGTTCAGGTGACCCAGGAGGGATTGCACCTGTCTCATAGTAACTTTTTGGGATGCAAGAAATTCTGAAATAAGTTTTTTTTTTTTTTAGAGCACTCAATTTGTCAGGAGGGAGACGAGAAACTCCTTCAACCGAGTCCAATTGGACACCCAAAAATGTGAGGGACATAGCTGGCCCCTTAAGTGTTAACAGCTGCTGAAGGGACCCCGATCTCAGATGCCAAAGCAGAAAAGGTATTTAGGAGCATCTGGCAATGGTCTGAGCCGGACCGTCCGGTGAAAAGGAAATCATCCAGTTAATGAGTCACAAGCGGGGAGCAAGCCCTGCGCTTTACCTCCCACTCCAGGAAAGTACTGAAGGCCTCAAAGGCTGCGCAGCTAATTGAACAGCCTATTGGTATAGCCTTATCGAAATACCATCAGCCTTGTACCTTAAGCCCTTACAGGTGGAAATCATCAGAGTGAACAGGCAAAAGGCAGAAAGCAGACTGAATGTCACATTTGGCCATTTGGGCTCCGCGGCCACATGCCTGCACTAGCTGGACCACATGGTCGAACGAAGCATAGCTAAGTCGGAATTCCCCCAGAGCCTTCTTGGGGACAACTCTTAAGGGAGACACTTGAATGTTTGGGAAAGGCGGAGAATCAAAAGGCCTTTCAATGCAGCCAGCATCTATTTCTTTTTGAATCTTTTTCATAAGAACCTCCGGCATATCTCAAGCTGATTTAAGATTCTTAGACTCTGAAGGAGGAGGGGAACAAGTCACCTTGGGCAGGGCCCCATGCTGAAAGGGATGGTGGCCTGATTTTGGGCAAGCTGCCTTACTATGGGGCCCCCGACAAAGTTCAAAGATGTAGTCATATGTGCAGTGAGACCTGGAGCATCTTCCTGCATTATATTCCCAGCAGACCAATTTATGTCCCTCTTACCATCCGGTCTGGTGGCCCCTTTGGACCTGGTCAGAGGGACCACCTCAAGCAACCAAATTTCATTGTGAATAAGATCCCAGTGCTCTCTAGAGCTCTGAGAAGCCTGCTGACAAAAGGCTGCATCATAGGTGATAGCAGCTGCCTCACCAGGTACATCTCTGACTCTAAGAACATGAAGCATGTGGCAATCTAAGTGAGGAATGCCAATGAGATAACAGCCCTATGGAGAATGTATGCTCTGCTGAGGGAACCTTAGGGTGTTTTGTTTGTTTGTTTGTTTGTTTTGCCCATTTGGTGGATGTAACAGCAAGGGCATCATGCCCTTTTGGTTGCAATAGTGTGAAAATGTCAATGAAACAACCTGTTAAAATTCCATTTTTGCACATTTTTTTGAAAGGTGAGACCCAGGAGGACGCTCACCAGGAGCTGAGGGAGGGATGCCCAAGGCCCAAGGCCCATACACCTTGCAGGCCAGGATGCCAGGACCTGCACCGGATAGCACAGCAGGGAAACCCAGGGACCAAAGCATGGTCCACCCAGAACCCTTCTCTACCTGTAGGCACCACCTGTGAAACACCCCCTCCCCAACATGTCCCAAACGAGACACAGATGCAGTCCTGTTCCATTTACTCTTTTTTCCCTTGCATTTCTTCCTTTTGCCACCGGCCACAGAGGTTCCCGCAATAAGCTCGTCGTCCTCCGAACTCGAAGATGTAGAGCTAGAGCCGGATGAAGAACTTGAGCTGGAGACATCCACTCAAGCAATGGAGGTCCAAGCCGAAGAGCTGGGTCCCAAGCTGAGGACATCATCCGCCAACTGTTGTTCCCTGTCGCATTCCCGGGATCCAGATCCAGACATGCAACACCAGCAGATGTCGATACTTGGGAGGCTGCCATGGCCTTAGTAATGATTTCTGAGAAGGACCACATCGGTTTTGCAGCCATCTCTTGGCTAAAGATCAAAGATGCCTGCAATGGGGGAGGATGGGCCTGGACCATTACTATTGTCGCAGGATCCACCACAACTGTCGAACTCTCCTGTCTACAGGCATACGTACGTGCTGGGCACCTCCTAGTCCCTGGGGCTAGCTCTTCCCAGGACCTACAATTTGTTTTCACAAAGAACTGGTAACTTGTGCAGCACCACTTGACTTCCTTGATTTTGGTGACATGTTGAAATTGGTTGGTTTGACAACACTAAGATTGGGACTGTAGCCAGCAAGAAAAAAGTATTGCAAAGCTGCTTATAGGTGAAGGGAAACACATGCCCAGCAGGGCCGAAGCTGCAAGCACCGTGTAAATTACAGTTCACTGTTGTCAAGTCACAAGCACTGGTTACAAATCACGTGCCCAGCTGTCAAAGCCGCGTGCACCGTGTAAAGTCAGCAGTGCAATAATCACCAACTTCCATCCCACATCTTGACTTCAGCCAGGGAGGCTGGAGCTGGCTTAAAAATGCTGAATGATAAGCTCCTTAGTTGCAGTTGCTGTGGCAGTTTGATGAGAGAAAGTAGAAACTAAACTTTGATCTTCCATTAACACTCACACACACATATAATTAACCTTTATTTATTTAGCACTGTAAATTCACACAGCGCTGTACATACAATCTTTTAATTAGATGGTTCCCTGCCCTCAGGCTTACAATCTAAAAAGACATGACACAAAAGGAGAAGGGAATGATGGTGGGAAAAGGGATGAGGTCCAGTGGTTCTTCTCTCCCTATGGGGGCTGGACCAAGGCAGATGGATTGGAGGGAGGACTCGGCTTCTTACTACATAGTTAAAATGAGACACCATGGGGTAGACAAGGGCACACATCTGGGAATGCTTCCCTAAACAATATAGTCTTTACGCAGTTTTGAAACTGGTTAGAGAAGTGATGAGGTGCACATGTGGGGGAAGAAGGTTCCAGGAGTGATGGGCAGCAAGTGAGGAGGGATGAATCAGGATGGAGCAGTGGAGATTCTAGGCTAGGAAAGGAAAACTTGACTACCAGAACAGAGGGTATGAGTAGGAATGTAAGGAGAAAGAAGTTCAGAAAAGTATGGAGGGGCCAGTCCATGGAGGGCTTTGAAAGACAACAACAAAAGCTGGTACTGGATGTGGAAGGGGAGCCAATGAAGGAACGATAAAAGAGGAGAAACATGGCCAAAGTGGTGAGTGGATGTGATAATACTTGCAGCTGAGTTCTGAACAGAGATTAAAGGATGGAGGTGTAAGAGACGAAACCCTGTCAGAAGAAGGTGACAATAATCTAGTCGCGATACCACTAGGGCATGGACCGGAATCTTGACAGTAGAGGCTGAGAGGAATGAATGGATTTTGGCAATGTTGTAAAGAGAGAATATACAGGCCTTGGCAGTGGCCTGGATCTGGGGAATAAATGACAGAGAGGAATCAAAAATGAAACCAAGACTGTGGGCTTGCTGAATTGGTTGAATAGAAGTGTCATCAATAGAAACAGAAAAGTAGCATTGCAACATGGGCTTAGGTGGGAAGACAAGAAGCTCTGTCTTAGACATGTTGAGCTTTAAGTGCTGATGCCACATCTACTGAGAGATAGCAGTCAGGCAAGATGAAACTTGCTGCTCAAGCCCCGGCGAAGGGTCAGGGGTAGAAAGATACAGCTGAGTGTCATCATCATACAGATGATAGGAGAAACGAAAAGAGCTGATGAGTTTGCCTAGGGACAATGTTTATAGAAAGAACAAAAGGGAACCCACAACAGAGCCCTGGGGAACTCCAACAGATAAGGGAACAGAGGAGGAACAGAGGACCACCCGTGACCACAGTAAAAGATCTGTCTGACAAGTAAGATTTAACCAGTCGAGAACAAAGTTGTAGAAATCAAGGTCAGAAAGTAAATCAACCAGGAGACAGTGATCCATGCTGTTGAAGGCCACAGACAAATCAAGAAGAATGAGAATATAGTAGAAGCCATTCCCCTTGGCCTGCAAGAGATTGTTTGAGATCTTGGTGAGGGCCATCTCTGTAGAGTGTCATGGGTGGAAACCAGATTGAAAAGGGTCCAGGATGGAGTTGTCTTTGAGAAACTCAAGACAGTGAGAATAGATGACCCGTTCTAAAACCTTAGAAAGAAAAGGAAGAAGAGAAAACAGACGATAGCTAGGCAAAGAAGAGAGATCAAGGGAAGAGGTGGTGTTTTTTTTTTTCAGAATTGGGGAAACGAGAGCATGTTTGAAGTCTGAGGGGAAGGAACCCGTAGAGAGAGAGATATTAAAAAGATATAGAGAAACAAGAAGAGAAAGGAAGGGGCTATAGAGATCAGAAGGCGAGAGGGAATTGGATCGAGGGAACAAGTTGCAGGTTTGGAAGAGATCAGCAGTGTAGAGAGTTTGTCCAGAGAAACAGGAGGAAACACATAGAGTTTTTTAGTTGTAGGTGCCAGAAGATTAGTGGCAGAAGACAAGTCAGGAGGAACTATCTCAGACTGAACAGTAGAGATCTTAGTGATGAAATAATTGGTGAAGTCAGTAGGGGAAAATATCGAGGAGACAGGGGGAGAGGAAGGTTTTAGCAAAGTGTTGAATCAGGAGAACAAATGCTGTGGGTGCCTCTCGTTGGCGCAGATCAATGATTCATAGTAATTCGGTTTAGCCATAGATAAGGTGCATGAAAAGGATAAAAGAACGAATTTATAATTAATAAAATCAGTCCACTTCCTGGACTTTTTCCAGAGACATTCAGCTGCTCGAGAGCAGGACTGGAGAAACCTAACTATGGGAGAGAGCCAGGCCTGAGGCCTAGACATAGAGGAGGATGTTCATACAGATACAAGGGCAAGATTTAGAGAAGAGAGAGAAGAATCCAATGATAAGAATTAACAGACTGAATATTATAAAAAGTGCATTGAATAGGAGTTAGGAAATAAGAGTAAAAGAAATTACATGATGATTGGACAATGGATAGTCAGATGCCAAGTAGTCAGAAATGACATAATTAGCAGCAAGAACTGTTAAGGCAAGGAGCATGGGAATTATAGTCATAGAAATGCAAAGCTGTATGTGGGAACCAAAGTCTGTAAATTTCCAGCACGAGGTGAGATAGTGTAGTGAGACACGTACACAACAACAACAGATGTGAGTATAGCCATAACACACAAGGAATAACAACACATGTTCTGGAAAGGAAGGTCATGTAAAGGTAAACATCGACATCACTGAAAAACATCACATGGGTGATTAGGTCATAGTAAGAGGTTGGACTATGGTATGGGAAAGTGTGGAACTAACCAATTGTATTGTTTGTATACACCCAGTACACATCCAGTGCACACCCAGTGGGTGGTAACCAAAATTGAACTATTTCTGTATTGTTCCGGTGAGCCATTGCACCTCCTACCTCCTCCACGACCACGATGACACACACGCACACACCCTCAACAACAATGTGAACGTGAACCAGAACCTGTAACTAAGCTTTTGTGCAGGAGGAGATGTGGATGTATATAGCTTGATTAGTATAGCCAGAGTGTGTTTAGCAAGAAATGTGTTGCAAAGATGTTTATTGTTTTCATATTCAGTTTGTATTATTCAAGTAGCAAATAAAGATAGTTTAGTATACAGCTCGTGTGGTTTGTTGACTGCAAGAAGAGTGGAGCAGCAACAGTGATTCCAGAAGTTCCAGAGCTGATGGTTTTGTTCCTGGAAGGAGAGCACTGCAAGATGATGTCAGGATCTTGGAGCCGCTTCATGGGCAACTCTGCTACTTGCAACACATCACACCATTGATCAGTTTTGATCAGCCCAGCATTGACGAGGTGGTGGTGAGTTAAGTCTGGGAAAGTGCAACAACTCCCATCATCCCTGACAAGAACTAGGTCAAAACAGTGACTGAGAGAATGGGTTGAAGAGTTGAAATGAAGTTGAAGATCGAAAGAAGCTAAGTGGGAGCTAAAGCGAGACATTGAAGGATTCTTAGGATCATTAAGGTGGATATTAAAGTCACCTAGAATCAGAGACGGGACTGACTCCAAAAGAAAAAATGTGAGCCATGACTCAAAGTCCAAAAGGAATTGGTTAGCAGAATCAGGAGAGTGATAAATGACAGCAACCCACAGCTGCAAAGGAAAAAAGAGTCTAATAGAGTGAGACTTGAATGAAGAAAAACAATAGCTAGGGGAAGAGAAACGGCTTAAAACTGGCAGGAGTTAGACAATAAGGTACTGACCCCTCTTCCTCGACCCTCAGGGCGGCTTGTATGGGTGAAAGAAAGACCACCGAAAGAAAGGGCAACAAAGGTAACAGTATCATGGGCCAAGAGCCCAGTTTCAGAAAGAGTAAGAAGATTAAATAATCTAGAAAGAAAAAAAGATTATGAATTGCTGTTGCTTTTGGAGCGACAGAGCAACAGTTCCAGAGTGAACAGAAAAATGGAAGCTGGGAGGTAGGGAGAAATTGAATAGGGATCAGATTTGGAGACATGTGGAGGCATGGGAAGGAACGGATTCAGTGCCCAATAAACAACAGGAGAAAAAGTGACATTGAGAAAAGCAGAAAAATAATAGCCAACAGTGCTTGATAACATTACCTGAATACCACAAGACAAGAAGAATCTAGTAGACAAGGAAGGGGTGGCTTTGGAAACCTTTGCCCAATGTGTCAGTTGCTGATGATGATAGAAGGAGAAGTGGCTACCACTAACCATTAACCACTAACTCTTAACTTTATCTATGTCTACAGTAAGGAAATAAGAATTCTGACCTGCCTCTGATCATGGCTGTAGTAAAGGCTAGTGACAATGATCACTGAGACATGAGTAACTGTATTTAAAAAAATAAATTTTGCCCAATATCTCACCTGTGTTTATACTGACATGTTTTAAGCTAGGGATGAACACTTTGTACAGAATTATTGTCAAGTCAGGAATTATGATTCAGATATCAATTTGAAAGATAAAAACATTCCAGGATTTAGAGATCAAAATTATGATTGATGGCTTTATTTAGCAAACAGGGTTGAACAACTGGCACATCCAGACAGATTTTTATATCACTAGTGTTGTAAAAGGTAAGGAGTGAGGATGCTATATTTACAGATATAGTGAGAAGCCTTGAAGCAGTATTTTTTTAAAAAACATGCTGTGGCAGTGAAAAGTCTTAATTTTTCTTCCTTTTATAGGATTTCCCCCAGTTGTTTTATTCATAATCATTTCATCATCCTTTCAAATGAAGCACTGTTGGAAAACATGTTTGCCAAGTGTAGTATTTGTCTAACCTATGATACCAAGAATGTCACCAAAAAATGTGCTGGCCTATATCCTTTATGCAACATTCCAATATTTTATCCAGTATATTAGAATGAAATATCAATTACAAATGAAATGTTAAATATCAGTTGAAAGACAGAATGAGAAGACTGAAAAATAGATCTAATTATATGTAGGATTTATATAGGATGGGTCAGATCAGTAGGCCATGCAAGAACGATAAATTATCAATGTGGGATCACTTATTACATGAGTTAAATATACAAGCTGAAGACTGGGAAAATAGAACTAAGACTGCACTGCCGAAATAATCCAGTTTGACATCACTTTGACTGCCATGGCTCAATGCTATGGAATCCTGGGATTTGTGGTTTGTTGTGACACCAGAACTCTCTGACAGAGAAGGCAAATTCCAATTTCCTGCATTTTACAGCACTCAGACATGATCAAGCTGGATTATTTCTACAATGCAGATGCAGCCTTTGAGAAATGGTATGGTAATTAATAATTTGATTTTAGTAATATAGAATCAAACATAATCAAGCATACGTCTGTTTTAGCAGGTCAAGTGCTTTCATGCACTTGCTTATCCATGGACAATGCTTTCTATATGATTTTATATGGAAAATCATAAATGATACACATTTTTTCTATGATGCATGCTAATACAAAGCCACTTTTAACTATTTGTATACACAAAGGTGTGTGTATGCTCTCCCTTCTCTTTCAATTGCATCTGTCACTTTCCAAAATAACACAAATGTTTTCTACAGATAAATATTTCTCTAAATTTCATGGGCACAGGATCCTTCCTGCGTGGCTCCAAATGGGATTTCTTGTAGCAAGACAGTTTAGCATGAGGAAGATGTCATTCTTTAAAACAAGAACATTCCAGTAGAATTAGACTCCATGGCAGATTTTGCCAGCATCTCTACATTGATTTCACTGGACCTTCTGTGTGTATGATCCAACTCAATGGCAGTTTGAGGGAACTAGAGTATCCCTTGTTCAATAAAATAGAACCTAATTTGTCAGGATTATATTATCTACATTTTCCGGTCCTAGTGTGGGGTGAAAAAAAATGTGATCCTCCAGATGTTCTTTGGCTGATCTTTCTGTCAGTCTTAGCCAGCCCAACCAATACTAAAGAACAATGGGAACTGTAGCCCAACATCTCTGTGGTTAGGATTATTGCAGCAAGTATTTCAGCTTGCAGCTTTATATTTAACTTTACTTTTTCAGTATCTGCTAAACCACAAGTTTTAAAAATCAGTCTTTAAAACTGATACAGATTATTATGCCAAAATTATTTTAATAGAGATTGAAGTGTACAAAAAGAGAAAATAATTTTTAAAAAATTCTCTTTAACAGACCAAGTAACCAACCCACCATCTTCTGTTTAGATCTTGATTAAAATAATTTGTATATAAAAGACTGTTTTAAGAGCTTGTTTTCTATGACTGTATTTTGTTCTTCTTATTATAGACAGCTGACAATTGACTATCCTGCACTGTACGCTTTTGTTGTTTGTTGAATTATCAAGTCATGGGTGTTTTTTCAGAATGAAAAGCAAAGCCCAACTCTATCATGTTATCTCTGAAGAAGAAGAAAAAAACATCATAAAGGAAGAAAATGGGAGTGTTCTTTGTGCCTGGCATTTTACTAGTGAGAACTGAACAAGGATAAATTGACCAATTATATATGCCAACACTCTGCTATTTATCTAGAACATCAGTATAGATTACAGTAGTTTCTTTGCCTTCTGGAATATGTGGAGAATAATCAAGCTAATGATTCCCTTTTAATAAATTAGTGTAGCTTTTGCCTTTAATGTTAAACATCACATCTAGCTTTGTAATGAATTATCCAGCAATTTGTTGGACTTCGAGTCCTAAAATTGCAAATTAGAGTCTTTATTCTTACCAGATATATATTGCATAGATGTCTGAGTTTCATGTATATTTGAATGAAAATTACACAAGGATACTGAAGGGATCTCTCTCTTCTAATATATTTCAAAGTCAATATTCTGTCCCCTGGATGCAAAGAAAGACAAGATCCCTTTGCAAATGTTATACAAATTTACACATGGAGTGGAAACGTTCTAATTCATACTAATGACTGGTAGAACTGCTGCAAATTAGACCTTGATCTGAAGTTGACATACAGCTTTCCATATGTGCTTCAGTGGCCTTTGATCTGCCTTTTTGGTATATAACAAAGGGAGAAATGGATACCAAGTCACTAAATGTGTGCAAGTCGCTTGACAAATTGTGAGTTTTAATCACCAGTTATTTCTCTGTACTATCATAAAGGTTGTCCAAGTAATTAAAAATATCAGTTAAAAATTGTTCAGATTGTCCCTTGAAATGTTCCACACCATATATGGGCATAAGGGGAAGGGGATCATTTCACACAAATGAAGTAAATCTCCAAATGTTTCCTGGGGATGGAGCCATTGCCAGTGGCAATAACATGATGACTTCACCCCACCCAAGAGAGTTTTCTCCCCTGGTGCTGCAAGTGACAGGAGCAGCAATGACACCGGCAACTGGCCCACACTTTTGTATCCTTATAGCAGCCCAGATACACATACCAGCTGGGGAAACTGCAGGGTGAAACTCCTGAATATACACTTAGTAGTAGTAGTAGTAGTAGTAGTAATTTATCAATGCTTGGAACATAGACCATTTGCATAAAAATAAATAAGTACAATATAGAAATGCAACAGTATAAATGTACTGCATAAAATAAATAGTATGTAGATCTTGCATATTAAAATAAAATCCAATACAATTAAAACACATTGCATATAAACAGCAATAGCCATAATTAGCTAAGAGCATCCCAAGAGCCATCAAACTCAACAGCCTTATTCCTAAACATAGTATTGGGGTGCCTACAGAGGAAAGGAGTACCTGTTTGTTAATTTGCCAAAGAAACTTCTAGCAAGACCATGTTGTGGTCTAGTCCAGCCAAAACTTCTAGCATTGTAACAGATAAACAACTTATGGGCCTAAGTGAAATAATCTTCAATGAAGTACAAAAAGACATTGACTCTACACTGGATGATTTTAAAAAACATGCTGTTTACTATCAAGAACTTGGCTGAACCACTGATGAATTTAGTATCCACTGGTGAGGTCCTCATATTAACAGAATCTGGATGGGAGCTCTACTGATGCTTGACTAGCAATGAGTGAGGATGACTTGACAACTAAAATTCCAGCACAATCTTTAGAACTAAACAGGCTTAACTACATTTACGTTAGTTTATTTGCAAGTTGATAGCCAATGGGTAGATCTTTTCTGCAATGTATACATAGCATCTTCATCAAGAGTATGCATTTTAGTTCTCTAATTTGTATAAATGTTTATTTTCAACCGAGCATATCAAACAATGCAGGTTCCAAAAACATCTGGACCAGTTTATCAGAAACCCTTACTCACCTGGGGTGACAATGTCCTTCCTCAAGGCTCCTGCTGTGTGGCAATTTTAATGCAAGAGTTGGGACCAATTTGAAATAAGTAGAGTATACTAATTTTGGACAAGACTCTCAAGTCATACCTAGCACTAGGATCTCCCAAGATATAAGTCAAATCTGAAGTTTTTAGATGTCCTTTGCTTGCACCATTTGCATGGTCCTAATGGAAACCATCAAGACACAACAATGTGTGCCTACACCTATGTCACCATCAGGGGAGCTAGTTCAATAGCTTGTATTGCAGTTTCTGGCAATCTGTCCCTGACATTCATAGATGTGAAGTTAACGACAGGGTTGAAAGTGGTCATTTTCCTCTATCACTGCTATTTCATTTTGAAATGTTTCAGCCCTGCCTATGTCCTTCTCAAGATCTAAATGGAATTCATGTGGGAGAAAAGAGAATACAGTAGCCAATCAATCTGGGCACCTTCATTCTTCATACATTTGAGAATATTACTTTTAAATCCCTGAGTCAAGACATTTCAGACTCTAAATTAGATATCTTACATGCTTATCAAACCATTATTCAAAATCTTAGATCCAAACTGGTCTAAAACAAACACTTTACTCCCAATAGGGTAGCAACCAATAGATGGTTTGATCCTGAATGTAGAGGTGCCAGAAAAGCATTAATGGATTACTCTTGACAGGCACTTAGAAATAATGATACTACTTTTCCTGACATTTTAGCTTCGATGAGGTTATCTCACATGACACTTTTAAAGTAGAAAGAGAAAAGAAGAGAAGAGGCACATATGTTTAGAACACAATGGAAATAATTAGCCCTATCTGTGATGAAAAAGAATGCGATGAAGGTTTGGGATATCATTTCTACTGGTATGCACATGATCAGACAAGTTATCATTGATAAATTTCATCAGCAATCATACATTCATCTTAGCAGGCTTTACGAAGCTATACTTTCAATGCATAACCCTTCTATTGTTTCCCAAACTACTTGTTTGCCTTATTGGTTCCCCCATGTACATATCTGAGATAAAGAAGTTGATTGCAACTCTTGCTTTGAGCAAGGGCCCAGGAGAAATTATAATGCCTCCAGAAATATTTAAATACTTTCCTGAGTGGTGGGCCCTGATATTAGCCAAAGTGTTACTCATTTTAACAACACAGGTATAATTCCAGTGGACTGGGTATTAGCCTTTTGGTATTGACTCTAAGTTATATAATAAACATGTGCTAAATAAATAAATACATAAAAGAACCACCATGGTGTACATGAACATTATACTATGACTCTGGAGCAAGGTTTGAT
Source organism: Urosaurus nigricauda (assembly GCA_034509955.1). Taxonomy (NCBI): domain Eukaryota; kingdom Metazoa; phylum Chordata; class Lepidosauria; order Squamata; family Phrynosomatidae; genus Urosaurus; species Urosaurus nigricauda. The sequence goes on along the minus strand of JAOEGL010000004.1, from coordinate 197,919,575 downwards.
TTTCTGCCCAGCCATGGATGACACTGTCAACCCCAGAAAACATCATGATAGATTCACCTAAGGGTTGCCATAAATTGTAAATTACTTGAAGGCACATAACAACAAAAGATAAACTGGAGGATTGGAAATCTACTGTACTAATGTTATCATTTACCCTGAACAGGCTGGTTTTTGAAAAGGGCAGAACACTATTGACCGTTATTTGGCTCTCTTTTTTAAAAAAACCAAATTTCTGGTCCTATCCAACATTTATTTGCTGTCTTTGTTGACTTAGCAGAAGCTTTTGGCTCAATTGATAGAAACCTTTTGTGGCACTTAGTAAATTTCTGAGCTCTTGGCATGTGAACAGAAATATTATCCTCCTGGAGGAATGTAATTAGTGTGATTCAAAACAGTCCAAGGGTCACGTCGGCCTGAGGCCAAGTAGAACAAACTAGGTGGAAGAACACGCACAAAAATAGTCAAAGGAAGCCATTTCCAGAAGTCACCAGGATACAAGCCTAGCTATCAGAAGTGGGAAAGATGTTTCTGATGAGCTGTCTCCAATGCTATTTCCAGCAATCAACCTGTGTGTCAGGTTGCTTTTTGTGCAGAGGCTGATTGTGAAGCAGGCACAGCTGGGGCTGCTCTGATTGCATTGCAGATGTTTGCCTATGTGCTGGTCCACTCCCTGAACACTCATCTAAATGGCTTGGCTGTGTCGGCTGCCCTGTCAGGAGGAGGCACAACAAATATGTGGAGATGCTTGCTCTGAGAAAGAAGGAAATTTGGGGAAGGTTGTCTGAAGCAAGATATAGAAAAGCTTGTAAATATTTCAGGAAAATTAAACATTCATAAGAATACTAGCCTGGTAGTTGATATGGTATATCATGAAGGTAATATATCAAGGAACACATCAGAATGTAGCAAAGACAGGAAATTAGCTCTGTTCAAGGATGAACAGAGAATCCATAAAGATATGACAGATAGCAGCATTTTGTGGCTTTCATATCCATTGGATAGTGAATCCACTTTAGGCTTTTCTTAAAATTTTAAAGGAACAATGTGCGGTGTTGAACCAATTTTAGTGGTTGTGTTGAGCACCTTGGATAGTTCTTTTATTTGCTGGTCTACTGACATGGAAGCCACCCCAAACCACTGAATTCAGGGCCCTCATTTGATCTCATGTTGACCATGAACGGATATGAACAGAAACTGTAACCCCAGCTAAAAGCAGTTACAGGAACCTCTGTGCAGTAGACTCTGAAATAATTCTGTGGCATGAGCCTTCCACAGAAGACTGCAACTATGTCCAGCCAAAGGTGGTTATGGTGAACTCTTTACAACAGGCCTTACAATGAATTTATCAGTCAAGGTTCCCAATTGTATGGAACAATGAAATTGTGTCGAGTTTCAATGTTACTTTTAGGAAGCAGAAATACAGTGACCATAATCCATACCTGAGAAATTGCAGGGATGAGACTCTTACTCAGTTCCCAATGTCTTCAGCATATCACTGTATTTATTCTTTCTGAAACCAAGTTGCCAAGGTAAGCCATGTCCAGACAAACCTAGCTCAATTTTTCCTTCAGATCCTCCCTCAATACAGGAAGATTGGAATGGGAGGGGCAAGGCCAAAAAATAAACCTCCATGTGCCCTTTGCAATTTCTGTTTTATACTGCAGGGACAAAGCTAGGCTTGGAGAGAACAAATCAGGTAAGAGTTTTCAAATGAATTAAAGAAATTAAGAAAGGTGACATGGAGGCAAGATCTCTGTGTAAAGTAGAAATATAAACTGTTTGACTGACAAATCCTATGGAGCAGCAATCGATGCAGCAAAGAACTCGTTCTATGCTGCTCGTATTGCATCGGCAGAGTCTCGTCCAGCAGAGCTATTCAGGGTGGTAAAAGATCTAATTCAGCCCCCTTGCACCCTGAATCCATTATTAGAACCAATAAACGCTTGCTGTGATGCTTTTAATGATCTAGCCGATCTAGACACCACTATTAAAACAGAAACTATGAGAGTGGCATCCAGTGATTCCGTGGACTTGATTAAACTGGATCATTTTGAGTTTATAAATACCGAGGAAGTGGACAAGCTCCTTGGAAGTGTTAGGAGGACGACGTGCCCTCTTGATCCCTGCCCATCATGGTTGACAATCCAAGGAGGGGATGTAGTGATGACATTGCTCCAGCTTATTGTCAACACATCCCTCAGGGAGGGCACATTTCCATCAGAATTGAAGCAGGCAGTGGTTAAACCACTTTTGAAAAAGCCCTCCCTGGACCCTTGATTAAAAATAATTACAGACCAGTATTACTGTTACCATTTTTGGGCAAGGTGATCGAGAGGGCAGTTGCCCTCCAACTCCAAGCTGTCTTGGAAGAAGCCGATTATCTAGACCCGTTTCAAACCAGCTTCAGAAGGGGGTACGGAGTTGAGACGGCCATGGTCGCCTTGGTCGATGATCTCCGTCTGGGCATCGACAGGGAAAGTGTGACCCTGTTGGTGCTCTTGGACATCTCAGCGGCATTTGATACCGTAGACCACGGTATCCTTCTGGAACGCCTGAAGGGGATAGGAATCAGAGGCACTGCGCTCCAGTGGTTCCAGTCCTACCTCTCAGGCAGATTCCAGATGGTGAAGCTGGAAGACAGCTGCTCTCGTAAAAGGGAGCTGACATCTGGCATCCCTCAAGGCGCCATTCTGTCTCCCATGCTATTTAACATTTACATGAAGCCTCTGGGAGAGATTATCCGGAGACACGGGGCGCAGTGTTATCAGTATGCTGACGACACACAAATATATTTCTCCATGTCTCCGGCTGCTGCAGTGACCAAAGATGGCATCTCTCCTCTAAATGCCTGCCTGGAGTCAGTAATGGGATGGATGAGGGAAAATAAACTCAAATTGAATCCAGAGAAAATGGAGGTACTTGTGATAGGATCCCCTTGCCCTGGGATGGAGATTTGTCAACCTGTCCTGGACGGGGTCACACTTCCCCTAAAGGATAAAGTACGCAGTCTGGGTGTACTCCTGAACTTGTCGCTCCAGCTGACACATCAGGTGGAAGTGACAGCCAGGAGTGTGTGGTATCAGCTTCGGCTGATACGCCAGCTGCGCCCCTACCTGGACAGGGGGGACCTTGAGACATTGGCACATGCACTGGTAACCTCTCGTTTAGATTTCTGTAACGCGCTTTACGTGGGGCTACCTTTGTACCAAGTCCGGAAGCTGCAGCCAGATTATTAACAGGGGCACCAAGATCTGAACACATCACTCCTATATTAAGATCATTACACTGGCTGCCGATTAGCTTCCAGGCCCAATACAAAGTGTTGGTCGTTACCTTTAAAGCCCTATATGGTTCGGGTCCGAGTTACTTGAAGGAGCGCCTCTCCCTACATAATCCGCCCCGCACTCTTAGAACATCAGGGAAGAATTTATTAGATCCCATTAACACAAGATTGATATCAACTTCCCAGAAGTCATTCTCTGTGGCAGCTCCAAAGCTCTGGAATGAATTGCCAGAGGAGATCCGTCTTATTACTTCCTTGGATGCTTTTAAGAAAGCCCTTAAGACGGATCTCTTCCGGCGGGCCTACCCACTTGATCTACTTTGATGGATCATGAATGAACAGACTAAACTAATAACATACACAGTGATACTGCCCAGGAGGACAGTATGATTATAGTTGTTTTGATTGTTTTTAAATTGTTTTAACCTTGTAATTTTTAACGCTGTTGGAATCCCGCCTCAATCCGAAGGGAGAGGCGGGAAATACAAATAAATATTATTATTATTATTATTATTATTATTATTAATATAGCAAGCATCCTATCAGGCATTTATGGTATCATATGCTGGACCTATGTGTATAAACTGAAGAAGGTTACTATTGGAATTCAGCTTTATGGCCATTGCACCATTTCAGTGATTTAAAAAAATGCCCCCACCAAACCTCCCTTTGAAAACAGCAGTAACCCCCAGCAGAAGGATTACTACAGCACTGGAATGCAGGAAGCTGATTGATGCTGTATTCATCCTTCTTCTGGCAGCAAGGTATAATGCAACAAGCAGTGATAGGGTCTTGTTAAAGATTTCCTAAAATTTGGCTCAATCATAAAGCAAAATGGAGACTGTAGCTGAGAAACCTGAAGAAGAATAAGACTTGGAAGGCAGCTATGAGGGAATTACATAAATTCCTCAAGATATATTATTAAATAACAAAGTCAGAATCATCCAATTTCCAATTTCCAGTATTTCCAATTTCAGCATGGTTGTGAAGACTGGACAGTGAAGAAAGCTGACAGAAGGACAATGAATTCACTTGAAATGTGCTACGGGAGGAGAGTTCTGCTGATACCATGGATTACCAAAGTGAAGAACCTTCTCTCTCTCAAGAAGCCACAATGGCTAACCTGAGCCTATTGTACTTTGGGCATATCATGGGTTGATGTGATTCACTGGAGAAGATAATTCTTGGTAGAGTTGAAGGCAGTAGCAAGAAAGGAAGATTATATTAAAGATGGATTGACTCAATCAGGGTATCCACAGCTCTGCATTTGAAAGATCTGAGCAGAGCTGTTAGTAACACTGTTTCATACAGGTTTGCAATTCATAAATTGGCATAAGTCAAAGTCAAGTTTATAGCACCTAACAACAACAAATCTGTTTAGAAAGCTTATCTGTTCTTAAACACATTTACACTATTTGCTCCTTTGTACATGCTGAAGCATTCTTGGAGATTATTTAGTATAACTTGAAATAACACTGAAGTGCATGAAAACATATTTAGCACCTTCAAGCTGAAGTGTCTGAGATAAACTATGCACTTTTTTGGCTGGTTAATTGTGCTTTAACTTTGATGCAGGTGTTAGAACTGATTGTGATAACATATTTGTTGACAAATGTGCTTCAGAGCATGGCTGATTGAATTCAGAAATGTTGAAGAGTTGTTTTCAAAAAAATAGAGGCAGAATGGAGGGGGGGGGGATATAAGAAACAGGTTCCTTTATTTCCACTGCAGCTATTTAAAAGCAAGTTTTCTTTGTGGCACAAGGGCAGAATGATGAAAACTCAAATTGCTTTTTATTGTTTTCCAAACGTAGCACGCACGCATGCACACACTTGCCTCATATGCAGTGTTGGGGTTTAAACCACCATGACAGGCAGTTTAAGCCACTTGGTGATAAAAAGCTCAGAGTTTGTGGCTCCATCTGTTTCCCAGAAAGAGCTAATGCTAAAAAACAAGAATGACAGGCCTAAGTGAGAATGGTAAATCCTGCAGTACATTTTGAGCAGTTGAAAGGTTCTTGCCACCATTATTTATAAGATTGGGGGGGGGGGGGGCAATTGGGATCACTATGATTATGGCTAAAATCATTTTGAAATGTAACTTTTTTTTCCATTGTAAGAATGCATGGGGAGACTGGGCAATAAATGAATCTCTTCAGAATCCAATGAACACCAACTACAAAGCTCATAAAGGCTAGACTCTAGAGCAGTGGTCCCTAAACTGTGCCTTTTAAAAGATTTTGGACTTCAGGTCCCAGAAGTCTCAGCCATGTTGGCCAATAGTCTGAGATTTTGGGAGCTGAAGTTCAAAATCCCTTAAAATGCACAGTTTGGGGACCACTAGTCTAGAGTGTCAAGAATTGTAGAGATGGCAATAGGGATTGGAAGAGAATTTATGTACTTTGTCTTACAAGATTTACTGCCAGTGGATCACCCTCAACACCAGCCAATGTATCCAATTGGGTGGCATGGGGAGAAACATCTAGCAGTCCTTGTGACTTCACAGACGACAGGGCAGGAAAGCCATGCCAGCCATGACAGAACCTCCCTCTACACATGCACAGCTCCCTATGTCCGCGGGTGGTAGGAGGGAGCTCTATTAAGCTGGGATCAGGCTTTGGTTAATTTTTATAAGAATTTTCCCAAATCACAGATTGTTTCACAGTTGGATTTTAGAGTCAAGAATATCAAATGTATGAGTAACCCATTTTTTCTGTGTATTGAACCTCTCTCCCCTTGCTCCCAATAGGCCCCTTTTCTTTAATTGCCACATAGCAGACATGTACAACATGTCCCCTCCATACTGAGAATACCAGTTGAATTTGGCCAGTGTAGAGAGATGAAAATAATTTCAGTTCACTTTCAAATAATTTACCAAAATTCTCAAATCACATTAGCAAAGTGGAAGGAAGCTGAGATTTCAGACATTGAACACTAAAGTGAATCAGACATATTTTCCCATTCCCTATTTGTACAGTCGATTTGGTTCTAAGGAGATTGTGCCATGCTAGTAACCTTGCGAATAAATCATGTGCATTATTCTGTTCCATAATCAATCCAGGGGCAAAGTGCCATCTTAAAATATATGCCTTTAAACTCTTGAAGGCAAGCTTAGAATATAAACAGCCATGCTCTAGTGGAAATAGGCAGAGCTCAGGGGACTTGACACTGTTTATGTTACTGGAGGAGAAGACTCAAACAGTGGGGTCAGATAATCAGATCTGCAGCTGTTTCCTATTTCAAGCTGCCAAAGACATTCTGCTCCATTCATTGAAATCTTGTCCTTAAAGGTCACTTTCTCTGACTATCAGGAAAGTCTTGGTGCATTCCAGTAAGACTCTGGATTGTGATTAATATCACAACCAACAGAACCATTTTGATATATCTGTGAAATGTGTTTTAAGACAAAGACATAAGTTTATGATTAGAACCATATTAGTTGACACCAAATATTTGTCAGTCTGTCTGTTTGCCCATCTATCTATTTTGGAGCAGTTCTAAAAATGCAGAGTTTTAGATCATATGTGGACAACGTCATCAGCTCTGGGGGTCAGTCTGCCCATGGGACCCACCAGGGCTGCATGGCTGGCAATCTTTTTCCCCCAAATGGGAAGTGGTTAGGAGTTCTGAAAACTTTTAATGTTAAACATTGTAGGGGGCCTTTTCCCATATGTTCAAAAGGTGAATTGCTGCTCATGGAAGTTTTTGGGAAAGGTAATTTGCCCCGCTTTTGGCCAGGAAAAAGAGTGATCTGAGCAGTTTGGAGGGCCTAAGAGCCACAAAGCATTGGGGGGGGGGGGGGGGGCATTGTCTCTGGTCTAAAAGTCATTTGGTCATTCCTTTTCTCAGACTGGAAAATATATTTGTCTATATATCCACCTTCTATAGCTTCTTAATTTTAATTTAGACAAAATGAAAAGTAGAGCTCTGCCTAAGGTAAAACTGGACCTTGAAATGATTCTTTTTTATAGCAAGTGATTTCTAGCATCACAGTTTTATCTGTGGTTGCCAAATTAAAGCAGGCCCAAATTAAGTCCCAATTGTTCATTACTCCTCAGAAATCATCTTTCTTTAAAGCTGTTTTCTAGCTATTTAAATGAATTATTTTCAAACTCTCTGTCTTTCTCTCTGAGAGAGACAGAAATGTGTTCTTTTAAATTCCACACATTTTTTAAGATGAACTTGTGAGCTGGCTGTTAATTAATTTTTTATCAGATAAAAGTCTATCTGCATAACACTAATGCTGCTAATATAATAAGCAAGAGAACTGTATAGCAACCTAAATCATACCAAGTTGTTATGAATACAGATTTTAGTAAGAGCAGCTCCTCCACTTAAAAAGGAAGGGAAGGGGGGGGAGGGATAGAGAACAATGAAACAATATTTCAGTCATGTGCATTGAAACCCTATATACATTTACTGAAAAATAAGTCCCATTCTGTTCAGTAAAGCTCACCATGTAAAAAAGATTGTATCCTAAATCAAAACAATCCATCTTATATGGTCTACCTTTAGTAAAACTATCAATGTATTTTAAAATTACAAGACATGGATGCATGCTCATAAACTCTTAACAAACAAAACACTGGACATTTTATCTGTATGGTTATTGTTTGTCACGGGACCAAAGTATATAATCCACATTCTAGCTTGAAAAAATAGACATAGGGATGAGAAAGAAATCGGTATTCACCTTTAGTCTGTTTAAAGGTGATTGCCCTGCAGCAGAAAAGTGGGATACAATTTTTTTTTAAAGAAAACCTAGTTCAGCCAATTAGTGGTCTGTTGGACTTATTGAAACTGTGTCCTGATATCTTCCAGTTTCCCCTCTTTGGGAAGAAATTGCAAGCAGCAAATCAGCATCTTTCTTTTTTCTGTTATACACAAACCAATGTGCTTAGGGCGGAATAAAAATAAATTTTATTATTATTATTTATTACTTATGTATGTATTTGAAAATGTGTGTCCAGTCAGCCCTCCGTATCTATGAATTCTTTTCCAATGGATTTAAGCATTCACACCTTGAAAATATTTTAAATATGTACATTAAAAAACAACAACAACAACAACAACAACAACTTGTTTTTAATGGGACTTGAACATCCATGGATTTTGTTATCTGGTGGTGGTGGTGGACTGAAACCAAACCCCAAACGGTTACCAAGGACCAATTGTATTTGGAAAATAACATTTTTTTAAAAAACCCACAAACTTGTGAAGTTGAAGGCTTTCATGGTTGGCATCCATAGTATTTTTTGTGGATTTTTTGGGTCTATGAGTCTGTGCTCTAGAAGAGTTTATTTCTGACATTTAATCAGTAGCTGTGGCTGGCATCTTCAGAGAATGCTGGCATGGAAAAGAATGAGGTATATATACTGTTGTTTGAGAGAAGCTGATTTGCATGTTAATCTGTGTATTGTTCTGTTGAATGAGAAGGCCTGCAGGGTGTGCATTTGCTTAATGATCCATTGGCTGCTGGAAATACCCCTCACCCACTCACTTCCATGCTAGCATTCTCTGAAGATGCCAGCCACAGCTGCTGGTGAAACATCAGCAATAAACTCTTCTAAAAATGACCTCATAGCCCACAAAACCCACAAAAAACCACACAAACTTGTTTAGTACAGTGGGTAAAATGTGTATAGTATGCACACATTAGGAAAATGCATTTAAAAGAGTATGTACATTAGGAAAGGTCCATATCAAAATATGGGTGAGTTTCTATGTGACATTCTCCCACCTAAGTTCATAAGCCACCTAAGTTCATCAAACAATGACTGGAAATAAATGCAGGTGGCATTGGGGAAGATTTAAGGAAATTGGGATTGGGATATTTACAGATCCCCAGACAGCAGTCATGACCTAGTTATGGCCCAAACCCTGCTCCAAAATTTTGTTTTCTGGAAAGATCTTTTCAGCTATTTATGATTGGCTTGTCATTTCAAACAGGTCATGCATTTTGCACAATGGTATACCTGCTTTTCATACAGCACAAAGACATTTATATACAAAAAGGAAGCCTACTATATATATATATATATATATAATATTTTTAAATATTGTAAAAATATTTTAAGAAATCCTCTTATTTTACTGGTAAGCAAACAATAGCAATAGCAATAGCACTTACATTTCTATACCATTTTATACTGCTGAGCACTCTCTAAGCATTTTACAATGTGTTAGCCAATTGATCCCAACAGGCTGAGTACTCATTTTACTGACCTATGAAAGGATGCCCTGCAGGATCAAACTCAGTACTGGGTGGAGTACTGGCATTTAACCACTGTCCCACCAAGGCTCCTTAATAAGGCTGCAAATTATTTATTCAACAAAACCTGCTATATGAACTTTTCCCAACATATACAGTAGTTTGCATACATACTTGGAAACTAAAAGGATATAGACAATTAGAACATCTTAAATAAACACAAAGCAACCATTGAAAATGTAAATCCTGACTTAAATGTTGTCCAAACAGAAAGGTTTTATTCAGTCTAAGGAGAAAGAGCAGTTTTGATACCTTTCTAACTTTTCCTGAAAGATGTTTCATGGCTCATTAAAGGACCTGCTCCTCCATACTTACCAATCAAATGTCCAGTTTTTTTGACTTTGCTGTTATCTCCTTACATGTGACAAGTTGAAACATCTGGTGAAGTATCAGGATGTACCTATACTGCATAAATAAAGCAGTTTGACACCACTTTGATTGTCACAGCTTTATCCTGTGGAACCTGGGATTTGTAGTTTGGTGAGACATTCAGTATGTCTGTCAGAATGCTCTGGTGCCTCACCAAACTACAGATCTTACAGATGGAAACTATAGATGACGGAGATCCTTTAATTAGTCTCTTGCAAAAAACAGCCAAGTATCCTGTTGTACTTTAAAGATTTAACAAATTTATGAAAGTGTAAGTTTTTCAAGGACCAGACTTCAACATACAATTTGAAGTGCAATTTATCAGGAAATATAATGTTGCCATTTATTCCTTGTAATAGGTGATAATGGCTTTTTGCTCAGCTACAGCTATAAATTTGAGATACGATAATATCCCACTAAACTACACATTTTCAATGAGGACTGGAGTCTCAACATGTCAAGACTGCCTTTTGCGATTCCATTGTATGAGATTTTCCAGACCCAGTGTTACAATGAGTTTTTTTTTTTCCTGTTGAGGTTTCATAGCTTGGATAAAATGTTTCCTTGAAAAACTGTTGACTTTTCTGTTCTGAAGCAAAGCAAAATACAAATAGCAAGTAGACAAGGACTGGGTAAATGATTAAAAAGACTTTTAAAAAGTCATATGGTGCTTCTGAAATTATTGTGGGTTGAACATGAAATCTGCATAAATTTTGCAGTTTCTTCAATTTATAGTTTATAAAATTTGTACTAAATTTGTTCTCAGAATGTGAATAATATTTCACCATCTCACAGGGAAGATTTTTTTTAAGAAATGAAGATTTACATCCTTAGAGAAAATTACCTTATTGATTGATGTCTGGATATTTGTTATTATGAATACTGCTTAGTGAATGGTTGTTTTTATTAATTTTTATACGTGGACTTCTATTACATTTGTAACCATCTAAGCATTTTGCATTTCATTTTCTTTTGATTTCACTGATAATTTTAATTTCCTTCTCTATCCAATTAGATTATATATTTTAAGAATCTAAATCCACTTGTTTTCCTCTACTGGATTTGACTCATTCATTCAATGGTAAGTCAATACTAATGTAAATTCTAGTGATTCATTGCGTTTACTCTAGCTGGGGTCTCAAAAATGAGTTTAAGCGAAGGTGTTTACAAAGTAGTTGCATGTGTGAAGTCACTTATCCCAATGAAGTAGTGCTTTAGCCAACTACCTTTTTAACTGTAAATACTATTATTATCTCTTTTTTTTAGTACAAGAAAACATTGCTTGCAATATGCAAACATGTGATATACCTGCTCTGCAAATTCAACAAAATACTTCAGTCTCTAGGGTTGTTAAGCAAGCATCATTTGTGATTGTAAAATCCACTCAAACAAATACAAGATTTATTTGATGGTGTGGATATATGGGACACAGCCATCCTAGGTCTCTGAATGATTGCCATAAATGCCAGACAATTGTCAATACACTAAAGAGAAAACTAATGAGGTTCTGTGAAGAGGACTAGGCACTCAACAGGGATTCACAGTCTTCACATGTATCAAAATGAAATGCAATGTGGTAGAAGGTAAAAATTGTCTTATAGTGATTTTCTCCACTTCATCTTCATCACAAAGGGAAGTGTACGCCTGAAGGAAAAATACAGATAACAGAATTACAGCTGAGACTCTATGGAAAGGTAATTTTTAGCTGTGAAAATTGCTTTTCATTTTTTCAACTGAAAAATAATGAAATAAATAAAAGAGATCTCTACAAAGAAACAAACAATAGTTCATCTGGTTTTAATAAACACTTCAGATGGAGTTTTAGCATGCTGGGCTTGTACTGTCATTTTTGTTGTCTCCACCAGCTCTGTGTGAACTTGCTGTTATGCTACACCCTGTTCGTGAAGATGCCAGCAACAACTCACATGGCACAGCCACATGTGAAGAAGTTCAAGTGCCATGACTAGAATTACAGATATGTGGTGGTGCTGAGCATTAAAAACATAATTTGCAGCACCTGCTCAAAATTACAAGCCCAGGAAATATTTGGAAGCAGGGAAGATTGGCTAGCATTACAAAAATTTAGTTTTCTTAGAGACAACTCCATGAAATCTTTTAAATGAGAAACCATATTTTGTACTGAACAAGAAGATGGGTATATTATTCTAGGGCATACAATCTCACTATGTGACATGGTCATACTAAGGGGAGGGTGGGCCACTATTTCAGGAACTGCTTGTCTGGTGTGAACAACTTGCGAATAAGCATGCAGGTTTCTCTGAGTCTCTTTGCCTTTCTGTGTATCGACTTGAAAGAATGACCTCTGCAAACAGAGGCTTGGAATATAAATGGGGACTGACTTTGAAAGCTTTTCACAAAGTTAACACAGACAGAGAATAGGCTGCTAGGAAATTAACAGTTCTGCCAGATGGCTTGTACCTGCAAGCTCTGCAATAATTATAGGAACATCATCATATTCCTGGTCTTTCATCACCTTGAATATTTTTATTACAGTTGTGAAGACATCTTTAAACATTTCAAATCAAAGTGAGGTACTTTCATTTGGGTGAGAAATGTCAATCACAAAGTTGCAAATGAAAGAAATGAATACTTTTGTATTAATTATAAGTTTCCCAGCAAGCTAATTCTGTAACAGATAAACTAGAACATTGTTGATCCAACTCTCATAAAACGTGAAAATATTTTGGACAGTTATTATAGCTAGATGTACATGCCAGCTTTAGGTTTCCAGTCTATACTGCAGTCTGGAGTCGAAGGCTTTCATGGCTCGCATCAATAGTTTTTTTGTGGAGCTTTCGGGCTATGTGGCCATGTTCTAGAAGAGTTCCTTTCTGACGTTTCACCAGCATCTGTGGCTGGCATCTTCAGAGAATGATAGCCTGATGGCAGTCCTCTGGGTGGGAGGATATGCAATCAAGGATTAATGTCTGCTAACTGGTGCTCATTGTCTGCTGGGAATCCCCTGGCCTTAGGCTGTTGCTCATTTGCATAGGTTGAGTCTTGACCTTGCTGTCCTTCAGGACTGGGAGCCAAGCCTTGTTTACCCTCAGGGTTTCTTCTTTCCTGTTGAAATTGTCCAGGTGTTTATGGATTTCAATGGTCTCCCTGTGCATTCTGACATAGTAGTTGTTGGCATGGTCCAGAATTTCAGTGCTTTCAAACAGCATTTTATGCCCAGGATGTTTTATAGCATGTTCTGCTACTGCTGATTTTTCCCGTTGACCCAGTCTGCAGTGTCTCTCATGTTCGTTGATTCTTGTCTGTACACTGCGTTTGGTGGTCCCTATGTAGACCTGTCTGCAGCTGCATGGAATGCGGTAGACTCCAGTGGCCATGAGAGGGTCATTAGCAGACATTAGTCCTTGTTTGCATATCCTCCCACCCTGAGGACTGTCATTAGCAACAGAACAATACATTTGCAAATTACTCCTTCCTTCCCAGGGTCACACAGGATATATATATATGTCCAATCCTTTTTCCAGGCTATCATTCTCTGAAGATGCCAGTCACAGATGCTGGTGAAAAGTCAGAAAGGAACTCTTATAGATCATGGCCACATAGCCTGAAAGCGCCACAAAAAACTATACTGCAGTCTTCCATATCCAGAGCAACTTCCACTCTGTCCAGTGAGATTCAACATGGGGGTTGTACAGACTGCCCAAAAAGGGTGGTCTGGCACCACCTTTTATTACTGCAGACCTTAGCTGCAGCAGCTAGATGCTGCGGCAAAGGTACACAGTTAAAAAGGAGCGGGGAAACCCTGCTCCTTTTTTGCATTGCATTTGCAACACTCAAAATGTAAAAGGCACCATAGGGTGCCTTTGCACCTTTGCAACCGCACAGCACTGTATGGATGCTGCGCAGCTGTGATGGCATCGCTACATAGCCATTTAAATGGCGCTATGTAGCGAAAACACCCTGTCACATCCTAGAATTGCAGGGCATGTGTAAGCCCCGCCCTGAGGCAACCCTAGCATGTGTGTAAGCCCCACCCCAAGTCAACCCTAGCACATGACGGGGCCACCTCAAAGGGCTGGTCTGTCCTGGCCCATGTCTCACATATACCATTTTCACTCTTATACAGATGCATTTCAGTAAACATGAAATATACTGCACATTTTTCTCCCTTAGAGGGAGTGGTCTGGTAAAACTAGGGTAACAGGGATGGTGCAGGGGGAAATATTGCTTAGCAAGGCTGATAGCATTATCGGTCGCATATCACAATTTCCTTTTCTTGTTGTCAGCTGACAGATGTGGTAATAAATATTTCCAGCAATAACTTATTGTGAACTACCCCTGTTATCATGCATGGCCCTTGTAGGTTGGTTTATTTTAAATGGCCTTTACAAGACCTTTACAAAAGATCTGCTCCTGATAAAGATGAAAGCTGTTAGAAAAGGTTGAATCACAGCAATCATGCATAGCTATGGAGACTACATACATAGCTATGGAGACTGCCATGGTGAATGTTTGCAATTCAAAATTAATCACTACAGAACTTCCTGGAGAATAGTGAGAGAGGCTGGACTAAAAACCCAGCTTTACTGCATTCTTTTTATCTCCAGTGAGTCAGGCTGAAAGAGTGTATCCAGCACATAAAGAAGAGAAGGTTTAGAGGTATCATAATAGTCTTGTTTAAATATTTGAAGAAATGTCATATTGAGAATAGAGCAAGCTTGTTTTCTGATGCTCCAGGGCATGGAGCAATGGAAAGAGATTCTACCTCAACATTAGGAAGAACTTCCTGACAGTAGGAGCAGTTTAACAGTGGAATATACTTCCTTAGAGTGTACTGGAGTCTCCTTCTTTGGAGGAGTTTAAATAGAGCCTGGATGGCCACCAGTCAGGAGTGCTTTGATTATATATTCCTATACAGCAGGGGGTTGGATTGAATTACCCTTGGGGCCTCTTCTAAGTCCATGGTTATATCCATACGCTTTGCTTTGCACAAATGCTTATTATTCAGAGTGAGGGAAAATATTAGGAAAGACATTAGACATTGCTACTAGCCTATGGCACTTGCAGATATACTTGGTTTGTGAAGTTCCCCTGAGGGAGCAGTTTTTCTCTCTGTATGGTTCCCTCAGTACAGCATTTTCTCCTGTATATAATTCCCCTCTTTTCATAATGTTCTGTAATCTTTGCATTCAACCGTTTTCCTAGAGTAAACACATTCTACATCTTTCCTATTTTTATACATCTCAGCTTCTCTCTCTCTCTCTCTCCCATACTTCCCAGACTTCTAGTCTTTCTATGTGTTATGTACTGAGTTCCTATCTTTGGGGTGTGTAAATGGTTGTACATTTTTACCATTGCCAAGCAGATATAGTTGGTTTCTGAGCTTTGCCAAAGAGATCCTTCTGCTGCCTTTTATACAGCGGATCTTTGGCAATATCAAGGTTTGCTTTTTGGAATATATATGCATACATACAGTTGGCCCTCCTTATCCACAGATTTGAGCATACACAGCTTGAAAATATTTCCCAAAAGTATGACTTCTAAATAGCAAACCTTGATTTTCCATTTTATATATGGGACACCATTTTGTTGTGCCATTATATTGAATGGGACTTGAGCAGATACAGATTTTGTTATCCAGGGAGGGTCCTGGAACCAAACCCCAGAGGATAACAAGGGCCCACTCTGTGTGTGTGTGTGTGTGTAGTTGTTTCTCTCTCTCTCCTTCACACACACACACACACACACACACACACAAAATTTCCAAGCCATGAATAGCTCTCTCTATGGATAAAGAATCCATGAATACACAGGCTGGGTGTACATCATACTATTTTTCCCCCTAAACAGAGATTAAATAATTATATATATATATATATATATATATGAAAACAAATGAGGAATATATGCAAAAAGAAATAAGAAGGCAGAACCCTGTGTCACCCCATTAGTCACTATGTTGTTGTTGTTTTGTTGATGTATGTCATTTTTTGCTTATGGTGACCCTAAGGTGAACACATCATGGAGCTTTGTTGTCAAGATTTGTTCAAATTTACCCTTGCCTTCCTTTGAGGCTGAGAAGGTATGATTTGTTCAAGGTTATCCAGTGGGTTTCCATAGGCAGCAGGATTTGAACCCTGGTCTTTAGAACCATAGTCATAAGCTCAAACCACACTGGGACTCAATCATATATATTACATCATTAGAATGTAACACAGCAGCTTTTCTGTGAAATGAATAGCATGATGCATATTTTTTCCACTGAGAAAAAAATTAGTTACCTAGTTTGTATAGTATTTTTATATCAGTTTCATTTTTATTTCCAAATGCAAATGGAGTGAAATTTATTAATAGCATCTGCTCATTTAGATTATGTTTTTCACATTCTTTGCAAAAATACAATACCTCTTTGCAGATGTTATTTTTATGATTCAGATTACAATGGTTGTTTAAATTATTTAACTTTACACCTGGGAATCAGGAGTTTATTCTTTGTGAATATGTAGGTTGGGTGTAACATTAAATTTGATTGTCCTGATTCATAACCTGTACATAGGGCAAGAGGCTGTCATTAGAACAGAATATGGAGAAGCAGAATTGTTCCCAGTCAGAAAGGGGTTCAGACAAGGCTGCACACCATCACCCTACTTGTTCAACTTGTATGCAGAAAATATCATACACAGAGGATGAAATATCAACATCTAGAATATGCAAGTAACACTATAATACTAGCCAGGGGGAAAAAAACCCCAAAGACTCAGAACAGTTACTAAAGTCAAAGAAGAAAGTGTGACAGGTTTAATGGTGAACATCAAGAAAACAAAAATAATGAGCATAGAGGATTTACATAAATTCAATCTAGAAGACAATGAAATTGAAATAGTTAAAGTTAGTTTCCTATATCTAAGATCAATCATTGATCGGAACAGAGAATGCAGTCAAGAAATCAGAAGAAGACTAAGAATGGGAAGAGCAGCTATGAAAGAACTAGACAAGATCCTTAAGTATAAAGACTTAGTACTGAATACTAAAGTTAGGATTGTCCAAGCCATTGTATTTCCCATCACCATGTACAGATATGAGTGCTGCACAGTGAAAAAAACTGACTAAAGCTCTGTAAACTAATGCTTTTACCACAATCTGTAGCTCATTTGGCCATTTCTTCTGAAATTAACTCCTTTCCTGTTTGTATTTTTGAAGAAGCTAATAAAATCTTGAAACCTTTTTGCTCTCTGCCTCAAACCATACGTTATCCAAATCCACTTTTTCCACAATGAAGTCTTCTTTAAAGTCCATTTTGAATCTTTCCTTCAACTAAGTGTACAAGATCCAGTGCAATTTTGGATCTAAGATAAGTAGTTCTGTTTCCAAGAATTTCTTTCCAAAAGGTGTTGATTCTGGAATTACTGTTTCTAAGTGGACATTTGGAAAGTTACATTCGGTATTGAAACTCCCATGGTACATTGTTTTGGTTATATTCAGAGACATAACTGTGATAGGGCCAAACCAGATGGCTCAGATGGGGCGGCATGAAGCCGCCCACCCAAAGTTGAACTGGGGCTATGACAGCTACACACCATGGCTCCAATCTGCTGCAGTGCTAGCTGAAAAAGGAGTGGTTTTCAACTGCTCCTTTTTCAGTGGCAGAAAAGCCCCCTTTAGAGGTTCTTTTGCAGCCCTGTGGTGGCTTCCCAGTATGTTGGGATGCCTGGAAGATGGCCCTCATGTCAGCAGCCGAGCAGCTGGAAATTGGCTTGTGAGCAGCTTCAGAGCATGTGACATCAAAACGCCACATTCTGAAGCCACCTGTATAGTACAAAGGGGGGGGGGGACTGTTTTGCCTAAATGTCTTTATACAAAAGGATCTTATAGCATATTTGAGACTAAATGAGAGAAAGAAGTCTGTAGTATTAGCTTAGGAGACTGATTCCACTTCCTCACATGCAGAAGTAGACTAAAATCTGATGAAACAGACTCTGACCTGAAGCAAACAAGCCAAAAGAAGTGGCTTCCAGCTGCTTTTGGTGTGTGGTGTTCAAATGGTACATGCCCCCAAAGTGGCCAGAAGCTGCTTTGATGCCACTCAAGACATCCTGAGGCCTCCAGAAAGAGGTGTGGGAAAAAAACACTTCTGCTGGTGGTCCATTTGGGACCACACTGGTGGCCCGCTTTGAGAATGGGCTGAGCAGTCATCACAGTCCTGGGCCAATCGGGGCCAGAGCAGCCAGAGCAAATTTTTATCATTTGCTTTGGCCCTGAAACTACAAGAACTTATGCTACAAATCGCTTAATGTTATGATTTAACAAGTAATTTTATAAAGTAATTATTCAATGTTATTCCTTTTGAAAATACACCTAAGCTGTGAGGCCTCATATCCTATAATGATAAAATAAATAAAAATAATTACACAAATTACACTATATTACAGTCCTAAAGTGACTTATATATACACTCATCCCTCCATATTTGTGGATTTGATATTTGCAGATTTGATTATTCATGGATTTGATTAATATGTTCTCTTTAGCAATATCTAGGTTCTCCAGTGCAACTCTATGGTCAACTTTAAGTAAAAGTTGCACTGAAAGACCTAGAGATTCCTAGAGAGTATACTCTACTAGGCATTTGTAGCTCCTCCAGTGCAGTTCTAAGATCAGTGTCAGTTGGATGTTGACCACACAGTTGCACTGGAGAACCTAGAGATTCCTAGAGAGGTGTCCTCTCAGGTAAAAACATGGTGTTTTTGTTATTTGCAGTTTTTCCATATTCACAGGAATATTCACCCCTAACCCTAGTGAATATGGAGGGACATTTTTTTTTTTAGATTTGGACCAGGTGGTGTCAGGCTATTTAAGAACTGAGTCTGCTTAGAAAAGTGCTGCAACTTGTCTGGTTCCTGCCCAGCTTTCCTGTTCCTGATGCCTGTTCCCATACTCCTGCATTTCCTACTTCAGGCTTCCTGGCTTCTTCAACTCTTGGACCATGTTGACCTTGATTCCGGTTGCCTCCCTTGACTTGGACTGCATGACCAGCACCTTGCTTTTAACAGACTCTCACAAACAAGGATGCTTCCCAGCAGCTTGTTATTCACTGTCTCTATGGAGTTTATCACACCAGGGGCCAATTTCGATGTTAAAATGACATTGAAGTGGTGTTAAAGCAAACTTGAGCCTTCTTGAATTTAAAGAAAAATTTAAAGTGCATTTAAAGTGGAAATAACATTATTTCACAATATTGGGGCTTTCTATTTTGGCAGGAAAGGGAGACATGAAGTTGCCTTTTCCTTAATGCTTAGCAGCTACACTGCAAGCCCCAGGTGTGTAATAAAAAGGCATAGGGCAGCTACACTGAGGAGGTGTGAAGACAACTTATCTGAAGTCTTTTCTGTTGCTCAGCAAATACATTGGAAGCTGTCAGGATGCTAGAAATACAAGTGGAGCAGCTGCATGGGTGGCAATGAATGGGGCTTTTGGCCGCACTGAACCTTTAAGTTTTTTGTTTGTTTGTTTGTTGCCAGCTGCGAACTGCTCAGTTGCACTGCTACATCATACAGGCAATTGTATTGCCAGCTGTGAACTGCGCAGTTGTGCAGGTACATCACACGTGAACTGTGCAGTTATGAAGATCTGTCAAATTACCATTGTGGTTTTGCTTCCCTTTTTTAAGTGCGCAGTTGCATCGGTGCACATGAATGAACCCCTTTATTTTATAATAATAATAATAGTTGTTGTTGTTGTTGTTGTTATTATTATTATTATTATCATCATCATCATCATCATCATCAATACCCCACCCCTTTGAGATCAATTGAGGTGGCTTACACATTAAACTACTATTACATCAATAAAACAAATGCCGTGTGAAATGGTGTCGTGTAATTTTGCGATTTCTCCAGGATATCTTTGGACTAACCCTTTGATGTCTCTTGTGTGATAAAGCTCTACGTGCATTATCAGTTGGTAGTCCCTCACCCCAGCCATTCTGTGTGGGTGGGTTGTGAAGCAGGACAATCCATCTCAGAATGAAGTAACTATGTATATGCAGGTCTATCACACTCAGACTCACTGACATTCTTCCTTTTCCACCGCAAAGATTAAGAACATAGGAAGCTGTCTTACATTGAATCAGACTATATGGTCTATTTAGCCTATCAGTATTATCTCTGGCTGCTAGCTAGTCTCAGGCTTCAGGAGGGTTTTTCCTCCAGGAGATACCTCGGAATCCTTGGACTTTGTGATAGTGTCCCATCCAAATATTAACTAGAGCTGTAAATCTTTGCTTCTTTCAGTCTCATTATGAGACTTTTTTTTGTTTAGGTTTTAAGGGTTTGAGGGGGTGGAGCTTTCTTTTCTTTTCTATTTTCTTTTGCACAAATGGATATTCGGGGGGGGGGGGGGGAATCAAAAACTCCCATATTTAAAAATGCATTAGTGATTAACCATTTTTTCCCCTGTTCGATTTCTCAGTGTGGTGCAAACACCCTTTCCTTTCAAGGACAATAAATGTTTGCAAGTATTCTTTATATCCTTAGCATTATTCAAGCCTGACTTTGCTTAGCTTCCAAAATCTAAAAGATCTAATAGTGTTTGGGGTGGTGTGGTGATATTGTGTTGCTTTATCTTGTTCTGTGCTGTGAATTTGGACATGTATCTGTGCACATTTTTCCAGTTGTATTTTCAGTTGCAATCATGTATTGATTAATGTGCATTTATGCACACTTCAGTAATCTGCACATTTAGGAAACTGAACATTTTTAAAAAAATTAATGTTATTTCCCCAATGTACTCTCTTGACTCACAGAAAACATTAGAGACCTGGAACTGTATAAATTTCTGACAACAAATTATGTACAATTAACATATGTGTTATGTACTGTGCGCCTTCAATTAGTTTCTGACTTATGGTGATGCTAAGGAGACCCTATAATGGGATTTTCTAGGCAAGATTTGTTCAAAGGAGGTTTGCCATTGCCTCAAACATATTTTATTTTATTATTTGTTTGATTTATATCACATCTTTGTCCCCAATGGAACTCAAAACACAAAGTCGACTTTAAAAAAAACATCAATGATAAGCCAATTAAGTTTAAAAACAACAACAACACCTCAGACTGAACTTTTCACATACCGCTAGACTGTTGATTAAACAATCATTTCATATTCAGGAGGAATGTACTGCTTGGGTGTTACTATTAAGTTTATCGCATCAAAACCTGTAATGTTACCACCGTGTCCCAAAAACATTCCATGGAAGAATGTTCTGGGAACAGGATTCACTGCATTTGAGAAGAAATAACGGGATGATAACGTAATGGGAACACATTTTATCACACAGCACCCTCCCCTTTGAATATGTGTGTGTGTGCGTGTATACACATATAGATAAATAGATAGATAGATGAACATACATATACATATAGCATGTGTGTGTGTGTGTGTACATAAACAAACACACACACATATGTGTGTGTGTGTATATATATATATATCCATAGCAATTAATAATAATTCACATGTAAACATTTGTTTAAATATGATGTGGGGTGAAAACTGTTTTGGCTTTGAGGAAAATCATTCCAACATGTTAATATGCTGATTTTTATGTTGTTGTTTTTAAAAGAAATCTCACCACAACGTACCCTGGAATGCTGTTGGGAGCCCAATGGGAACCAAGCAATGCAGTACACTTCATGGCATTTTGTTATCATTCTGTTCCCAGAACGTTATCATAATGCTGTGCGAGAATCTCCTAGGACTCCAACCCTCATCCTATTACAATTTCTACAATCCTGTACAGTTGGATGTGCTGCATATGGCTTATGGGATAGGTTCTGAGGATAACTATCTCTAGATATCCATTCAGAATAACCATTCTTCAGGAGTGAAGGGACAATATAATTTGTTTTTTTAGCCTGTTAAGTAGTTGCACAGAATGTGCAATGAAATGCACTCCAGACACCAGCAAATAAGAGCAAATGCTTTACAAAATTGGCCACAGTGCTCCTGATGCTGACTGAAAAGGCAGAAAGATATATTATTTCTGGAAATAACATGGAGAAAAGCATGTAGCGTGGATATTTAAAAGCACTGAAAATTCATGTAATTTTTTTCTCTGCTGCTGAGCACAGTCATGAATCAGTGGTAAGCTAAAGGTTTTTTGAAAAATGGACAGTTAAAGAACAAAACAAGAAAAAAGAAAGTAACTCCTATAGGAAGGGGAAATTTGGGATGATGCAGGTGTATGGGTGAAAGTAATGACCAAACATCATAAAAAAAATGGGTGGGGGCAACAAGCTGATTTACATACTTCAAATAAATAATGAATATTTTAAGAGAACAGCTAGAGGTAAAGTCAGCAAATTCTCATTATCACAGATAACACAAATATAGGGGGAAACAGATGGCCCTGAAGGTGTGGCTTGAAGCTGCCCTTTCTGAAGATGGATTTGGGCCATGACAAACACATACCATAGCCCCAATCCGCTTTGAAGCCAGACAAAAAAGGAGCTACAAAGATCCGCTCCTTTTTCGGCTGGCAAAAAGCCAGCCCCCCCCCCCCCCCCCCCCGTCTGCATGGTGCTGGAGCATCTTGAAGCTGCCCATATTTGGGTGGCCACCTCGCTTCCAGGCTGTTTCAGAGCATCATCAGAGCATACTCTTTGAAGGCGTCTTTTATGGGCCGTCGGTCCATAGACTACTCTTGTGAAAAGGAAAATAACATATAGAAGAAGGTAGCTTATAAGTCAGCTTCATTAGAGTTATACCTCAGTTAACAAAGCTGATGTATTCTTCAGCAGTGCTACTTTAACAGAAATTTTGGTGGCACAAATAAGACAATTCTGCTCTGTTGGTCAAAGTTCATGCTCTCAAGTTTTTTTTTTTTTTTTTTTTGAACATCTTTTTCAGAATGAGGTGGGTTTAAAATAGGTTTTCTTCTCTCATAGAATCTTACCTTTCCTCCTCCTCCTCCTCCTCTCCTCCTCCTCCTCCTCCTCCTCTCTTCATAGAATCATAGAGTTGGAAGAGACCCCAAGAACCAAAATAAAATAAAATTTTATTTCTTGTTTTCAAGTTTTATTTCTTGAAGCTAACACACAACTTTTTTTCTTTCTTTTTTTAAAAAAGACTAC
Organism: Urosaurus nigricauda; assembly: GCA_034509955.1. Taxonomy (NCBI): domain Eukaryota; kingdom Metazoa; phylum Chordata; class Lepidosauria; order Squamata; family Phrynosomatidae; genus Urosaurus; species Urosaurus nigricauda. The sequence continues at coordinate 197,896,544 of JAOEGL010000004.1, read as the reverse complement.
ATTGGCCTTTTCTTTTTGTTCTGTTACAGCAACCTGCATTCAAACCAGACCTTGAGTAGTGTCATCTCATGATATCTCTAAAGTATGATAACCTTGGTTTGGTCATTTAGGCTTCTAGGGAGTGTACAGGCTTGATTTGTTCTCAGAACCTTTTATTTGTCTTTTTTTGGGTGTTTGTGGTACTCATAGAACTCATCTCCAGCACTATATTTCAGATGAGTTGATTCTCTTCCTGTCAGTTTACTTCACTGTCCAGCTTTCATAACTATACACAGAAAGTGGAAATCATCTATTACAACACTTAAAATTAATCTCCAGCTTTGATAATGTAAACATCTGTACCATACAATGAACTGGGTTTATTTAGGCTGGAGGTAGGTTTTGGTAACCATTAGACCGTGTTTTTTTTTTTTAAATGGAGGTTCAGCAGTTATTTACTTTTCATCCCAGTAGCTCCAGGGGAGTCTATCTAGGATTTGACAAAGGCTAATCCAAGTTTGTGTGTACAATTCCTCTAATATACCATCAATACCTGAAAAATTAGAATTTAGAAAATTTAGAAAATAAAAGAGAGCCAGCATGGTGTAGTGGTTTCAGTATTGGACTAAGACTCTGGGGGACCAGGGTTCAAATCCTGGTTTGACCATGGAAACCTACTGAGTGACCTTGAGCAAGTCAAACTCTCTCAGCTTCAGAGGATGGCAACTGCAATCCCCCTCTGAATAAACTTGCCAAGAAAATCCCATTATAGGTTTGCCTTACAGTCACCATAAGTCAAAAATGACTAGCAGGCACACACCAACAAGAATAACCTGAAAATTTAAGTGAAAATTATGTGGTTACCAAACTAGCTTCTTTCCTCTCATGGTTTTACTGTTAATATCCAGCTTGAAACAGAAATTCTGAAAAAAATATGATAAAGAAAAAGGAACAAATCCCTCTAGACTGTTTCTGGTATCCTAACAATTATGTACAAAGAAATCCAGCTTTTGTTGATTTCCTTACCACCTGCCACCAAAAAAGAGCACACTTTGAAAGACCAGTGTAGTCCCTTAAAAAAAAGTTGTGTGTTAGCTTCAAGAAATAAAACTTGAAAACAAGAAAAAAAATTATTTTATTTTATTTTGGTCCCTCATTAGAGAATGCGCTGACATTATATCATTTGACTGAAAGTGAAGAATAAGATCTGACATTCTGTATGTTATAATGAATCCAAAGACTTACCCTCTGAGATAAATCGTCAGGCGTGAACAAAAACTTTGCACTCCCAGCTCATGGCCTAGAGTGTTTGCCTATGATTAAAACATGTGCTGTATTGACAGAAATGTTTCCTAAGAGTCAGAACAAAAGATATAAAGACTGTTTCACAGTGTGGTGCACTGCCTATAAATATGTACAAACAGATGGTTCAGGGCAGCCCACGCTCCTTAAAACAACTCATGTAAAACTTGTGCTTTGACAGTAAACATAGTCTGGAAAAGCTGTTGGCTCATTGGCTAGCATGGTTTATTTTAAAAATTGCTATTCTTGGCACATTAAGTCTATTCTATTTTGACATTGACAGATGTGGTTCTCCATAAAATTACAATTACATGAGAAGGCATAGCAGGGAAATGTTCACTGATACCACACTCTTTGTTACTCATCCTTGCTGCCCACATGCATGACCCAGGGGGGAGGAGGAGGATTTAAGTCATTATGAAAATTTGTCTTCCAATTTCCCAGAAGCTTGTTTTCTCTTATCAGGCAGGCTTTGATTTCCCTGAACAATTTTCAGGATACATTAGAATGTATGTATGTGTGTGTGTATAGATAGATAGATAGATAGATAGATAGATAGATGGTGTTTTTGAGCCTACTATTTTGTTGTGTGGTGTCTAGAGTTCATCATGTGTTTGTTTCCTTTCAAATATTTATATGTTTATTCAGTTTATAGCCTGTTTTTCTACTGCCTGGCATAGGATTCCAAACAGCTTACAATATAGATCAACACAAAGCACACTGTTCAGCCCAATGTTAAAAAGTTCAGAACCTCAGAACATGAAATCATTTAAAACACAGTAAAGAAGATAAACATTGTATACTATTAAACAAACAAACATGACACATTATTAAAATGTAAATGTATATTATTGTATAATATACAATATAAAATGTAAATGTATATTATTAAAATATAAAAAATTACCACAGCTAGTTAATAAAGGTCAGTTTATATAAAATAATCTTTGCCTGCTGGTAAGTGAAGAGAGAGAGAGCACCAACTGAGCCTCCCACAATTTGGGAGCAGCCACCAAGAGGTCTCTCTCCAAAAGGGGCCAGTGGTGGTGGTGGAGTAAGAGAAAGCCCTCCCTTGAAAATAAAAACTGACAGGAAGGCTCATATACAGTCTCTCAGCTAGCCTGTATCTGAGTTGGATAGGGCTTTATTGGTCATCACTAGTAATTTGAAATCTAACTGAAAACCTAGAAATAGCCCAAAAACTAGAGAAGCTGTTGCATCACAGGAGTCATGTTGGCTGCATGACTATGGATCTACTGGAGTTTTCAAATGTTTCCAAAGGAAGCCCCACACTGAGTATATTACAGTAGTCCAAGTAGGATGTAAGCAAGGCATGGATCTATTTGATTTGATTTGATATCTTCAGGAACAGGAACAGCCCCACATTAGTTTTTTGCTAGTTTAGCAAACTCCTGACTACCACTGAAACCTGAACTTTCAGGCCCAGGTCTGAGTCTGGGAGCATGTCTAACCTACAAACTTGAGGTTTCACAGAGTGCACAGGCAGAATCCCTCTTCTCTGATTTGTCTTTTGACTTACCATGAGTAAGTGTTGTGTTGAGTTTCAATTTCTTCATGCTCCTGCATTCCATTACTGACAACAGTTATGACTTTTATCACCAAAACAGAATCAGATGGAGTTGGGTGTCATTACCATAGTGGTGAAAATGATCCCAGAACTCCAGATAAACTTTCTTTGTGTTTTCATATATATATATATATATATATATCAGACAAAAGTACTGAAAAACATCAAGAGGTCATTCACTGAAGCTGTCTGTATCTCAGAAACACATCTGAAGCCAGATTGAAATGGATCTTCATAATCCTTCTCACCCAGGAAGCACTGGATCTGGGAGTCTTGGAAACATTCACTTTCCCTTTTACCTACTCAGAAATCCTCCTCCCTGGCTAGTTTTATGAACAGGGAGTCCAATCCTCACATGTTGGCTTCCACCTCTCCTGCTCACATCCTCAGGCTGCATAAACAGAAACATAAAATAACACAACACGAACAGGAGCCAAGGTTACTTCCACTGGGCATGCATCAACTACCAAAGCCAAATCAGAGTGGATCCAATCGACTTGTCTCCAGTGTGGCACTGAAATTCTTTGTAGGCTGTTGAGTGATCTGTTCATCTTGGGCAGAACATAAACAGTGCTGACCACTCAAGACAATTCTGTGATGGGACTCAAGATACTTCTCCTGTTCTCACTGTGCAGATGCAATGCTGGCTTGTTGTTGCCTTGTGCCTTCAAGTTATTTCTGACTTATCACAACCCAATCATGGGGTTTTCTTGGCAAGATTTGTTCAGAGGAGGTTTGTTATTGCCCAGGGGATTTCATGGCCAAGTGGAGAAACAAACCCTGGTCTCGAGAGTCTCAGTCCAACATTCAACCCACTATTCCATGCTGGATTATTTCTTTGCTGCTACTGCCATTGCCACTGCACAAGCTTTCTAATGGGCCTGACCACCATCAGTTATCTAATCTCAATTTCATTCATTTTATCACCATCAGTTTCCTAGCAAACCAAGATCTCACCTGACTCCACTCCATGGAAAGAGACATTCACAAACAATTGTGTCTACCACACTAGATATTTCTCCATTCCAGAGATCCAGCAATCACCTGCCAAGTAACAGGATATCCCCAGCCACCCATCTTCAGATACACAAAATAAAACCCAGTGGAATGTGGAACACATAACCTGGTAAGAGATATAGCCTCAATTAAAGTTGTTACAATCTGTCTCCACTCTAACAGCTCTTGTCTGTTAATGGCAGCCTTTACCTTCTGTTCCTGCCGTGGGTTAAAACAATTTGAGACAGGTAAGGGAGATAGAATCCTGGCAGACCACCACCTCTGTGCTCCTGAGTTGTTGCTTGCTGCTGTATAGAGAAGCCAGGTGGACAGAGGTGACAGGAGTCAAACTTCCCAGCTTCATCAAGCCACAGCACAGTAACGCAAAGTAATGCAATGTTCCATTCAGGATCATGTCCTGGATCACTGCTGATTTCTGACCTGGCATTGAGAACCAGCATTTTCGGATCAGCAGGCCTGTTGCTAATGATATTTGAAATGGGGGACAGGCTTGCAGGCATCCCTTGTCCTGTAGAGATAGCACTGTCTTTCCCTTCATCCATTACCATTTCAGTGGCTGCTCCCTAGCCTACTTTCCCTCCCAGCCTCTGCATAAAACGTATCTATTTTCTAATGCCATCAGGGCAGGTTATTTAAAAAGAGGACTCGTTTGCAATTGAGAACAACTTCTTTCCCATGGAACTTGTCCTAATCCTTTACCAGCTCCTGAATACTAAGTTTAGGATTGCCCATGCCATCATATTTCTCATTTTTATGTATGGTTGCAAAAGCTGGACAGTGAAGGAAGCTGATAGGAAGAAAATCAGCTCAGTTGAAATATGATCCTGGATTGCTAAAAAGACCAATGAATGGTTTGTAGAGCAAATTAAGCCTGAACTCTCCCTAGAGGCCAAGATGATTAAACTGAAATTGTCATACTGGGGACATATAATTAGAAGACATGATGGAAAATATAATAATGCTTGATAAGATAGAAGGTAGTAGGAAAAAAGGCAGACCACATTCCAGATGGATAGACCCAATCAAGCAAATCATGATCCTGAGTCTGCAAGACCTGAGTTGGGTTGCTGATTATAAGGTGATCTGGAAGTCTCTCATTCATGGGGTCTCCATATGTTGAGATTGACTTGATGGCAGTTAACAACAAGAAGAATAAAGTGACAAATGGTCATCTGGCACGGACTGGAGACATAGTCCTAAAAAGAATGCTAGTTATCAATTTGTAAGGAAGAGCAGTGGCAGGTTGTTCTCTTGTCTAGATTCTTGATTGTTGATTCCCCCTGGTGTGCTCACATTACGCTCCATTGTCTTGTTGCAGCCTTCCTGGCGCACTGATTTTTCTGAAGTGAAAAAGCCTCTTGAGAAAAGTTACCTCACAATGTCTCTTTCCCTGGGACTTAATTGAAGAATAGGAAGGCTGAGAATCTATAAGCCTCCAGAGAGAGATGACTGTACACATACCCTCAGCTACTTTGTGTTTCAAGATAAGTACTAGAACTTCCTGCGAAAACTCTCCTGAACTTTTCTTCCTTTTGAACTGTTCTTCCAAAAGCAATTCTTTGACTGTCTTCTTGAACAAGCATGTGGAAGTTATTTTCAGCACAGCACCAGTCTGAAACTGGTAGTCTGCTCTACATATGTAGATTCCTTACATAATGTATTTTATTTTTATCCTGTCTTTCTGTTTTAGAAAATTGGCTATTGAGATGGCTAATGGTAATACATTTCAAATTAAAAAAAATACACAAATATTTTAAAATACAGTTAAAATATATTAATAAACACCAGTTACAAATGGTATTTTCAGCTGCAGCCAGCTGTAATGCCAAAAAGGTTGCCTGTGTAAAAAGTATTTTGTCTGCCAGCAGAAGGACAACAGAGCCAACACTGTTGAAGTTTCTTAATACCATCCAAGACAGCCCTATGTAATGTGTTACAGTAATCCAAACAGGTTGTAAATCAGGCATATATCTCCAGTAATGTGCACATTTGGTACACTACTTTTGACTGTGCAGATGCACTTCTGAGCACCGAATCCAGAAGTGCATACCAACTGGTAACATGAATATTCAAGAGTGTGACCCAACTGAATACAAGTTGAATCACTGTACCCAAATAAGTCTGCTCTTCCACTGTGCTGACTTTGTATCTTTCTGGATTCTATGCCATTCTATCCCACTCCCACAACTTGGCAAGATGTGCTTTATAACCTGAGGCTTTAATATCACCCTGTACAGGATCTGAAGAAGTTGCTTGATATCCAGGAAAGCTCATGCTTAAATAAAAATCAATCAGTTTTAAAGGTGCACTATATTCCTTCCCCACCCTAAACTATCTAAAGCCCAGATTTCTATAACTGTCCTAGCTATTCGAATTCTTTAGTCTGTTTCACACACGAGCATTGAAAATCTCTTTCAACTTCCTCGCCAATCACCATTTATTTTCCACATTCCATACTCTCACCTGGTGCTAACAGAATACTTATCTCAGAGCTCATCCAGACTGATTGAAAAGTCTCAGATTGCATTCTATTTCTTTCAATTTTATACTGGATTAAAATAAACTGACTTGGGGTGCTGGTCATACCAGGAGCTGATAGAAAATATTCTAGGATAAACACAGCATGTATGATCTCCAAAATAAAACTGGAAAGAACAAAAACAAAATCTCGGATTTTAGGGCTTGACAGACCACCCCAAAGGGTGGTGTGGCTACATGGTACTCCTTGGTTGCTGTGTTGTATGGATGCAATGCCAGAGGTGTGCCATCATGCCATGCACTGTGTGGAGCAGTGCGGGGCATCAGGGCGCCTTGGGCGTGGAGTAAGGCGTATGTCATGAGGATACTATGCCCCACCTCTACCTCCATGCTGCCCTTTCAGGCCAGTCTGTACAGAGCCTTTCTAGTATTTTTAATCAATCTTTTTAATCAGCCGCAGCCGCTGCATGGAGCACCACAGAATGGGTGCCATAACTGCTATGGCACAGCATTATGGCACCCCTCATGTGCAGTGCTGTTTGTGTGCTGCACATGAGGAATGTCATTGTGGTGCACCCCGTGTAAATGGACACGTGCCAAGATGGCACCCTGGCAGAGGAAGAAGGGCTTGGAGCATGTGAATGCTCATCTCTTCTTCAGCCCTACTCTGCAGTTAGACCAGCACAAAGTGCCAGTCTGTACTGCTTCATACACAATAAATAACAATACATACATTTATAATGCACAATATACTCTCAGTAGTATTTACATAACAGCAGAAATACAACAGGATCTTCTTTAGAAGATATTTCAGAGCCTTCAAAGCCAAACAGCGCTGAAGAAGATTCTTGACCCTCTGAGGGAAAATATTCCTCAGTAAAAAGATGAGGCAAGGTATACTTCTAGTCCAAGAACGGCATAGGATGAATGCACAAAAGAGGGCAGAATTACTCGAAAAAAGTGACCATCTACAAGGGAAGTATGTTTATGAGTAGGGGCCTCATCAAGAATAAGGATTCTCCTCAAGCGAAAGGCCATCCTATTTGAGTGACCTTGTGCTGCAATGCTTGCAGCACAGCCTGGGGCCTGGAAGCTCAGCTATAACAATCTTCTGTTCTGTGTCTGAAGTAGCTATTGGGGGAAAATACTGCATAAGGCATTAAAAAAACAAAAAGCTGTTTGACAGCTGCTTGGAATTATCCCTTTGTGCCTATATCTGGATTGCATTTGATACAGCTCTTGGAATAACCTTGCTTCATCTCTGACTAGACCTTACTGATTTGAATTTTAGGCTGCTTCTAAAGTCTGTCTCTGAATCTTCCTTATTACCTTTCCCTGGCCTAACATCCCAGTAAGTTCACTAATGGAGAGTACTAGGCAGTGGGTGGGCAGTAGGTCTACACACTCCCTATTATGTTCTAAGCACCAAACTTGAGGTGCACACTCTCACAAAACTGAAATCTGGGATAGAACACTTAGGTCCAGAACAGACGGGCAGGAAAGAGGAGCTTCCAGGTGCTTCAGGGGTGGGGTTTGCAGATGATGCATGCACCTGGATGCCTGAGGTGGCCCGAAGCCAACCAAAAAGGAGTGCCAAAAAAGTGCTCATTGCTGGTGGTCCATTTAGGGCTGTGTTCAGGGACTGCAGTGTCTGGTTGCAGCGGGGGCCCATCGGGACTGGAGTGGATTTATAGCCACAAAAGTGGATATACACTTAAGTAAAAAGACTTAATATAAGAGGATGAGAAGAGAAACGGAGACAAGAGGTAAGGTAAAAGGGAGGAATATAGAAAAGATAAAGGAAAGAGATGACTAAGGGAAGACAGGTGATGTAGATACAATAATTAGAAGTATGTGAGACGGTTGAGAAGGATGTTTTATTGTTGTTCAACATATAATTTGAATTGATTAAATTTGTAGATATTTGATGAATGTATTCACATGTAAATACTATGATTTGTTAACATTTTTAATTTAAAAATGGAATTGATTCACCACTGGAGCACTTAGTTAAGCTTTATCCCAGTACACAAAAAAATGCACAGCACAAGTGAAAAGAAGAATAACAAGTTCAAATGTATATTTATGCCTACAAAGAAAATTACCATCCCTTTAAAATACCTATGATTCCATTAAAAAAACAAAACTAACTAGTGAAGAGATATTAATGTTTTTCATATGTCTCATCTCATGCATTTTATACATTTTTTTTAAAAAAAATGTCAAGTTGGAAGAACTTTTAATTATTCTCTGCTTCACTTTCTGTCTTCCCTAATTTCCTGTTCGAAAGGGAAGTAATCAAGGCTGTCAGAGTGCTCTTTATATTCAGGCCAAACTGATGCAATCAGAAGAGGGGAAAGGTCATTTTTTAAAGTACTCTAAAAGCAAGACAGGTACAGGGAGAAATAACAGCAGTCATTGCTCTTAGCAGCATCTTATCTTGAGCTACAATATTTTTGCCTTCCTTATTTCACAAACATAACAGAGAAAGTTTTAACACTTAATGGCTCAGTCAGCTCAAAAGATGTGATATGAGTGAAAGTTTAAGAGGGTAAAGCATTAGCATAGTTCTAAACAGGAACAGGATTTACAGATTATATGAAAAGATTGCCAGCTCTGTAATGTATTTCAATGAGAATCAAGTAAGAAGTAGAAAATGATTTTGTTGCTTGCATCAAGTTCTTCTGTTTACTTTGGTTAACCTAAAATGAAGGGAGATTATCATTTGGTTTTGTTGTGTTTTGTCTGAGATCGATCACAGTTCACATAGGTTTGGGGTTAACTCTTACTGATGTACTGAGCTAGGACAATAGTGCAATGATGCACATCCATAACATCCAAGAATTTGTCAGTTCAAAAGGTTGAGATTTCAACAGGGATCATTTCATCATGGTATTTGTACAAATATTAGCAACTAACCCTTAAATCAGAAGGAAGAGACATTTGTTTTTCCAGATATTTTTGACAACACTTCTCACTGTCCCTTTCTATTGACATGCTGGAAGTTGTAGGCTAAAATAGCAAGAGAGCCAGTGTTTCCCTACTATTGCCTTAAATGAAAAGCTAAACTGAGTGAAAAAGACTCAAAAAGAAGAAGCTATCATGAATGCATGAACTTAAAGGAAAAGCAGTGGTTTTATTCTGTCTCCTGGAAATGCAGATGTTAAAACCAAAAGAGTACTGCATTTCAAGTTTGTTGTCTAGAGTTGATACATATGACTTTTCTTGGCTCTTGTAAGGTTGTTCAATTCTCTTATCAGCTGCTGCCTCTGAAAGTGATGGAAAGCAGAGCCATTGCTGGGGTGTTATGGTGAGCTCTTCATCTTGTCAAACTTGCTTCAGAAAGCAGGAGCCAAAGAACATAATTTAATCAGAATTCATTACAAGGGAGCTAATAATAAGAAAGCTGATGCCAGTGGGTAATGCCACCAATATTTATAGCAGTATATTTCAAACACTAATTGAATGATGGGGATAAAAATACTGGAGACACTTTTGTCTGTCTGTCTTGTTTTCATCTGCTGTAGTCAGTTAGCAAAAACAAAAAGGAAGCAGTTATTTTAGCTATTAGGGATGTTACTAGCAACTGGTAAAAGCAGCAAATCTTGAAATCAGGGAGCACCAGCTCTACCACAGGTTTAAAATACAGTTGTTGTTGTTGTTGTTGTTGTTGTTGTTGTTGTTGTTGTGTGTCTTCAAGTCATTTCCAACTTATGGTGACCCCCAAGGCTAGGGTTCTCTTGGCAAGATTTGTTCAGAGGAGGTTTGCCATTACCTTCCCATGAGATGAGGGCATGTGAACTCTGGCTCTTCAGATGTTTTAGCCAGCATGCCAATAGTAAGAGACTGTGAGAGGTGTTATCTAAAACAAATGTAAAGGTAATTGTCCCTTCCCTTTGATATAATAAAAAAAATAAAATCATGGCTGTCTGTCTGATGGGGGAGAGTTAACTTCAGGGTTGTCCAGGTATCAGTCCTTTTATCACAAACTACAGCCTATTTACACAGGAACCAGAATGAGTTGGAAATGAATTAGGCTAAATCCTGGGATAGCAGAAAAGACTGTACCAGGTCATATTTCAAATGGAAATTCCACTTTTGAATGCTCCCACATCTAATAAATATCCTGGGAGAAAAAATAACCTAGTACAGAAGAAGGATTCTAGCTAGAATACCAATTCTTGTTATTGTTATCACTATCCATCAGCCACTGTAGTTCCAGATTTATATAGCTGGAGGACTATAAGGAGACTGCTTCCTACCTGCTAACAGTACAGTCAGCCCTTGGTATCCATAAGGGATTCATTCCAGACCTCCCCACGGATACCAAAATCTGTGGATGCTCAAATTTTGTTCCTAATGGCGGTGCAGCCACGCCACCATTGGGGAAAATTGGTCTCCTCCTCCCTCCCTCCCATATCTCACCATCTCCTCCTCCTCCTGCCTCGTCTTCTGCTGCTGCTTCTTTTTCCTCCTCCTTCTCTTCTTCCTCCCTCCTCTTCTTCTTCCTCCTCCTTCTGCTTCTTACTCCTCCTCCTCCCTCTTCCTCTTCCTCCTGCCTCCTCTGCCACCTCCTCCTCCTCTTCCTCCTACTTCCCCTCCTGCTTCTTCCTCCTCATCTTCCTCTGCCTCCTCCTCCTCCTCCTCCTCCTCCTCCTCTTCCTCTCACCTTGTCTTCCTCCTCCTTCTCCTCCCCCACATCTTACTCTCACCTCGTCCTCTTCCTCCTACTTCTTCTTCTTCTTCTTCTTCTTCTTCTTCTTCTTCTTCTTCCTCCTCCTCCTCCTCCTCCTCCTCCCATCCCTCCTCTTCATCTTTCTGATTCTTCCTCCCCCTCCTCCTCTTCCTCTGCCTCGTTCTTCTTCCTCCTCCTCCTCTGCCTCCTCCTTCACTGCCACCTCCTCACTGCGGGCTTGCCATCCTCTTATGATTAAATCCATTGATGGCAAGTCCATTGATATGGAGGGCAGACTGTATCACCAAAGGATATTATTGTGACAGCATCATTGTAAACAATGCATGGATTTCCTCATATGGATATCAGTTATGGTATGTTGTTCCCTGGGGATGCCTATTGTGTTTCATCCTCTTAAAGCTGATATACTGTGCAGTCCTCTAATGTCATGAAGCTGAAAATCTATAAAACAAGCAAATCTCTACCCTACTTTGCCAGTATCTCTCACTAGTTCCAACTCTTTTCTGGTTGACACTTGCTGAGAAACCAAAAGAAGTGTCAAGGTATGAATAAGAATCAGACTAAAGGTTGCACTGAGATGCAAGCAGCTTCATCTTTGGCTTCCCTTCTATTACAGTTGCATGGAGAACATTTTTTTAGTGGGACAACACTGCACAGAGTGTGTAGATTTATCTAAGGAGTTTATCAAACAGGAGGCAAAGCGTCCACATCCCATGAATAAATAGGGATTAAATCACATAAATATCCCGCAACAATGGGATTGTTTTCAGATGACATTGGGTGATGTCACCATTATCCTGGCAGTAATCTGTTAACAAAGAGGCAAAATTGCACCACTTTTTATTTTTGGGAAAATCTCAAACATAAAATGATTTTGCTGTTTTATTGATGGGTTAATGTCAGTCGGCTGAAAACAATCCTGCTATTGCAGGATAAGTGAATGGATTTAATCACTGTTTATTCACAGGATGCGGGTGCTTCCCTCCCATGTGATAAACTCTTTAGGTCCCTAGCCACTATTGGGATGCAAATCGCTCCTCAAACTGTCTCTGAAAAAGTTCCCATTGATTCCAGTTCATAACTGTGCATGGGAAAGATTTTTTGTCCCAACTTTGGCTGGGGTGGGAAGGGAAGGGGTGGGGTGGGATAATTTTTCCTATTGTATGTACTGAGATTCTAATATCAATCCCTTTCTGTATGCTTCTAATTAAAGGAAAACCAAAAATTAATTGCATGTGGTTCACATTATATAAATTTTGGCCACGAATGTGGCTTTGCAGAAGCAAACTGGGAAAAGCTGGAGTATTTAAGACCAGGTCTCCAGAGTATCCTTATTTATTAAAATGGCCAGCATCTATATGTTTTGGGACTAGTGCCCCTCAGTCCCAGCAACACATAAACAATCCAAAATAGTAAAAGGGAGTAAACAGTCAATGATCAGGAATACTGGGAACTGTAATATGAAACATCTGGAGGGCACAACTGATTTATATGATGTATATTTAAAACCACAAGGGATGTCCAAGATACTAGTACTTAATACGTATAACAATTTTATATATTCCATTTTTTTAAAAAAATGGTTTTCTATTTTGGCATCTTTATATCACATTTAAAGAAAACATTTCCCTATGGGACAGAAGTAAAACTCTAATCCAGATTTGTCCAGAAAACTAGTTGATCTACAGAAAAGTTTTACCTGTGGAACAGGTTTTTACAAAGGAATCTTTCAAAGACCTTTCAAATTACACAAGTTATGAGTCAGTTTCTCCACCAAATTCAATTTCCAGATTCCATCTGTCATTTTTCTGATAGTGAGTCCCCTTGGGATTTTCCAATCTATAGAAATGTCAATTTTGGCCACTGCCAAAAGGAATATAGTTAGAGATTTATATCATTATCAGCCTCAAAAAGGGAGATTGTTAGGAGTGACTTTCTAATATGAGTAGGCTGTTGTTTGGAATAGTACATGCAGCATTTGACTCCAGAATTTAGGCAATCCAAACATGCATTTGTGTACTTCCTCCAATGCACCTGCAGCAACATTTTGGTGATAAAATTTTATTAAACTGATGAATCTTAATGGAGTCAGTAGTATTGTCTATGTATCACTTTGAGATACACTTCTTTATTCTGGGATGATATGGGTTTTTTTTTAAAAAAATTGATTATTAATATTATTATTAAACTTTATTTATATAGCGCTGTAAATTTACACAGTGCTGTACATACAATCTTAAATTAGACGGATCCCTGCCCTCAGGCTGAATGTGACACATGATATTTCATTACTCCTTTGGAATATATATATTTAAATCAGATTCTCAGACCTTAAACCAGAGGAATTATTATATTCTCCCTCAGTTAACCAGCAATAAATGTACTTTTGGTTCTATTTACTGCTTTGAATGCAGAGATGCTCAAACACAGTAAGAAAATGTGTGGTACCCTTTTTCATGAATAATATGTTGACAAATAACTTTTTTTTTTTTTAAAAAAAAAAAGCCATGTTGTTGCAGATTTTGAGTTTTGTCATTAAAGGGGCTTTATAAATGGGCTTTCAATTATCATAAATGTCAATAATATGTAAGATATCTATTATAGGTCATAAAGGAAAAAGCTGGTCCAAAAGTAGAGACATAAGGGAGGCTTAGAGGGGCCAAATTTATCACTTAGTGTTTCCACAAGTGGATAATATCTATGTAAAATGAATAAGTAAACAGAAGGCACATAACAACAACAATATACAGAAAATATTAATCTTGGAGCCGCAAACCATCATTAAAAACACAGTGGCATTTCTATGTGGACCAAAATGATTAATGTATCACCTCAAATTAGGAGGATTAGTTCTTTAACTTGGAAAACCAGGTATGGCAGGTATGGCAAAAACTGTCCATCAATTCTGTACATTCTAGAAAGCTTTTGGAAGTGCAGATCTCTTCCTCTAATATATACATTGCTGGCACTTACTCAGACATTTTTGAAACTGGTTTTCTGATTTAAAAAATGGGGAGCAATTGGAAAAGAAAAAAAAAAGAGAGAAGAATCATCATTTTAACAAAAGTTAAAATGCCTAAATGGAACCCCCCTATCCCAAAGAAAGTTGCCAATATAATCCTGTGATATGGCCTTAGCGTCACTATAAATCGGAAATGACTTGAAAACACACAGCAGTAACAAACCATTCCCCATCCTGCCCCCCGCCCCATCTGTTAGCTATATACCTGGAGACCAGTATCTATATCTCTTAATAAAGCCTTCCTTCCTGACTCACACTGCATCTTTATATACAAGTATTCTTACATATCCAAATCACTAAGCATGCAAATAAAAGATGCCCCTTAAAATCAAGATGAGGTTATTTTGGTGCACATTTTCATTTACAGAACAATTAATTTGGTTCTTAATATTGCTTATTATCTCTGTAAGTCAGGGTTCGAATTCTAAATCTGTGGTCTACATTACAATAGTTTACCAATAGAATAATAGGTGTATAGTCCAAAGACAGGGTGAATTTAATTTCTGCTACTTCTTAAAAAATATTAATCATTTTTAAAAAAACAACAACAGCAACATTTTTGAATATGTACAATAGTGAGCCAAATAGAAAGTACAGCACTGGCCCTCAGTTTTAAAAAGTTTTTTAAAAAAACCCTTTCTTATTCAACCAACACCATTAACATTTAGAGAAAACATCACAGAAATCAGATCAAAGGCTAGTAGCAATATGATTATGAACATCTTCATGGTTATTATTATTATTATTATTAACGAGCCTTGGCCACCTAGACTGTGGAAAACATTCTGGTCATGTTTCACCCCACTGCTTTCTGGTTTTCAATTTTCCCATTCTTCTGTAGGGAACTCAGTTCCAATTTTTCTGGTTTATACAGTGCTCAATGTAAGAATTAATGTTCCAAATGTGCCAAATTATAGAGGGTTACATTCTAAATTGTACGCTGAGCTTGCTTGATTCATATTGTAGCTGGCATACACACAAACACACACATGGACGGACACAATCCATCTTTTTCCTAATCAGAAAATATCCACGCTTCAGTAGCCAGAAGACCATCCTTTTCTTCTCCCCTTTCAAGCAGCTTTAAAATTGTGAAGACAAAGCGATCTAAAGAAACTATCAAAGCAAGAGAGTCCTCAATAGGTCTTTCTTTGGGCCACTGACCCTGCTATTATTCTATGGTAGAAAGTCAATGGAGGAACAATACTCACCTCCTACTTTCCCCCTTTGATTACATTTCAGAACTCTCAGAATACTTTTTTAAAAATAATGATTTAACCCTGACGGGGCTACATAAAATATATTATCACATCACAATATTCTATAAACTATTCTGAACCCTCATTTTGTTATAAAATAAAGCATCCAATGTGTTTCTCACACTCAGTAGCCTAACAATATTTCTGATGTCTTGAATGTGTGTGTTAATATGTTTAATAGAATTGATATATGTTATGTATCTTACATTCCACTGTGCCAGTCTGGGAGATGTCCACTTGACAAGGAGAGAACAAGCAGTCCCAGAACATCCATATTCAGCATAATTGCTCACTGGAATCCTTACTTCTCTCCATTTGCTCCAGCACTTTGAACACCTTTTCCTCTTCCCCTGCTAAAGGACTATGATATTCTGCATGCTTTATTCTGATATTTAGGTATAGCATCAGGGCTAACTGGAATTGCCTCTCTGATCATTTGCAAAATGCTTTTCCCCTCATTGTTTTAAAATCTCAAAGTCTTTCTTATTTTCAGAGCATTTGGTATTTTATTATAATAATAATAAATAAAAACTTTATTTGTATACCGCCCTTCCTACGATCAGGGCGGTGTACAGGATATGCATAGTTAAAACATTCCAACAGAGGACAGAACAGCGTTAATGTCAATAAACATACAGTGGCAATATGCTGATGGAAGAGTATGTCAGCCAACTCAGGATGCGGGGAAGGGGGGGGAATCACCGTAGGGAAGGGGGGGGCTTCAGGAGAAGGCTTGTCCAAATAGGTATGTCTTTAGCTCCTTTTTAAACAAAGTAAGGGAGGGAGCTAAGTGGAGCTCAGTGGGCAACGAGTTCCAGAGGCTAGGGGCCGAGATGGAGAATGCCCTCTTCGTAGTAGTTGATAATTTAGCCTCTGGAACTTTAAGTAACTGTTGCCCAATAGATCTAAGTGTGCGGGGCAGATTATATGGGGAGAAGCGGTCCTTCATGTACTCTGGGCCCAAGCCATTTAGGGCTTTATAGGTAATAACCAGCACTTTGTACTGCTCCCGGAAGCGAATAGGCAGCCAATGAAGATCTTTCAGTATTGGTGTTATATGGGAGGACCTGGGAGCGCCAGAGACCAACCGTGCTGCCATGTTTTGCACTAGTTGAAGCTTCTGAGTATGATACAAAGGCTGCCCCATGTAAAGCACATTGCAGAAATCTAATCGAGAGGTTACCAGAGCGTGTACTACAGTTTCAAGGTCCCTCCGGTCCAGGAAGGGACGCAGCTGGCGTATCAGCCGAAGCTGAAAACAGGTGCTCCTGACCGTTGCATGCACCTGAGAAGTAAGGTGGAGTGACGAATCAAGGAGCACCCCCAAGCTGCGTACGGTGTCCTTTACGGGAAGAGTGAGCCCGCTCAGGACAGGTGGAACCACCTCCATCCCTGGGCCGGGGGAACCTATCACGAGTACTTCCGTTTTCTCTGGATTCAGGCTGAGTCTGTTTTCCCTCATCCAGTCCATTACCGATTCCAGACAGGCCACGAGAGGAGCAACGCCATCCCTGGTCACTGCGTCAGTCAGAGACATAGAGAAGACTATTTGGGTGTCATCAGCATACTGATAACCCTGCACCCCATGCCTCCGGATGATCTCTCCCAGCGGTTTCATGTAAATGTTAAAGAGCATGGGGGACAGAATAGCTCCTTGAGGGACCCCAGAAGTGAGGGCCCTCTTATCGGAGCAAACGTCCCCCAGCTGCACCGTCTGGAACCTCCCAGAGAGGTAGGACCTGAACAACTGGAGCGCAGTGCCTCCGATTCCCACCTCTGCCAGGCGTTCCAGAAGGATACCATGGTCGATGGTATCAAAAACCGCTGAGATGTCCAAGAGCACCAACAGGGACACGCCACCCCTGTCGATGCACAGACGGAGAACATCGACCAGGACGACCATGGCCGTCTCAACCCCATAGCCCGCCCGAAAACCGGTTTGAAATGGATCTAGAAAATCCTTTTCATCCAAGATCGATTGAAGCTGGATCGCAACCGCCCTCTCGATGACCTTCCCCAAAAATGGCAGCAGTGAGATTGGCCGATAATTGTTGTATGTCAGGGGGTTAAGGGAGGACTTTTTTAATATTGGTTTTACGATAGCCAATTTAAGGCTATCGGGAAAGTGCCCTTCCCTTAAGGAAGTGTTTAAGATCCGGGATAACAGAGATGTTACCAGCGGTCCCCCCTGTGCTGCTAGCCATGAGGGGCATGGATCGAGAGAGCAGGTTGTTTTCCCAACACTTCTAAGGATCTTGTCCACATGCTCGGTACTAACAGACTCAAACTGATCCAGTACAACCGAGTCCACGGAAGCTCTGGACGCCTCTACTCTGGTTTCTGCTTTGACACTGGCATCCAGACCTTCGTTTATCCAAGAGATTTTATCCGCGAAGAAGTTGTTAAATTGGTCACAGCAGGCCTTAGTAGGTTCAAGGATCTGGTTCGGGGCAGGGGGGAGCTGAGTTAGCTCCCTCACTACCCTGAACAACTCTGCTGGACGCGACTCCGCGGACGTGACACGGGCAGCGTAGAACGAGTTCTTTGCTGCTCGTATCGCCTCTCCATAGTCCTCCAAATGGTGGTCTAGGAGAGCCTTGTCAGATAAACGCTGGTGTTTCCGTCAGGCGTGCTCTAGCCGTCGTAGAACCCGCTTCTTGGCCCAGAGATCTTCCATGTACCAGGGCTTCTTTTTAGGAGCAGGCCTAAGAGGGCGCTTGGGAGCGATACTGTGTATAGCCCTGGAGAGATCCATATCCCAGGTGTTAACTAGGGCATCAACAGTATCGCCGTCACTTCCAACCATATATCCCTCTAGGGCTTCTTGGAAGCTTTCGGGTTTCATTAGCCTTCGAGGGTGGACCATTCTAATAAGTCCGCCACCCCCGGGGGGGATCTGGGTTGATGCCTTGATGCTTGCCTCCACCAGGAAATGATCCGTCCATGACAAGGCGGAAATATTAACTATTTCCGCCCACGGATTTTCCATGCCCGTACAGAAGACCATATGAAGTGTATTTCCTGCAAAGTGTGTTGGACCCTTAACTAGCTGAGACAGGCTCATGGCTGTCATGGTATCCATGAATTCCCAAGCTGCACCAGATGGAACATAGTTGGCCATGCAGGGGATGTTGAAGTCGCCCAGGACTAGGAGCCTGGGAGACTCCAACACCAGCTCCGCAACCAGCTGTGTCAGCTTGTTAAGGGAGTAGGTTAGCGCACGGGGTGGCCGGTAGACCAACAGAATCCCTAGCCTGTCTCTAGCCTTCAGGGTCAGGAAAATACACTCGATAGAGGAAGTCTGACGGACATGGTTCCTGGTTAGGGACAAGGTGGTTTTATGCACCAAGGCAACACCCCCCCCCCCCGCCCACCTAACCTGTTCTGGTCCTTCACCGAGTACCCGGAAGGGAGGGCCTGAGCCCACACAGCATCCCCTTCAGGCCCAAGCCAGGTCTCGGTTATGCACGCCAGGTCACAGTTGTTATTCTGTATCAGGTCATGCATAATATGGGTCTTGTTTTTAATAGACCTGGCGTTGCACAGGAGCAGAGACAGGGTTTGTGGTACAGCTGGAGTGACCCTCAGGTCCCGTTGGTTAGGAGTAGGACTGGAAGGAGAGATAGGTATTAAGCATCTAACTCACCTTCCCTTGTAACTCTGGTCCTTACTCCTACCGCCATATCTCCCCTTGCCCCACACAACTTGAATAGGAGCCCCGCTCACATCAAAGGAGTTGACCTCTACCTCCCCTGACATACTATATATATATATATATATATATATATATATGTCAGATTGGTTTATATTACGAGGGGGTATCATAAAGTTTTAATTATCACCTTTTAAAAAATTTGACAGAAAGTTTATTTTGATTTGTAGTTGTTAACTTATCTCTATGTATTCACCATCCAGATTTATACATTTCCCCCAGAGTTTCTTGACCCTCCAAAAACCTTTATTGTAGAAGTTTGCAGATTGCGCCTGACAAGGATTTAACACTTTAGTCACTTCTGGCAGAGCCAGTCACAAAAATAAAGGACGCAATGAGTTGATTTTCTCAGCAATCACTTAGGGACCAATGATGACACTGACAAAATTTCATCAATATGCCATAATAACTTCTGGGTGATAATTATTACTTTATGATACCCCCTCATAAGGAGCAATCTGCAGACTTCTACAATATCAGGTATTTGGAGGGTGAAGATACGCTGGGAAAAATGTATAAATCTAGATAGTGACTACATAGAGATAAGTTAACAACTACAAATCAAAACAAACTTTCTGTCAATTTTTTAAAAAGGCAATCATTAAAACTTTACGATACCCCCTCATATATTGTATTGGTTTAATGATATCAGTAATGGTAATGACAATTGTCTTGTGGCCTCTTTTTCCAGCTTTAACAAAGAACATTGCATCTTTTTCAGTGTTTAAAACACATATTTAGATAATTTTCCAATAAATAAACATTGATTGGATAAGCAACAAGAAGTGCATCACCCAAACCAAAATGAAGAGTGGGAGTCTAAACATTGTCTTTACTTTTGGAATGTTTTAGCAAATGTTTCAGTCATGCTGTCTTCATTCCTTTTAAGCGTATCTAAGGGCTGTTAAAAATATTTTCATATTTTTATGAAAATGGATGGTATCTGAAAAGTAGGACCAGTCTCTCCCCTTTTTGGGGCTGAAGATTAATCCTGGTACTAGATTAATTCCAGTACTAAATAGATTAAATCCAGCAGTAAATGGATTGATTGATTCAATCTAGAGAGGTGAATCAAGAGAATTCTTTGAGAATATAGAATATTCTTAATGTCCCTGTCCCATGTATGCTTGCTCACTGTTAGAGGAATACAACATACAACATAGTAAAGTGCAACAATAGTCTATAGGGATGGAACTACCAACTTCTTGACATGGCATATAGTAAAACAGCTCCCAGGTTTTTCAGTCCCATTTAGTCTGGTGCATGAAAACATTGGTGGTCTTTGAACAGAGGCTGGATGGCCATCTGTCGGGGATGCTTTGATTGAGAGTTTCTGCATGGCAGGGGTTGGACTGGATGGCCCTTGTGGTTTCTTCCAACTCTATGATTCTATGATTCTATGTAAAAGACCATTTTAAATTCATAGAAGTTTGTAAATATAAAGTCAAAAGCAGAATACAAACAAATATGATAGTGACAAAAATATTCACATTTTGTGCTTGCATAGAGGAACAAATAATTTCAAAAAATCTTCTCACTTCTGGGCAAGATCACAAGTGTGGTTGTTGTTGTTTTGTCTTTTTTGATGTTTCTTTCTGCTCTGGGATTTGTTTAAATAAACTTTTCACAGAAAAATTTGTTTTGTGCAAAATATAATTTGTGAAGAAAATGTTCTCTGTACAAAGCCAAGACTTCTGCATTATATACATATATATATGGCAAAAAATGACCTGACTTATGAAAAATATTGCAGTGGTTGATCATTTTCTCAGTAGGGTGTCTTAGTACTGTGCTGACACCCTTTCTTGCTGTTGATGAGAAAAAAAATTGTGTATACCTTATAGCCTTAAACCATGTTTTATCAATGAAAGCAAATCCAATCCAGACAAACCCTGCGACATAAACACACTATATTCGGGTATAAATATAATGTGGTGAAAATTGTCATCTTATGCCACTTTCAAGTACAAATTTTGGAAGTAAGGGGGTGAAGAGAAAATGTTTTGTTCAACTGGCAGTAGGTGCCACGAAACAATTATAGTGGCTCCCAAACTGCTTATGGGACCTTAGCATTAAGAGAAAATAATGATAGCATCTGTAAGTTCAAAGAACTGTTTGCAGCATGCTGAACTGTGATATTTGACTTTAATTCCTTTTCATGAACAAATGGCAAACAGTCTAAAATAAAGATGGATCCTATTAAAATATCAGCATCCTTCTATTTGTTGTTATAGGAGAAAGATTCCTAGACTTTTACTACAGAAATTTCTAAATTCTGTTATTGATGTTTGTTTGTTTTTCAACCAAACCACTTCCACCCCACCCCACCCCACCCCAAATATGACCTATGGTAATAAGAAAGTCAGGAAGTCTTTTCAAAACTACTTGGTTACACTTTGAAAATTTTCACATCTGCATGGGAGTTCTTTTATGATTCTAATAGCTCCTCCATGGCTGCAAAAAAATAACAATTCGTGCCTTTTGTCCAGCCCTGCGAGTCAAGGCTGCTTACATAAGTTAAAAACAGATTATGTATTTTATATTTTGCTTGTTTTAACCATGATTAGTTTAATCTTGTTTTAAGGGGAGGGAGGTGGGTATGTTTTGGAAGATTTTAACTGTATATGTTTTTAACATGTACCCCATCCCGATTGCTCACTCAGAGGGGCGGGTTAGAAATAATAATAATATTAATAATAATAATAATAATAATAATAATAATTTGTCTGTTTTATCTATAAAAACCACCATTTTATGTGCTTCTGTGCCTCTGTATTTTGGAATACACAATTCCACTGAGGACTACTCTGCATGCAGATAATAAACACTGAATGCTCAACAAATTCCTGGGTCCTCCTATCTTACTCCACTCGGTCAAGCTAAGGATTTGTGTGAGAATTCCTAGCAGAACCCATCATCCACAACACTCTTATGTGACAGTACTCTGTTAGAGGAAGCTGGAGAGAGCCTTCTCTGATGTGGAACCGCAGTTATGGAACGCTTTCCTCTTTGTGGCTTAATTGACAACAGGGCTGGTGTCATCTCAGGGTCAAATAAAAACATGTCAGTTTATTTTACTAAAGCATTTTTATGGTAACTGATTTAATTCAAATTGCCATGCAGTAGGCCCTTGATATCCACTGGGGTTTGGTTTGAAGACCACACCCCCAGTGGATGCTTAAATCCTATTATGTGCCCTTTCTATAAAATGGCAAAAGAAAGGTTTGCTTTTTGATAACATGACCGTGGGAAAGCTGGCTCTGGGATTCTGAGTCTTCTAGTACACAAAATAACTTTTTCATGTTCTGATGTGAAATAGTGCTATGTGATTCTTGCATGTTTGGAATGCCACACTTCAGTGTCTTGTATTACTCATGGATCATAGGGGGATAGGTAGTACAGTTCCTGTTATTTTTGAAAGACCATAAGTGGCATAAACAGGTTAAAATGGGAAACTAGGGAGATTATCACATGGGCTTTTATCCCATCATTTTCCCAACAGGATAATCACACACAAGACAGGTCTTACCGCATTCTTCCATCTGCAGCCTATCTGCAGCACATCTACAACCTGGGCTTATCCTGTGACTTTTCAAGCCTGGAAAAATCCTGTGCTTGAAAAGGCATGGGATAAACCTGGGTTGCAGACAGAGAGCAGAGGAGAGAATGCATTAAGACCGTTCTTTGAAGTTAAGCACAGGTTTATCCAATGGGAAAAGGACAGGTGTGATAATCTCCTAGGTTGTTTTTGTGGATTCTGTTAAACTCCCCTAATTGAAGTACTGTTGGGGATGGGATGACACACAAGAAGTCTGCCATCATCAGATTTTTTTTAAAAATCCTTTCTTTATATAGCAAGAAATTAGGTGCTACATGTTTCTCCACAAGCCTAAACTGTATTGAGGTTTGCCTCTTCATGTTACTGGAATCATCAGAAAGGACATATCAACTTCATTCATTGTCTTTCAGCAACTCTTGACTTTTTCTTTCAAGGTTATGGTAGGAGACAAAACACATCAGACTTTTATTATAAGACTTCAAGATCAGTTTTACAAGCTCTGCAACCTTGATAGCTGAACTATATACATATATTCCTATTCCAAAGGGTTTAAGGATTCTGGGGTTTATGATGGGCTTAAAGACTTACAGCATCTATATGCCTATGGGGAATGTCTTTGCACATTTCAAAGTTAATTTTTGTTCTAAAAAAAAAAAAGTGAGGTCAGATGTGCCATGTAAATAACAGTGGTGTGCTTTTGCTTATCTCACATTGATTTATTGAAAGTTGAATAGAAATGGAATGGAAATGAGGTTCAAGGAATGAATGACATAAAATACTTGTGTATTTAAGAAGAAAGATGCTTGATCTACATAAATGTATAATTGTTCTAGAAGTACATGATGGAATAGAACTGTCCAAACTTTGTAAACATTCAGCTCACGCTTGTATATAATCATATCATTTTTGTTTGTTGGTTTTATGAGTACAGGATAGGAAAGAGTATCTCTCATTCACTTTGTTAATGTGGCATTCCAACAACCACTATTCAGTGGCTTAATTTGTTGTGTAAGTAGCTGATATTTTGGAAATGCTAAAGACTTGTTTGGTTTTGGAGAGAATTTTGGAGAAAGGACTTGAAGGCTGTTGATAAACAATACTAGTGTTACAGAGATGAGGATGACAGTGTTCTGTAACCAGTTCTGTTACCAGTAAAACCAGGTGGCTATTCAGAAAACCAGATGCAAAGGTTTCTAAAACAACAAAGGAGCTTTCCAGTCAAGGAGTCACAAGAGCATAGTAGGATGGCATATTGTATTAAAAACTGTGAGGAATCAGTTGAACAGTTTCACAATCAATAGTGCTCCCTTGTAATCTTACAGGTGCTTTCAGGGGGGAAAATGTTTCCCTAGGCAATATGTTAATGCTATATTAAGAGCAAAAAAGATGTTAGCCAGAAAGCTCTTCAGAACTGCCCAGTTAGTTAATAGATACTTTCAAGACATTTGTTCCAAAGAAACCTCAAGCACTGTCCAACAGTTGCTTGTAACTTAGCATTGCCACTTTCCTTATAGCAAAGGAGCTCTCTTGCTTGTTGGAGACAGAAATTGATCTTTACTGGTGACTTTCAAAATAGAAGGCACATACTGAAAATAGTCCAATCTGACTGTCCCTAAAACACACACATGCACGCACACGCACACACATGCACACACACATAATGAAGGAAACTCAGCAAGAAATGCTTTCTTTTATAACTTGACTGCAGGGCATATTTCTGTCTCAAATGTCAAACAGACTTCACAGGCTTTTTGTTATCTGCAATTTTTATATATTAGGAGCAGCCTCCTATTGAGAGTAAGTGCTAGAACCTATCTGTAATATAGATTCTTTTTCATCCTTTTCATGTTTCTGCTTGTCCTCTTTTTAACTCTCTCATGCTCTACCTCAAACTGTATACTCATTCTGTATAGAGTATTATTATTTTTAAATTCCTTTTATTTTTAAATTCCTTTGCTGAAGCTGTGTTGGCTGAATTGCATTCAGGAAGATGGGATTTCTAGGAAGGGGATGCTTCCTTGTTCTGATGGCTCATATAGAAAATAATTGTGTTTGCAGCCAAAGCACCAAAGATGATATTTAAATGAAATGTCTGGATGAAATAATAGTTGTCTAGATTATGTTTTCAAGTGATTTAAACAATTTAAAATTCATATGTATGGCAAATTAAGATGGTGCTGCTGTTAGCTGCCTTCAAGTTGACCTCAACTCATAGTGACCCTGTGGATGAGGTATCTCTAAGGTCCTCTGTATTCACCTTCTCTGCTCCGGACCTGCAGCTTCAGGCCTCTGTCCTCCCTGATTGTGTACATCTAACTAGCATGTGGTCTTTCTCTTTTTCTGCTGCCCTTCACCATTTCTAGTATCAATGTCTTATTATTATTATTTTTCCTCATTATGTACCCAAAATACAAAAGCCTCAATTTAGTTATTTTGGCTTCCAGAGAGAGTTCCAGCTTGATTTGTTCTAGAACCCATTTGTTTGCTTTCTTTGCTGTCCACAGTATACTCAGTACTCTCCTCCAGCACCATATCTCAAATGAATTGATTCTGATTGCCTTTTTTTTTTTTGTACTGTCCAACTCTTGCATCTGAATGTGGTTATGGGAAATATGATGGTTTGAATGATCCCTAATTTAGTGTTCAGATTTATGTCTTTACACTTCACAAACCTGTCCAGGTCTTTCATAGCAGCCTTTCCCAATCCTAGTCTTTTTCCGATTTCTTGACTGCAGTCTCCATTTTGATTAATATTTGAACCAAGGTAGGGAATTCTTTGACTATATCCATTGTCCCCTTGTCTAGGATAAATGCTTGCAGATCTTCTATGGTCATTATTTTTCTATTTGTTTTTTTTCATTTGTTTATTTTCAACATTAATCCAACCTTGGTACTTTCCTTTTTGACCTTCTGTAACTGCTCCAGGTCTTTGTTTCTGCTGGTAGTATTAGCTTTATAAATAAAGCTAATGATAATAATAATAATAATAATAATAATAATAGCTTGTGTCTTTGGGCACAACCAAAATATAAACTAAGAGGACAATGCTATTCACATTTCCATGGGGTTTACTTCTGATGATTATAAAAATTTACTGTAAACTTATACATTTGAACTCCAGCACTTTTTGCAATTATAATGAGTTGTGGGAATGATGTCTCTTTAGAAACTCAGCAGGTTCAAAATGAAAAAACAAAACAAAACCTTCTCATTTAAAAAGGATAATTTTCTGTTTGGCTTTTAGAACAAATCTATTCTATCCTGACCTAAAACATCCAATCAGAAATTCAGTAATTTGTTTTTGTTATGATTATTTTGAAAAAATGAAAGATGATGCAAAATTGTTTTGCAGAATCCATCCATCATACATATGCATTATGCATTATATAATTTACCATTTATTTTTGTTACATTTAAATGCCCACATGTCTTCCTACTAATAGTGAAAGGTGAAGAGATTCTAATTTCCAAGCGATATCAGTTTCTCCATTCTGATTCCCAACAGCTAAATTAAATCTCATTTGCTAATATTGTTGTGGCCTAGATAAGACAAAAAGTTTTTCATATTAGTGGTGCCAATTATGAAAAGCAATCTTATTATAACGAAGCATGAAGTACTACAAGTTATGCCACATGCCTATTATGAGGTTCATTTATTTGCCAGGTCTAAAAATAAAAAGGAACTCCTCTAGATGGCTGCTGTAGAAAAAGAGCATTGCTAGACGAATGTTTCATGAAGGGTGTCAGCGAATGACAGTTAAATGATTTACAGATAAAAAGCTGAAGTATTCATAATTCCATATATATATATATATATATATATATTTAAAATTAATAATAAAAATGATAAAATAATAATCGCAAAATCAATAACAACAACACACCCTACTTTGAATTCACTCACTTATTTAAAAACATTTTTAGCATTTGGCTTTTCAATAAATCAAGAACAAGGGATTGTTAAAATTACAATAGATTATGGAAATATATTGCAAATTCAATCTTAAATGTTCTTAAATATGAAATGAGATTTTAGTCATAAAGATCACTCAAAGCTTTCAGAGATGACTTCTTAAAAAGGGTGGCAGTATCTGAAAATTTTCTTCAGTACATTTCAGTTTTTCCTCCCACAGATGTGCATACTCAGCTCTGTGCATAAGCTAATTTTTGCATAACATTCTGTACAATTATAATCAGAACTTGAATGTTTTCTTAATGTAAGTCCATATTGCTGCATTGTTGATGTATTAAAGCTCTTGAAAATCTGGTTTGTTTTTTTTAAGCCTTTGTTCAAACACTAGGAAAGAAAGTGGAATCTTATTGTTTTGTTTTCACTTAGTGTTTTGCCTGTCATAGTAGGTAAATTTAATCTGCATTATTAGTAATTGTCAACATCATACTTTTAGCAGAAGGCAAGTACAGCAGGTGGTGAGAGGAAGCCTAAAGTGAAAGAGAGAGAGAGAGAGAAAGAAAGAGATGAGGGATATGGCTGAGAGGAGAAAAGCAAAACAAATTATTGCCAGGAACTGTTAATCTAGTTATGAATAAATTTTAGTTGAATTAATATGCATGTAGTGCTTCTGTTGAAGGTGAATGTTTGGCAGAAAAGGAAATAAAATGACCAATTGCCATTATAAGACTATTTGTCAGAAAGCTGATGTGTTAAAGCCTGCTATAATTAGCTAATTGCTTTTATCTAACAACCACAAGCATGGCTTTTGAAACAATAACTGGGAACCTGTTAATGACATACCCAGGCATAATTTGTGATATGCATGCAGGGTGGTTTTGTTTTGTTTTGTTTTTTTGATAATATATAATGGCCATATCCAGCTGATGGTGGTATAAGGGGAGTTGCACATGTGGGACAATTGTGTATTTGATAGCATTGATAGCATATTAAAGTAGACAGAGTAGCATGTGAATACACATTGCCTCTAATTAAGGAGACTTGGTAGCACAGTGGTTAAATGCCAGTATTGCAATCATTCTCAGCCACAAGGTTGTGTGTCCCATCTCAGGCAGAGCTCCAGGATCCACTCAGCCTTCCATCTTTCTGTAGGTTGCTAAAATGAGTACCCAGCTTGTTGAGGGCAATTAGCTTACACATTGTAAACTGCTTAGGAAGTGATTAAGTGCAATGATAAATGGTATAGAAATGTACTTGCTATTGCTATTGCTACATTGCAATTACCCAGTGGGTTGTCAGCCATGCACAATTGACTAATGATTGATATACATTGAGCTGAGCTAGTGTTCAGTTTCGGGGTTGTGTAATTCCTGGGGTCATCACAACCAACATGAAGCATAACTCAATGTTTATATTCTTGCACAGGACCTGCCCAGAGGCTAGGATCTTTGGAAGAGGCCCTTCTTTCAATCTTGCCACCCTTACAGGCACATCTGTTTCTGTTGCCAGAGAGGGCCTTCTTGTTGGTTTCTTCAGTGCCAGGCTATATACGACCCTTGGAAAATCTAGTTGCAGACTAAAGTTCCCCTGAAGCCTCTCAAAGCGCCCCCCCCCCACATCACAGCATTTAAAACAAAATGAGGGGGATGCTCAAAAACCACCCCAACACTGCCAAAACCACTGTAAGATGTGACACTTTCCTTCCCGTAACTCCTCCGAGCACTCAAAACTCACACAAAATCCTTACTCAAATGCCTCCAAATCAGCCAAAATGGTGGCTGGAAGTGACATTGCATAATTTTGGGGATGCCAAAATCCACAGATGTTACTTGCATCCTCTCTCTCTCTCTCTCTCTCCCTCTCTCTCTCTCTCTCTCTCTCTCTCTGTGTGTGTGTGTATTTGGGAAGAATGGCCCCTGCCATTGAGCAGTTGCCACAATAAACTGAAATTCCCTCCCTACGATGGTCCTGTCTGTCTTCTCACACCAGCAGGTGAATACTCTTTTATTGTTTCAGGAACTGATGGCAAAGATGCTTTTGATTTTTCTTTGTAATAAAAGTTTAAAATTGTTTTGAACATTAGTGGTAATATTGTATTTTATTTCAATGATATCCTATTGCATGTTCTAATTGTATGTGTTTTAATTTGTATGCCACCTTCACTCATGACATACAGTTCTGGGGTTAGTCTTCTGTGCCCATCACACACTGTAGCCAGACAGGTTATAAATAACGTTAACAATATTAAACCTAATGGATTTAGCAATACCTACCTAGGAACATGTAGTTTTGTCTGGGACTATTTTGGCTATATTTAAAAGTTTCTTAGAGAAATTTTAGGATGAAAACCCCACCTTGTTCTGAGTTCTCTTTTAATGTCATACCTTGCTTCATGTATGCAGATCATGCCGTTCATACGTCACCTCAATGCTTTACCCCCAGGACACTGTAGTATTCAAATGCTACAACCATCACCCTCTCCAGAGGATGTAGATGGGTTTTATATCTGCATAGGGACAGCAAAAATCACATGTAATTGGCTTACAGTATGAGATTTCATGGAATTTAATCAATTTCAAAAATTTCAACAAAATGAAATTTCTAATATACAAAGTCAATGTGTTTATAAAAAGGGCCCACATAGGTAGTTGATTGCTGACAACTTATGCCATATAGATACATGTTTGAGAAATACTAATTCAGCTCAAATTAAGGCCAAGCATTGTCAATTAGGCACTTTCACATTCCAGATTTAGAAACTGCAAAGTTAGGGATGAGCACATCTCTACCTTATTGCATACTGTATTTGAGAGGGAGGTTTATTCACCCAAGGGATGTGCTCCAGTCTTTTCTGCTTATCTCCTGAGGTAAGAGGAAATGCACTTCATAACTCTTTTTTCCATGTTATGGGAAATTAAAAAAATACTATATGCAAGATAGGAAATAATAGTCATGCTATAGCCACAAGAGCTCTTGCTGTTTTGATTCATTAGGGATGTCAAGGAGATAACACATAGGATTTTAACCTGAAGCTGTATTTTAATACATGTAACTGAATGTTCTTGGAGACACTTAGGCCCGGGACAGACCGCCGGAAAACAGGTGTCCATTTTAACTCTGGAGGGATGCCGCAGCCACCCATTTTAACTCTGGAGTAAAAAGAACCCGGTTCTTCTAGGTTCTTTTTGTGGTGCCCATGTAGATGGAACACCGGCATCAGGATGCCACCATTACATACTAGGATTCCGGACCGTGTGGTTGGTGCATTGGCCCAGAATCCTAGTATCGCTGCTGCCACGCCACTTATGGGCCGTCTGTCTTGGCCTATAGTTTCTTTTTTTTAGTGGAGAGATTGAACTTTTTTTAAAAAAATATCAGCTGACATAATTTACAAATTTGGTGTGCATGCCTCTCTTTCTGTGTATTTGGAATCTCATTTGGCTGATCAGCATTCATTGCAAGTGGTAGGTCATATGGGCAACCAAACAGCATCATTATTTTACTCGTCTCTCGAGGTACTAATGGTGATGGGTGACTTAGTCAGACTAAACTCATAGCTGGGTAGCTTGAAGACATGTAGAAAGAGGTTATTGTAGAACACAAGCATTGCCTCCAGTTCAACAGAGTGAGAGTAGCGTAGTCAGTGATACCCAACATCTCCCAGGGCAAGGCGACCAGAAGAGAAAAGAACTGTGTAATAATGCCATTCCCTGCCTAGAATCAGAGTAGACACACCAAGTGGGAAGCTACTGTAGCATAACCAGTAGTTCTGAGTAGTTGATTGGTGCCCAGATTTAGCTGTAAGTGTAGCTTGTACCACATTCTTAATTTAATAATTGAAGTTGTCACCTTTTACCCTCTCTGCTGCTCCAGAGAACAGGACCCAGAACGATGGATGCAAGGTACAGAAAAAGAGATTCCACCCCAACATTAGGAGGAACTTCCTGACAGTAAGGACTGTTCGACAATGGAACACACTCCCTCAGAGTGTGGTGAAGTCTTCTTCTTTGGTGGTCAATAAAGAGAGGCTGGATGGCGATCTGTTAGGGATGCTTTGATTGAGAGTTCCTGCATGGCATGGGGTTAGACTGGATGGCCGATTCTATGATTCTATGATTCTTACCCTGTTGTTGTCTTTTGTCTTCCTTTGGGGGTCGAATGGATTGGAGCATGGCAGGAAATGTACGTATACATATTTGTATTTCCTGAGTGGATCAATCTGTTCCTTTGGAGCAGTACTCCCCATGCCCCAACAGGTTAAAGTTCATAGCTGCAACTATGAAAAGAAAAATGGAAGAAAAATGGGAGGTGTCTCAAGAAGCCAGGATGGATGACTAAGGAACTTTCAACTGAGATAAGCCTTAAACAGAACATCTATAAGAAATGGAAAAATGGGGAAATCACCAAAGAGGAATTCAAACAGATAGCTAGCACATGTAGAGAGGTAAAGTCAGAAAAGCTAAAGCGCAGAATGAACTCAGGCTTGCTAGAGAGGTTAGGAACAATAAAAAGGGCTTTTTTGGGTATGTCCGCAGCAAAAGGAAAAGGAAGGAAACGGTAGGGCCACTGCGTGCAGAAGATGGCAAAATGCTAGCGGGGGACAGAGAAAAGGCAGAATTACTCAACACCTTCTTTGCTTCAGTCTTCTCAGAAAAGGCAAAAGGTGCTCAACCTAAGGATAATAGGGAAGAAGGCAGAATAGGGGAATTTCAGCATGGAATAAGTAAAGAGATAGAACAGGAATACTTGGTTAACCTAAATGAATATAAGTCTTCAGGACCAGATGAACTACATCCAAGGGTATTAAAAGAACTGGCAAATGTAATATCAGAGCCATTGGCAATAATCTTTGGGAACTCCTGGAGAACAGGAGAAGTCCCAGCAGACTGGAGGAGGGCAAACGTCCCCATCTTCAAAAAGGGGAAAAAAGAGGATCCCAACAATTATCGTCCAGTTAGTCTGAAATCAATACCAGGAAAGATTCTAGAGCCGATCATTAAGCAGATAGTCTGTGAACATTTAGAAGCCAATGCCATAATCACAAAAAGCCAACATGGGTTTCAGAGAAACAAGCCCTGCCAAACAAATCTGATCTCTTTTTTTGATAAAATTACCAGCTTGATAGATGAAGAGAATGCTGTGGATATAGTATATCTTGATTTCAGTAAGGCCTTTGACAAGGTTCCCCATGACATTCTTGCAAACAAGCTTGCAAAATGTGGACTAGACAAGGTAAACGTTACATGGATTTGTAACTGG
Organism: Urosaurus nigricauda; assembly: GCA_034509955.1. NCBI lineage: Eukaryota > Metazoa > Chordata > Lepidosauria > Squamata > Phrynosomatidae > Urosaurus > Urosaurus nigricauda. The sequence goes on along the minus strand of JAOEGL010000004.1, from coordinate 197,864,763 downwards.
TTGACTGGCCGAACTCAAAGGGTGCTCAACAATGGCTCCTTTTCATCCTGGAGAGAAGTGACCAGTGGGGTCCCACAGGGATCTGTACTTGGCCCAGTGCTAGTCACTATCTTTATTAATGACTTGGATGACAGAATTGGGGGCATACTTATCAAATTTGCAGATGACACCAAATTAGGAGGAGTAGCCAATACTCCAGAAGACAGGATCAAAATTCAAAATGACCTGAATAGATTAGAAAACTGGTCCAACGCTAACAAAATGAAATTCAATGCGGAGAAAGGCAAGGTACTGCACTTAGGGTGTAAAAATGAAATGCACAGATATAGGATGGGGGACATCTGGCTGAATGAAACTATGTGTGAAAGGGATCTAGGAGTTCAAGTAGACCATAAGTTGAACATGAGTCAACAGTGCGATGCGGCAGCTAAAAAGGCCAATGCTATTCTAGGCTGCATCAATAGAAGTATAGCGTCCAGATCAAGGGAAGTAATATTGCCACTCTATTCTGCTTTGGTCAGGCCCCACCTGGAATACTGTGTCCAGTTCTGGGCACCACAATTCAAAAAGGATGTGGAGAAACTGGAGCGTGTCCAAAGGAGGGCAACTAAGATGGTGGAGGGACTGGATACCATGCCCTATGAGGGACCTGGGGATGTTTAGCCTGGAGAAGAGAAGGTTAAGAGGTGATATGATAGCCCTGTTCAAATATTTGAAAGGATGTCATATTGAGGAGGGAGCAAGCTTTTTTTCTGCTGGTGCACAGACTAGAACATGGAACAATGGATGCAAGCTGCAGGAAAAGAGATTCCACCTCAACATTAGGAGGAACTTCCTGACAGTAAGGGCTGTTCGATGGTGGAACACACTCCCTCGGAGTTCCTTGGAGGTCTTTAAACAGAGGCTGGATGGCCGTCTGTTGGGGATTCTTTGATTGGGAGTTCCTGCATGGCAGGGGGTTGGACTGGATGGCCCTTGTGGTCTCTTCCAACTCTTATGATTCTATGATTCTATAATGAACTTACAACATCTTGCAAAATCTGTTGCTTATTGCTGTACTTAATATTCTTGAAAATATGACTTACAACAAGTCTGATGTGCACCTGATCGTAAACATGCTTACTTAAAATGACATTCCATTGAAACCTGTAAGTTTTTCTAAGGAAATACATTTTTCTTCAGGTTTTTAGTTTGTTTTGTGAGAGACTGCTTTGAAAGACAATATTGCAGAAGAATGCTAAACTGTAATATTGTCATTGACTGGGAATTATGAGCTCTTGTAGGCTCAAAATAGGCTTAGCTGCAGTTAAACTGTATAATATTTTGCTAGAGCTGACAACAACAATATACCTGACATTATAGCAGAACATTGCCTCCTTCGAGACTGACAATAAATTAACTAAACACAAGAAGACTGTTCTTCCAGAAATCTATAATCCTAATTTCCTAAGAGTAGTGTCACTGGATATGGATAGAAAGACTCTTAATTCTTTAAATGCAGAAATGCCTACATGCATATCAAAGACAAGAACATCAGGTATGATACAACACCATGTAAACAGAGTATATAGCATCCAGAGTCAAGGCTTCACCGTAGCCAAATGAACTGCATTGCTTTATGTGGATCTCTTTGGTTTAATGGACCAGGCCATAGTTTACATTCTGTACTTGGATATTCACCCATGCCTGTAGGCAAAATGTCAACAACACATTTATTTCACTACTCAATTGGCAATATCTGCTTGAATTTACCAACAAGTATTATTTTTCTAATCAAAGATGCAAAGGGATGCTTGGTGGTGATGTACCTCTTTTGGTCAGGATTAGAGACAGAAATGTTAAGTCTCCCTTCCCTCACACTTCAATCCCATTGTGAATTTCACTAGATTTTTCATTGTTGTTCATTGTTCTTTATGGTTATTAGTCATCAAGTTGGTTTGACTTATGGCAATACTATAAAGACTTCAAAGAGTACAGGTCATCAACAGGCCTTCTCAGGCTTTGCAAACTCGGGGCTGTGGTTTCCTTGATCAAATCAATCTACCTGAAATGCCCCTCTCCACTCCTTCCTTAATGCCTTCAGCTTTACATAGCATTACAATCTTTTCTATGAGTAATGGTATGTCCAAAATATGGAAGTTTCGCGGCAGTCATTTTGACTTCTAAGGAAAGGTCAGGCATGATTTGTTCTGGAACCCATTTATTTGTTGTGTGGATTTTTGTTTTACCACTCTTTTGCTGCTGTCACATTGCAGAATTAATGCCATTTGACACCTCTTTAACTGCCATGGCTCAATGGCATTGGATCCTGGAATTTGTAGTTTGTTGTGACACAGAAGGCTAAATATCTCACAACAGTACAAATTTCAGAATAGCTTTGAGCCCTGGCAGTTAAAGCAGGATCAAACTGCATTAATTTTTCAGTGTAGATGCAGTCTCTATCCTGGCTAGAATTTGGGAGGCTTTGATGAAGAGCATGGAAGGTTTAGAAGATGCATCAATTGGAAGCTAGAGATGAACATAACAGCAGCTGAATCTCTTGACTTCACTCAGATATGATTAAATCCAGTGCCACCTACCACCTAGTTTATAACATAGCCCTAATTACACAGGTAGTCTGGCTCAACTTCATTTACTTAGCACAGGTAATACAGGATTAGCTGCAGTAGCACATCTCTCTACTTGTGCTGCAGCATCTAAAGTGGCCCAGTAGGAAGAGGTTATCCCTTGGTATTCCTTTAAGTTTCAGAGTTTGGGGTTTCTGAACAGAAAAAGGGCAGTGATATAAAAGAACTAAAAAGGAGAGTGTGTTTTTTTCATGTGACAATTTACTGAAAAGATCCTTGATGATACACTAGTAGAAGAAACCACATACTAGGAAACCTCCCATGCTTTATTTTTCCCCCAGATAAATTTCCATTTCTGTACAATTCATTGATGTCATAATTGTTTTGGACAAGCTGTGCTGCACCTCCCCAGCAAAAGGAGTGAAAGGTTTGAAGATGCCAGCCTCCCTTTTTATGACTCCAGGTGCTGTCTTGAAGCAACATGTATGCAAACTTCATGCTGAGAAGCTGTCATTTTAGCATCGCTCTTGGCTGAATTCAGAAATGTTTTCTTCCCAGATGTTGGGGGAAAGTTATTCTTATTGGGAATGTGAGAAATACTTGTGGATCTCTCTAGCATAGTATTCAGTTTGGTAAGGAAAAAGATGAGTCAAAACCAGCCCCATGCACCATCTGCTTGGTGTAGCAGAGAGAGAAAAATTAAGCTTAGTGTTCATGGTAAAACATATGAAAGTAGGCTTACTTACAGAGCACTTGTGAGTAATCAAACACATGGTCTAAAGGAGGCCAGAGAGGGAAGAAATAACATCTTCCCAGAGTGATATAGGAAGAGAGAAGGTATGGTAAAGCAAACAATCTGCAAGTCTACAAATATTCAAATTGGTAATTACTGAACAGAAGCATGCAAAGTTAGTTAGCTCTAATGCTCCTTTGAACTACAATGCCCAGAATTTCCAACCAGCATGGTCAGATATTTGATAATGTAACCCTTTTCATCTCTCTTTTTGCTTTATCTGTTACATCTGTTAATTGGTGAAATAGCCTGAATGGCTGGTTGCATCAATTCATTCTGGAATCATATTTCTTTTCTTGTCTTGTACAGAGATGGATGAAATGATTAATGAAAACACCACAATGCCCATTTTTCTTTGGGAACAGTTCTGATTCTACTTTACAGATGGCTTGTAAACACTAGCATAACACAGTAGACTCATTCACTCATTTTACACAGTGTGCATGCTGGCCTTCCATCTCCATTTCTGTTACTATTCTCATGTAGAAAGCAACCTGTGTAGAGAGCTTCTACTGCACAGGTTGTTGTTGTTGTTGTTGTTGTTGTGTGCCTTCAATTCATTTCTGACTTATGGAGGCCTTAAGGAAAACTTATCACAAGGTGTTTTGTTTTTGCAAGATTTGTTTGGAAGAGGTTTGCCTTTTATTTCCTCCAAGGCTGAGAGAATGTGACTTACCCAAGGTCACCCAACAGGTTTCCATAGCTGAGCAGTGATTTGAATCCTGGTCTCCCAGTGTCCAACACTCAAACTACTGCACCACACTGGTTGTTCTCTACTCCGCTCTAATCTACTCTAATATTACAGTAGAAACACTAATCCTGCAATACCAACAGCTGTCTAGCTCAATCATATCAATGTGCATAGACTGTGTGTGTAGACAATGTGTATAGTGCCATCACTTTACTAGGGGTACATGTCTTCCCACAGAGTAGAGACAAGGCTTGCCCCAATGAGAAGTCTAGACTTTTTATTGATTAGTTACATTTATTTCTCCTCTTTCCTCTGTTCAAAACAGACCACACTGGTTCTTATGACTTCAATGCCCACATGCTTTGAGAAAAAAGAATCCTTCCCCTTTCTTATTTGAACTAGAATTACAAACCCAAAGGCAAAGTTCCTTTAGGCTGCAATCCTATGCAAAATATTCCTGAGACTATGCAAACCTCACTGCACACTAGTACTTATTTCAAGGGTAAGTGTTCTATGTATAGTCATTTCCATCATTTTGTTGGTTGTGTGCCTTCAAGTCATTTCAATGGCAATCCTAAGGTGAACAAACCTATCACAGGATTTTCTCAGCAAGATTTATTCAGGGAAGGTTGTCTTTGCATTCCTATGAATCAGATAGAGTGTGACTTGCCCAAGGTGACATATTGGTTTTGCTTGGCTGAGCAAAGATTCAAACCTTGGTCTCCAGGTACTCAAACCACTACACTAGGCTTGCTCTCTTCATTTCCACCAGTAAACCTGAAATTGTCCAAACAAAGAGATCACATATCCTTTTGCTTGACCTCATGTCCCTTTCATGGATTTTCTTCCACTGAATCTAAACCACCTCAGGCCCCATTCCTAGTTTTCTGTCCACTGTCTTTTGTTTTTTAGCTCCATTACATAAAATATGGATTTTTCTTTTCTCTTGTCCCAATTGCCTGTTATAACTGTGCCTTTCAGGCTGTGATTCAAAAAATTTTCTCTTGCCTTGTCTGGACACAGAAAAAGCCATCAGGGTTCCAGATTCATTTACTATTTAGATCTTAGCTTAAAAGTGTATTCTCAGAGTAGCAAAGTAACTGCTAGATATCAAAGTTGGTGATTCAGCACTTCAGTTGTTTCACTTCATTTCAGGCTTGTGAAGAACATGCTCTTTTTCCTCCTTCAATCTGTTTGGAAAGCACAAAAAGAAAAGACCCCCCTCCCCTCATTTCCATTCCTCAAGGACATGCACACAAGCAGAGCTCACCTACACTCACATTAGTAGTCTAAAATGTTTTACACTCATGCCATTTAAAAAGAAAATATGTTCTACATTCCCCTCTTTTACTTTTTCATGCTGAGACAAGCAAATTGTGATCTGATTAAAATAGAAGGATTTTTTTTTAAAGAATTTCTGCATTAGATCAGCAGAGAGAAAAGAGTAGTGTCTTTAAAATGGATTGTGTATGTCAACCCCAAGTTTCCCAGTAGAATTTGGAATCTGCAGCCAGGGGGCACAGTTCAACATAGAATGATATGTACTTAAGGTCCACTGTTTTGGATCCAGAACCTGGAATAGAAAATAATGGTTCTTTCATTCCCTGGAATGCTTCTGATGCAGTGGAGTATTTCCTTTTATAGAACAAGGAAGGTTTTTTAAAATTCCCTTTTCCTTTTTGTACCCCATCTTCCCATTCTGATATGCCCTGGAGGACAGAGAAAACCTCCAAAATGGTGACGGAGATGTTGTGGAGGATTTGCATGGTGAAGGGAGATTGGGAAAATCCTCCCTGCCCTCCCCCAATCAGTTGGACTATCTGGAGCAGAATTGAACTTAAAAAGTTCTCCCACTTGCCAGAGAAAATGTTGCATCCAACCCATTGATTTTTATACAACTGAAATGCATAGGTTCAGAGCTTTTGCACAGGGTCGGTCAGTAAGTACCCAGGCTGGAAATAGGCATGATCCCAAATGATTACTATACAAAATAGGTGGTCAATTTTTTTTTTTTAAAAAAATGTCATGGTCTGAATTTTCTTATGGCCAATTTTCTCATTGGCGAAGAGTGGGAATGAATCTGATAATGACGTTAAAACAACAGATATCATGCACTTCCAGCCTGCACTAGAGCTTTTATATGCTTGAGAAATTCTACTTTCCTAAAGCAGCCCAATCATTTCCCCCTCAAAGAAAAAGAGGAGCAGTTGTCTGATGCTCTGGGTGGAAATAAGAACAGTAAATAACCTTGACAGTAGCAAGTGGCAATTACTTTATCACAATGCAAGCCATTTAAAATCAGATCAGGTAGAGGATATTCAGCCCCTTTTGCTGATTATGTTTGAAACCAGAATGTTAAAATTCAAAATGAGGAAAGAATTTAGGAACAGCAGCAGAGGAAAAAGAAGTATAATAATTACAATAATTCTAAAAAGGGGACATAAACTCATGTGCAATCACAAGATGAGGGAATGAACACAGTTGATAAAGTGCTTCATGTAATAAAAGTTATTAGAGATAAAGTAAGATGAATGCCATCATCTACTTATTACACCCTAGATATAGGTCTACACATTGTTGTTCTTTATTACACTATATCCATTATACCGTAGATGTAAATATATAAGAAGTGTCTTCAATACACAACTAATAAAGCCAGAGATGCTGGGAGGAATACAGGCTGTATAATCTGCTTTGACAGTAAAGCCAGTGTGCAGCTTCTCTCTATAACCATGGAATAATCATGCTGTGAATTCAGCAATCAGAATAAAGTCCAAATGTCAATTAAATATGTAGACCTTATGCACACATTAATTTTGTTTCCATGTTATATTCTATGTTTGAAAACATTTGAACATTTGAATATTTGTCTAGCAGTACGTAAGATGACAACGTATACAACATCTTTGAGGAAAAGAGCTGACCAGAGAGGGCAACTTCAGCAGAAAATTCGTAGCAAGACCACTCTGGGTCAGAAGTGTGTTATCGAATGGGGTTCACAATTTCCCCATTGGAATTTCTATGGCTAGTTTATGTCCCCACATATGCCACAGAGGCAACTATGAATTAAAATTCACAGGTGCAATTGTATTTAAATCAGGATGGGCATAGAAAATGAAACAGAAAATAAATGGTTGTAAGTCCATTTCTGGTTTGGACTTTTTAAAACATTAATCCACATGTTTAAAACATGAATTACTGCTTCTGTGGGGCTCCCAAAGAGACAATTCATGGTTCTTTTGCAAGAAAAAGGGTTATAATGGCATGTCTGGAGAAGCCAAGGGTTGCAGCAACAGCCTTGGATGTTCCACGCAGTCCCTGAGCTGCATTTTGCTAACCCCTCATTGGGTAAAGGAAGAAATATTCCCATTTCCTCTAAAACACATATATTTTACAACACATATTTCCAAAGGATAACCATGTTTCATTCCCTGTATCTACATCAAGAAGTTCAGTTAGTTCTGTTTACTAAAAACATGCAGATGGGATAAAGCCTCCAGCATCTTTAATGACCATACAAAACATTTGTTTATTCAATTTTCATTGCACCTTTCTCCCAAATGGGACCCAAGGTAGCTCACAATTTGAATTAAATCATGTTACATGAAATAAAATCAGTCAATGAAAAAGGAAATAAACTATGATAGTAAAACACCAATACTTTAGAACAAAACAAAATAATATAAAAAATACAACAACAAAAAAACTTTCTTCATAGGCACTTTTATCACTAAATCCTGTTCAAACAGATGGATCTTTACATATTGATGGAAAAAGAGCAGGGAAGTGATCAGACTAGTTTCCTCTAGAGGAGAGTTCTACAGCCTGGGAACAGCCACCAAAAAGGCTTTCTCTCATGTTCACACCTGTGAAGATGGTGGGATTGTGAAGAAGCCCTCTCTTGAAGATCTTAAAATTTAAGCAAGCTTGTATAGTAAGATAAGGTATTTCTCAATCACATTCTTTTGGCTAGCTGGATGATTGACTGGTTGACTTTGAAGAATGGTATTCATCATCAGTTCATTGCAAAGGGTTTTAGCTTCACTTTGCCTTTATTATGATATACTAATGTTCTCCCAGGTCTTTTGGAATGGAATCAGTTAGTTAAAAACAACAACAACTAAACCAAACAAGGACAACAACATTCCACACATTTGGCCTTGTTCCAGAAGAATGTACTGTTCAAGAATGTAAGAACCATAACCCCCGAGATTAAGAAAAAGCCAAAAGAAATAAAACAGACATTTGATGTCTGGTGAAAAGGGAATTTGGAATTATTGGAGATGATCCAAACTAAGCTCCTTCACACTATCAACTTAGTCACATTAGAATCCAAATTAAAATCTAATTTAAAAGGAGTCCAAATTAAAAAAGAAAAAGCTCACTTGATTCCTTCAATTTGCAGAACAATTCCATTCCATTAGGCAACTAATTTCTACCTGTCAGATATAGAATGAAAGTGGTTTCTCTCAGGAGGAAACTTTCTGCTCCTAGTAATTAGAGAGGGGGAACCTAAGAAGATGCCTAAGCTGTGATAGTTAGCTTGGTTTAATTCTCAAAGCTCATCAGCCCATGTGTAAATGCCATTGAAGTGTTGGCTTCAGTGGTGCAGTGCTATTAAAAAGTTCAACTGAGGTTGCACATTTCATAATTAAATAACAGAATAGCTTTAATTTTTATTAGAGAATCATAAAAGATTTACCTGTGTGATGCTCAAGTGCATAAATCCCTTTCGTTGATCTATTATTCTAATAAGCTCTCATAGACAGTATGAAGAGATCTTGATTACATTTAGAAGATAAGAGCCAAGAGAGTGCAAGTAATGAAGCACATCATGGTCATAATAAACGGAGAAGTGGAGAAACTGTACAGACAACATGAAATTGCTTCTTTTGTAATTCTCTTTGGATTGTGCTTCCATTTTATCTATTTACTTTTCCCCCAAGAGCATGTAGTGTAGTAGATGAAGGAGACAGTGTGGGAGTCTTATGTACAATTTGCCTGAGAAGATGAAATACTACACTTGCCAGCTAAAGATCCTTTTTGCTTTACTTTCTAAAACATTGCAGACTTCATAAACCTGGCATTCCCATTTATTATTAACATTTTAAACACACACACACTATTCTTTCTATGTCCTTTTCTTACTTATTCAGTTCAAGGGTTATTATCACCATCAGTGAATGTAGGATTGATAGTAATGCCACTCAATATTTCATTTATGGTCTGCCATAGGAATGCATTAATCATGGATTGTGGCAGATGGAAGGATGGCAGATGGGTGGATCATGGGAAAAAATTACTCTTTGCCCATGCTGTTTAAGTAATTCTGGAAGTTGTAATCTATGAAAAATGTTAACAAGACTGGAAACAGTTATAGTCCTTCCAGACTTAGTAGTGCTACTCTTTCACTCTTTTGGGCTCTCATACTGCCACTGTCTGCTCCTATTTCAACCCAGAAAAAGTGAGCAGACTTTCTCTAGATCTCAGGGAGTGTCAGAATTTAGAAAGTTACTTTTAAAAAGTAATTAATTACAACCATAGTTTCAAGCTCCCCAGCTCCCATCATAGTTACATATTTTAAAAAGTAATGATCTACTTTTCCTATTACTTAAAAACAAAAAACAAAACCTGAATGCTGTAAGCCACTAGCCTATGGCACAAAACCTTTGGCTTACACCCACTTGTTACCTCAATACCATCAACAGCAAAACTTGAGTCATTTGGCATTTCTCTTCCACCATTTAGAATAATATAATATTTTATTATTATTTATTTTATTTATTATTTATTTCAATTTATGCCATTGTTATTTATTATTATTTATTATTTATTTCATCCCCCCCAACATAAAAAAACAATTGAAATAACCTAGTATAAACAGTATAAAATTAAGATTGAAAACACATAAAAGTTTAAAAAACAAAACAACATAATCTAATCTTTGATCTGGAAGGTACCACAAGGGCCATCTAGTCTAATCTTATACCATGCAGGAAAAAAGCACTAAAGCAATCCTGAAAGATCCCAAATCCTGAAAAGTGGACAGTTCACCAGCCTCTAGGCAATCTATTCCATTGTATAACAGTTCTTCCATTATAATGTCTGTCCTAATATTTAAGTGAAATAATCTTCTTCTTCTTCTTCTTCTTCTTCTTCTTCTTCTTCTTCTTCTTCTTGTATTTTGAATCCATTGATTAGTGATCTAGTCTCAGCAGAAAACTAGTCACAGCAGAAAACAAGCTTGCTCAATTTTCTACATGACATCCCTTTGGATATTTAAAGTTTTTTCTGTGTGCACAGATTAATTATCATTTCTAGACTCTTTAGTGAGGTTTACCCCTCCCCTAATGAAAAAATATATACAGCAAAAGGAATGAAGTTATTCCTTGTGAAGTTACAACCATAATGTAATGCCATTGCACTGTCTTTACTGGAAAAAGCAGCTAGTTACAAGCAACTCATTAAACTCTTGTGTCTTAATTTGGAGTAGGTATATAGCCAGCAAATCCCATAGGATCTAGTCTATCGTCTCTTCCCTTCCTTTCTCTGGTTTGTTCAAAACATAGGCAATTAAGCTATTATTAAGTTAACAGTAACCTTTGAATTTAACATGTGCTTCTTTACTTTCCCTTAAGATCCAAAATGCCAGCAATATTACATCCCTTAATGAACAGTCTTTTACCAGAGGTGTTTATCTAGGCACTATGGGTATAGGTTTCTTTTGTTGCTGTTAATTCCATAATCACCATTACTTTGTGGTTGACTGTCCATGGCAGAATGGTGGAACCAAGTCTCATATTTGTCTGTTCCCTGTAATAGACACACAAAAGACCTTTTGTTCTTTCTATCCCCTTTCCTTACTAAATCATCCAGAGCACTTATATTGCCACATTTTGATATGTGGCTGACAATAATGTCTTCCGTTGTCTCTTATATGACCTGCCGTGGCAGGGCACGGATGTGGGTTGTGAAATGTCAGGCAGAGGGAACACATTTCTGAACTATAACTGTTACTTCCATTAACCAAATCTGTTCATTTCTTTTTAATGGTTTTTGAGTGTATCAGAGGAAAAAGGGGGAACACATATATTATGCAAGGAACTAGCTGAAGGTTTGATGGCTTCTATCATATCCCTAAAGAAATCTGCCAATGAAAGATAGTAAAATAAAATAATTCCCCTATGAGAAAGCAATTCTTGAAGGCTTCAAATGAATCTGGAAATCTACAAACATCAACAACAAAAATGAGAGCAAATGCCCATCAGGAGGAGAAGCCCTGAAAATTTCCAGTTTGCAATTACTATAACCTCAGCAGATTCAGGGCTTGAAACAAGGGGGCAGGATCAGAGGAATCTTAAGAAGCACCACTCTGATTCCCCTCAAATGATGGAGTGGTGGACCTATGCAGAACTTCCCCTAATGTGAATGGAGAACAATGAGAAATTGGAAACAATAGTGGGGGTGGAGCCAGTGGGCATGACTGCCTTCTTCCAGCATATAATTAAACTCATAAAGGCTTGAAGAGGGCTATTTGGTGAGTGTTGTCTTTTGGAATTTAGGCTGCTTCCACACTGGAGAAATAACCCGATTTGGCAGCGCTTTAACTTTTTTTCTGGCTCAAGGCTATGGAATTTTGGGAGTTGGAGTTTGTTGAGGGGCCCATAGCTCTGCTTCACTCTGGGCCCACAACAGACTCCAGCTCCCAGAATTCCATAGCCTTGAGCCAGAAAAAGAGTCAAAGTGGGGCCAGACAGGGTTATCTCTCCAGTGTGGATGCAGCCTTAATTAACAAATTCAGACTTCACACAGGCATTGTAGCTGAACTCTGGTGAACCTGTCCATCTCTTGAGATAAGTGACATCAGTCCTTTTCTTGCATGGAATCAAGTCCATGGCATCACACAGAGGGCCTTTTCAGTGATAGTGTTATAATTGTGTCAGTGAACCAGGCTTCTTGTCTTACAAGTTTTAGGTGTCTGTGAAAGACTTTTCCAATTTTAAACTATTGTTCAATTTTTGATATATATATATGTCTCTCTGTGTGTGTGTGTTGATTGCAAGATTGGCAGGTTGGCAGTTTGAGGCCCAGTTGCCACATGATGGGGTGAGCTCCCAACACTAGTCCCAGCTTCTGCCAATCTAACAGTATGAAAGCATGCAAATGCAAGTAGATAAATAGGTACCACTTCCATGGGAAGGTAAACAGCATTCTGTGTAATCATGCTGACCACATGATCACAGAATAGTCTCTGAAAATGCTGGCTTTTTGGCTTAGTAACAGAGATGAGCCCTGCCCCCTATGACTGGCCATGACTTGACAACCTTGTCAGTAGGAAATACCTTTACACACACACACACACACACAATAAAATTTACTTGGAGTGCCCTTTTACAAAAGCAGAAAAAATGATGATAATATTAACAGGGTGTCATAGAACTTCCAAGCCTTTGGCATTAATTTTATTGGGTCAAGGAGGATTGCACCTGATTACAACAGTGATGATGTATTAAGATGCTGGTGACACTGAACCCCAAATCTCTGGACAACCTGTCCCCACAGTTTTGTGTAGATATTTAACAGCTTGGGGGACAGAAGTAATCTTTGAAGGATCCCTACTGGGGGTGAAACAGGAGCCCCCCAGCACCACATTCTCTGTTTGTCCCTCCAAGAAGGACTGAACCACTGCAAAACAGTGCCACCAAATCCCATTCCAGAGTGGTGGCCCAGAAAGATACCATAGCCAAACATGCTGAAAATTATTAAGATGTTGATTAAAACCAACAGAGGCACCCCCATCTAGTGCTTTCATAGGTCATCTACCAAGATTACTAAAGCCATCTATGTTCCATAACCAGGCCTGAAATCAGATTGAAATGGATCTAGATAATCCATTTTATCCAAGAACTCTTGAGTAATACTTGTATAGAAGAGAAATCTCAGACATGTTGCCTGTCATGCAAGCTGCCCCAGTACAACTGTTCTGCACAACTCTTAATGATATAAAAGTCCTGGCCTCTTTTGCATTTGGCCATTCTACCCCTCAGTCAGAAATTTAAAGTAATTCATTAATGAATTGCTTGTAATTAACTCTTATTTCCAATTCTGAAGAAATAACTAATTAAAATTGTATCTCAACAAATGATAGCTTCATTTTGAAACTTTAGAAAATTGTTTTTCCAGTTATAAGTGCTGGCTTATGCTCTGCCTCGGGGCTTCCTGAATGTTGAGGCAACAACAAGGCAACAGGAAAATTTAGAGCAATGAAGAAGAGTAAAAGGAGACACAGCAAAAGAGTGTGATCAGAAAGTCTACATCCAAGTCTATTTTTAAAAGTAATTAATCTAACAAGAAACAAAAAAGTTACTCTAAAGAATGGGAAGTATAATGATAACTAATCAACTAAGCTTTTCGAGATCAAAATGGAAATAATTACTTTTTTAAAAAGTGATCTTCCAAGCTCATCCATCAGAACATCATTAGGACTGCCAAGGCCTGGAGGTTTCTGGAAGAAGATTATCATGATTCTGACTACATGACAAGGACTTCTACAAAGGTCCTAATGTTTCCTAGTCTTACAATCTTTATCTTAAAACAATGATAGTCTGTGATTTGCTCCCTCCAGGCACCAGCCATTTGGGGTAAGATTTATACTATCAATCTGCTACCATTTCCCAGAACATTTAATAAAACTGATGTAGTCTTTGCTGGCCTTTTTGATTTTTCATAAACCACAGGACATTGATGAAGATGCTATGACTGGAATGTGAATTTTTTTATCACTGAAAGTGAGCAGCAGACTCATAGAAATCAGCAATGAACTAAAATGGCACACCTAACACCAGAAGAAAAAAAAAACATGAAAAGTTTATCGGCATCAGTTTATATCAGAAATGCCTTATTTGGATATAGGAAATGTCTTCTGGAAAGATGGTGGTTGGAGCCTGAAGCTCTGAGAGAAGTGAAACAACCAAAAAAAAGGAAAACCCATATAGATTTCTCATAAAAATTATTTTTCAAAACAATATAAGCATCTAAAGCAGCCTTGCCAAATTTGGAACCCTTTAGATGGATTGGACTACTACTACACCATCTCCTAGCTAACATGGTCATGGGTTATGATGAGTGTGGATAATAGGAGTTATAGTCCACCATATCTGGAGACTACTAGGATGGGGAAGTCAGCCCCAGTGGATGATTTTCAAATTGTGAATTTTAAATAATGAATATTAAATATGGATTGTTTTAATATGTGTATATCTTTTCCTTTTAAATTGTATGCATGTTCTCTTAAATTGATGTGTTTTAACTGATGTGGTGTGTTGGTTAACTGTTGTGTTCCCCACCTCGGTACATGGGGAGAGGCAGGTAAGAAAAAACAATCACAACAACAGAGGCTGGAGAGGTAGCAAATACTTGCAACCAAAAATATAAGAAATGTTTCATTTCATAAGAATAACAGAATAATGAAGCTAAAGTTTTTAATGATTTTTGAAATGGCGGGGGGGGGGGATGCCTAGAACATCTCTACTCAAAATTAGGCCTCATTTTGTTCCTTCAGATTTGCTATCTTATTGAGGTTCATGTAGCATTGCTCAGCATTAAGATGTAATACTATGTATATATCTTGTCATTATGTGTTGTTATTCTCTCTATGGGTACAATGTCAAGCCACAATTCCACACTGAGTCTCTTATATTGGCTCTCATATATCTTATACCATTTACCCCAGAGTAATCGGTACTGAACTCAGTGATACCTGCATTTGAATAGATATGTATTAGTTGGCATGATTAGCTTCAGCCAATATCGTTGGATTACACTAAGGATACAAATGAAGTAACTGTTGGGGCATTACTAATTATATTTGACTCCCAAGATGCACAGACCAATCAGGTAACTTGCAAGACAATCTTTTTCATGTTTACTTGAAGGAGTCCCACTGAATTTAATGGGTCCTACTCCCAGAGAAGAGAGCCAAAAAGACTTCAGCCTCTGTCTGGATCCTTCCATCATAAATGTTTGTTTGCTTATTTATGTATTTATTTATTTAATTATTTATAAGCTTCTGGTATCTATCTCCCTCACTCCCTGTTGTAAATTGTGTAAACTGCAACTTACTCAAGAATCTTTTATCCTAGTTCACTTGTCTGTTCTGGAGATAGAGGAACCTGAATATATATTTACATCTCCTCCATCCAAAACAGATTTCCCATTAATTTCAATGTAGGAACAGCATTCATAATTTCATTCTTTTGTGCATATGCACCTATTTCTACATAGAGACAAATGAGACAGTCTCCTCTCCCAATCTCATATGAGCACAAAGCAGGGTGATGGTGTCAGAACTGGTGATTAACAGTTAACGGAGGTAAGGTGAACACTTAGACATACATAACTGTCTTCAGAGTATTCATCTCAGCAAGCATTTTCTCTGTGACTGTGAATAGCTTGCATAAATTTATCAGCAGCAGTCAATTGAATAAAAAATAGATTTACCATTCCTACGTTGTTCCACCCTTAGGAAGAAATAATGGAACAGAGCTCTCAGGTCTCTGCAGAATCTGTAAGGCTGGAAGTTGTAAAACACCATAAAAATTGCATATAGAGTAAATTTGAAATAGGTAGGCAGTAAGAAGTAATAGACACAGGAATCCTGGATATGACTTCTCTAGTCAATAACTGTGGTTTAAGAGAATCTGAGGAAAAAGGGTGAAAAAGAGAGATGTTTTTATTCTGTTTTGTAGCTATCATCAGAGACGTCATAGACAACAGTAACTGCTCTTTGGAATTTTCTCCCAAATTATTTTACATGTGTGTTTGTCAAAATTAAAATGAATGTAATATTCTCTGTAGATTTCAGGGGAGGGGGGAGCAGAGCGTGCAAGTATGAGTGTAGATATGCATGTGTGCATAAAGAAACAGGCTTTCTTTTTTCATTTAAAAATCATGTTGAGTAGCTGATGTTAGGGACTGTTTCTCAGTAATCATTACAAGTTCTCCTGTAATTATTTGTTGTCAATGTTTCTGCAGTAAAATCCCTCATGAAAATTCATAGACTAAGCTTCCAGAGCATGCAAAGGAGATTTCCAAGGTACTCAACCACAGCTAATTGTAGATTATTATTTTTTTTTTTAAAAAAAAAAATAAGATGAGGGGAGGGGGAATTACACATATATCAATAATCCATTTCCATACTGAATGCCCTTTCCCTTTTTGTTTTTTAATCCACAATTTATGCATTTTGAGGAAGAGTTTACTTAATCAGAGACCTAGATGAATTCCATTCCCATAATTGTATGAGGAAATATGCGGATCTTTTGATCAGTTATATTAAATTCCACAGTCTGAAGTACCCTGTTTTTATATTTCATTTCTGATTTCTCCTGTGAGCTTCCTTTCTCATTCTCTTTCCCCTCTCCTTTCCCTGCTTTGTTTTATTGCAGTGTAGAATTTTTATTTGCTTCTGAGAAAAGTTTATCCCACTTCCACATAGATAAGAGCTGAAAGACAGCCTCTTTTGGGTGCTGTTGTTTTGGTCTTTGAACCCTCTTTAACTTTAGAATGACTACACTCATATTTTCTGAATTTATATTCATGACTTTCCAGATCCCATCCTACACCTCACAGTACTGATATCTGGGAAATGCTTTTGCTGCCCTCCATTGAAAAAGAAGCCAGTATGATGCACACCATGGCATTGTGTGCTGTGATGGAGAGTGTGGGGGGCAGAGCTGGATAGTTTTTAAACTCCTGCCACCCCCTCCTCTTCCTCTTTCCCTGGGCTTTATTAATTGGATTGCTGACAGTGATCCATATTCCTTTTGGATGGTGGTTTGGCAAGTGGGTGATCAGCCAGCTAGCACACAATTGGTCCATGACATTGATCAGGGGCTGGTTGGCAATAGGATGACTGGAGGTTGATTGGGCAGTTGGTGGGGAGACAGGTGGATGTCTGGGGGCTGGGCAGGCAATCATAGAGTTAGAAGCAACCTCAAGGGCCTTCAGTCTAGCCCTATTCTGGCATGCAAGAATACTCAATCAAAACAATCCCAAGAAATAGTGATCCAGCCTCTCTTTTAAAATCTCCAAAGAAGGAGACTTCACCATACTCTGAGGCAGTATGTTCTACTGCTGAGCAGCACTTACCATCAGGAAATTCTTTCTAATGTTTAGGTGGAATCTCTTTCACTGTACTTTGAATCCATCCTCTGTGTCCTAATCTCTGGAGTAGCAGAAAACAAAATTGCTCCTTCAATATGACAACCTTTCAAATATTTAAAAATAGCTACCATGTCATCTGCTAACCTTCTCTTCCCCAGGCTAAACCTACCCAGCTCCCTAAGTTGCTCTTCCAAGAGCTTGGCTTCCAGACTTTTCATCAGTTTGGTTGCCCTCCTGTGGACACTCTTCAGCTTGTCAATATTCCTCTTGAACTGTGCTGCCCAGAACTGGGACACAGTATTCTAGGCTAAGTCTAATCAAAGCAGAAAGCATTTTTGCCTCTCTTTGTGGTTAAACTTTAAATAAGCTGTGCAGCAAAAAAGGACTGGGCAAACCCTGTTCTTTTTTGCACCGCAGTTGTGGCACAATTTTGAAAAGAGGTGCCATTTGGCACCTCTCCGCCGCCGCAACTGTGCAGCTCCATCTAGAAGCTGAGAAGTTGCTTCGGCATGCATATGCACGCTGTCTAAAAGCTTTGATGTGATGATGCTCACGTCATCACGTGCTAGGGTTCGTGAGCGTGTGAACGCTGCGTGCTCACAAACCCTAGTGGCACCTTAAAGAGCCCTTATCATGCTCTTTAAGGCCCATCTAGATTGGGCCATTGTTACCTTGCCCTATTTTCTGCCTAATTACCTCTCTAGGCTCTGCATCTCCTTTTAATTATCTCCAGAAAGAGCATGGAATCCTTAATATAGTTGCCATGTACATTTATGGTGCTTTATAAATAAAGCCAATAATAATAATAATAATAATAATAATAATAATAATATCAGAAAATAGCCCCCAAATGGATTGTTATGACCTCTAAAAATGTCAGTGTTATTTTTCAGCATGGAGTTGGGGTTGAGGGTCACAGTAGGGAAAGAATGGAAAGGCATGTTGCCTGAAGGCTGCACAATCCCCACCACTGGTGAATATGAAGGCAAGTTGCGTGTAACTGTCTGAATGTGAAGATGTGAGGGTTGCGCAGGGGATACAATTACATTTCTGTCTTGCTCCAGAACCACACATTCATTGAATGTGGATTCCTTGTCATTCATTGAAGAAAGGTTTCAATACATGTTCTGACAGAGGAAACAACACCTTTCCTACTGACTTACCATTAAAATAATTATTTGCCCTAGTGCTTAATAGATACATATTTATTGCCTTTTTGTGGAAGTAATCCCTGTTAGGCAAATATAAGTCAAGATGAACTACAACTAGGGATGAGGAAGAATTCTAATATGAATTTACCCTGAATTTACATTTTTAATCAATATGTGAACTAGGGGGGGGGGCTGTGCTTCTTAATCTAGGGCAGTCCTGATAGAGTTTGGCCTCTCCTTTCACTCTCTCCTAGGCGACCGGATAGTGTTGCCATGAAGGGAGGGCTCCTCTAATGAAGCCAGGCCTGATGGTGTTGCTAGGCCTCTTTTTCACTCCCTCATATGCCAGATGGTGTTGTCTGGAGCATATTATATTATATTATATTATAACCAAATATAAGATGGGTAAAAAAGTCCATGAAAAACCTGAAAATAATAATAATTAATAATAATAATAATAATAATAATAATAATAATCCTTATAAAGCAGAAGTACACAAAATGTAGCTCTGGGAGTGACATGCACCCCTTCTTGTCTGTGTGAAGTCTTTGAGTCCTCCAGATTCCCTAGAGTTTCCTCTTTATGTACTGGAAACAATGGCTAGCTGCCTATCTAAAAAAGACTCCAGGAGGAGCTATTCACCTTTTAATCAGTTTATTAGGTTCCCCTGCATTGTTTAACAATTTAAAAAAATCTTCAAAATCATCCTTCCAATCACTTTCAGGTTTTTGTTTCCATTCAGGCATTTTTGGCAATCCATACAACCTCCAGAAAGTTCTAAGACCATTGGCCACAGGCCCAATGAGCTGCCTATAACTGTAAAAACAACAAAACCTGTATTATTTGTTTAACATGAAAACACAGAGAATTTTTTTCCTCAAAAGTTCACACACAATTTCATACAGATTTTTTTTGTTTTTGTTTTTTTAAAAGAAAAACCTTATAGGCTGATGTGAAAATGGGATGGAGCAAACTGAGTTTAAGGAGAGAGAGAGAGAGAGAGAATGAAAAAACAAAAATGACAGCTACATTGGTCACTAGCTAGAACTAGCTAGGAGAAACTTGTAGGAGCTTCACGTGGGAACCAGCAGTAAAAACAAGCCAAAGAGAACTTTGAATCCTAGAATCCTAGAGTTTGAAGACACCACGAGGACTATTCTGTCCAAGCCTTATCATGCGGGAACTCACAATCAAAGAATTCCTAACTGATGCTCATCCAGCCTCTGTTTAAAGCCCTCCAAAGAAGAATCCTGCTGTTCTGTACTACAGTATTGCCTATGAGCTTTGCTGTGTAATTAATCATTTGGCAGAAGAGTATCATTTCCAAAATATGAAATATAATAACAGAGAAAACCATGTTTGATATTGGTGGAGAGACTAACACAAAGGGGCCAAGTATTGTTGTCTGCTTTAACCCACGTCGACCATCCCAGAATCCAGTGAACTCTACTTTCTTGAAGGAAGTGCTGAAAGAGGTGATTGATACATACTGAGTATTACTAAAACTGTGTGTATATGTGAAGCTGGAAGAAAGAGGGGAAATCTTTATCACCCCAGGTGAGAAGTTTGTGGAAGGCTGCCACAAGTGAGAGATGCCAACCAATGGATGCCTACCAGTGTGCATAGATTAATTGAAGAGAACTCCATGTTGCCTTTATCACAAATTGGCCTGATAAACATGCACCTTGAGTAATCCAGCTGCTAGTCACCAACACAGGAAAAATACATGACATTTAAGGCCCAATAGATGTGTACAACTTATGTCTTTAGAAAATTCATCCCAGAAAGTTTCTTCTTTGTGACTGTGAATAGCCTGCATTCATTTATCACCAGCAGTCAATTGAATAATAGGAGAAAAGATTACCTATCCTGAGTTTGTTCCTCTGTTATCAAGAAATAATAGAATAGAACTCTCATATCTTTGCAGAATTTGTGAAGCTGGCACATATAAACCAGCATAATGTTTATATAGGATTCATCTTGTTCAATGTTTTTGTTGTTATGTGCTTTCAAATTGACTCTGACTCATAGTGACCTTATCGTAGAAGGTTCTTTACAAGATTTCTTTATAGGAGGCTTGCCATTGCCTTCCTCTAAGGCTGAGAGAGTATGGGGCAAAGCAGACCAGTGGCTTGGAGCAGTTCCAATTAGCCTGGGACTACAGCAACTGGACAGCCCGCTTTCAAAGTGAGCTGCCACTGTGATCCCAAATGAGCCAACAGGAGTGGACTTTTACTGTTCCTTTTGCTGGCAGTTTCAGGGTGCCTTAGGTGGCCTCAGAGCAGCTTCCGGTTGCTCCATGGGTATGTGTCATAACTGCACACCATGCCCTCAAATCAGCCAGAGGCCACTCCTTTTGACCCATCTGTTTTGTGCCTTAGAGATTTTCAAGATCATTCAATGGGTTTCCATGGCTGAATGGGGAATTGAACTCCAGTCTCCTAGACTACCACTATACCATGCTGTCTCTCATGCATATGATATTGGTATATGTCATGTGCCTTCAAATTATTTTTGATTTATCAATGAATCTATTGTGAGGTTTTGTTGGCAAGATTTATTCTGAATAGGTTTGCCATTGCCTTCCCTTAAGGATAAGAGAGTGTGACTTGCCCAAGATCACCTAGTATGCTTCCATGCTTGAGCAGGAACCTTTTTCAGGAACCCTGCACAGGATGAATCCTGGTATCCCGGAATCCTATCCAATTGCTATATCATGATGACTCAACAGTTGATGTAGGAAGCATGATGGGGTTTAAGCTGTTTGTAGTACAAGCTTGGAAGTTAATCCAAGAACAAATGGGCAGCAATGATAGTGATGGTAGTGATGAATAAATTTGTCATTCATAGCTCATGCATTTTCCTATTTGCATCCTTATTTTATTGGGGGGGGGGGTTGCTATCAATCTTTATAAAATTTATATTTTGTATGACTTACCTGTAGTACAAGCATAGCAAATGGGTGTTGTCTTACTTTTGGATACTCATTGGCAGGAGTGACTGATCAATTTTGCTATAGCAATGAGCTGGTTCTGCTTTCCTGCCAGTCTTTCTGTAATCCTGTGTCACGATGAGACTCACTGACCCAACTTCTTTTCTTTGGTAGCAGCACAATGGGTCTACCACTGACCCCAATTATGTGAAGGTGATGGCCACTAGTCCACCAGTTCTTCACTGTGAGACTTGAACTCGGGATTCTCTTACATGTCTCTTTCACTATAACTCTCTTTAGATGCCAACCCTCTGGATTTCAAAATTTTCTCCAGTTTGGCGCCAACTATTCTTTGACAGCCAGACATCCACTATCTAATGAGCCCCAAACCCAAAAGACTTTTCTCAATGTTGGTATCATTTTTAAAGTGTTTCTGAAATCACTTCAGACAGCTGCTTGTTGAAACAAAGTAATACATTTATTTACAAGTCAGGCTGAATACAGTATCTCTTTTCGTGGATGGTGTTCTCAATGGATATGGTGAATAAATACTTTATTAGTTACATTGTTTAACAGGTTTTTTTTAAGCTTGTCTTTGAAATTCTTTATAGCTTTATATATGTTTCCTTACAAACTAAGTTTTCACAGAACCTTCATTAATCTTTTGTATTTTACAACCTTTCTGGTTACGTGTGACTCCACTAATCACCCAATGCTATGTCTCCCGCAAGATACTACAACTATGTAATTAAGGACAATTTTCGTCCATTTCTTGGGTACCTAAAACTCTTTCTAAGTGCCCTCACAGCAGCCTAACCTAGCCTCAATGGCTCTTCATCCCTCAGGACACACTAAACATTATCAGCAACTTTCCAACCTGCTCCTCCCCTCTTATATATTCACTTCTGGGAGCAGCCCCCACTTATTCCTGGCTTCGCTGCTAATGCCAAGGTTCTAATCTGCCTGTTGTCTCCACACTCTGCTTCTACTGTCATCTTCCCCACTTATTAGACATTAGGATCTTTACTCAAATGCATCTTTGAAATTTAGGGTAGATGGAGGACACCCAATAGACTTAATACCAGTTACAAAAAGTATAAGACAAGGGTGTTTATTCACCGCTCTCCTTTTCAATCTATATACAAATGGTGTAGTTGAGTTTAAAGAGGTGATCAGCATTTTCCAGTTAGCAATCAGAAGTTTTCCATGCTCCTATATGCGGTTAATGCTGTTCTGATTTCTTATATTCAGTTAGGCCATTGCAGATTACTGAATTGATTTAATACTTATTTTAAGAATGAATTTCTTTCCATCAATTATGACAAGACAAAAGTTTTGGCATTTGACAAATCTAAACAAAATCTATAACTGGCAATTAGATGGGAACAAATTAGACCAAGTTCCCTCCTATAAATATCTTGATATGGTTTTTCATGGGACTGAAAATTGGTCCCCACAGATTCAATCAAGCATGTTGTTAGCTGAAGGAAACTGAAAGCACATTGTTAGCTGAAAGAATTGAAAGACTTATACATTTTTATCATACAAAAGGAGGCAATCTGATCCAGCTCACTCTAGAACTTTATAAAAACAGAGTCCAGCCTATGCTGCTATATGGTGCTCCATTGTGGGCTCCGATAGATCTAGACACATTAGAAAAAAAGCTCAAAGCAAATTTTTGTGTGGATGTTTGACAGCACCCATCTCCACAAAGTTGGCATTGCTGTGTGCAGAACTATGGGTTATGACAGCTAAAACAGAAGCTCTCAGACTTGTCCTTTTATTTTATTTTATTTTTTGGTTAAAATCCATTGTCAAGCAGATATCAGCAATTCTTCTGATGGCTGTGGAAGTGGTAAGTCCTCATTCTTGGAAGCACAGAATGCAGGAATTTGCTATGAATCTGGGATTCTCAGTATCCTTTCTTTTGTCTCAAGGCTATGATAGAGCCAAAGTATTATTGCTAAAAGATTTAAGGACATTAAGATATAGTCACAGATTAGAAAGATTATGTCCTAGCCAAACTAATCCCTTCTATCCTTTTTTTTACTCCATTGTACTTACCCATAACAAGATATATGGTAGACACTAAAAATATCAAAATGAGAATAGCCTTTGCTCAAGCAAGGCTAAACATTCTTCCATTAGCAGTTCAGAAGGGAAAATATAAAAGTCTACCTATCAAGGGCAGAGTACGTGGATGTAATTTTGTCTCAACTGAAGATCTAACCCATGCTTTGCTAATGTCATATATACATTGATCTTAGAAATGCTTTTCATTTTCCTTTGTTAAAATAATCCAAGAGCTAAGGTCCGCTTCTTGCTATCTGATGTTATCAAGTTTGTATCTTTAAGAACAGTGGTTCTCAACCTTCCTAATGTCATGACCTTTTAATACAGTTTCTCATGTTGTGGTGACCCCTAACCATAAAATTAACCCATGCTTCTTCATTAATATGTGTTTTCTAATGGTCTTAGGCGACCCCTGTGAAAGGGTTGTTCAACCCCCAAAGGAGTCACAACCCACAGGTTGAGACAGCTGTTTTAGAACATCTAAATTTTTGACCAAGGATATGCAAATACACACTTACAAATCTTAAGAAGGGTTTGGGAAATAACCCTACCCATGTAACTCAGGGGCTGTGCATACTGCCCCAAGGGGCAGCCTGCAGCCACCTCCATCTTGGCCAGATGGGGCTGCAGCAAGCGCACACTGTGGCTCTGATCTGGCCTTTCCAGGGCACAAAAAGTCATAAAAAGTGGCTCTTTTTTTGCTCCCTGGAAAGGGTGGCATCATGTGGTGCAGTGTGCAGTGTCACACCACCATGGGGGCAGAGTCAGGGCATGTGTGATATGGTCACCACACCCTGACTCCACCCCTAGGCTAGGCTTAACGGCTGATCTGCACAGCCCCTTAGTTATTTCTATTTTAAACTGTTCCCTTTTTGACGACTACCTCCTACCCTTACCCCTCCCCCTCCCCCTCCCCTTCTTCTTCTTCTTCTTCTTCTTCTTCTTCTCTGTGTAAAATGGCTATTTGCTTGAAATGCAATAAACTGATTGGTTGTTAGACAGCTTGTTGGATACATGTATAACTTGGTTTGACATTGTTCAGATATGTTGTACTTGCCATTGCGTACTAGCCAAATATATTGTACTTGGCAAAAGATGTGTGTAATCCTATGCACCTCTCAAAAGTATACCTTTTGAGTTCAAGGTCCTACCCCCTTGTAAATTAGAATAGGATTGGAGCTTTATAGCATTTGCATCTTGTTTTTCAAGATTTTAAGAATGACTACACTTTTAAACCCAAGTGAATGCAATGAGATAGTTCAGCAATTACACTATTATGGCTGGTTGAACTCCAGCCTTGTTGAACTCCAGCCTGGCAATTCATAATACAGATGGTCCAAGTAGTTAGGATTTGTGCTTTTTTTTAAAAAAAAATATTTGGACACTAATATGTTTTTACACTAAAAGTTCTAATATAAGAATTTTCACATTATCTTAATTATCTTCACCATTACATTATTATATTTATTTCAAGGAGAATGACATTTCCTCCCATTTCTAATTTTAAGAATGTGATGGGGGGAATGTTTATGAATATTTTAGAAAGCTTTATAGGTTCATCTGTAAGTACATGGAAGTATCCCAAACCATGGAAGTTATGTGTTTGGTGGACATTTCATTAGTCATCATTTCTCATTCTTAGCTCTACTGGTAATGTTCCTCTACTCAAGCAAAGTTAAATTGCCAAATTGAATGAATGTGTGTGTGTGTATGAACTATCAGTAACTCAAATTATAAAATGATACCCGAAATAATGTTTTTATGGTTTTTAAATAAAGAATACTTTTTTAATTTTCCATCATAATTGTGCTATTAAGACTGCAAAAATGGGAAAACTGTGAATCCTGCAAATTATTTTTACTCCAATTTAATATTTGGGGTTGTTCTATAGAATGTAGAAAATCATTCTTCTCTCATATATGAAATACGATGCAGGCCAAAATTCAATCATGCCGAAATTAATGCTTCGAAATTATCCAATAATTATGCTAAAGGCAGCACAAGCACACACCAAGTGATAAGGGAGCCAGGGATTAAGCTGTGCATAAATTCACTCATTCAGGAAAAGGTCACAGGTTGATATTACAGAAATTTGATTAGACTTTGGAGCCATGTGCTTGAAATCAATGTTTTCTTGGCTTTGGCATTTCTGCTCTGGAGTCAGCTACTCTCTAGGGGCCTTGGGACTAATCGCAGGATGTAGCAATGTTACATCCTTTCCGGAGCACAAAGACAGCAAGAAATTAGAAAGGATTTACAGGTCAAAACAGACAGACTTCTGCGATTCCTACAGCTGAGTAGCTTGCAAGGCTGAAAGGGAAAAGCTGCAGCTGCAGCTGTGAAGCTGAAGCAACTGTCATGTTGGTCAAAGCCCACAGGAAAGGTAAAGCGAAGGCTGGTGATTTTACAGCTCTCTGATTGCTTCCAAGAGCAATCTAGTCAAACTAGGATAAGTCCACAAAGGGCTCTGCACAGAATCATGGCTGCAAAGTGACTACAAAAATGGAACTTATGACAATAATTTAATTCCACCAAATAAAAAAGGCCCCCAAAGCAGGATTTAGACATACAGAGTTTCCAGAATGTGAAACCTGACAGATAAGGAGGGAAATAATGAAAGTTTCTTAACTCTTACTTGATCCCTCTGTTGGTCTGAGCTTAACTGTTCAGTAGATAACACCTGCTGTAGGATTTTGCTTGGCTTATTTGTTCCCCATATAAGTTAAATTCGCTGTAAAAGGTACAATATTACAGAATGTATCTCTGTATCTACTCCCACCCTTTTCAGACCAAAATGATGTGATGAAAAGAAATAAAATAAAAAATTGATACAACATAATTGAAAGAAATTTAAGGCAAATAGGAATGCTTAATTTAGTATGTACATTGTCTATGTTTTAGACTAAAACAGTTCCATTCCTTTAAAATCTTATGTTTAATAATGCTTTTCATCAAATAAAAGGGCTTTTTTCTTGGCATTCCTCAAGAGTGATTCTCTTTCCAAGTGCTTTGACACTCCCTACCATCTCACTGTCTCCTTCCTTTCATCACATTGTCCAAACCCTCAGTCCACTCTCCCACATGACTTGCTTTGATGGGTCTTTCTTCATGGTGAGGCTATGTGAGCAGAGTGGGTGCCATAGTGATATAGCTACAATATGGGGGAAAAAATCTCCACATCCATCCTTCTTACAATGACTTTGGAGTCTCCAAAGAACAATGTGTTGGCTATTTTTCTGGAGAAGGTCTCCAGAGTGAGACAACGTTCCACCTTGGAGTTTTTGTACAATCGCTCTCTGTCTGTGGAATTTGCTGCAGGAAGCACATTGTCAGTGATACTCCTTGGTGGTGATGGAGCTCCCCTGATGGCTTTGCTGCTTATTGTACTCTGATGTTTGAGGTGAAGAACTCACCTTGTCTAATTGGAAGGCTGCCCCTGGCACTGCTGATCAAAAATAATGCAATCCTATATTGATATGAGTATGCAAAGAACCATGGAATGTCCTTGAATGAAGGGACATCCATGACCCCATTGAACATAATTTGATCAATTATTATTACTTTAACATTCCTACAGATCTTTGTTCTGCTTGTATTTTTTAAATAAATTATACCATATCATTGTATTTCAAAACAGTTATGTGATGTCACATCTATTTTTCTTTGAATCCATCCTCAAACTCCATCTTCTTCATGAAGTCCTTTGCATATTCCACTATTATCTGTAGTATATTATTATTAAAAGAGTCTTTGGCTTATCACATAAGGCTTGCAAAGTGGAATTTCAACAGGATAAAAACATCTTTGGTCAGTACTTATCACACAAAATTGTGTTTTTCTTCTTGATAGTTTTCATTTCATTAATCAGTGGAGTGCAATTTTTCATTGATGGATAAAATCCATCAGTGGCTCCCAATATTACTACTTTTCCATTAGTTCCTTTTGTATGATATGTCTGTTCTACTGCAACTCCAATATGATTTTATTTCCCTGTGAAATGTTAAAAGAATGAATATACAAGAATGTGCAAACAAAAATATGCATAATAAACAAATAAAACATTTTTATTCATGTACTACATCAGTCTTGGGGGGGGGGGTCATGACAGCCACATGTAGATGTAAAGGGGTTCACAAGGCTTAAAAGTTTGTGAACCCACTAGCTTAACTCCTTATCAAAGCATTATGACTGTCCTTAGACCCATAGGGGCTGAGCTACAGG
This sequence comes from Urosaurus nigricauda, assembly GCA_034509955.1. Lineage (NCBI taxonomy): Eukaryota > Metazoa > Chordata > Lepidosauria > Squamata > Phrynosomatidae > Urosaurus > Urosaurus nigricauda. Next base: position 197,837,170 of record JAOEGL010000004.1, on the reverse strand, counting down.
GTAAGAATTTAAAATTGAAATAAAATCTTGCAAAGGAAGCTTTTCTTTATTATGTTTCTCTCTGTCTCTCTCTCTCTCTGTTTATATATATTGAAAGTCTTTGTTTCTGGGCATTTGAACATTTCTATGTTTGATAGAAACTCATCCTCATCTACAAATTGTCTCACAATCCTTGAAAGGTGTCTGCTAAGAGGGTTACTGTTTCCTTTGAGGTGAACATTTCCTGAAGCAGATTCTTGTGCCTCTGGATCTTTAGTGCTCACATCTTTGCACAGATCTGCAACTGAAACCAAAGAGAAAGAACTCTGTCAATCTCGTTTGTCAACAGAATGATTTTCAGTTGCAGATTGTTGTGTTTCAAATGTGTTCTCCTCTTTGCTGGAATCTACAAAGAATTATGAAACAGAACTGATGTCTCTTGAAGAAAGTGCATTCCACTTCCACTTGCAAACATTTTAATATCTCCTGAAACAAGCAACCAGATCATAGCTTCCTATTTTCTACACTGTTGTGCCACACTATTTGAAAATTCCATAAGTTGCAGTCTAATTTATTCATTTAATGATTTCCCGCATATAGCTGCAGAAACTCCCCCCACTCTGAAGTTTTAGCTTTTGCCTCACAATTACTCAGTTTTTCCTTTGTTATTTCATGATTGTTTTTGGCTCTTAATATTCTCTGAACAATACACTGATGTTGTTTGTAATTCCTGCACTAATAAATCAAGAATGGTATACTCCCTTGGCATTAAAATGCTATTTGCCTGGTACTTGGTATGTATAATATTGGGACAAAGAAAAGCACACAGATAAGAAACCTAGAAAAATATAGGAAATATATTTTGTTTAAATATTTTGTTTAAAATTATTATCTATACCTGGGTTTGGTATTGTGTAGTTTTAATTTGGGTGAGATAATGACACCTTTGCTTTCTGATGGTTTAATGTACACAAATTTCTGTTTCATGCTCAAAATTATTAAAAATATTGGGCATAAAATTATCTTCAGGCTGTGTGTATCGGGCACATATGAAACATAAATGAATTTTGTGGTTAGACTTGGGTGCCATCTCCAAGATATCTCACTATGTAAGTTTTTGGAAATACGGGTATTTCAAAATCCCCTGTAAAAATCTGAAATCCAAAATGCTTCTAGTACCAATTATTTCACATAAAGGAGACAACCTGTACAAATCTTTCTCAAAAGTCACTTTTACACACTTGCAAACTCCTCAAATCAGGACTGCAGCGGGTTGGGCAGACAGTTTGCTTTCCCTGCCTTAGACACATATCCTTTGTTATGGTAGTTCCTTCAAAATTCAACCATACATAAGGATTGAGTGTTCCTGAATCAAGAATCCTAGGGGCAATGGAATTGATGCAGGTCACACTCAGCTTGCTAGTGCAGAGAGAGTGGCTGCCCTTTTAGTTTCTCTGCTGCACTGATACCACTGAGGATGGTGGGAGGATGGTGCTGCAGCTTCTGTCCCACCAAAGCATCAGACGATGCAAGAAGCCACTGAAGTCCCATAAGGCCTTGTAAAACTGCAGATTCTTTGACTTTAGTGTTAGGAGATAATGTACAAGAATGATTTCCCACATGGAGTAGTATCCATAGCGTTATAACAGTAACCACATCATAATGTGTGGCATGTAGATCACATCTGCATCAAGATCTGAATTGTTTTCAACTAAGGCTGATAAATCATCATAGTTATGTAAATATAAATGTTTTGTAAAGATTACACAGGTCCTGAGACATGTCTAATGATACATAATTACTGTCTTAAAAATTTCAGCATCTTAAATTAACTATGTAGCATACATATCACCAGAAATTTAGTAGGAAGAGATACATGGAATATCTGGATCATCTAAGATGTGGAGTATACTACAAGTAATATTACACTACTTGATGTCTTATTTACCTTATAATATCTAGGACAAATAGGTGCACAATTTACTTAATTGATGCTTCAGATAAGTTTTGGCCTTACTGCTCTCTGTATGCATATGGATGCTATCACATGTTTTCTTCCTTAGCAGAATGGTTACAAACAGGCCACCTTTATAGTAGTAAACTATAGAGACAAGAACATTTATAATATATGTGCATGTCTTAAACCAACAAATCAACCCAGCATTCTTTTAGACAGGCAGACAAATGTACAGAGATAGACAGGAAGGCAAGTGTAATTAAGAAAATAAACTTACTTTCAAATACAATACCGTTCTGATTAAAGTAGAAGTAAATACTTAAGGCTCTGAATGTCAACATTTTTCAAATTAATATGCCTTACACTGGCTCCGAAAGACCAATAAAACACCACTGTTCTTATTTGCTTCATTTTAAATGGGGTCTCTTATGTGAACTGCAAGAAGCAGAGAAGGATGGTGGTAATTTGAGAAGACACATTTATGGAGGCATGCCAGTTCTAGGCTATGAAAGATCATACTAACTAACATTGTGAATTACACCCAATAACTCACCAGCAGCTGGCTAGTAGCTCTTGGTTAGTTCTGGCCAGCAGGCATACTACAGTATTCTACATCAGCTGCAGTTTCTATAATGGCTTTAAGGGCACCCCATCAAACCAAGGAAACTATTTTATTACAAAAGCATGGATGATATGGATTGAGAAAGAATAACCACAACAGGAAGGTTTCACAAATAATACAAAAGTTAGAAGGGAGAAACTAGCAAAGGTATGTCGACTAAATACTATATATCCCAAACAAATGAAGCTTCTGACTTCTAAAAATGGTTGTGGAAGTGGCTTAGAAGACATGGGCTGCATCCGGGATGAACCTGGTTGGTGACTCGGTGGTGATTCCTGTGTGATAGGACCCAGCTGCCCCCCAAATTAGCACTGAATTGTTTTAACCCCATGCAATAAGGTCCTTAGACTAATCTCTGGTCCATTTACTTTCATCTGAGCAGACAATACCTTAAAGACATAATTCACAATAATAGCTCTGTTTCAGCAGGCAAAATCCTTGGGCAACTTCTGGTCCTCCTGGAAGGGCTATAACAGATGCCTGCCAGGTTACAAATAACAACAACATCTGGTACAGTAGACAGTTACGCTCTTTGTTTCTGATAACCACCAGACACTGAGGAGCTTATTGCACACACATTTAACCTGACTGCACCCTAACAGGATGCAGCCAGGATGCGGGATGAAGGCAGGAATAATTTGTGACCAATTCCACCAGCTGAGTACAGCCCAGCTACATCTCAGCTCCCAGGCATGCTTCAGAAGCTGCTTTTCAAAGCTGGGAACTTTCCGACTTTGAAAAGTGGTCTCCAAAGCATGCCTGTGAGCCGGGATGCAGCCAGGATGCACTCGCCCAGCAGAATCAGCAGTGACTTATGTGAAATAGTTCCTGCCTGCATCTCACATCCCGCCTGCATCCTGTTAGGGTGCAGTCAGGTTAAACATGCATGTGATAAGCTCCTAAATTGTTCTGGGGCACTGCGGAGGGAAAAATAATTCCTGCCAAAAATACATTATGAGTGGCTGTCTTTGGGACAGAGGCCAGTTTTACCCACACAATGCCCTGACACAATTCAACGTCAACCTCGCTCAATTTCTACTTGTAAGGTAAAGATAACTGATTTTAGAAGGAAGTAAAGCAGTTATGGACAACCAGATAGAACCTGACCTAGGGAACTTAATTCCCCAGCCAGGAGCTGTTGTTTTCCTTTTTTCGTTCTGAGAACAATATTTTGATTGAGATATCTGACAAGTGGTAAATTGTTGAATTATGGGTGATAGTAAATACTTCCACCCAGTGTCCTAAATTTTCTCTTCAGGTGTATAATTTGGCATTTTACACGGGTGCTTTAGGTATGTATTCCTGCATTGCAGGGGTTTGGACTAGGTGGGCCATGTACTTTCTTCCACCTATATGAGGCAATGCTGAAAATTCCTCAGCCTGATCAAGATGGGAATGATCTAGAGCCATTCTTAGATGCTATACCACATATTCACTCTGAAGCCTAATGCACTTAGCACATTGTTTCTCAAGCTTTTTTAACCCTTCCAAAAAAACTGAACTCTGGTCAATGCAATATTGCTCTACTGCTGCTATCAAATCACAGTTTTGCAGGCCCCAGAAGCCCCCGGGCCAGGGCCAGGAGGCTCTTCACTGGGCTCAGGAGCAGCCGTGTCGGGCCTAGCAGGCCCAAGAGCAACTACAAGGAATAGTCAAAATAGCAGCCACAGGAGGGTGGGGGTGGGGCAGGCAGTCAACTTGGTGTCACCCCATTCTGGGGTGTCACTCCATGTGGCCTGCAAACCCCCCCCCCACCGGTGATTCTATGGATATAAGCATGTTTCATCAACAGTGATGGGTCATTCCAAAAAATTATCACTAGGTTGCTCAAAATGCTGCAGAATCAACTTGGAGGTATCCATTTTTTTTCTGGTCAGCATTCAAACATTTCTGCACTCACATGGTTGACAGTTTTTGCATCACCAACTGTACATGAATTTTACACCCATGGGCTTTCCAGGGATATCTCTAGTGTCTCAATAATTGTAGCTGAGATTTGCTGATCAGGCCATGAATGCACACAACAATTTAAGGACTACTGAAGGCCTCCCAGTCCTTGCTGCATCTAAGGTTTCAAAATATGCTGAAATATGAAGTTTGATAGCAATAGCAATGGGAATGGCAAGTACATTTCTATACAGATTATCAGTGCACTTATGCACTTCCTAAGCGTTTTACAAGGTGCAAGCAAATTGCTCCCAACAAGCTGGGTACTCATTTTATAGACTTCAGAAGGATGCGAGGCTGAGTCGACCCTGGCTGGTATTGAACTCACAATCTTGTGGTTTGTAAGTGAACAGCTGCAGTACAGGCATTTAACCACTGTGCCTCCAGGGTTCCTTGTAACTCAAGGTTTGCATTATACACTCATGGATTTCCTTTGGAGTTTTCTTCTGTGGGAATAGGAACGTCATTCCACACTTTTCACTTACATGGTTCTATCAGTGATCACACACATACACACACATCACAGAAATTAGACTTACAATCCTGCAAACTAGCAATTTACAATGCAAAAGAGCACTCTTCCAAGCTACAGTGATAATGATCAGATTTTGGGAAGTGGGTTGGGCCAAGTACTTTTCAGCATCCTCTTTCTATTATTAAGATTCTGTCTCTCTGTGCATCTACCTTACGATGCAGGTTTGTACAACATTTTTCCTTTATTGTACATATAAGATTTCTTCTCCCATTTTTTTTTTTTTGGGGGGGGGGTGACTGATTTTAGTAACACAATTACTCTGTTCCAGTTCAGTGTGTTCTGTTCAAGTAAACATTCAGAACATGCCCCTGAATAACATAATTTTGTACATATTTTTAATAATGCACATATTTTATGAATGAGTATATTCTATGTGTGCATTTTTCAATTATGTGCCATAAGCCATATTATGTCCCATGCTGGGAGACAGGTGGTATACAAAACAAATAAATAAATTGTACAGATAGTGAGAAATATAATCTATTGTCTAAACATACCATATATTTGCCCATATTTTAGAAATTCTCTTTTTTGCACATTCTCTTTTTTTCATATTTTAAAAAGCATGCGTTTTGGCAGGTTGGTTGGATCCGAAGCATCTAGGTCTGCTTTCAGTTCTGATAGTTATGAGCTGGAAAAATCGGGGGGAGGGGGGACATACATTGATTATGCAAATTCTTTACAAATCCACAGTATTCACATTTAGTTGATTTTATAAGAGAAAACTTTGCAATGTCTAAGTGGTTAATGTAAAAACAAACACATAAACTGCGAGAGCTATCTCTGCTTTTTATTTTAATGTTTGATCTTACATTTATACAAATTACTACATTTAATCAAATCTTATCAAGGGAAAACAGCAAAAATATATCACTTCAGCTAGAGTATCACTGAAATATACAACCTCTCCTCTCCATGCTGAGAACTGTGGCTACCGCTACCAATATGTGGCTGCAGCTACCGGCACCAGTATGTGACTATCTTTGGCATGCTAAACTTAGATTATTCATTTCCTCCATAGCTTGTCGAATCACTGAGCTCTATGATGCAGACCAGCAGCAATTTATATTTATGGATTCTGTTTGCAATTCCTCCATGGAGACCTTTGAAAAAGATTACAACATATCATTCCAAACCAGACATAAGGGAGTGGAGGGAGAAAATCTGTGATAAAAAATATAGACATCATAACTCAGTGTTCACTGTTCAGAGTTAAAAAGAACATTCTGTCATCTGTTTTGCATTGTTAATCTATTCCTTATGCGAAGTGTTGTGTATTTTATTTTTTTAAAGGATAGTTTTCCTTTAATAGTATATCAGCAAAATTCCAAAAAGTAATAACGCAAGGAAGAAAGCCTTCCTTAAAATTATTTTTCCCTTCTCATTACATTAAAGTTTTCCCTTCTTTCTCATTACTCAAACTAGCAAACCTCCCAGAGGGATGATTAAAATCTTTTTTAACCTCTTGTGTAACATAAGTAAAAGGAAATCAAATGGAATAGCTTAACTGCTTTTCTAAAACATTTAACAGGACATGGGCTGCAGCATAGGAGTTTATCACTTGGGAGGCTAAGTGCCCAAATCCCATGCAGAAATGGGATATATATCCTAGAAAAATCCCACAAAAGTGGGATAATTTTCAGTCACATCAGGGGTATTGCACATTAATCTGACATTAACCCACACAGAAAGTGGACACAACTTTCAGGAAAATCCTGAAAGTAAAAAAAAACGGCCGATTTTGTCCACTCTCTGTGGTGCGGGTTAATGTCAGATTAATGCTCAGTGCCCATGATGTCATCTGAAAACGATCCCACTTTTGTAAGATTTCCCTGATTTAAATCCCATTTCTGCACAGGATAAACTCCATGTTATAAACTCCTTCAAAAGAAAGCACATGCTTTGCTTAAAGACAACCTTAGTCTCAGGTTCCAGCACTTGCAACTGAAATGGAACTCAAGGGCTGTTTTTCTCACATCTCTGCCTCTGGCTCTATTAAAAATCAGACAGGAATTATCCCACAAGATGTTTCAGGCAGCTCCTGGTATAACCTGAAGTGTTGTATTGACTTCTGTGGCTCCAACTCCCAAATATAGGTATAGAGTAGATGTGTTCCTGGGCATTAACAGAAAAATTGGAAGCAGAGGCAAAAATAGATTCCTATGTGTGCGCCTTCATATGACATATGGCAATCCCATGAGTTTTATAGGGTTTGTTTAGGAATGTAGTACTCAGAAGTGCCCTACAGTATCTGGTATCCATCAACATTCTTCCATCCAAGTACTAACCAGATCCTGCTTAGCTTCCATGATCAGATAGTATCTACAACACAAAATAAGAAAAGTAGTTCAGCATGTTTCATCATACCTTTGATTCCAAACAAACAATATGCAGATGTGAAATGAAACAACCAGGTCAGACAAGGCTTGCAAGTGTAACAAAAACATTTCCAGAGTGGCATTTTGTGTAGAGACCGTTTGTAACCTCCTTCCACAGTGCATCCAAGGATGACTTTTTCTTTCATCAGCCTCCACTTTTTAAAAAATGATTTTCAGTTTGATGGCTGAATTAATAGATCTATGCTTTTTAGTATGTTGGGAGCAGTTAGGGACACAGGCTTATCTGCTCTTCCATGTTCTGCTATTTACACTTGCTCAGTAAGGGATTCTGGAGGCAGCTGCTCATTACCTTGCCTGTTGTAATCAGCTACAGACAGTTATATTAGGATTAGCTACAGTAAAATCCCATTCTTCCCCACTTCAGATCTTATTACATTGGTTACTGCAGAAATCTGCTATAAGCTAACACCAAAAATCTGTTTTTCCAGCCCTCGTAGAATATCATTCCAATGCTGAAGATTTTTTTTAAAAAAAAAAAACTTTCCATTGGATAGAGGATGAGGAGGCAAAGTGGCGGCTGACCATTCATAAGAAGATGCAAAATGGAGCTCCTTTCTCAGGAGTTTAGGGCCAAAATATATGACCTGGGTGAGGTGGCATGAAGCTGCCCCACCCAAAGACAGATTGGTGCCATGGCAGCCACATGTCACAGCTTCTATCTACTGTGGCACCAGCCAAAAAAGGAGTAAATTTCAACTGCTCCTTTTTTGACAATGGAAAACTGCCTTTAGTGGCTCTTCTGAAGCCCTGCAGTGGCTTCCCAGGGAGCTGGGAGCTTGTGGCATGTAACTGCCATGCCCCCAACATGCCTGCAAGCCAGTCCACGTGTAGGCAGCCAGACAACTGGAAGCTGGCTTCCAGGCAGCTTCAGAATGTGCTGCATCAAAACGCCACACTCTGAAGCTGCCTGGAAGGTGGTACAAAGAGGTGGTCTGTTTCAACCTTTTGTCAACTGAAGTACATCTGTATCAATTTTGAGGTAATCATTCCTTATAATCTGTTGCACTATAAACAAGGCATCCTGTAACATCTGAAGTACTCACAAATAGAATACAGTTGGTCCTCCTTATCTATGGATTTTATATCCACAGATTTAAGCAAACATAGCTTTAAAATATTCCCCAAAAATATAAATTCCAAATAGCAAACCTTGATTTCCATTTTGGGACACCATTTTGTTGTGCCATTATATTTAATGGGACTTGAGCATCCATGGATTTTGTTATCCACAGAGGATCTTGGAACCAAACCCCAGCATACAACAAGGGCCCACTGTATAAGTATATGTTTGATCAAATGCAGTGATAAATATTATTCTTGCTTAACTTTGATTGGGACTGCAACTTTTATTTACTACAGCTATAATTTTTGGCTAATTTCATTCTTGAAGGAAGCAAGGAGGAATTTTAGCCATTTCCTTTCCAACAAGGGTAGGATCTATTCTGAACAAAATCTGCACACTGCACAAGGCATTTTTTTTAATAGAAAACAGTAGAAAACTGTTTCAATGCAGAAATATTATTTTCTATGCAGAAAATATTGTTTCCTGCACAAAAAGATTTGCTGGTTTTAATGCAACCTTCCTATCTCTCTCTGTCATGTGTGAAATTTTGTGTTCATAGAATTCATAGAATCATAGAGTTGGAAGAGACCACAGGGGCCAGGCAGTCCAACCCTCTGCCATGCAGGAACTCCAGATCAAAGCATCCCTGACAGATGGCCATCCAGCATCTGCTTAAAGACCTCTAAGGAAGGAGACTCCACTACACTCCGAGGGAGTGTGTTCCACTGTTCAACAGCCCTTACTGTCAAGACGTTCCTCCTAATGTTGAGGTGGAATCTCTTTTCCTGCAATTTGCATCCTTTTTTCCATGTCCCAATCTCTGGAACAACAGAAAACAAGCTTGCTCCCTTCTCAATATGACATCCCTACAAATATTTAAACAGAGCTATCATATCACCTCTTAACCTTCTCCAGGCTAAACATCGGCAGTTCCCTAAGGCATAGGGCATGGTTTCCAGACCCTTCACCATCTTAGTTGCCCTCCTTTGGACACGTTCCAGTTTCTCAACATCTTTGCATCCTGAACTCTGAGGGTTCTCATTAATCCAAGAGTCTCTTTGTCACAGGTTCCCAACACTGAAGAAATACACTTTTTCAACATAAAGATATTTTCAAGTATTCTTTTCATCCTCATTATTTGACTCTTCCTTCTTTCTCTTTCTTCCTTCCTTCTGCAACATGCCTATAATACCATAAAATATTTAAAAATAACATTTTATTGCAAGATTTTTTTTTCTTGTAAAATAGATGGAAATCATCCCTCCCCTTTAACTCCTTTTATTCCCCTTTTAAGGATAATTTGCAGGCTCATTTTCTATATCCAGATTGCATGAAAATATCAATGAAACCTTTTGATTGTATTGGCAGGATAAAAAATTGTTAAACAATAAACTACCCCCCTTTTAGGGGGAAAGAGGAATGAAATGAAATGAATCAAGTGTGCATGTGTAAATACTATTGCCATCTTAATGTGAAGTGCCATTATTATAGGTAAAAACAAAATAGGATCACTGTTTCACCAGGGGCAAGAGCTTCCTCTTCCCCAGAAAATGTTGTAAGTAGGGACTTATGCAAAATTTGCTCATGGGTGATTTGAATACAAAACAGTATTTTCTGCATAGTAAAATAATATTTCTGCATATTTATTTTTTTGTTTTTTGTTTTGTTTTGTTTTTGAAAACAACCATTTGCTAATTATACACTGAATAAGTCACGAGTTGCAAAAAAGCTTCCAAAACTTTGTGGCTTTCAAAGACTTTTCTCTGCAAGAAGAAAATTGCTAAAATTACTTGTTTCTTTTGTGAAGAAACTGAGTAAAGAATTACTCCTGTAATGGTGTGTCCTTCCTCTTTTCAACTAAACCAGCAGCACCACAGAAACCCTGCAATGTAAATTCTCTGGAGAAACTAAAGAGACAGCCAGATTCAATCTGTCTCTGCTCAGCAGTGTTATTTCATTGGGAGAAGATCACACACAGGACAAAAATACACATTATACATTTGACTCTTCTGGCTTTTGCACGTAGTTCCCTGACCATCCCATTGTCCAAGCATGCCAATCCCTTGCATTGAATTTATGTGACTTTGGATATACATGGTTAAAAGTGCTGTCCTTCCCCCCTTGTATAACTTATCTGTGATTTTATAATGGCAGCTAGAGGAAGATTTTTAATATAGCTTAGGGAGTTGGTAGACTTCCCAAAAAGAACATAAGGTTATGAGTTTGAAGTAAACCATGCATAAGGGGCTCTGTGGCTTTGATAAATAATTCTGCTACCTTGTCTTGTTTGCAGGCTTTGTCATTCATTAACACATTTAAGAATGAGGCCTTCGGTAATTGCCAAGCATACCAGAAACATTTTTTACAAAATGTAGACACAGAGGTCATCTGTAATAATGAACTTCTCTGGGCTCAAGGGAGTTTCTAAAACACTAATTAAGGTGTTATAATTAGCAATAATACTAGCAATATTGGATTAATTCATAGTTGCTGGGCATTCTCTTCCTTTTTCTCCCTCTCTCATTTCTGGTTATTAATTTTATAACAATAACAGAGCTTAAACTAATGGTTTTAATGGCTTGTTATTGGGTACTTTCCTTTAACCTTTTGCACTGCTCCTTTTCCTGCCTCCTGTACTGCCACTTGAGATCGATCTAGAGGGAGAACAAGGAGGCACAACTGCTTTCAGGAAGACCATGTATTCAGTTCAGCATGATGAACCAAGTGCACTGTCTGTCTGTGCATATTATTTCTAAATACTAATAAAAAGAAGAAGGAAAGGGTGAGAAATAAGAAAAGGTTTGTTTTGTTTTCAGACAACTTATTTCTGCAATGTCCCAAATTATGCGTTAGTTCAAGCAATATCAACTTTTTAAACTTTTCGGAAATCAGTTGTTAAAGTAATTTTTCTGAGGGGTGTTGTGTTGGATATCTTCCAAATCCATTTCACCTTTTACTCTTCTGTTGTCTGTTGTTCAAGGGTCTCACTATGGAGGGGCAAAAAGAGTCTGTTGCCCCTCCAGTAAGAATTCTCCTCCCTCAATGGAAATTTCCTTTCAAACTCTAAAAATTTAGCATTTCTCTACTTAAAACTTCACTCAAGGAATTAGAACTAAAATTTAGGCATACAAATAAAATGTATCAGCACAGTTACCAAGATACCAACACAAGAGTTTTAGTTATAAACAGTTTTCAGTTTTTCACTTTTTGCAATGTTAGAAATTTTACAACCCCTTCACAGTTATACCCACACTATTAATCTGACTTGACATCAGCAATAGAGTTCCATATGATCCTTTCTATTGAAAATACTCAAGAGTGAGAGCTGGAAGATTAGTTTACTTTTACTTCCTTTGCTCTGATTAAGGATAGGTGAATTCAGACACTCCTTCTTAGTTTGGCTGCAGGAGGCTCTCCCCATCAACAAACAAACAAATTGGGTCAAAAGGAAAGAAATCTTCTGAGCTAAACCAAACACCACAAGCCTTTTTTTGGTTTATTTGTTGTTGTTATTGTTTGCAGCTTTCTGCCATCCTACAAGCTCTTTACTTCCTGCCATCCTATAAGCTCATGTGTGAGCATCATAATTCTGACTGAACTACTCTGAATGGACTCCTGATTTAACCACACGGGCGTAGCATTGGATTCCATCTTTGGACAGGTCTAGAGAAGCTGTCAGTTACTCAGTCCCTCTTCCTTTCACATCTCCTGTTATACACCACATTTAGTCCTGAACTGGGAAAAAGGTAGGATATGAATAGGAATATGAACAAGAATGTAGGTATTCTGTTTTAGTACAGATACTGTATGAACAGAGAGTTACGCACACAGGACTGAAATCTCCAGGTTTTTTTTAAAAGTTTTTGAATATGTACCTTCCTGCACCACTGAACAGAAGTGAGGCCTTCAATCAAAGATATCTATAACTGTTCCAACAAAAGGAAACTTCTAACTCTGATTCTATGATTCTAACATTCAGTGACAAGACAAACATGACATTTCCCTTTCAGACAACATCATCAAGAAATTCCCTACTCCCTTTGTTTCTCCTTTATCTCTGTAGCCATTCTCTGAGGAGAACCAAGGAGAATTTAGACTGGGATTGGATAAGCAGCAGTTGTGGGACATTTGTTTTTCGCATGTTTTGGGCCCTTCTGGAATATGCCATTGGTGACTAGATTTAATGTATTACCTCTGCACTGATTCAGAGTGACATATGAATGCCTTAGCAACTTCTATCCCTACAAAACCAAACCTTTGAAATGGGCTGATGGGAAGGATCTCATTTGTATTAGTGAGCTCATCATTTATTAACTGTCTTTCTAAAGCCAGAATTATCAAGTGCCTTGATCCTAAACTCTTTCTTTAGAAGTTAAATCTCATTGATTTAAGGGGGACATACTTTCAAATAAGATATTCATTATCTTGAACTGAAAAGTAGGTTAACATCCTAATTGTCAAGCAATGAGAAGCAGGCTGACTAATGTAGCAAAGGAAATCTACCTGCAAATGCAAATAATGTATACACACATTAAAAACAGTTCATTGTTAGTGATACATAAATTATTTATAGATCTTCAGCATTTCTATGGAAACTGCATGTGTTATCATGTAATATTATTCGCTAATAAAACTCTAAAGATTAAGATGAGTTTTTTTGTTATGAGATATGAATAAATGAGGGACTATTTTTAAATATTTTGCCTCTGGATTTCTGCTATAGATTGTAGGTTTATTAATGAAAATATAAAGCTCCCCCCCCCCACAACTACAACTTATGAGGGCAAAAGATCCCTTTCTTTGCCTGAAAGGCTGCCCTCATCACTTTCTAAAACAGAACTTGCTTCATTTTACTTCCATGTTTACCTTGAAAAATCTCAAATGGGATGAATGAATGAATGGAAGGTGCTGAAGGTTCCCCTACAAAGACTACCCCCCTGCAAAAATCTTCTCACCTGTAATCTCATCAGGACCTTGCCTATATTATGTTTGGGGTCACATTTACAGTCCTGCTGAGAAAGGGTGAATGTTCTCCAGGAAAAGAAGAAACAAATATGGGAAGGGCTCCTTTACTATCCACACTTTGTATTGTGCACCCCCTTGTAACTTTTTGGAGGAGGAGGAGGAGGATAGGGAGAGAAGGTTTAAACATCAGATTGGTAAGTGGAGGGAAATTGGGTGTTTGGTGGTCAGGGGAAATCCAAGGAGGATGAGGATGAGAATAAAAGGTTTTAACATTGGATTGGGAAGTGAAGAAAGTGGAGGGAAATAGGAGGAGGAGGAGGGGGAGAGAAGGTTTTAACATCAGATTGAGAAAGAAATAACCTCTTTCACACACACATTCACACTAATACCTCAGCAGCTCTTTCAGAAATCACTACCAAAGCACGGAGAGTGGGACATCGGGACTGCTTATTTTAGGACCTTTCTAAGCAGTATATTGGGCACTTGTTATACCCTGGGGTTGGGTTCCAGGACCCTCTGTGGAGAACAAAATCCGTGGATGCTCAAGTTCAATTAAATAGAACGGCACAACAAAATGGTGCCCCATATATAAAATGGAAAATCAAGGTTTGCTATTTGGAAATTATATCTTTTGGGAATATTTCCAAACCATGTATGCTCAAATCCGTGCATAAAAAATCCGTGGATAAGGAAGGCCAACTGAATTACTGTTTGTTGTTTGTTTGTTTTTTTGTTTTTTTGTTGTATTCAGTGTCTACCCCTTTCAGATACTTAGATGATGAGTCTGACCCTTTCTTGGTCAGTAAACATAGAGATTCTGTACTATATATTTTGCTAGAAGCATGCACAATCAAGTAGTCTGGATTTGGATATACAGTGGTCCCCCGGCTTACGAATCCCCCGGGTTGCGAAAACCCCGGGATTCGAAAGCCACCGGACCGCTACAATATCCCCCGGGATCCGAAAGATCCCCCGGGATACGAAAAAAACCCCGTGCGGCCCCTTTAAATCGGCCGCGCGGTCCATTGAGTTTAGCGGTCCCCCGGGAAATGAAAGCTTCCGGGTTACGAAAGTAATTCCGGAACGGATTACTTTCGTAACCCGGGGGACCACTGTACTTACTTGCATACATTTTTTTAAATCTAACATGGAAAGGTCTTCTTTAGCATTGACCATAGATAGGAACTGTACTCCCAAAACATATGGCAGGCACAATGTTGCACACTGAGCCATTGCATTATGCAGCTGGTTCCTCATCCATTCCTTTACAAGAAATAGACCCAAAGATCTGAGAATATATCACACAATTAATTAATGATTCTCTTGGGAGCTATAAACTGTTGGGAAGATAAACTGTTTTGTTAGCTTTGCATGGTTTCCAAAGATTTGCATAATCTTAAATGAAGGGATTGATCCAAAAGAAATAAAATCAGATGAAAATATAATTACTAGCAAGAATTAAAAATTTAATCAAGACTATTCAATTACCAATTAATGTTGAGATTCCATAGTTTAGAACTCTATGCAAATAGCATGTTTTGAAGATAAAGGGAACACACAGGTTTGAAAGGGATTGTTGCAAATTTATATTAAATCAGTGGAATCTACTTCCACTGAAGCAAACTCTAAATACAATATAAGTGGAAGGATTTACCAGAGACCTAATGAGTTGCAGCCTCTTTCTCACTAAAATACACATATACCCCATAGCTACTGTGTGATGTAAAAATCTTCTGGAGAGAAAATTATAATTGTATCTCTTTTGAAAGTTGTACAGATATTTTCCTACCATGAGGAATACAAGCTATCCTTTGACACATGTTCATAAACTTTTGTTAGATTTATGTGCATTATACATTCTTTGTAAGTTTTAATCTTCTTTAGCTTATTCTACAACAGAAAAAAAAACACAATTTTACCACAATCCAAAGTAATAAATCAAAGATTAATCAAAGATATTAAGATGTATTCATAGAATCATAGGATTATAGAGTTGGAAGAGACCACAAAGTCCATCCATTCCAACCCCCTGCCATGCAGGAACTCTCAATCAAAGCATACTCAACAGATGGCCATCCAGCCGCTTCTTAAAAACCTCTAAGGAAGTCTGTTTCACTGTCGAACAGCCCTTACTGTCAGGAAGTTCCTCCTAATGTTGAGGTGGAATCTCTTTACCTGAAGTTTGTGTTCTAGTCTCTAGAGCAGCAGAAAACAAGCTTGCTCCCTCCTCAATATGGCATCCCTTCAAATGTTTAAAAAGGGCTATTATATCACCTCTTAACCTTCTCTTCTCCAGGCTAAACATACCCAGCTTCCTAAGGCATTCTTCATAGGGCACAGTTTCCAGACCCTTCACCATCATAGGAGTTTATCACATGGGAGGAATTTTTCTCAATTGCGAATGGAGCAAATTTGCAATTACGTCAATTCACTAGTTTAGCAAATTTACGTGAAATCTGATTGTGTTTGGGATGCATTCAGAATGACTTCCCATTTCCTGAAAATGACCCCCCCCCCATTGCCCTAAATTGCATGAGATACTCTAATACATAATTACGTGAAACCCCATGATTGTGTTCGGAATGACTTCCCATTGCCCAAAATTGCATGAGATACACACATTTGCCATTCCAATTGCCATTGCATTATACCCCAAAATTCCGTAGTATAATAAACTCTGTAGTTACACTCCTTTGGACACACTCCAATTTCTCCACATCCTTTTCGAATTATGGTGCCCAGAACTGGACACAGTATTCCAGGTGGATCCTGACCAAAGCAGAATAGAGTGGCACTATTACTTCCCTTCATCTTGTCACTGTACTTCTATTGATGCAGCCTAAAATTGCATTGGCCTTTTTAGCTGCTGTATCACACTGTTGACTCATGTTCAACTTATGGTCTACTTGGACTCCTAGATCCCTTTCACACATGCACTCATGCAGCCAGGTGTCCCAAATGGTGCTGTTACATTAAAGCTAACTTGGATTCTTGGTTAATTTTGTACTCCACCAATAATGTACACAAAGAGTACTATATACTCTTTATGTAAACTGTTACTGATCAATATATCTAATGTACAAAGATAAATTATCCATCAATATATGTACATCATATATTATAATGTACAATATTTGTACATTATATTAATGATCAATGTTTCATTACTGTATCATTAATCAATATATTTATTTTACAAAGGAGAGAAAGTGTGTTATAGTGGTTTGAAAGTTGAAGTAGGATTCTGGAAGACCAGGATTTATATCCTCTTCAGCCATGGAAATTCACTTGGTGACCTTGGACAAGTCACACCCTTTCTTCCTTAGAAGAAGGTAATAGCAGCCATCATCTGAATAAATCTTGCCAAGAAAACCCTAGGAAAGGGTATCCATAAATCATAGTTCACTTGAAAGCAAAAAGCAACAGCAGCAATATTTATGGTGTAGTAGGAATACCAAAGCATCCTAAAACAGTTTGAAAAACCAGAAACAATTTATTTAGCTTTATAACACCCTGGAGGGATTCAGGGTAAAACTTTATGCTTGTCCTACAGATAATAAAAATAACAATGTGTCTGTGCCTAGTAGGAATATAATTGCCTTTTGGGCTTTATCACAACAGCCTTTTTCTTGCTGCAATGGCAGGAAAAAAATAGAAATGGCAACATACAGTTGTTATTGCTCCTTTGACTGCATTGATTTTCTTTTGTGTCACTGAGGACTGCTGCCCATATCATGCTGCCTTCCCATCCTGTCCCTTAATTCTGTCCTCCCTCCCTCCCCAGGATCTTTTGTTAATTTTTAATTTTTAAAAAACATTTTTCATCCAATTTTGTAGCCCCGGTTTACTGTTTTATTTTTTTTTTAAAGAAGCCTTGAGTCTGTGGAGATCCAGAACTGTGTAGAAAAATATAATGGGACAGGAGGAAGAGGGAAGGTGAGGACAGTGGCACCATGGGAGAGGTGGGAAATAGAAATAAACATTATTATTATTATTATTATTATTATTATTATTAGGCTGCCAATAACACAACTGCCCCAGGAATGGCTTTCCACACCCAGGGTATTGAGCTATTGGCAGTTCATTCACAAGTTTCCTCCATAAATGAAAAGAGATGGCTGGGGGTTGGGGCAGCTATGGAAGTGAAGTGGCATTGTTCAATCACCAATGCCACTTCCCTCCCATGGGAATTACATTTTAAAAGCTACATGTTATAAAGCTCTAAGTTTCTTCTCAAAGGAAGCAACAAATAATTTTAGCAATTTTCTTCCTGCTGCAACATGACTTTAAAAAGTATCTAGTATTATAAATTTATTCATAATTCAGGACATTTCTCAACAAAATTTGCATGTTGTTGTTTTGCACAGAAAGCAGCATTTTTATGTGCAGAACACAACTTATTCTGTGCAGAAATGTTATTTTCTGCCCAGAAAAAGCTGTTGCTGTACACAAAAGGCTGTTTTTAGTGCAAATCAATCATGTGCACTTTTCTTTGCAGAAAATAGCATGAATTATTTCCATATAGAAGTGCTTTTTGGTGTAGGGTGTCTTGGGAATGTCTCATCCACATGGTTGCCATAAGTCAGGGCTGAGTCAAAGAGAGTTAACAACAAGTCCTGAACAGCAAAGATTCTGATCAGTCCAGGGCTCTTGTCTGTTTTTCTCAACACGCCTCCCATTATTATTATTATTATTATTATTATTATTATTATTATTATTTAAAAAAATGTGAATATTTTTGCATATTCTTTCCATCCATAGGTTTCTCTCCCACTCCTATCTAAGGTTCCCCTGAGAATGTATATAGCCTTATGTAGTAAAAGAGTCAGCATCCTCTCCTCTGTAACTTTTGAGCATTTACTAGGGTGATAGATATACCTGAAGAAAGCAGAAAGCAAGATATTTGTTTATTTGTAGCACTCACAGTCCACTTTTCCTAGCCTGATTGACAAAGGAATAGCAATAGCAAGTGCATTCCTACACAGCTTAACAGTGCACTTAAGTGCACTGTTAAGTTGTGTATAAATGCACTTGTCCACAACAAGCTAGGTACTCATTTTAGTGACCTTGGAAGGATGCTAGGCTGAGTTGATCCTGAGCCGCTGTCTGGAACTGAACTCACAACTTTGTGGTTTATGAGTGAGTGGTTGCAGTACTGGCATTTAACCACTGTGCCACCAGGGCTATCACCAATACAAATTTAAAAGAGGAACATACAATAATAAAACAAACAGCTAAAACAAGCTGTATACAAGCAGACAGGAAAAATAAGCAAATACAAAACTGGACAAAAATGATCAGGGAAGTCAGAAGAAGTCTCAAGCTTCGAGACAGGTATATATCAACACTGAAATGACATCAGTATAAATGTCATTTGAGCCTCTTTCTGGACACCATGCCACAGCTAGGGCTGGTGACAAGAAGTAAAATGTGAAATAAAGTTATGAATTAAATTGGGAATTTGCCAACAAAAAGGGGCAATATATTTAAATTTATTTTTAATGCCAGTGATTGAAATTAAGTTGGCATTTCAGCATCAATATTTCTCAAGAATAAAGTAACTGAATAAGTTATTGATTATTTAAATAAGCCTAACAATTTTTACATTGCCTGGTTGGTTCTTTACCCAAAGCCTAGTTCTCTTGGATATTTGCAATGCTATTACTCAGTGTTTTGTTTTTGTTTTGTTGTTCTTTTGTTTTAATCCATCATGGAATTATATGACTTAGGTTACAAGTGATAAAGACAACTTCAAAAATGATGGTATTCTTTGCATCCAGATATTCCTCCTGTGTTCCACACTAGACATGGCATAGAAGTTCTTCATCCCATGGGACAAATTACTTTTGAAGGCCCTGTGATGTTTGCTGGGATCCATATGTTAAACAAATTGGGAGGTTTAGAAGATGAGATTATAAGAGGAGAAGGAGAAAAGAGTTTTGGTGGGATGATGAGAAATGGGGTTTCAAAAATTCATGCGGGGGATTTCTATCACTCTCAAACACATATTAGGGACATGAGGGGTGATATAATGGTAGGGATTATTCATCATAATTTTGGTAAGGTAAATGCCAGTTTAAAATTAACTTAGTGGCTAATTTTATTCAAAGCAGAGAGCCAGCATTATGTAGTGGTTTGAGTTTTGGACTACAGCTTTGGAGATCAGGGTTCAAATCCCTGCAAAGACATGGAAACCCATTGGCTGACCTCAGGCACATCACAGTCTCTCAGCCTCAGAAGGAGGCAAATCTTGGCAAGAAAGCTCTGTGTTAGCTTCACCTTGACGTCATCATAAGTTGGAAACGAAGGAACAAAACAACAACAACAATTGCAGTATGTATAGTATGATAGAAGATAATTTTTCAGGGTTTTCAGTAATGTGAAGAGAACAAATATATTTCTGTTCTGACCTTCAAAGTGTATAGATAAAGGTCAGGGATAGTATGTTATATACAAAAACAAAAAAACAAACAGCTTCATTTATATACCGCTTCATACCCTTAAGGAGTGTCTAAGCGGTTTACAATTGTAAGCTATTTGCCCCCCAACAATCTGGGTACTCATTTTAGCGACCTCGGAAGGATGCAAGCCTGAGTCGAGCTTCAGCCCTTTGCTGGTCTTGAACTCGTCACCTTATGGTTTTGAGTGAGTGGCTGCAGTACAGGCATTTAACCACTGCGCCACCAGGGCTGATACAATCCTCCTGCATTCATCCAATCATAGTTATCTGGTACCAAGAACTGACTATAATGTGTAGCAGGGAAGGCTATGCCATTGTAGTTCAGCAAGCAGCAGCCTTGGCATCAAATATATTGAAAGTAGCAGATATAAC
Source organism: Urosaurus nigricauda (assembly GCA_034509955.1). Lineage (NCBI taxonomy): Eukaryota > Metazoa > Chordata > Lepidosauria > Squamata > Phrynosomatidae > Urosaurus > Urosaurus nigricauda. The sequence continues at coordinate 197,816,871 of JAOEGL010000004.1, read as the reverse complement.
CTGAACACTGATCCTATTAAAGTCTTCTTGCAAAAGGGAACATAGTCTATTGATCCTTTCCCTTGTCTTCAGGTGAATTAGAAAGAAAGAAATGAAAATAAATTCATCCAAAGAATCTAGGTTATTTATATATGTGTGTGTGTGTACATTAGGATATTGATCTCTTGGCACTACTGCTAGAAGGAAATCTGAAGAAAAAGAAATAGTGAGCAGTACATATATTGCCCTTTGCAATGCCGTGTGAAGTTTATAAATGATCTCCTCTAGGAACAATGAGCTATCCCTGATCCAACAAAGAGGGAAAAAGTAAGTAGTTTAGTAACGGGGTTGTATGTTCTATTGTACTCACATCTCTTTATATGTGAACCACAAAAGCAGTATTTTTGTAACTATGTTAGCAAGCCTAACACAGTTAAACTAAAGGACTTGAATTTAAGAAGGTTTAGACCATGATCCTAAAGACATTAACTTAGAAATTAAGTTCCATTGATTTATTTTATCAAAGAAACTGTGGGCCCTTTTGGCTGCTGTTTAGAGACCTATAGTAAATTTAATTTGCATTTCAAATAGGAATGTGAAGAAACAGAACTTAACATTATCACCTACATCCCACATAAACTAATAATAGCAATAACAGGATTTTCCCCAATTCTTCATGTCAAAAATAAACCATATATTAATTTTTGCCCCACATTATTGCTCCTCAAAATATTTTAAAGTCATTTGACTTTTTGTTCCCAAAAACATAAGCTGTGTTTATAAACTGGGATGAAACACAGAATTGTGTTTCAAGGAGGCAGCACCAAAGATGCAGCACCATCAGTTTTTAAAATGAAATTTTAGAATTATAATTATTCTTTTTCAACATATGTGTTAAATCTATTTCTAGATAATCATATATTTTTAACAGCCATTCTTTTATAGTTGGGCATTCTTATGTTTCACCTGTGTATATGTGTAGATTGAACCCTGAGAGATTCCACAGGCCAGTGGGCAAGGAGTCAAGCAGAAATCCCCCAACACCACCCAGGAGAAAAAGAACACATATATGAACAATACCTCCCATCCCCATCCCAGAGAGATGACTCAGAAGGATACCATGGTAGATGGTATTGAACACCACTGGGAAATCTCGCAGACCTAACAGGCACAGATATCTAGCCCAAAGAGCAGTAATTTCTAAAATACGGTTGCAGTTAAAAAGTAAGTATGTTCCTGTATAATGTGTGCAATGGCAACACAGACAAAAATCTTCAAGAAGTCCCTAAAAAGCTTGCACTGTTGGGCATAAGTGGACACCAGATAGTAGCCCATTCCAGAGGTGTGAAGTCACTGTAGAAAAGTATCACTCTTGTGCTTTCAAAGATGAGCAACTGAGAAGACCCGATGATCTCAGAGCATCGATAGGCTGATATGGATAAGTAAGCTGGTCCAAACTTGTTTTGAGGCTTTAAAAGTAAAGAATAATGTGTTCAATTGCACTTGGAAATGAAAAAAACAAAACAAACAGCTTCATTTATATACCAGTTCATACCGCCTAAGCAGTGTCTAAGCGGTTTACAACTGTAACCTACTTGCTCCCAACAATCTGGGTACTCATTTTAGCGACCTTGGAAGAATGCTAGCCTGAGTCGAGCTTGAACCCTTTTGCTGGTCTTGAACTCACCACCTTATGGTTTTGAGTGAGTGGCTGCAGTACAGGCATTTAACCACTGCACCACAAGGGAACCAACACAGTTGGCACAGGATACATGCCAGATCATCTCTTGCTTTTCACTTACCAATAGAGAACAGGAGGCTCTGTCCTGTTGTTAGTTGCTGTCATACTGGCTTTGGCATATGGCAATCCTATGAATGGGCAGTCTTCCAAGACTTTGTGCCGTCAACTTTCTTCCTCAGATCCTGAGAACCCAGGGCTATGGCTTTTTGAATGAACCATCCAACTATAGTGTGGTCTTCCTTTTTTCTCACTATCTCCCACTTTACCAAACATTTTTGCCTACTGTTATGAGTCATGACATCTCATGATATGCCTGAAGTATGATAGCCTCATTTTGATCATTCTGACTTCTATGGATAGTTCATGCTTGATTTATTCTGGGACCCATTTATTAGTCCTATGGGCAGTTCATTATATTCTTATAACTTTTCTCTAGCACCACATTTCAGATAAGTTGATTCTCTTTCTGTTAGCTTTCTTCATCATCCAGCTTTCATAGCCATACATAGAAAGTGGAAAGATGATGGCATGGAAGATCCCAACTTCAGTGTGTCCTATACCAGCTGTCATTTCCAAACATTAAAGCTCTGGAGCAGACCCACCAGCCTAACACTTCGTAGTGAATTGATATCTGAGCTGGCTTTATTACATGGAAAACTGGTTTAAGAACTGGGCAAAAATATTTGAAAGGTTCAACTGCATAATTTTCTTTCTTTTTCTTTCTTTCTTTTTTTTTTAAACTCTACATTCTATTTCATCCTTCTCAACACAAAGATATAACAAACTAATGCATGTCTTTTGGGAGATCACTGTAAGCAGTTGCCAAAATGTATATTACTTTTATGGGTGAGCTAGTGTACTTTAAGTGACTTTTGTGTGCTCTGTTCTGTTCTGTTCACAAAATATAGATTTCCTTTCTTCAGATAAGAATATGGCTGTTATCTTGAACATTGTCCTTTGCACTTAACGTTTGTACCAAGGGTCTGCCAATGTATTTTAATTTGCTTAGGAGTATTAAGAAAGACTGACACTAACTTTACCATGTAGGTATTGATTTTAATGTTTGTTATGATATATGGGCTGCAGCCTATACTGCAAACTTCAGAGCTTTTTTATTGCTTACCCTGTACTATTGTAAGTAAATACCATACCAGCAACTCAGCATTATTTTCATTATATTGTTAAGATACACTGCATTCTGAGTATCATTTCACTCTGTTGGAATCAGATGCAACATATTGGTGCTATATTGCAAAAAGTCTTTCTGCTGTATTTGTCCAAAGTCATCCTACCAATGTCTGTATAAGGCCTCATTCCCACTAACAAATAAATAATTTTTTTAGTTGAATCGATGATGCAAATTTAGCGCTGAATAAACATTCACCTTATTTGAGCCTTTGATTTACCTACCCATTTCAGTATTTGTGTTCATATTAAGTGATGGATCGATTTAACATGGAGTTGCCACACAGGGGTGACCGCACCACAGGAACTGATTCCAATCCACAGCCCGTTCACATTAGTACTGAATCGATTTATCACAAACGACACAGGGAATTTAGAGGATCTGGAAGAAGTCCTTTAAATGGGTCTAGTGCAGGGAGCCCCTCAACACTGTGCCAGGGATTTGGCACAAGTGTGAACAAGGGCCATTTAAACCACTTCAAACTGGTTTGCAAACTGGTTTATTATGTAGTGTGCATGGGGCCTAAGATTAGGATAGATTTGCTTCTTTCATCTTTTGTATTGGTTTCAAGGGAATGTTGTCAAAAGATAAGTATGGTTGCAAATCTAACAAAAACCCTAAGTGTTATAGGTAAAACAATGTTACCCACACATGCAATGGATTTGCAATGTAAGGTACTGTTCTGAAGTTTTGTTAGCAGTGGGTGACTTTGTGTATGAGTCAGGCACAGGTCACAAAGTTTTGTTAGCAGTGGATGACTTTGTCTATGAGTCAGGCACAGGTCATGTTCTTAGAAAAAAGGCAACAGACCATGGTAAAGCTGAAAGATATAAAAATGTATAGGTGAGTAGTGACATTAATCTTTGCACTAGCAGTAACAGTAGTAGAAGAAAGAGGAGGAGGAGGAGGATTTTTCACATACTCGTCACATAGTCAGGGCAATGGGCCACACAAATATAACTGTCATCTCCATATTGTGGGTGGCTGTGAATCTGTAGAAACAAATAATAAGTTCTGCGCATGTACTTACACAATATGCAGCCTTCTTCTTGGGGAAGTTTGAAAATAATAAGTTATGCAGCTATGCAAGAAAGCTTAACCACCTGGGTCAATGCCTTGAACATTCCTGACAGCATTCCTGAGAGAACCCATGCTATTACCCAATTTGATTATTGTCACCATCACTGTGACTGTCAGCACTCATTTGAAATAATGTGTTATTAAGAAAGGTAGGACAGGGCTAAATTGATCTCTATTTGTTCATTCACCCATGTGTTGTTTTTAATTTGACAATAACTCTACGGAATAGTTCACTTTGTGTGTGAAATGCTAGCCCCTGGTCACACTCTTTGAGGGTGACCATATGAACCATTGATCCTCTGCTATCCATGGAGGTGGTCCATATGCATGGGAACCCTACTGTTTATCTGAATTTAAATCAGGAGTGGCCTAAAATGATCTGGGGTCTCTGGTGTGTCTCCTTGACTCTTCACCCTTTTGGACCTCCCTATCCCCTATGCACCCCAAAAATTTCTTTTTAAACCCAAATGTTCAGTCACACCTGTAGCAGTATGATTGGCTTTTCTATCCCATTTCTTTTTTTTATCCATACCCTATTTGAGGCACAGGAGTGATTTGCCTTCTAGACTGCCCCTCACTGGGTGCAAAAGCATGGATTTAGCCATTCAGGGCCACAGATATGCCCACCTACATTTTAAATTGTAACACCATGGAGGAAAAAAACAGCAAAAACATTTCATTAATGCATGGACTACTCTATGGAAGTTTGTGTCATAGTGAGAATATAACTATGCATATTTATTTAGAAGTAAATTCCATTGTTTTTAGTGGGTCTCACTCCCAAGAACATAGGATTATAGTCCTAGCCCCTTAAGCCTTTAAAAGGTACTATATAAGAGGTGCTCGTAACTTTTTGTTATAACTCAATTCTAGTTAACCTATTTTCCATCCACAGTAATACATCTATAAATTTATAAAATAGTGATTTTGTTATTAATCATGTACTGTAGCATACATTTATCTTATGGCTAATGTGAAAAATAAAACTGGACTATTGAACAACAGAATAATATAGCTACTTGTGTGGAATTTGTTGCTTATGAACTTGGTTGGAAATGGCCATCTGACCCCCTACATGCTGAAGGCTGTGGAAATGGTATGGATCTTTTGCTGCCCTCCCACTGGTTGAAACCAGTGATTTAAAACATGCCATGGCATGGCATATTGGCTGCTGGGGCATGGTTTGGGGCAAGACTGACACGTCAACTCCAAGGAGCTTCTTTCCGAATCAATTCAGCTACCCACCCATCTGCCGCTGGAATAGTGTGAAGTTTACTTTGTCACCTGTAAACCCTTTTCCGCACTTTTTCCCACCTACCCCATACTGTTACCTGCGGCATTAAGGAAAATTAGCTTGGGTGGTGTTTAAATAATATTGATTTGTCTTAAAAGATGTTTAATTCTAATTGGATTTATTAATATTGCTTTTGGCATGAATTTTGGATTTGACCTTGGTGAACACATTGGACACCATACTGGGTGTAAGGAAATTTTCTGGAAACACCTCTACAGGCCTTGTGACCTGGGGGGGGGGGGGGAGGGTGGGTGGAAGAAAGAAATGGACTTTGAGTCTGGCTTGAAGGAATATCCCAACTATAATCTTTGCAGATTAGGACGGGGAACATCTTGTTGGACTTCCTTATGCAAGTGGCCCAAAGAGCAACCCAACTTTTGGGCTCTCATTGAGTGCTCAGGTGTTATCATCCTTGTAAGCTGCAGAGGTGGTCTGCGGTAAGACACCGGATGCAGCTTCTCCCATATTTGGTCTTTGTTAAGGTATTAGTTGCAGTTCTGTTAAGAATTTAATAATCTGTTCCACTGTGAATATTTGTTTTCCAATTCCCCCCCCCCCCCTGCAAATGACATACACTTAGAATTTACAAAGTGAAGAAATTTCCACATGTTTTAGTTACTGCTTATTTGTGGTATGGCTTGGTTGTTATATGTCACCTGAATATGCTAGATATGGAAGGTGGTATAGACATTTTCAAACAAAGGCCAGAATTTACTTAACCTAGAGTTAACACTTTGTAACTGTTTGGTATTCATGATCACTGCGTATTCTATAGTTCAGGAGATATATGGGGACCATGAAAGTCTCCCCAATCCCCCTTTATGTGATTGATGGGGCTCCATTCCTCCGTCAATAGGGAAGCAGAAGACTAATGTTCCCACTCCTCCTTCACACAAACCATCTCCAGTGTGAGGGGGAATTGTGACAGGGACCCAACTTCTGCCTGACACAATAGAAATTGCTCTCAGGAGGGGGTGGGACCATCAGTCAGCTGCTTCCTTAGTGAAAGGCAAAAAGAAGCTGTGGATCACAATAGCTGCTGCTCAATAAATGGAGACTGTAGTGGAGCTGGGCCTAAAGTAGTGGGGCTGGGCCTAAAGTCACTGCGTAGGTGCATAACTATGGTGGTTATGTATTAATAAGTGCCCAAGTGGATTCTGTCTGTTATCAATAAAAGTTTGACCCAAATTATCTGAATACAGATACCCAAACAAAAAATGGAGGTCACTTTCCTTAGACAAAGTCTGCACTGTGGTTGCTCTAAGGTTTCTTTGTTTCAGCAGGATAATTGACAGTAAGAGAGGAGTCATTTTCTTATCACTTTTATAAAACAACCAAGAACTGGACATTTTTCCCCACTGCTAACTAGCACAATCTCCCTGTCTCTGTTGAAGAAGACATTATCCGATCAGAATGCCAAAATTTCCCATTATAAGAGCACATCTTTATCTAGACAGATGCTTTTAACGTCTTCAAAAATAGCAAATTGCAGGTGCTGGGGGCCTCTCTTCTGATTTATACTTTAAAAAGAACAATTTGTTCATCAGCAATTTAGTGACTATGGACTCCCATATTATTTCTTCTGTAGGTGCTAAAGGGCATTTTAATAATGTGTTTATCTAGGGCTAACAACCATAATTAGCTTAAGTTATGGAATGCCCCAAACAAATGAAGAGCAGTTTAGAGCTTTTTAAAGGAACATTTTGTGCTGCTGCTGTTTTGTTAAATATTTGCCGAAAACATGATTTGCATCATTTGCAAGTTACATAAACCTTTAGTAATTATGGCCCAAGGTATTATCCCTAAGTAATTTAAGTAATTCCCAAAGAGTGCTTCTTGATGTACCATGCATTAATCATCTGTTGTGTCTATTATGAATGCAAAAGCAATTAAGTTGATCTGTCGTGAGAATATGTTATTGCCAGGATTGTGGAAAAACACATATTTTTTTACTGGTGTTATTACCAATGAAAAACAATATTTTCTATGCTGGGGACAAGTACTGCATTATGTCAAAAAGTGTTAGGCATATCAAAAGAAAATGCAAATAAAAATTAATATGCTACAAAATGATGCAGCCCAATTGAACAATAGATATTTACAAGCATTTTAATAAACATTAGCACATTGTGATCTGTAGCATAAAACAATGTTTATTAATCACACTGGTGGTGGGATAAATAGAGCTTGATTATAGTTTTGAAAAGGGGATACACAAGGATACACAGCAAAAAAGGAGCTACAATGTCACAAATAAAACTGGAAAACATTCCCAGAAATTTTAAAGTTGAGATAAAGTGCAATAAAGTGTCAAACCTGTTTGGCAGTTAGACCAGAAAAAAAGCTATATTCAATATTTGCTTGTTTGTCTAGAGACCATGGTTTGACTCCCAATTTGGCCATGAAACCCACTGGGTGACCTTGGACAAGTCTTATGCTCTCAGTCTCAGGGGAAGGCAATGGCAAACCTTCTTTTAAACAAATCTTGCCAAGCAAACCACATGATAAGTTCACCTTAGGGTCACCATAAGTTCAGGACCCATTTGTTTGACTTCTTGGCTATCCTTGGCAACCTCAGCACTCTTCTCTAGCACCACATCTCAAATGAATTCATTCTCTTCCTATCTGTTTTCTTAACTATCCAGCTCTCACATCCATACATGCTAACAGGGAATACAATGGCTTGTATGATTCTAATTTTCATGCTCAGTTGTATGTCTATACATTTTAGGATATTTTCTAGTTCTCTCATAGCTGCCCTCCCCATTCTTAGTCTTCTTGTGATTTCTTGATTGCAGACACCACTCTGAACAATATTTGACCCTAGGTATGAAAATTCTTCTACTATTTCTATTTCCTTGTTGTCTAGGTTGAATCTATGTAAATTTACTATGGTTGTTATTTTTTCTTTATGTTCAACAATAAGCCTGCCTTTGCACTTTCCTCCTTGATCTTCCTTAGTTGTTGTTCCAAGTATGTGATGTTTTTGGCTAGTAGTATGGTGTCATCTGTGTATTTTAGATTGTTGATATTCCTTCCTCCTATTTTCACTCCTCCTTCTTCTGTGTCAAATCCTGCTTTTTGTATATGTTCTGTGTACAAGTAGAACAAATAGGGTGAGAAGATGCAGCCTTTTCTGACCCCTTTGCCAATTGGGAACCGTTCTGTTTCTCCGTGTTCTGTCCTGACAATGGCTTCCTGTCCTGAGTAAAGATTCCTCATTAGGACTACCAGATGTGTTGGTATGCCCTTGTTTTTAAGGGTGTTCCATAGTCTTTCATGATCTACGCAGTCAAAGGTCTTGCTGTAGTCTGTAATGCAAATGCTGATCTTCTTTGGGAAATCTTTGGTGTGCTCCATTAGCCATTGTATGTTTGCAATGTGGTCCCTAGTGCCTCTTCCTTTCCTGAATCCTGTTTGCACCTCTGGTATTTCTCTCTCCATGTATGGTTCGAGTCTATGTTGCAGAATTTTGAGCATGATTTTGCTTGCATGAGAGATTAGCGCTCTGGTCCTATAGTTGCTGCAGTCTTTTGTATCTCCTTTTTTGTGTATGGGGATGTATATTGATCATTTCCAATCTGTTGGCCATTGTTTTGTTTTCCATATCTGTTGACATATGTTGGTTAGCTCTGGTGTTGATTCTCTTAGTGTGGATTGAAGCAATTCTATTGGAATATCATCTGTTCCTGGTGATCCCCCCCCCCCCAATTTCTCTAAATGTGGCTTCCACTTCTGTTTTTAGAATCTGGAGTTTATCTTCAAATGACTCTTTAATCCATATGTCCTTCATTTTCTGTGTACTGCATCCAGCATCTTTTTATTTCTTCCTTATCTCGAATTATGTTGCTTTTATTGCCATAGAGTGTCCCAGTCCTTGGTTTGAATTTCTCTTTGATCTCCCAGATCTTTTAGTTGTCCTCTATCTCTCTGCATTGATCATTGTAGTATTTGTATTTATCTATTTGCACCATTTTTGAACTGTAGTATTCATGGTTCTGAGTTTGTTCCTGTCTCCCTTTTATTTTGCTTCTCTCTTCTTTCTTTTACTGCTTGTAGCATTTTATCTGACATCCATGGTTTCTTCTCTTTCTTTTTGACTACTGTAAGTGTCTGTCTGCATTCTTCTTTTATTGTTTTCCTGGCTTCTGAACATAGTTCTTCTGGTTCATGGTCTATTGTGGTTAGTAGTGCAAATCTGTTCCTTATATATAGACAAAGATTTTTGTTGTTATGTGTGTCTGTAAAGCACAAAAACATTTGATTATAATTATAAACAACAACCCCCTTCCCTCTCCTCCCCCCCCCCTTTTTTTTACACAAGAGAGGGGGGATATGCTCTATTGCAATCCACATATTGGAGGGCAGCTTGCATATGTAAGAGAGAGTCTTCCTATTACAGCATAAGGAGAGCATTATGGATGGGGAGCAAGGGCACAACAGGGCCAATGAGCAGATCCCTCTTTCCCCTCATCTTATGGGGACAAGGAATGAACAGGACTTATGTGTAAGATCATATTGGAATAGTATTGTCATGGTGTTATTTCAGTGTATAAACACATAGTGAATTCTCTCATCAGCACAGCTGATGGAAAAGAATGTTGCACTCCAACAAAACCAAAAAGGCCACATTATTCCTTCCTCTCATCTAGAAGGTGGAAGGGTACACAAAAGTGGACTGCAAACCATGCCATATGCATTACTCTATACAATATCTATGAGTAAATTGAAATAACAATAGAGAATTCCTAGTATGTCATTTTTATTTTATGGGGAAATTGCCAAAATTTATGGTGAAATATACTAGAATCATTTTTTTCCTTCTCAGAAAGATCATAGAGTGTTCTGCAACTTTTGTGTCTTTATAATGTTATTCATAATGTTATTCCAGTACACCAACAGAAGGCAAACTAAGACAAGAAAAATTGGAAGGCCAGTTTTTAAGATGATGTCTTTGAGGAATTATTTCATAATTATGACTTCCATGAGACATACACTCTTTATCTTGACCTTTTAATCTTCTGTTTATCAAAGCATTGCCTTGTAAAGTCCTGCCCTCTTTTTGTTTTCAGTAACTCTGCCACTTAAAGGAGATGTAATGGTTTTTGTTTTGTTTTGTTTTACAAAAAGAAGGAAGAAAAAGGAAAGAAAAGAAAGTGACAGGTATAGCTTTTAATGGTAAATGACATAGCATTAATGTCATTATGTTTCAGAGCAACAAAGACACACAATTTGTTAGTCTAGAATATTTGCTTTTCAATTTGCTGGAGATAACAGCATTGAAAAGATCAACATGTTCTCTATACTGCAGTGTGCTGCTTTGCCCTGTTTCTTTTCCCCCACAGGCTTTTTAAAAAAAGATGCAATCACTATTCACTTTAGTGGGAAGTGATCTCACTGGGTGTAATTGTACAGGAGTGGTGTTTTTTGCAATGTGGTCAATGAGATTTAACAATCTTACCAGCAGCAGAGTGTAATGAACAAGCGGGTTCTGGATGAGTGTGTTTCAGTTGAAAATATGGTCCTGAACCAAAGGAAATGGCTGCATGTGTTACATTGCTGAAGGAAGGATTTGGAGACTAAGAATCAAGAAGTTTTGACTTGGCCAGGGAAGAGAGTTTTTACAAAAGAAGAATTTGCACAAACGGAATGTACCCTGAGCTGCAAGGACATGGAACTCGCTGTGACATCAGCTGAAATTTCACAGTTGACAATATGAACATCTTTCTGACTAACTCACGTCAGCATTAGAACAACGTTCTCTGTGTTCCAGTAACATGGAACATGGAACACTAACATGTCTTGCTCAAGAGATGAGAAGAAGAAAGTATAAAACAGGAGGATTTCCAGCCTCTCTTTGGTGATTCCTGCCCGCAGCTATAGGTTTCATCCAACTTTGCCCCTGTATCCATACACATTTCTGTAGTGAAAAGGCTTATCTAACAGCCAATCACAAAGCAGCATGTGACCAGCCAATGGAAGCTGGCTGGGCAGGGCTATAAAAGGGCCTTGCAGAGAGTGAAAGGTGGGGTTTACTTTTGAGGGAAACAGTTACATTGAAGGGAGGGTGTGCTCTTAGAGTTCATGAGGGAACATTTTAGTTTTGTTTGGTGACCACGAAAGGGTCTTGAGAGTCCAAGGAGGGACTGTGTAGACTTGTGGAGTCTAGTAGGAAGAGGTTCAGAACAATCCAGTTATTGAAAGGGAATTTTGGTCCATGTACCTGAGTTAATATTGCCTGTGTGGCTGAAGTAATATTTAAGATTTTGAAAGAACTTCTTGTAACTAAATATTAAGTCAATATAACAACTTTAAATCTAATTTATAGCTTATTTTTATATTTTCTTCAATAAACTTTTGTTAGTATTTAACTAACTACTTGACCTCCGTTGATTCAAACCACACTACCAAATATTAGTGACACAGAGGTGACATGCCTTATCAAAGAGCAGTGTTAGGGTGAAGGTTGGCAGGAGTCTCTTCAGAGAATTTGGTGGCAGTGGTGGGATTAAAATTCCCGTAGGGCTGCCACAGTGGAGAATAGGTTGTGGGTGGACTCTGATGTTGGAGAGGGTTCACCACAATGTCTCACAATTAGCCCTGGCTCACTCGCACTGTTTGGTTTCTCTGTTCTTGTTCTTGAGTAGCTGAACATTTGTGGAAAAAGTCAAGGGAGTGGGCTGACTTTATTCATTATAAATTTGTTTTTTTCTTTCTTCACGCACCCTATCTATGGCAAAACAGAACTATGGGGAAAATCTATTTAAAATCTGTACAACAGTCTTCTTCAACATCACACTCAATAATTATACATAACCACTGGTATGCTGACCAGGGTGATGGGGATTATAGTCCATAAAATCTGAAGTTTACTACATTGTAGAAAGCTGCTCTTGAAGAAATAAGATACATTTTAGAAGGTGAACAGAGATACAGAAGCATTAGTCATTAGTCATTCAATCATATTGTATGATTGAACAATCAGCCCTAAAGGTATTAAAAGCAATATTATAAAGAAAACATAACCAATACTGTCAAACCAAAGAACAACTAAAACACATTTATGTTAAATTTTTACCTGGCATCTAAATTACCAAGCAAGTGCATGAAGAAATCAGTTTAGAACTTATACCACACATATTTACCAATATAATTATAAATTTTATGGTGGCATTGTAGTAGGAAACATTGCTGAAAACAACAGGAGTATGCACTAACGGTAAGAATAGATTTAACTACCATGCTACGTTAGAACTTTTGGGAAAAAAGAACTATGAGAACCATGGCACAGACATATTTTCTTGCCAATGGCACAGGCTGGCACTAGGTAGTACACCTACCCATAAAGATGGCATTTGAGTTGTTTCCATAACTTGCCATCAAGTAAAAAATCGTGAGTAAACCCTACTGGGAGGTCTGAGAACAGTTTGTTCAGCTCATCTGAAACATGAACCTGACTGGATTTTTTTCTATGATCAGATATCAGTGCAGTGGCATCCACTTCCCTAACAAGATCTGGGATTACACATTCAGCTCAGTGGCAGAGCATGTGCTGGACATGCAAAAGGATCCAGGCTCATTCCTTAAGCAGGGCTGGGAAAGTCTCCTCTCTAAAATTTTGAGGCATTTCTGTAGTTCTCAGTATAGAGCACAGGCAGCAAACTCAAGGCTGCATTTGTGTATCCCACCTCATCCTAAACTAAGTATAGAATTCAAAGACATAGCTGTGTTAATCTGGAAAATCAGTATACAAAGAGATCTTGCAGCACCTTTGAGACTAAGAAAAGAGAGAAGTTGATAGCATGAGCTTTTGTAAACTCAAGTGTATGGAAGCTCAAGTTACCAACTTCTCTCTGTTAGTCTCAAAGGTGCTGCAAGAGCTCTTTGCATACAATTATAGAATGCATTTTTAAAGAAGCTTTTGCAGTTTGCTGCCAAATTTCAGGAACATGGTAACAGCAGAGGTGTGTATATGGTACACAGTAAACTAGGGATGGGAAAGGAATTGTCCCCTTGATCTACTGAAGTTGCTCATCCTTAGTGTGGAGCATACTTCTCTGGATGAAGAAATGGTTTCCCTATATATAAGATATCTTCCTATGGTTCACCTTTACGTTAAACCCAGTACCTCCAAAAGCAATAAAACTGAAACATGTACAGTGGGTTCCAGGATCCCTCGTGGATAATAAAATCTGTGGATGCTTAAGTCCCATTAAATATAATGGAGAAGGAAAATGATGCCTCTAATATAAAATGGAAGATCAAGGTTGGCTATTTGGAATTTGTAGGGTTTTTTGAATATTTTCAAGCCGTGAATGCTTGAATCCATGGATTAAAAAAAAAAAAAAATCCATGGATAAGGAGGGCCGACTGTATGTATTTTGTGAATGCTGCCACCTAGTATTCCTGCAGTGTTTCTTAGCATCATATTTGTCTCCACTCCACTTCCTATCTTGGAGGACACCTAAGAAGTTACTTGTCCCTTCTCAGCATCAAGTTAGCTGCATATATTATATCAGGACCTGCTTGTCACTCTGTCAGAATGAGAAAAGTAAGAACCTGGCCTGTCTGGAGCTGGCTCAATTAGGAAATTTCCAGAAACTCTCAGAACAGAGCTGTAATAATCACAATAATATTCAAAACAACAAGAAAAACATTCCCCAACTGACTGTGATCTGCCTTGCTTTATAGTAGTCAAGTACCCAAGAGTGTACACCTCAAGCCATCAGAAGCTGACCACAGAAAAGCCAAGAAGAAGCCAGTGTCTGTAGAAGCATAAACATAATTCAAGTAGTCTGAAATCAAATGAAGCAAACAGTCCTGAGCCAAGCCTGAAATGAAAAGTGAGTTGCCAGAGCAATTAGTCCAAATTCAAGCCAAAGATCAGAGATACATAAAACTAAGGATATCACACTAGATTTCTAGGAAGCATTGTGTAACTTAAGATCTTATTTTCTTTGCTTCTTAATTGGGCAGTCGTGACTCCATATGCTGGACATGCTGTGGGCTTTTGAACACAACTATACCTTCTGCAGAAGTTACTGTGAACTCCAGTGCTATTCTTTTGGTGCCAGCTCACTTGACCAGTGAATTCCTTTTTGTCCAATCTGTTCATGTTGGGGAGGGAGCACTGAGCAACCTTCCTCCTCCTTGCAACCCTGTAGCTATTGCTTGTGAAGAGTCTCTTGTTAATGCTTTTGCCCTGTAAATATCAACAGTTCAGACAAGTGTTTGTCTGGCATTTTCTAGGGATTTTCTCTTAACTTGAAATCTGTTATAATGAATACACTCTTGACCCTCAGCATGTTGTCTTCTGCAGCTTCATAGTATTTGCGTGCCATCTTGGCTCTGTTACAATACAAACTTATCTATTACAACTACCTTGCCAAGATTATTTCAAAAATGGGTGCCTCTTTAAAATTGGATTGTTATATGGTTCATGCTAATCTTTATAAGATCTTAGGGCTTTTACTTAGACTTTTAAAGTTGAGACCCGCATAGGCATTTTTTTTAACTATAAAATTATTATTAAATGTCAATGCCTTGTCTTTAGTGCACAAAATATGATAATGCTTCAAGATGAAGAATGGATCTGACAACCACCAGGTAAGCCAAAAACTTGTGTTCTCCTCATATGTATATTTTTACATAGGCTGACTGTGGAGTTTAGCCAGTGACATCATTAGGGGTGTGCAGGGGATGTGGACAGCACCAGGTGACACCCCAAAAGGTATGTGACCTCCAGTGGGCGCCCACCCTTCCTCATGCATGCTATGAATAAAGCCACCGCGGACGTTTGTGCACACCCTTTTGTCTCCACCACCAAAGCCCACCCACCAAACCCCACCTCTCGCAACAGGTGACAACCCAGTGTGGGCTGCCATTGAGTTTAGCTCTGTTTGTGCCTCAAAAATGATGTCAGAAAATTGTATACCTCCAGATGTTGTTATACTACAGTCCCAATAATCACTTATTTCTTGACATACTGGATAAGGATGGTGGGAGTGCAACATCTTAATGGCTGTAACTGGGCCCAAAGCACACTACAGAAATAATCCCGTTTCAGACTACTTTAACTGCCCTGGCTTAGTCCTAGGGAATCCTGGGAACTGTAGTTTATAGTGGTACCCAGAGCTCTCAATCAGAGAAGGCTAAATGTCTCACAAAACTACAGTTTCCAGTATTCCCTAGCATTGAGCCAGGGCAGTTAAAGTGGCCTCAAATTGGATTATTTCTGCAGTGTGCTTTGTACCGAGGAGTGGCCATTCAGATGTTGCACCCCCACCATCCCCATCTAGTATATCAAGAAATGAATTATTATTGGGACTGTAGTCTAAAAACATCTGGAGGTGTACAATTTTCCTCCATCTGCCATGTGTTCTGGACCCTGGTTTACTTTAATTTTATTTTTTAGAACAGAAACCTTCCTGGTTAGGCTGCAGGAGAAGAAACAGGAAACAAGATTCAACTGTGTACTTATGTTGGAGCTCTTTGTTTTTTCCAGCATCAGTAAACTACCTCCCTTCTGCAGACTAAAAATCTGGGCAGGCTAAAAAAAAAAAAAAAAAAACCTGCTCCAGAGGGGTGGAAAATTCTGCACAATAGGATTTTTGAATACCTGAAAGACTATAGGAAGGAAGGTGGCCAATTCTCAAGGAAGACTGAACTAATGACTTTGTTTTTTGTATGGCCAAGTTGTCTATACCATTTAATAATCTGATTTAATTCAGGAAATAGGAAACTGAGATGTGTGGCTCAGTTCTCAGAAAATTTGACTTCAGAATCAAGCATATTTATATATTTAGAAACTTATAAGTTTCCAGTTGGTCATGGCACTGAGTTGGGTTTGAGCTGAAGCTTAACACCCTCTCAACATTCCAGGGTAGGCTGCTGGGAAAGGGTTGTTTTCCCTAAAATTTTAAGGATTAAATTATCTCCTTGGTATAGGAGGGTTGGAGGTTTCCAATAGAGGTCAGATTCTGCAGAAGGTCTGGAGAAGAGGGGAGGACAGTACATCAATGCCCAGGCTGGGAAAGCAGAGGAGACCAGAGGGCAAAACACAACCATGTAAGAGAAGTGGATAAACATAGTAAAGATGCAACCAACTAAAAATTATTCTTTTTATATAAAGACTTTATCTTCTTGAGGTTTGAAAATTTAAGTATCAACTGCAGTGAATCTGGGCTAGAAACAGATAACTTTTAACAGAGAAGCCTCTTCAACCAGCTGTGGCAGTATTTAACCCTAACAGAAAGATGGAAAAACAAAATTAAAAAGAGGACAATAAGATGAATTTATAAACACCAAACCTTGGGAGCAGCACAGCCGGAAATTGTGAGGTACATTTGAGGACCTGTGTGTGACAAATACTCCTTTTATAACCACTGTACCTTTTCTGGATGACAGCACCCTAGGCCTTCTTCCCCCACTGTCCCCAAAATAAAACAGTCTCTTTTCATAGAATCATAGAATCATAGAAATTTAGAGTTGGAAGAGACCACAAGGGCCATCCAGTCCAACCCCCTGCTGTGCAGGAACTCCCAATCAAAGCATACCCGACAGATGGCCATCCAGCCTCTGCTTAAAAACCTCCAAGGAAGGTGACTCCACCACCCTCCGAGGGAGTGTGTTCCACTGTCGAACAGCCCTTACTGTCAGGAAGTTCCTCCTAATGTTGAGGTGGAATCTCTTTTCCTGCAGTTTGCATCTGTTGTTCCGAGTCCTGTTCTCTGGAGCAGCAGAAAACAAGCTTGCTCCCTCCTCAATGTGACATCCTTTCAAATATTTAAACAGAGCTATCATATCACCTCTTAACCTTCTCTTCTCCAGGCTAAACATCCCCAGTTCCCTAAGGCGTTCTTCATAGGGCATGGTTTCCAGACCCTTCACCATTTTAGTCGCCCTCCTTTGGACATGCTCCAGTTTCTCCACATCCTTTTTGAATTGTGGTGCCCAGAACTGGACACAGTATTCCAGGTGGGGCCTGACCAAAGCAGAATAGAGTGGCATATTACTTCCCTTGATCTAGACACTATACTTCTATTGATGCAACCTAAAATTGCATTGGCCTTTTTAGCTGCTGCATCACACTGTTGACTCATGTTCAGCTTATGGTCTACTTGGACTCCTAGATCCCTTTCACATGTTGTCTCATTCAGCCAGGTGTCCCCCATCCTATATTTGTGCATTTCATTTTTCCACCCTATGTGTAGGACCTTACATTTCTCTGTGTTAAATTTCATTTTGTTAGCTTTGGCCCAGCTTTCTAGTCTATTCAGGTCATTTTGAATTTTGATCCTGTCCTTTGGGGTATTAGCTACTCCTCCCAATTTCGTGTCATCAGCAAATTTGATAACTAGGCTCTCGATACTGTCATCCAAGTCATTAATAAAGATGTTGAATAGCACTGGGCCCAGGACAGAGCCCTGTGGGACCCCACTTGTCACTTCTTTCCAGGATGAAAAGGAACCGTTGGTGAGTACCCTTTGGGTTCGGTCAGTCAACCAGTTACAAATCCATGTAACGGTTACCTTGTCTAGTCCACATTTTACAAGCTTGTTTGCAAGGATGTCATGAGGAACCTTGTCAAATGCCTTACTGAAGTCAAGATATACTATATCCACAGCATTCCCTTCATCTACCAAGCTAGTAATTTTATCAAAAAAAGAGATCAGATTTGTCTGGCATGACTTGTTTCTCTGAAACCCATGTTGGCTTTTTGTGATTATGGAATTATCTTCCAGATATTCACAGACTCTCTGCTTAATGATCTGCTCTAGAATCTTTCCTGGAATTGATGTCAGACTAACCGGACGATAATCTTTGGGATCCTCTTTTTTCCCCTTTTTGGAGATTGGGACAACATTTGCCCTCCTCCAGTCTGCAGGGACTTCTCCTGTTCTCCAGGAGTTCTCAAAGATGATTGCCATTGGTTCCGATATTACATTTGCCAGTTCTTTTAATACCCTAGGATGTAGTTCATCTGGTCCTGGAGACTTATATTCATTTAGATTAACCAGGTATTCCTGTACTGTCTCTTTATTTATTCTGTGCTGAAATTCCCCTATTCTGTCCTCTGCCCCATCATCCTTAGGTTGGGCACCCTTTGCTTTTCCTGAGAAGACTGAAGCAAAGAAGGTGTTGAGCAATTCTGCCTTTTCTCTGTCTCCTGTGAGCATTTGGCCATCTTCTCCACGCAGTGGCCCAACTGTTTCTTTCTTCTTCCTTTTGCTGCGGACATATCCAAAAAAGCCCTTTTTATTGTTCTTAACGTCTCTAGCAAGCCTGAGTTCATTTTGCGCTTTAGCTTTTCTGACTTTATCCCTACATGTGCTGGTTATTTGTTTGAATTCCTCTTTGGTGATTTCCCCATTTTTCCATTTTTTATACATGTTCCGTTTAAAACTTAGCTCATTTGTAAGTTCCTTAGTCATCCATACCGGTTTCTTGAGACATCTCCCATTTTTCTTCCTCATTGGAACTGTCTGAAATTGTCCCTTTAGTATCTCCCTTTTGAGGAACTCCCATCCATCTTGAACTCCCTTCTCTTTTAGTATTCTTGACCATGGGATCACCCCCAGTATTTCTCTAAGTTTATTGAAATCAGCTTTCCTAAAGTCTAGAATGCGTGTCTGACTATGCCTAGCTTCTCCTTTCCACTGTATAACAAACTCCAGGAGGACATGGTCACTCCCACCTAAGGATCCCACCACTTGCACCCCATCAACTAGGTCTTCCCTGTTGGTTAAGATCAGATCTAAAATAGCTGATCCCCTTGTTGCCTCTTCCACCTTTTGGACAATGAAATTGTCTTCCAGGCAAGTGAGGAATTTTCTAGATCTTGAGGATAGCGCTGAGTTTGACTTCCAGCAAATATCCAGGTAGTTGAAGTCCCCCATCACTACTACATCTCTCCTTCCTGATTGCGTGGTCATCTGTTCTAGAAAGGCATCATCCATTTCCTCTGTCTGACTTGGGGGTCTGTAGTAGACTCCCACAGTAACATCCCTGTTGTTTCCCTCTCCTTTAATTTTTATCCAGATGCTCTCCACCTGGCTTCCAGTATTGATTTCCTGGACCTCTTCACTGGTGTAAATATCCTTGACATATAATGCTATTCCTCCTCCTTTCCTGCTTGGCCTGTTTCTCTTAAAAAGGTTATATCCCTCTATTTCTATATTCCAGTCGTGAGACTCATCCCACCAGGTTTCAGTGATGCCTATTATATCATATTTCCCTTGTTGTGCTAGGAGTGCAAGTTCATCTTGCTTATTTCCCATGCTCTGTGCATTAGTATAGAGACATCTAAGACCATGTGTCCCCTTTACTTGATGCCTGTGCATGTTTTTTTGGCTCCTATTGTTGGGTCCTTGTTGGGTTTGTTAAAAAGACCTTTTTAATGGTGATGTGGATATAATTCAAAATGCAGACAAGCTTCTTCCTAAAGAAGATCAGAACTTTATTGTACAGATGTTATAACAAAAGTTACTTGAATGAATATAAATAAATAACTGTTGTTACAGTCACTTGTGTTTCTTATTTCAGGTGGTAAGGTTTCTTTCTTAGTTATGATTATTATAATAATGGTTTCCTTATACAAATCTTCACAGAATCTCAGTGTTACAATCTTTAAGGACACTCATGCCATTCTTATAAAAAATATTTTCCTAAATGAAGTTAATATTTCTGCCACTCATGTTAACTATATCCCTCACAATATCTCTTTAATAAAACTCTTTCACTTAGAGTTCTGCACAAGATCTAAGTCCTTCTTGACTGGACCTTAGCCCTAAGAGTCCTACCCTGGAACCCTCAAAATCTCTCCCTCTCTGGACACAGCAAGGACCTAACACTCTGAAGACCAAACTCTTATCTAATCTTCCAACTGTCACTGATGGGGTTTTTATCTCCTTCCAGCCAGCATTTCATGGGCTAATGTCAGCTGGATTGTGATTGGCTGCTGTTATCCTAACCCACACCTGTCTCTACACTCAGTAGCACCATTGGCTGGCTGCCTCAATGTGGCAGGGAGATTAGAAGTGGAGACCTTGAAGTGGATTGGTTCAAGGTGGAGGAAACAGAAACAACAGGACAACTATAAAGAATTATCATAGACTACTACCATAGAGAAGAATTACCATTGAGAGGAAACCTATAGAGTCATAGAGAGAAGAAAGGAATAGAAAACTTAAAAATTACAGAGATGACAGAGAGAAATCTATAGGAAATATGACAGACAATAGATAAATCATCAGTTATATGGACAGAATTACATCAAAAATATATGGATGGTTGAAAATCAATCCCTTACAAATAAAAAAAGAATTAAATGACTGAGACCAAGACTGAGACAAATAGGAATTAGAAAAAGAGAAAAAGAGGAAATGTCATAACTCACCCAGATGTAGAAGACATGGGATTGTGAGAACAGAAGACAGAATGGTTTATTGAAGGAAATAAATTGTGAATGATTTAATAGACATTGTAATGGACTGTGGAAGATAGATGATAATTATTGTTATTGGGAAATTGTTCAATGAGTTAACTGTGTGATTTCTTTGCTTACCTGGGGAAAGTTAATATGAAATACTGAATTGAAGTAGTTACATAATTTGGGAGTTATAACAGACTCTGACTTTAGGAAAATATAATTTCTCCACTGAACGTTGGATTAGTTTAATTTATTTGTATAAATGGGCATGTGTGGTAAATTGAAATAGCTAATTGGATTGATTGAAAGAGAATAATATATATTTTTGTTCTTTTAATCATCCTTTGATTTTTGGGATAAAATTAGTAAATATAGTTGCAGGTGTTTGTGTGGTATCTATGTTTAAAGTATAAGGGGAAATTATTGAATGTATGGAAGAGTATTGAAAATAGAATACAGAGGAATTATTGAAACAAATATAGACAGTCAGGCAGATAATAATAATAAAAATATACAAATAAATAAATTACTACATCATCAACTTAAACAAAATCTAAAGAAGGCATCTGGAATACAATCCACATCACAAACTATGAAAATTCAAACTCAGACAACAACCCAAAGAAGACCTTCAATCAAACAGATCAAAATAGCAGATCCAAATATTATGATTCTGGATGAGATAAAGAAAATTTGGCAGGAAATAAAACAAGATAAAGAAAGAAGACAAGAAATGGAGATGAAAGTGAAATTGAAGCAAGAAAGAAAAATAGAAATGAAGGAAGTGAAAAACTGATGATGATCCTCTCACAGGCAAAAGCAAAAACTGATTTACAACAACAACAAAACAAAAAATTACAAGAAACAGCCAAAGAGCTAAAAGGGACACAAAATAGAGAGATGGAGACAAAAATAAGATTGGAACAAAAAGCAAGAGAAATATGCCTGAAAATAAGAGGACTTGTAGAACAAAAGGGAGACGATCTGCATATTGATATTAGTGAATTTTATGGAAAAAGAGGAAAGAGAACTCAAACGAGAAATAGTCAAAATGTAGAGACTGAAGTCCTGTATCGCTAAAAAGAAAAAAAAAATCCAAGAGATATTGTGATATATTTCATAAGAACACAGTTCTTGGACCAGATATTGAAATGGAATCTGGAGAGACATCTGGTGATAGAAGGATCTGAGATACAGATATTTAAAGATGTTCAAAGAGGGGCTTAAGGGGGCTTAAATGTTAAATATCATCTTGAATCTTACCTATAACAATATAATAATGATGGGAGAATGCAACGGGGTTATAAACCCATTGCCAGATAGAGCAGCAGGGGAAAAAAAAGAAATCAAAGAAACACAAGGAAAAATACCAAAAACCTTCTTTAATTTATTGGAGATGCTAGACCTGGAAGACACATGATGTTACAAATATAGATCAGCAAAAAATATATATACATATTATTCTAATTATCATAACTCCTTGTCCAGGATTGATATGTTTCTGACATTGTGCTTAATAAATATCAAAGTAGCAAAAAATAGAAGTTCTACCAAGAATAATATCGGTTCATAATATGGTAGCATTGCTATTGGAAAAAAAGGAGAAAAGATGTAAGTTGGAGATTGGATTAGTTCTACTAGGAGAAAAAAAAAAACAGAGGAGAAAACTATACAGTACTCTGAAAATATTATTTGAAGAGAACTTAACAGAAGGAATGAATATCAATACAGTATGGCATACCAGAAAAGCCATTACGAGAGGCTTTTTTTTAATCAAATAAAGTTATGAATGAAGGAAATGAAAAGAAGAGAAATTCATGAAACTCAGAATTGAAACAAACAAACAAAAAAGAACTATTGAAGAAAAATCCAGGGAAAAAGAATTATCAAATCCACTGAAGATAAAACAAAAACAAATCTCATTACATTTGGTGGAAGAACTAGAAAAAAAGTTGAAATGTTTGAAACAAAACTACTTTGAACACTCTAATAAACTGAATAAATGGTTGGCCACAAGGCTAAGAAAAGAAAGAAGAAAAAGAGCTCAGTGCTAGGGAATCTTAGGAATTGTAGTTTATTGCGGCACCGGAGCTCTCCGATAGAGAAAGCTCAATGTCTCACAAAACTACAGTTCCCAGAATTCCATAGCATTGAGCCAGGGGAGTTAAAGCAATCTCAGACTGGACTATTTCTGCAGTGTGTTTCGGACCATAGATCCTTTATTTAAATTCTTGTGATATCAAGGAAGTAGGAGAGACAATTCCCAATTACTATCGTTCTGTATGCAAAGTGCAGTGGAAATACTGTCAGTCAAAGTAAAAGATGGCCCAGCAGTTAAAATAGTTCCTAATTTTTATGCTGTAGTCATACTATAGTCTACATTTTCATCCACACAAGGCCGAACTAGGAAGAGGGAGCTGACTGGGCTAAAACAAAAGAAAACAAAACAGAAGCACTCTGAATTATGCAAACACATTGTGAATTATGATGGCAGCTAAGGAAATACAACCTCTGAATGAAAATTAATATTATTTGAAATGGCACTGTACAGGTTTTGCTACCAAGCAATTATTTATATTAAAGTGTTCTTCTTTTCTTCATTAATATACAGGCCCTTCATTAATATATGGAAAAAATAATATATATCACAATTTAATGCACTTGTTATCATAAATGAACAGTATGGGGCATATTAGCCTAATGCCTGCAATGCTATTTACCAGTCCTAATATATCTTTATGAGCCAACATCTTGCATTTCAAATTCTAAACTATCCATCTAGCACTGAATTTCTCTCCCCCCCCCCCCGGTCCATTTTGTGGCTGGAGGAAGATGGGGATGGGGCAACCAAGCTGCAGCTAGCTGATGGAAGATAGCATGCTCCTGTAAGAACATACTATCTTCCTGCAGCCTGCTGAAGAACATAGTATCTTCCTGCAGCCTGCTGAAACATAGCCACTTGTCTCCTGCCTTTCCCCAGCTACTAAATGGCTAGTCAGGCACCGCAGTACCAAATGAGCAGGTTTGGAGTATGGGGAGGACAAAGGATGTGAAGTTGTACCTGTTGGAACATTATATTCTGCCAGTAAAATTCAGGGTCTCAATGTGTTACTACTGACTATATATTCACAATTGTGGCAAAGCACAGGGAATGTGTAATATTATAAAAGTCTCACAATCCTGTCTTACCATCTGCAACTGCTGTGTGTGTTTGAGGTTTGTTCCCCTGTTGATCAAGACACAGCAAACTGATGTTTCCATTCCCTTCCTGCAAGCAATCTCCAGTGCAAGGAGCCATTGTGACAGGGTTTCTGCTATTGAATGTTGCACCAAAGATCATTCATGGGAGAGGGTGGAAATGTGAGTCTGCTGCACTCTAATCAATAGGAGAACAGACCTCAATTGCTTCTAAAATAACAGAAGAAGAGTTGGAAGAGATCACAAAGGCCACCCAGTCCAATTCCCTGCCATGCAAAAATACGCAACCAAAGGCACTACCTACAGATGGCCATCCAGCCTCTATTTAAAAACATTCAAAGAAGTAGACTTCACCAGTCTCCAAAGAAGCATATTCTGCTGTCAAACAGCTCTCACTATCAGGGAGTTTTTCCTAATGTTCCGGTGGAATATCTTTTCCTGTTGTTTGAACCCATTGCTTCATGTCCTAGCTATTAAAATTGAAATTTAAAAATAATTATTAAAAATATTATGTATGCAATTACCTTCAGGCTATAAAGTGTAGACAAAACATAAACTAATGTCATGTTTAGACTTGAATCTCAACTCCAAGGTATCTCATTATGTATATGAAAATATTCCAGAATCTGCAGAAGAAGAAAAAAACCAAAATAATTCTGGTCCTAGTCATTTTGGATAAGAGAAACTGAATCTGTACTACTATATTAGTATCACACTACATAGCTGTGGTACTGTTTTCTAGAGGATATCACAATAGGTCAGCAGTACGTTTTGCAAATATGAATTTACTTATCACCTAAATCTGGTCAAAAAGATGTATAACAAATGTCTGTACCACCCAGAACCAAACACTTTTAAGAGAAAACCATAGCTGTTTTTGATTGAGGCCACCAGGGGGAGTTAGTCTTTATGATACTAATAAGAAACCTATCTGAGGTAGAAAATGGTTTATCACTTGTTCAAGCTTGTGCATGCATTTTATGTGCAGCTAATTAGCAATAAATAGCTGGTGTAATTCTTTAGCCTTAGAAAAATTCTTTTGACTCATATATACTGTCAAAACTATTTTTAAAAGCAGTATGAAAATCTTTACCAGATATTATACTCTGGCTAAAATGTTCTTTTTAGGAAGGTAAGGTAATTTTTAAGAAAAAAGGTAGCCTTTAAAATGAAACTCAGACTCATACCTCATTATTGTTTAAAGCAAAAGTAATTAAATAAGACAGATACACTTTATTTCTAAACCCCTAGCAAATCTGTATTTATTAACTTATTTAAAATCACCTTTCAGAATGCATTATCCTCCCATTGTGTTTTCAAGTAGCCAAGAAAACAAAGACAATTAAATTATACTGTAACAATATTAATATACATGAAAGAGCTACATAACTTTATCAGTGAGTAAGCATGGAATATATCCTGCCATTCACTCTGTCTAAAAATGATGTGTGCATGTGACTACAGTGAATATATGCTGATGAAATGAACACCAATTATATGGTGTTTGGCTTTTCCAGTACATCAATTGACTGATGATCCAAATTAATGTATAAAAAATATAATACAATATACTGACCAATTCTATAAGCCACTGAGGATGCATTGTTGTTGCTGTATCAGTCATTCCTCTTTCTAGTATGTAAAAGCAGGGAAAGTTATGGTCCAGTAACAGTAACTTGTGGACTTTTTGAAAACCACAGAACATCTTCCTGTTTTGTTATAACTGGCTGGCAAGCAAAATCAGGAGGGAGAGTTACTTTCTTTGTTATTCAAAGTATGGAAGTCTCAGCTTAGTTATCTGTGGTAAGGCTACCATATCACCTGAATAACTGGCTATTACTTAAATTCTAGGCATGCCACACAGAGACCACTTAGACCATCTTTTGACATTAATATCAAGTTTTCACTCATTTACTTATTTTAAAGAAGAAGAAAAATAACTTTTGTTTACAGACGGAACTTAATTTAGTATGTTTTTGCAGTTGGTTCTCAAGGCTTGTTGTTACACTTTGTACGCTATTTTACTTGTTACAAATGGTCTTTGTTCCAGTTCACTCACTAACTTTAGTTGCACTTCAAACTGTGGCCCTAAACAGACCAGCACATTGTGCTGGCCTGGGGCCAAAAGTAGGGCTAGGTAGGGCTGGGCATCCACAGGCGCCCAGCCCTACTTTCACCACCCATGTGCGATTTACACGGGACATGCCATGATGACACACAGGTGTCAGAGCTCCCAAATGGCACTCCGCAGAAGGGGTGTCATCATGGTGTGAGCACACTTGTGATGCCCCTTTAAAGAAGCTGCCTAGAACAGTTTCTTTTTAGGGAGCGGGTCAGAGTCGCAGTGTGTGACTGCTGCAGCACCTACCAGGGGCAAAGACAGGTGGCTTTTAGCTGACCATCTGTCAAGCCCTGTCTTTTATTTCTCTAACACAAGTTCCAATAAAGCCATCAAGAATACAAATTCTATACAACTCTAGCTCTATTCACAAGTTCCAATCCCCCAGAACAAGGTAGTCATGAGCCCTCTTCACTTCTCAAGGAACATGGCACACCCAACTAATTTTATAGGATTTTTTTCCCTTTAAAATCTCTCTTCCTTACAAGGGAGTCTCAATCCCATTAAGGTTTATCCTGTCCCTTCTAACTGCACTTCTGGCACTACATGACACAGCCATCAACTCTTAACTGCTCTTCCCCCTTTTTATAGCCACTCATCAGGCAGGCCCCACCTCTTTGCCAGCCTGTGCTGGTTGGCTGTTGTGAACATTCCATTTGGACAGTGACTCTCCACAGCACCAAAGCAAAATGATCATGGTGTAGAACTATTGTACAAATGCTAAAACACTTTAGTACTTTTGACTATAACTTTTGAAAAATAATTTTAAAAGATTGCGTGGAAATGGGTGGAAATCAATTTCTAAAATCCTGCAAAAGACTGAATGTGATGCATGATCAGTGTGAGGAGGAGGAAGAAAGACACAGTGGAGGGATGGAATCCCAAAATATTTCAGGAAAGTGTCCCCCCCCCCGGTGCTTTTTTTATTGGTGTAGCAATACACACACATGCAGCAAGCATAGAAAGACACAAAACAATCCATATGATGTTTCCAATTTTGTAAAATTTATGCAACATGGCAGCATCTATCACACTTTAGCACAATTGTGCATTTTGTGCATTCCTACAAATGGAAAGACTCTTGTGAAGAACAACTGAAAATATTTCACTATCTTGCAGCAGAGGAAGAAAAAAAAAGTTCTTGTGTGTGAGGTTGAATCAAGGACTAACATCTCCAAATGCTTTAATCAGTGAGTGGATCTGGTCATGCAGTTTTAAGAATGAACAGGGAAAAGATAAACATTTTTAAAAATCTTGAAAATCCTATACAGATTTTTTTTCTGTTAAAAAGCAAAAAAGAATCCACACAGAACCAGCATGTAACAGACTTGGGGGATAGAAATGGACTGACATTGGACTTACGAGAAGACGTGGAAGTTTAGATGTTAACAATATCCTGCATGCTTACTTCTGTTATCTGGCATTCAATGAATTGCTCCTTTAAGGAAACTGCTATTGATTGATTGACTGATGGACTGATAAATTAAACCCTCACACCACCACATCCCTGATGACACTAATGGAACCCATAAAACCAGAGAATGCTTTTGTGTTATGTCAAGTCAATTACTGTGAAGGAGGTAATGTAAACCTTTGTAAATTTCATTCTTTTGGACAATAATAAGTAATTTAATCATTGTTCTCTTCACTTCCAGAATTTTTTTTAAAAAACTGCACTTTTCAGGACTATTTGTAATTTGCAATTTATTCTGAGAAAACCTACACATGAGCTTTGGGCTTTTCTGCACAGAAAACATAATTTTGTGTACACAAATGTTATTTTCTTCACAGAAAAGTTATTTCATGCAGATAATATCATGATTTCTCTGCAGGAAATTTGCCTTCTGCCCAGAAAATATCACTGCTTTTTACAAAATGCACGTTCTTTGCAAAAATCCCCATGTGTATTTTTCATGCAAAAAAGTCTCAAATTGCAAAGATTTTCATCCTTCCAGGATTCTTTCCCAAAGGGTTTACCAACCCTCAGGAATCCAATTCTCAATATTTTTTCATCCTTACTGGGAAAGGATTTGTCATTAGATATTTAATGCCATATGAACATTGAGACAAGGGCAGATATTCCTTTGGTATATCACTTTCTAGGTGTCTCCTTGCCTGAACTAAAGGGCTTTGGAAGTAATGTTGATATCCTCCTAGCTGATTGTATTGGGTAGTTTCAACATTCTTTCAACATTCAACACTTCAATATGTTGAAGACCATTTTTAATTGTTGTGGCCCCAGACACTATTAACCCCTGTTTATTTATTTTTTTATAAATTTTTGTAAGTTTATATAGATTATTGTCTGCATTTCTTTCTTTTTAGATTTGCCTCACAAGCTCAAAACAGACAAACAAACAAACAAACAAACAAAGTGACCCAAATATATTCTAAAGAAAATAATGTAATATGAAAGCCGAAATCCATTCCCAAATGAGTACAGCCCTATAGATAATAATGGTCATTGATAGACTAAAATTCAGTTTAAATAAAATGTCCTCTCAAAGTTGACACACAGAGACATACAAAGACACAGTAGTTAGAAGATTGCCCTGCAAATAGTAAATATAGCTCTCTACAAAGCAATCAAGTGTTTTAAAAATATAAGTGTATTTGAAATTACTTTTCTGTCAGAGACAGATTCAGGTCAATAATGGACAAATAGCACTTTAAGCTTTAAGTGGAATATGTGAAATCAGCACATCCCACTGATTACACAGGATATGTTGACTGTACTTCCCCAGTGTAGTAATGTTGATTGTACTTCTCCAGTGTAGTGTAACTAGATTACATCCTTCTTTGCACATGGAGGTTCCAAATTGCCTTGTAGACACATATTCATAATATAGCCACAAATGTTGTTAGTATTATTAGATTATTTTCATCTTCCCAAAGTAAATCTGACAGGTCAGAGACTTTAGGAACTTTCCGAGGTCTTTAATTTGGCACTTTTCTTTTGAGTTAAGTCCACAAGCCCCATGAGCATGTAACAAAATCCCAATTAATGAATCTTTTTTTTAGTCTTCTTTTATACACTCAAATATCTCCTCATTCAAATGGAAAGAAAATTGAGTTCTTAAGAATGCTCTAATTGGCCTGAAACCTTTACGATAAACAACCAATGATACAATGATAAACTAAAGACTGTATAGGTAACGGGACACAATTGAATTCCAGTCTGTACTTTCAATATTCTGGTTAACTGCTGGATTTGGGGACAGATATCTTTTTTGGGTTCATTGCTGAAATCTGCTAGGGGCACCAGGCTTGGGAGTTTCTGTCTACTCAGCGATCTACTCAGCTATGCACTCAACAGCTGAAACCAAGATCAAAACAGATCATCTCCATTTGTAATATTAGCAACACTAACTGGTGTGGCTGTCACTGTGTTCATGTGTGTTTATTATTATTATGGAAAAATTTACAAACAAAACAAAACAAAACAAAAAAACAAAAAAACAAGTGGTCTCATCTACTCCATCCATGCAGATGTAGGAAAAGAGATTCCACCTAAACATTAGGAGGAACCTCCTGACAGGGCTATTCAATAGTGGAACACGTTGTCTCTGAGAGTGGTGGAATCTCCTTCCCTGGAGGTCTTTAAACAGAGGCTGGATGACCATCTGTTGGGGATGCTTTGATTGAGAGTTCCTGCATGGAGGGGGTTGGACTGGATGGCCTTTGTGGTTTCGTCTAACTCTACAATTATATGATTCTGTGATGCTGTATGTGTTAGCGATAAATCTTGAATTCAGGTAGTTAACGCAGGTACAGGATTACAGCTTTAATGCAAAATAAGACATTCTAAAGAAACTTTGGCCCTAAACAGACCAACACTTTGTGCCAGCCTGGGGTCAAAAGTAGGCCATTGTAGGGCTGGGTGTCCACACACACCGCGCCCTATTTTTGCCACCACTGTGCCATGTTGGCATGCACCCTTCCACACAGGGTGTACCATGATGATGCACGGGCATCAGAGTGCCTAAGTAGTGTTCTGTGGAAGGGGCATCATCATGGCGCGTGAGTGCATCTGTGATGCCTCCTTAAAAAAGCCGCCTAGAGTGGCTTCTTTTTTAGGGAGCGAGTTTGTGTCACAGCTTGTGGCTGCTGTGGCACTGACCAGGGGTAAAGATGGGTGACTTTTAGCCTCTTGTCTGTTGAACCCTTTTGACCAGAGTCTCCTCATTCATACTTGGAGATGAGTCTGCAAAAATTTAACAAAGGGGACCATCACAGGTGCTGCTTCTCTGCAACATCTTCCTAAGGAAGAGCTTAGAAAAATTAACTGTTTTGGACAATTCAGAATCCCAACTCCAAGAAAATAATTATTCCAGTCTCTGGTCTGGGATTGACCCTGATCTGATGAGCTTGTAGACCCATATGCGATCCATAGCTTTGTATTGCATGAGTTTGGATGAATATTTCAACATTACAAAATTATTTCCCTTTTATTATTTATTATTATTTCTTGTCTCTGCTTCATATTCAAAAAAACAAAAACAAAACCCTTTTCTAAATGTGGTAATAATTGTTTGGGGCACCACCCATCAGTAGTTTCTCTTGTACCACCTCCTTTGAAATGAATATGACTTGCAGTGATGCTGTTGTCATTCACTGATTCTGTTTACTTCACTACCTGATTGGGATTGCTAATTAAGAAGCCACATAGCCAGAACAGCATTTTCATGATGGGATGTTCCTAATCTTTGCAGCTTGTGTGCTTTAAACTTGGGAACATAGGAACACTGATTTTATGTTGCACTCAATAGTCTACAGATGTTGAGTTGTGACAACATCTCCCCTCCATCCATATCAAAAGTCCAAATCAAAAAAGAATGTCAGAACAAAAGAAGAACAATTTTGGATCAGATCAGATTTCAGAACCCTGCTGGTGTGTTACATCAATGTAGTAACACTGCTTAGTACAGGTTGAGTCTCCCTGATCCAAAATGTTTGTGACCACTGGTGTTTCGGCTATCTGTACCAATAGATTCAACCACCCACAGCTTGAACATATATATATAAATTTTCAAACACAAAGTTCATTTTACCATGAGGGACACCATTTTACTGAGCCAATGTATTTAACTAGACTTGAGATTCCATGGATTTATGTTTTATATACATTTTATACACATAGCTTGAAGGTAATTTTACACAATATTTCAGCCACAAATGAAAAAAGTGTTGGCTTTTGGAATATTTCAGGTTTTTGGATTACAGATAAGGGAGATTCTGTGGCTGTGAAAATAAATTAAAAAGAAGTCTGGTTTCTTCATGCTTCCCTTTCCACTGCAGCATGACCCTGGGAAGGTCCAACCACTAGTATCAAGTGACAACAGGATTCTGACCCAAGCATGTATCTCTTTAAGGATGGGAAAGAATTTTGTTTTAACCAAAGTTATTTATACATTTATCTAATCTGTGGTCTACAAAACTGTCAGTGAAAGTATAAATTTCTTGTGACTGGGAAGAAACCATAAGTGTCAGATTCTTTTTTCTTTCTTGTTTATTGTTAAATATAAATAAAAGACTGCAATGTAAAATGCATGTCTTTGGGGAAAATGCATAAAAACATGCTTTGGTTAACAGGGGAAAATGCAGTACAATAGGCATAAATCAAGAAAAATGCATACATGTGGAAACATCAGGAAAAGTGTCTACAAGAATATACAGGGTGTACCAGGCTCACTTCCTTCCACATTTCAAAGATATGGCCATATCATTCTGATCCAGATTAAAAAGGAAAAGGCAAGAGAGTGCGATTTAGCAACACCTTTAAACAAAATGATTTATTTCAATATAAGAGTATGAACCTTCATGGATTTCAGTCCCCTTCTGCCTGTGCACTGATAGGGCCCAATATAAACCTGCAGGTATTTAAGAAGATGATCGCACCATGTTTCCTCCTGTGCTAGGTGTGGGATGTAAATCTAAATAGACAGATTACCTGCACCCAGGCAATAGGAGTCTTGAACCCAGTCCAGGCTTCTTCTCAACCTTTTAATGAACAGGATTTTCTCATTCATTAAAAGGTGCAGGAGAAACCCTGATTGGGTATAGGATGCCTACTGCCTTGGCATGGGTGTGTGCAACAAAACCTGCCTAAGTTTGCATCCCATGTCTAGTATGGGTGTGGGAGGCAAGATAGTATGATAACCTCCTAAAAATAATTATACAGTTCTGAGGGGTGGGGTCAGAGTGTAATGGGGTGAAGATTGATCCAAATTGTGACAGTGAATATAAACCAATTGCATAAAATGATACATGTCTGTAAAGCAGCTGTCCTTTTATAGCAATACCAAGTACATTTCTACATTGCTTATCAATGCACTTAAGCATTCCCTAAGTAGTTTACAATATGTAAGCTAATTGTCCCCAACAAGCTGGGTACTCATTTTAGTGACCTTTAGAAGGAAGCAAGGCTGAGTGAACCCTGGAGCCCTGCCAGGGATGGAATTCACAACCTTTTAGCTGTCAATGGCTGCAGTACCGGCATAATACAACCACTGCACTACCAGGCCTCCCGAGAGGATCAGCCAGCGTAAAAGTGATTTTTTTTTTAAAATCCCTACATTTTATCAACATACACCACTTTTACTTTTTAGGTTCACATTGCCCAAAATAAATGTGTGTGTTGTGTGTTAACTGTCCATGAGTTGGCCCTGACTCATAGAGACCCTATGAATGAGACATCTCCAAGCCCCTTCACTGCTCTGCTTAAGTCCTGTAAATTCAGCCTCATGACATCCATGTGATGTGTGGTGGTCTTTCCCTCTTTCTGCTGTCGTCTATCTTCCCTAGCATTATTGTATTTTCGAGTGAGTCATGTCTTCTCATGATGTGGTCAAAATACAACAATCTCAATTTGGTCATCTTGGCTTCCATGGAGTATTCAGGCTTGGTGTGTTCAAGGATCCATTTGTTTTTTTCATCTGTCCACTGTATCCTTACAGTCATTACAGTTGTGTTTTAACTTTTCAAGTTTTGTTTTCAAGATTGTGTGGTTCAAGAACAAAATAGGTGAACAATATATTTCTACTCCATTGGGGTCTCAAGAGCACTAACAGGTAGAGGTTAGAACTCATGATTTGAGTTCTGGGAAATCCAGTTTTCCACAGCTGATGTACTGGCTGGTGGAAGATTTGGCTCCATTACCATAACCCCATGAAGACTCCATTCTCTATACAATGAAAGAAACCACTGAAAAGCCATACCACTCTTTAGAAAAACCATTGCCTTTCTATCAAAGTACATATTTTTTTCTCTTTTTTGAAATCTCATTTCCAGCCCTGCTTGTTCCTACAATCTCTGAGCTAGAAATGCCTTGAACTTTGAGTTCAGTTACTACAACCTCAGAGGAACTTGAATAGAACTGATAGAATTTTCAATATTTTGTCAGAAAGAAACAGAATTAATTCTTTTCTTGGGGAAGTTGCCAATTGATTTCAACATTCAGATTCTGGCATGCTTAATCAATCATCTTGTGAGCACTTCCATAGTTGTCGAAAAAGTAGCTATGGCCTCTGCCCTAAAGAAAAAGAAAGGAAAGAAATGCACTACTCAAGGACCAGAATATAAATTTGTCAAGAGTCACAAACATTTCCATTTGAATGCCTTGAAACCCAAGTTGTTAGAAAATGGAAGTGCTATTTACTCAACATTTATAAGCATAAACATATATAGCAAACTGTCAAATGTACAGCTAGGCCATTATGTGTTTAACAGCTTTAATTACTGAGTACTTCAAACATTTCTTATATTATGCCATCTGGTACGAAAGAGCTTTAATGAATTTATAAACTTAATGGAATATGTCCTGCACATTTGCAAGGCTTGATTTATTTATTTTTATTTTTTTATTTTTTGCTGGTCCCTAGTAGATGACAGATTTATCAACCCAAAGTTGGGGGGGGGGGGAGAGAGAGGGAGAGAGAGAGAGAGAGAGAGAGAACCTTTCAGTCTGTTGCTCTGGGTCATTAACGAGTCAACCAATTGTTAACTTTTGGTAATGATTGCTTAAATAATTGTGGATTGGGAAATATTAAACTTTATAACTCCAATATAACTTTTTCATGCAGTTTGAAGTAGCAGATATTTGTTCTAATGTCAGTTGTTCTTCTGACTTAAATCCCTTTAGAGAGCAAGAAAATCTGTTCCATGTATTTCTTGTTGTCAGTCTGGCTTTTCTCTTTTTTAAAGTATTAATCATGTTTTACAGCAACTATACTAAACAAATTGGTGACTTGTTTTTCAGTAGAAATTGCTGGTATAAAAATGAAAATAATTCTGCAGGTAAAAGAAAAATAATAATTCACAAAAAATGTATTTAAAACATATTTTGTTTAAATAAGTCAATTTCGGTGTTAATACTACTGTTGTTGCTTTTATCTGCCCTTGAACGGACCCCAGCTTATTGAGATCCTGTGGATGAGACATCTCCAAGATCCCCTGTTCTCCACTGCTCTTTTCACATCCTACAGGCTCAGGCTTGTGGTCTCTTCGGTTGAGTCTAACCATCTGGTATCTTTCTACTGCTCTTTACCTTTCTTAGCATCATTGATTTTTCTAATTACTTTTTCTAATGGCAGCCTCAGTTCTGTCTTTCTCTCTTCCAGGGAAAAGTCAGGCTTAATCTACTCAAGAATCCTTTGCATTTTGTTTTGTTTTTTTTGTCTTCTAAGCCATCCATGGTATCCTCAGCACTTTTCTCCAGACCCACATTTCAGGTGAGTTGATTTTATTTCTATTGTCATTCTTCACTTTCCAACACTCACATCCATACATGGTGATGGAGAATATGATGGCTTGAACAAGCTTCATTTTAGTGTTCAGAGTTATATCTTTACATTTTAGGATCTTGTCCAATTTTTTCATAGTTGCCCTTCCCAATCCTAGTCTTCTTCTAATTTCCTGAGTACAGTCACTGTTCTGATCAATATTTGAACCAAGATATGGGAACTCCTTGATTGTTTGTATTTTCTTATTATCTGGGATAGCAATAGCAAGTAATTTTATACCTCCTACCAATGTATTAAGTGGTTTACAAAGTGTAAGCTAATTGTCCCCAACAATCTGGGCACTCATTTTTGCAACCTACAGAAGGATGCTAAGCTGAGTCAACCCAGAGTCCCTGGCTGGTATTGAACTCATAACGTCATGGTTTGTGAGTGAGTGGCTGCAGTACAGGCATTTAACCACTGTGCCACCAGGGCTCCTTGTAGAACTCCCATGGTCATTATTTTTCTTTTGTTAATGTTCAACATTAAGCCTATCTTGGAGCTTTCCCCCTTGATCTTCTTTAATAATTACTCTAGGTCGTTGTTGGTCTCAGTTAGTAGTACTGTGTCATCAGTGTATTTTAGGTTGTTAATATTCCTTCCTCCAGTCTTCATTCCTCCTGTTTCTGAGTCTAATCAAGCTATAAACTAATGACTTGACTGTTGTATTTTGATCCCTATAACCTATCAGCAAATCCTACCTTCTTCTAAATACATGTAACTGTCATCTATTTTATTGTACATGTCCAGGAAAGCTGCCAACGCGTGGCTGATAAGATAATGAGTCCTGGACAAAACACAATTATAATAGAAACCAAAATACCAGTAATTGCTGGCCATTGTTAAATACAAAGTCCACAAGGCAAAAGGCAAGGCCAATGAGCGTTCCGAGGTCTAAGGTTTTCACAGACGGAGATTCCAAAGCCGTTCAGAAGGTCACAGGTATGAGAAGTCCAAAGTCAAGCTGAGAGTCAAAAGCTTTCGCCGGTAAACCAAGATAAGCTTTGACAAAAGTTTGTCTTCCCTGATCTCTTATATAGCCCCAGCTCCTCCCCTCACAGCTGTTTCAACTTGGCTTTCTCTAGCAATCTCAGAGAGTGTCTCAGCCCCACCCGATCTGCTCTTCTTTGAGCAAAGGAAGGGATTTCTGTCTCTTGCTCCTGTGTCTCTTCCAGGCCTGCAACCTCTGCTGGGGAAAGGCTTTCTTCTGAGGAAACCCTAGGCTGCTGAGGTAGGGGCTGTGCCTCATTGTGTCCTATAGAACTAGGTCCAGGTTCACCTAAGTCTCTAGGATCTGGCAGCACTATGCTAGGACCTGACTCAGCATATTCTTCCTCAGAATCCTCCATGTCCTCCACCTGGCTGTCCCTGACAGTAATATTGCTCCTGAAAGCAAAATAATGAATCAGATTCTAAGGGGAAAAATTACATTGGATTATGCAATTTTACCCATGTATAAGATTGTAATCGTCTTGAAGATATACACAGTTGTTACGTCTGAATATGTTCTTATATGATCATTGCAGAAGGAGGTATTTGGTGATTTCTTTATGCAACATGCCAACTCATGAAACCCATCTGGCAGCTGCTGGTGTCTCCATACAGCACATATAGTGAGTGGAGGACAACAGGAGCAGCAAGTGTTTGGTTGGATCTGTGCAGCTGAACATACACAGAAAATGACATCCGCCCAGATTTGTGGATGGCCCCCAGGAGGTCTGGGAAGATACTGTTTTCTTTGTTCATCTGTTTGTAGAAATGGAACCAGATGGTGCCTGGCTGTCCTTCCCCTACGTGTTAAAGGATAAGGTTTAGAGCCATGGGTGGTGTACTGGTTTGAGCACTGAACTACGACTCTGGAGATCAGGGTTTGAACCTCCACTAGGCCATGGAAACCCACTGGGTGACCTTGGGCAAGTTGAATTCTCTCAGTCTTGTAATAAGGCAATGGCAAAAAAATAAAAAAATAAAAAAATAAAAAAAATAAAAAAACCAAAACAACAACAACAACAACAACAAAACCTCTGAAGAAACTTGCCAGGAAAACCCCATGATAGGTGCACCTTAGGGTTGCCACAAGTTGGAAATGACTTGAAGGCACACCACGACAACAAGGGTTTGTGCTCTGTTACCTGCACAGGATGGTAAATGATGCAGAATCTTAGCCTTATCATAGCCTATGTGTGCAAGAATACAGAGCCTGTTTACCTGGAGTTCATTAGGGTCATCCTTGGTTGTGTAAAGAGCTCTGTGTGTGACATATACATGCGCACATACACAGAAAGAGAGAAGGAGAATTGCAGGAAGGGTATACAAATCAGCCATGAGAGTGTACGTTAACAATACAAGTCAGAGTCTCTAGAATTAGTGCTGTATTTCCATAGGAAAATAATGCAGCCCAAAGAGGGAGTGAGAGAGGAAGGGAGAAAAGAAAATCCCTTTGATATTCAGGAGGTAGTGAACCCAGCAAAGCATGTATGATCTTTTCCACTAGAAGAACCAAATTATGGCATGCTATTTCCTTGGTAACAGGCTGACAAATAAAATAAACACTGGTGAGTGTAATGAATGGTTGGCATATTATTCATCCCTGGATTAATGACCTTTTCTTTCAGACAACATGTTTTTATAGCAGAAGCATCACAGATAGCTTTTGTGTGCAATTACTATGATGTGGCTTGAAATGCTTCAAAATAATTAGCATTACATTTCATGTTATCCCATGATAATGTCCACCCACAAATATTAGCTAACCTATTATTGTAGTATGGCACTAGTTTTGCCCTCTCAGATGTACTCTGTTTATATCTGAAGAAGTTAATACAGAGAATTCATCCCAGGTAGAAAATATTTTTTAACAGTAACTAAACAACTTCAGCACAGAGGTGTCTCTTCAGCTCTAGCTATCAAACAGCTACATAAGATTTCCCTGTTGCAGTGCTCAAAGAAAAGAAAGACAAAGCTTGGTTTAAATCCTTTCCACCATTGTAATAGATTGTAGGAAGCATTCCTGAACAAATTGGGCACACAAACTAAATCTTGATTTCAGGGGCTGACTGTAGGTTTGTCATCACTGCTTCATATGTTTTCCCTACTCACAGCAACACTAATCATGTCTTCAGTACTTATAAATTAATATATGAGGTATAGGTGTGCACATGCACATATGCATGCACATGGACACACTCTGCTGGATAAGTTCTATGAATTTACCTAGGTAGCATGGAAAGATTTGTTGTTGTGTGCAATCTATAGTGACCCTAAAGTGAACTAAAGGTACCATGGAGTTTTCTTTCCAATATTTTATCAGAAGGGGTTTTCCATTGCTTTCCTCTAAGGCTGAGAAAGCATGACTTGCTCAAGGTTTCCTGGAGTACTCGTCCAACACTCAAACCATTACATCACCCTGGCTTATGCAAAGATATGTTTAGTATTCATGCTTCTCAGAAACTGGCTACTTGAGTGAGAGACAGGAATATCTCATAGAAGCATAGAGTTGGAAGAGACCACAAAGGCCATCCAGTCCAACCCCCTGCCATGCAGGAAATCACAATCAAAGTATCCCCGACAGATGGCCATCCAGCCTCTCTTTAAAGACCTCCAAGGAAGGAGACTCCACCACACACTCTCCTATGAACGGATAGCCGCAAACCTGACAAATCCTCTCCTCTCCCCCCATCTCTTTAGTCTCAAAAAGGGGAGGTTAACTGTAAATGTAGATGATACAGAATCCCCCCAGCCCCGTTTTCTGTGTTCTCTCTTCTGCCATGAACAGTCCTTATTTGCATTGGCAGTGAGCTGTGTCAACAGAACCAACAGTTGAATTTTGGTCAGTGTGAGATTACCAGAATTTGGCTGTATTCTTTCACCTGGAAGAAAAGCTATTTGATTTGTAAAATCTGATTGGTTAACTTGTTTGCTTTTGTTATGTTTCATTATTTTTTTTTATTTGAGCAGAGACTTGTAAGGGAGAATTGCAGTAATAATCAAACCCCCCCCCCCATCTTTGTTATTTTTATTGTTGCTTTTACTTCATGTGTCTTTCTTCTTCATTGGGCTTTCTTCTTTATCAGGCAAATTGGCAAGAAAAAAAGAAGAGCAAAACCAATGCTTACAATTGTAGGTGAGGGTGTGCTGTACCACTCTTGCAACTAGCAGTCATCTTCAGTATAAACCCATGTTCACAATTGAATGATTTTCCTGTTCCTACATTACCAGAGCAATATATGACTATTGTTCCACTTTATCTGAAACCACCATCCATGCCCAGGAACCCATCTTATGGCATAGACAACTTACATCCCACAGTTGTTGTGTTTTTTTTCTATATAGATATCATTACTCTCAAAAAGAGGAAAACAATGGGCTGAATAGTGGCCACATCAACCATCCAGAGCCTTTTCATACTATGCAATTTTAGTACTATAATTTTCCTTTAACTACCATGGCTGAGTCCTAGCAAATCCTGGGATTTGTAGTTTAGTTAAGCACAAGAGCTCTCTGGCTGAGAATTTTAAATACCCCTACCTCATCAGCAAATCTCATGATTCCATAGAATGGTTCCTTAACAGTTAAAGTGGAATCACAGGTCTTTAAAGGACCACTGATGCAGAAGTTTTTCAAGTGTAAATATATTGCTATAGTGTATAGTTCTCACACTGACTCAGGACTGACCTACTTAATCTGAAATACTATGTGTGCTGTGGGTGGGTAGGAAATTAACTGGGTTTGAACATTTAAAGACCACCCTCTGTATCCACAGATTCAACCATTCACGGTTTGAAAATATTCAAAAAATATAAATTCCAAAAACCAAAGCTTGATTTTGCTGTTTAATATAAGAGACATCATTTTTCTATGCCATTGCATTTAATGGGATATAAGCATCAATGGATTTTGCTATCCTCAGGGGATCCTCAACCATATCTCAGTGGATACCAAAGGCCCCACTGTACATGGATTTAGGCAATTCAGAGCCACCAGAGCAAAACGGAGTTATTTTGTTTCTCTTCCACCAGTCTCTCAATGTGGCTTTCAATGGTAATTAAAACATTAGAATACAAATATCAATAAACTATACCATTAAAAACAGTTAAAACAATTAAATAAGATGGGATTTGAAAGTCAAAGCGGGGAATCAAAATAATTTAAAAACATTTTAAAAAAACATTTTCATCATCTTTACAGACACATCTGTTGCGAAGACATGAAAGAGCATTCTTGCTGGGTGTTCCAAGGCTGTGTAACTCCCTTCTATGACTGCAGAAGAGTAGAGGAGGGATGGTCTAGCTTTTCATAGAAGGGAGTTACACTGCCTTGGAAAAGCTTCCTACTGAAGATCTCAATACTTGGTTAACAAAATTTTTGAGACTGTCTCAATAAAAACTGCATAAGGCTTAGGAATGCAGACCAAATACAATTTGTGGTTAGAAATCGATACATTTACAGGCTTGCCAGGCAGTCTCTATCATAAAAATGTATTTAAATGTATATATATTTGAAAAATGTACATGGAACAAATAGTAGTCATTTCTAGTCAAGGAACAAGAACAAGAACAAGAACAACAACAACAACATTTTATTTCCCACCTCTTCTCAAGGCTCAAGGTGGGGTACAAATGCAATTAAAAGCACAAAAACCCACAGTCAAATGACCTTATGACCATTAGAATCTATGTCTTAACTGCTAAGCCACCATGTCCCAATATCAGGGACATGATAACCACTAAGCCATCATGTCCCAATTTGAATAAACATTAAATTAAAAGCCAGAGGAGTGACTGTATAGCCTTGGATAACTCACTCTTATGTCACCCAACTTTCTGACAGATAATTTTGAGAATAAAATATAGTAAGAAGAATATAGTTTAACTCTCCCTCAGCCTTTGGCACGTAAGGAAAAACATAACAAAATATAAATAATCCTCTAATCTCACTCATCTCTACATTCTTATCTATCAGCCTCCTTTCTCCTCATTTATTTCCTACCACATTTATGATTTGCAGTAAGGATACTTGTTCTCCATTTCATTTCTGTTTCAGAACTACTGCCTTTGGGGGGGGGGGGGCATAATTTAATTTTCTCTGAAGATGCCAGCCACATCTGCTGGCAAAACATCAGGAATAAACTCTTCTAGAACATGGCCTCATAGCCAGAAAACACACACACAACCCAGTTTCCCCTAAAACAAGTCATCATCAGAAAATAAGACCTAGTAGAGGTTTTGCTGAATTGCTAAATATAAGGCCTCCCCCAAAAATAAGACCTAGCAAAGTTTTTGTTTGAAAGTATGCCCCCCCCCTTTTTGTCCAACAATAAATGTGAATTCTTCTTC
Organism: Urosaurus nigricauda; assembly: GCA_034509955.1. Lineage (NCBI taxonomy): Eukaryota > Metazoa > Chordata > Lepidosauria > Squamata > Phrynosomatidae > Urosaurus > Urosaurus nigricauda. The sequence continues at coordinate 197,775,729 of JAOEGL010000004.1, read as the reverse complement.
ATGGAAAAATAGGACATCCCCTAAAAATAAGACCTAGTGTATCTGTGGGAGCAAAAATTAATATAAGACACTGTCTTATTTTTGGGGAAACACGGTATGGATGCTGGCTGTGAAAGCCTTCAACTTGACATAATTTAGTTTTGTTTTTTCATGAATTTAGTTTTGCTATATTTTAATGAACTTTTTTCCATTTTAACTCTATATCCTACTGTCTTGAAATCCTCCCTTTCCTGGAATCAAGTATTATATTGTGCTTAATGTTTTGTTTTGTTTTTCTTAATGAATTTGGCTCTTCCTTAATCTTAATGCTGACTTCATTTAAGCTTGTTTCTGTGCTTGAGCTGGAGTGTCCAGAAGATACTGCAGGAAGGCTACAGTTTGATGGTCTCCAAAATCAGGAAGGATTGAAATGTTTGCTAAATTAATAATAATAATAATAATAGCAATAATAATAGTTGTTGTTGCTGAATGCTTTCAAATCACTTCTGACTTGTGGTGACTCTAACATGAACAGATCATGGGGTGTTTTTGGTGTTCTTGGCAAGATTTGTTCAGAGTGAGTTTGCCTTTACTTTCCTCTAAAGTTGCAAGAGTATTTTCTTGGCCCATGGAATTCCATGGAGTTCACCACTATACCATATTGGCAATAATAATAATAATAATAATAATAATAATAATAATAATAGGCAGTTAAAAAGGCCAATGTGATTCTAGGCTGCATCAATAGAAGTATAGTGTCTAGGTCAAGGGAAGTAATAGTGCCACTCTATTCTACTTTGTTGACAAGCTGCAGTGCATCCAAAGGAGGGTGACTAAATAGCTGAAAGGTCTGGAAACCATGCCATATGAGAAACAACTTTGGGAGCTGGGTATCTTTATCCTCAAGAAGAGAAGCTTAAGAGGTGATATGATAGCCCCATTTAATTATTTGAAGGGATGTCATATTGAGGATGGAGCAAGCTTGTTTTCTGCTGCTCCAGAGAATAGGATGAGGAACAATGGATGCAAGCTATAGGAAACAAGATTGCACCTCAATATTAAGAGGAACTTCCTGACAGTAAGTGCTGTTCAATGGTGGAACACACTGCCTCAGAGAGTAGTGCAGTCTTCTTCTTTAGAGGTCTTTAAACAGAGGCTGGATGGCCATCTGTCAGGGATGCTTTGATTGTGAATTCCTGCCTAGCAGGGGGTTAGACTTTTTTTTTGCTTATGGTATCATGTTTCTTTTTAACCCATTCATTCTTCTTGAGGCCAAAAGAGGAGTTTATTCACAGAGGTAAACCTTACCCTGAAGAAGCGAACAAGTCTTCAGTTATAATAGATAGTTTCAAAGCATTACAAATACAGGTGATTAAATAAATTGAGGCAGGCAAGCTGAGTTTCCTCTGACTTGCTTATGTTGGCATGAGCTTATTGGTAGCCTTCTCCACCCTTCCTAGTTACAACCAGACATCTGAATATAATGGTCCATGAAGCAATCAGGTTTCCCAGGCACTGTGTGGGTAATCTTCCATTCTGTTTTTAATACAGATAGAATAAATTCACTGGTCAGAATTTATATCCAAAGGACAATGCTGTCAAACCTTCTTCTCCATGGAAACATCAGTGAGCAACAGCTGCTAGCCTGAAACCCATATATACTTTTGTGTAGAGGTTAGCCTGCTTACCCTATGTAGAATGCATGATGATGACAGCTTATTCTACAATATGTCTGTGGTATTTAAGGTCCATTGTACTTTTTGTTGTTTTTACTACATCACACTATCCTTTAGTAAATAGGAACAAAATCTTCCATCAAAGAGGCATTCATAATCAATCCAACCCACCAGCTCTGCCCCCTCCCTATGAGAGCTTTCATCAGCCAGGAATTACATGCATTGGACAAGCATCACTTCACTTCCCAAAACAACATTTCTACATCCTCAGGTAAAATAAAATAAAACATGTGCATCAAACCTGGACAAGAGTCATTGTGGTTTTGCTTTGACCTTCAGTTCCCATCCAATTTCTGTAGTAATAGTTAACAGGGAGGCTTAGAGATAAACAGGAAAAAAGCACTATACCCTACAAAACAGTTGTCTTTATTTTTATTCCTTTTTTGCTATGAGATCTGAATTTAGTAATACTTTTCTTTTAAAAAAATATTTTCCCACTCTTTGGACAAAAAGGCTACCAGACAACTTATATAACATCAGTAACAAACAAGACAATCCCCACCTTTGGGTTTACAAACTAAGGAGCTTATTGCTTTGGCCAATAATCTAGTTTACCTCTTCCAGTTTCAATTCTGTATACTTTTTTTGTAGTCAGGGAGCTTCCGACTTAAAAAATTGGCCAGCTGAGTGAGGCTTTGACCTAGGAGCATCCCAGATCCAGAACTGAAGATGGAAGAGGTAAGACAGTTTATTGGCCAAAGTGATAAGCTTCTAAGGTTGTGTTCACACTGCAGAAATAAAGCAGTTTGACATCACTTTAACTGCCATCACTCAATCCAACAGAATCCTGGGATTTGTGGTTTGATGAGGCACTAGAGCTCTCCGACATACCACACTAAATATCTCAAAGATTATAAATCCCAGGATTCCACAGGATGGAGCCATGGCAGTTACATCATCGTTATTTTAAGTAATGGTCTGTTCTGTACTGGCAGACTTTATCATGAGAGTTACAGCCTGATTCTCTGTATGCTATTTATGTTAAGTATGTTTGCAGCCAGTGGGACTTTTCAGAAAGTATTATTTATATACTTAGTTATATTATATTAGTTATATTAGTTATATTCAGTAAGTATTATTTGTATAATTAGTTATCTCAAGGTGGCTAACCAAAAAACATTAAAAAAAATTAAACAGCTTAAAACAATAAAATAATTGAAATAAGCTAAAACATATTAAACATCATAATGGGTTAAAAACAGACTTAAAAGATTTTAAAGTTTTTAAAACTATATACAGTGGTATGTATTTGTGATGAATTAAAGAGATATGCATAGTGATGCAACATTATTACATTTGATTTTTTTTAAAAAAATAACAGTCTAAAGAACAAGCACATTATTTAAAGAAATGAAACCAATTGAAACACTTTTTAAAAAGTGTGTGGGGGGAGTGCAATTATTTTATTTCTAAATTTCAAGAATTGTATTTTCATGATTAATAAATGTAGAATTGTATAGTCAGGCCTAATCTCTAAGAGATGGGATTGGATCCTATAATCATATTAAATAAGCCATTTTACACAGCATCTTATTTCTTTAGTTTCTAAGAGACAGCATCTCCTACAGAAATTAATATGAATTATGTAGAGAAGCTTCGCTTGTCCAAACCAATTTCCTCTTGCAGTCTTCTTTTCTATTCCAAGCCCAGCCTACAGTCATAAGAGAGATATTAAAAACTCCAAAAGCTGCTCAGTTTTTAAGTGTTCAGGCACTAAAACAACATTTCATGGTCACATTCTATAGCATGAAAACAATCAGTGGTAGATTACATCAGCATATGCTGCTTTATAAACATTAAAAAAGAAGTTGGAATAAGCATCTGTAAAATAAGTACTCTAGGAAAAATACAACTTCTGTTAGGATTGACATAAATAATAGGCACACAGCATAGCAGAAAATCTAATAGTGTTTTTCATTCCCCCCCCCCCCCATGAATAAGGGCTAATAATATTGTCTTAAGACATTATTTGTTGTTGTTGGGGTGGTGTTTCTGGGAGAACTTCAGCCAAATTCGCTTTAGTTCTCCTATAGAGCTCTGAATGAACACTCATAAACCAATTCCAGGGATGTACCTGTACTTGTTTATATTACAGCAGATTCATGTCAGTAGAAGATTGGCCTGGGGGGACAACTATCATTTTCATTTTACATACTATAGTATCTTGACTCCACTTGATGAAAAATGATGTTTCAGTGGTGTTGGTATCCTCTTTATAAGCACCAGAATGACAACATAGCACAGATGAACTTGAAACAAATCATTGATCCATTTGCCACATTATGATGTACACTAAAATCCAGCTGCTATGAGGCTAACTTTTCAATCAAGACATTTTCTTTCTTTCTTATAGAAACATGCATCCTTTGCTCAGCATGACAGTTTGTTTTGTTCCTTGTCATTTTTTATGTTTTAGTGCTCGGCAGATCCATCCTACAGTACAGGTAAGACAGCTACTGATGCAATAGTGCTTATATTTCTATGTATTTGTGATGTCAAAATGATGTAAATAAATGGCAAAAACATCCAGTCCCAATACAGCATTTTGGCTACTGTGCTAGAAAATAAGCAGTGGTGAAAGACATCTTTTTGTTAGAACATTATTTTCCTTACTGCATTCTTTAAAATGTTCCCTTTCTGTGTCCCAGCCTGGATTTGTACAGTGCCTGCATGGCACAGCAATCTGCACTTGGGGTATGGAGTACTGGGTGGTGTATGTATCCTACACCCACACACACACCCACACACACACACACAGAGAGAGAGAGAGAGAGAGAGAGAGAGAGAGAAGCACATGGCAGCATTGTATGGAACATTGCCATAGATTATGGCTTGTCAGAGGTGTTGCAAATAGAGAATAATGAATCTTAATCTATCCAGAAAGTTTCACAGAGAAAGAAAGACAAAAACAGTAATAAGAAGTACAGACATATTTTCTTTAGACGCGACAAGCAGAGGCAAAGATTTTCGATATAAATTGAATGCTAAAAATAATGGTAAAGGATCTTACTTAAATGACAGGTATTGTGTGTTTATGATTATATTTGTACAAACAGTTAGTTACATACTACATTACAAAGGCAAATAATTCTACTTTTATCATATTTATATTTTAGAACATACTTATCTACAATTCTTAATGTATTGACATAGACCTGTATAATGCCGATATTAATTCGCTGATATTTTTCTTGCAAATTTTGATTAACTCTCTACATTACATTAAGTTAAAAATATACTTTAGGAATGAAGTTGCTAGGAATTCAGTAACTCTTGTTAGGGTGGGTGATTCTTTTTCTGTCACATTTAGTAAAATAGGAAGGCATAATGCCTCAGGAGAAGAAATATTAGAATTCTTATTGATGTTGATTAACAATGACTTACCAAGTTAAAGACTTTCAGTTATTAGTGTTCATTCTAGTGAATTGACTTCCCAATTTCTTACATTTAACATAGCATAATTAATTTTAAAAATTAAAGTCCCATGTTTTAAAAACAGTGTTACAGTGTGTCAGATTTTCAAGTACTCAAGCCTTGGAGAGCTTGGTAAGACTATATCCACACTGAAGAAATAATCCAGTTTGGAACCACCTTAAGTGCTATGGCTCAGTGCTATGGAGTTCTGAGAACTGTAGTTTGTTGTGGTACCAGAGCTCTCTGACAGAGAAGGCTAAATGACTTACAAAAGTATAGTTCACAAAATTCTGTAGCAGTGAGCCATGGCAACTGAAGTGGTTTCAAACTGGATTATTTCTGCAGTGTGGATATAGCCTCAGCCATAACTAGCATTTTTAATTATGACTGAAACCAGTAGGTCTGATAATTAGATTTAGCCCTTAGTCTTTTTCTCTTGACCAGAAAATATGGTTATGAAATAGTGGCAAATGCACAGGTCACCTATTTGTGGATTAGTCTATCTGTACATTAAATCATACATCTAAAAAATAAGAAAATGAGGATCCATTGCCAAACCAAAGTTCTAAACAAGGCCCTATCTATGAGACATTTGGAAGTAAAATGTGTAAACGTTAATTCAAATACCTCAGAGAGAAAAAAAACCCACATTGGCTTAGCCATGGCTGGGGGCTACAAAACTTGCTGTGGCACACTAATAAATACATCATGCAACAAAGATGGCTAGAGGCTTCTGTGTCAGCAGGACATTGCATTTGTTCCAGATTCTAGTCTGAAGCTTAAAAGAGCTACCCAAATTACTGAACCTATTTGGGGAATAGCATTCAGCACCTTGCAAAGCTCTATTAAGTTCCCACTAAAACCCAGAGCAGATTCATCACTCTACTGACATGGTAATCACCATTTGCCTCTGGCACAAAAATGGTCTAGAAACACTTCATATTTCCTCAGCTTTAGTCATGGATGCTTGTGAGTCTTAGATTTTGTATGTACTATTACAAAACATAAAGTACTTACTTATAAGGATTTCCTGTCCTATGATAAAGAGGGTATACTCAAAATAAGATCATTAGAGGAGTTAGTTGAAACAATGGGAACTAATATGCAATGGTTGAATTACCTGCAAATTAAAGAAAGATTTAAGGAGGATAATAAACTAATAGGTTTTGAGAAAGAAGAAAACAATTTAGACAAAATAATGTTGAATTTTGAACAAAAAAAAACCCAGTAAATAAACTATACAACATTTTATTGAAAAGAGATTTAGAAGAGGAAGAGATAAAAGAGTGTATGGTAAAATGGGCTCAGGAGTTGGGACATAACATAGATCTAGATAAATGGGAAAAAGCAAGAATTAAAACAAGTAAATTTACTGTCGCTCAAGCCCTAAAAGAAAATTATTTTAAAGTGGTAAATAGATGGTACCTGACTCCTTGCTCACTTAATAGAATATATAAACAAAATAATAATAACTGCTGGAGATCCCAAAAAGAAAGAGGGTCATATACACACATGTGGTGGAAATGCCCGATTATAGAGAAGTTTTGGATTAAGATTTATTCTGAAATAAAAATCATGTTAAATACAGAATTTGAAATGAATCCAGAACTGTACTTGCTAAATGTAACCTCAGTATTAAGTCTGGAAGGAGAAAGAAAATACTGGAGAATAGGACTATATTTAATAACAGCAGTTAGAATGTTAGTAGCAAAAAATTGGAAACCCACACATGTACCATCTACAGATGATTGGAAATACAAAATATTTGATATGAAAGAACTCGACAGATTAACAGCAATCTTAAATAGAAAAGATGTGGATAAATGGGACAAAGAATGGTCAGGAGTGACAAAGACTCTGATAAAGTCAACAAAATATCCAAAATAATCTTTATGAGAAAACCCAGTCAAGATTTATATAGAAATAATCACTTATTTGTATTTTTCCTTTACTGAGAAAGTTAAAGGTTAAATAGTTCTGTTTAAAAACTAGAGATACTTGTGTTTAGAGTTGCTCTTGTCTAATTTAATGCTTTTACATGTTTATAGATTTATTGATTATATATTACAATTATTGATGTCCTGTTTAATCTTGTTGTAATAATGAATTTTTAATAAAAAGTGCAAAAAATAAAAATAAAAATAAAAAACCCACATAAAGTATAAGTGTGAAGAGAGGAGTGGGCAGATTGGCTATTTAAAGGATTGTTATCTCACTGTACAAGCCCATTAGAGGCCCTTCTCTCTATCACTTTCCCAGGCTTGTTTAGTGGGAAGAAGGAAGAGGACCTTCTAAGTGGCTACTCCCAGACTTTTGAACTCCCTTCCCAGAAAGGCTAGGCTGGACCTATCCTTGCCCTCCTTGCAGTGACAGGTTGAAACATTTTTGTGCCACCAGGCCTTTACAGACTGTTGAAGTTGGATTTGTACTGCTGTGTGGTGGTGGTTTTGAATTTTTTAAGAGTCTGTAGAAAGTTTTTTTAAAAATAGTTTTAATGCATTTTAATATTTGTAATTGTTTCGATATATATTTAAATGTATATTTTATAGGGACATTTAACTTTTGTAATGTTTTAAATCTGCAGTGTTTTAAAATGTTGTTAGCTGCCTTGAGTCCCATTACTGGGAGCAAGACAGGATTTAAATAATGATAACAGCAGCAGCAGCAGCAGCAGCAGCAGCAGCAGTATTTGTTGTTTCCAAGCGAAGAAGGCATTATGGCCAACAATCCAGACTTGTAATAGCAATACGAAATATGGAATGAAGGGCACCATTTTCTGAATAAAGTTGTAAATATAGGTGCTTGACTAGTCCCTGTCAATTGGGGAAAGATCCCCAGCCTCCCTTCTCCCAGAAGAATACTATTCCTTGCAGTATGTCATTGAAGACTTCGATCAGTGAGGATTACTTTTAAACAGTAAGCTGCCTTTTATTACACACTGATGCACTAATAGTACTGTATCATCTTTTCTTGTCCTCAGGCAGCACTGGGGACTGAGAGCTATCTAGACATAAATTAGATGTGAAACTTAGCAAAGCTAAGCAGGGGGAATAAATGTAAGAGTCTGAACAGAAGATGGATGAGCCTGGCCATTCATAGCAGTTTCACTAAATGAGAAGAAGCATATGTATGTGTGTGTGTGTGACAGGGGTGTAGCTACAGAGCTAGCAAAATCAGGATTTGCTTCCCAATAAGAATGCTGCCCCCAAATGAAATGTTCTCTCAGTTCACAAAATTGCTACTATTGCAGAGTGTGAGTCAATGCAAATGTTTCACACTTAGCAGTCTTATATTTGTTCACATCCCTTTGGCAACTTGACCTGACCTGTTTCTTTGGAAGCCTAAACTATATTTCTTAATATTTCTTAACTGATTTTTTAATTATTGCAATGCTAGAAATTTGGAAAGTAAAGGAGAATTTATTTTGGAGTGGAAGAATTCTTACTGGGCGGGGTAGTGCCCTCATTTTGCCCACTCTAGCTACATTCCTGGTGTGTGCATGTGTGTATGTGCATACACTTCATATATCAAAGAACAATTAGGAGTATAAAGCTCAAGTTCATATGCTATAGGTAAGCCATGGTTTACTATTCATAGGTTCTTCCAAAGAAGTTCAAGTATGGCTGCAGGCAATGAAAGAAAATGAACAGGAATGAAATTAAAAACAACTTCTAATGTACCTATGCACTTAGGGAAGTAGATTTGTTCTGGTTCAGGTTATTATGTTTCCCAATAATACATATTAACTTAGTTGAACACTTTCTTGTGCATAACCCAATAAAGTGACAAGAAGTGAAAGAATAATTTCATGCCCTGATATCTTATTGATTATGTCAGTGATGTGTAACCAGTTCAGACTAAGCTTGTGGCAACACTATGTAAACTGTGCTGAGGAAATCACAAGGCTAGCAATGATTAGCAGTAGAAGAATACCAATTTGTACTTTTAAAATAAATAATTAAATTATATTATATTAAATTAAAATAAATGCCATTCATACAGTAATACAGTTACATGTTCACTGGATAATTTGATTAATGGTGTAATATTGTTGACTTATCCAGCTCCAAATGATATGTTTGCTATCAGCCAGTTGTAGATGTAAGACACCCACTGGCACTGCAGTAAACATGCATCCTGTATTGATGTTGGCATAAAAATGCCAACATATATGGAAAACAAAGTGATGGCCAACAGACTGGAAACAATGTACATCCCCATCCACAAAAAAAGGAGACACAAAAGATTGCAGGATCATAGGATTAATTTTCCACACAAACAAAATTCTGCCCAAAATTCTGTAACATTGACTCCTATCTTATATAGAGTGAGAAATCCCAGAAGTGCAAATGGTGTTCAGGAAAGTAAGATACACTAGGAACCACACTGTGAATGTACTGTGGTTAATGGACCAGACCAAAGAATTCCAGGGAAAAAACAAAAAACAAAACAGCATCTGATTTATAGGCTACCGCAAAGCTTTTCGAATGCATAGATCATGAAAAGCAGTTGACTGTTCTTAAAGAGATGTGTGGGCCACTAAATTTGATAGTCTTGATGACAAATCTGTAGTTAGAACAAGAGGCTATTGTTAGAACACAATATGGAGAAACAGAATGTTTCCTAGTTGGCAAAGGGGCCAGGTAAGGCTGCATTTTATCACTCTGTTGTTCAGTTTGTATGTAGAAAATATAATATGAAAAGCAGTTTTAGATTTAGAAGAAGGAAGGGTGAAGCTAGGAGGAAAGAACATCGATAATCTAAAATATGCGGATGACACCGTACCACTAGTAGAAAACATCGCAGACATGAAACAACCACTATGGACTGTCAAAAAAAGAAAGTGAAAAGGCAGGATTACTCCTGAACATAAAGAAAACAAAAATAATGACCACAGAGGATCTACATAAATTCAACACAGACAATAAGGAAATCAAAATGGATAAAGACACCAATCAGAATGGAGACTGCAGCCAGAAATCAGAAGACTAGGAATGGATAGGGCAGCCATGAAAGAACTAGACAAGATCTTGAAGTATAAAGACATATAACTTAACACTAAAGTAAGAATCACCCAAGCCATTGTATTCTCTATCACAATGTATGGATGTGAGAGTTGGGAGGGTGAAGAAGGTGAATATTATCAACTCATTTGAGATGTGGTGCTGGGGAAGAGTGGATGTCCAAAAAGACAAACAAATGGACAGAACAAGCTTGAAGTCTCTCTGGAAGCCAAGATAATCAAACTGAGGCTGTCATACTTTGGCCACTTTATGAGGAGACCTAAATCACTAGAAAAGGCAATAATGCTAGGAAAGATAGAAAATAGTTGAAATAGAGGAGGACCACATGCCAGATGGATAGTCTCAATCAGGGAGATCACAGCCCTGAATTTACAGAACTTAGGCAGAGCAGTGGAGGACGAGGGTCTTGGGATGTTTCATACACAGGCTGCTATGAGTTTGGGTCAACTTGTTAACAACAAAAACATTGACATAAGGGGCCAAGGCTCATTTATTTCTGAGCTAGGCCTCTTGGGAATTCACTGACTTCCTTTCTTCTCTTTTTGGCTTTTTTCTCTTCAAGATTGGCTGGGTATCCCTAACGAGTCTGAGTAGAAATTTTAGGCATGTTGGTATCTTAGTTGGATGAGTCATTCCGCTTATCCTACACATCTGTAGCCAGCAATTTGGCTCTTTGATTAATTCTGAAAGAAAGCCATGCCTTTTAGCACTACAAGATGGCTACCTTTAAGGAAATGTCATGGACATTCTTTCTTCACCAAATGATGCCCTAGGTTGCTTACTAAGGTGTGCTAACCTAATCACTCTTTCCAGTGCTCACTCCCTGTTCAGTGTAAAGGTAAAGGTATTCCCCATTGACAAGGTTGTCAAGTCGTGTCCAACTGTAGGGGGCAGTGCTCATCTCTGTTAATAAGCTGAAGAGCCAGCGTTGTCATAGACTACTCTGTGGACATGTGGTCAGCGTGATTGCACAAAATGCTCAATGAGGCTTTACAGACCGCCCAAAAAGGGGAGATAAAATGTGGCACCACCTTTTTTACTGTGTACCTTCGCCGCAGTAGTTAGATAGAGTGGTGAAGGAGCACAGTAAAAAAAGAGCACCCCTTCCCATGCAAAAAAGGGGAAAGGTGCCATTAGGCGTTTCTAGTGCGTCACAACTGCACAGCTCCGTCTAAACGCTGTGCAGCTGCGATGGCATCATGTACAGCGTTTAAATGATGCTACATAATGCCACCACACTCGTCACATGCTAGGGTTGCAGGATGTGTGGAAGCAATACCCTGAGGCAACCCTAGTGCATGACTGCAGGGCGCCTCAAAGGGACAGTCTGTACTGGCCCAATGTAACAACAGCAGAAAAAATGAGAGGGGCTTTATCTATTTTTTTTTCAAAAATCTCAATTTTAATAAAATTTACATTGTTATTATTATTATCGACATTTCTATTCCATCTTTCTACAAAAAAGCTTACGTTCAAGGCATCTAACAATATCATTAAAGACTGAACAATTTAACCATTAAAATCAATACTGTAAAAGTATTTAACCAATAAAAATACTAAATTCAATAGAATCATAGAATCATAGGCCCGATCTAGATGGGCAAAAAGAAGTGCTTTAAGGGCTAAAAAGTCCTCATCTAGGGTTAGGGAGGGTGTAGCATCTACACCGTCCCTAGGCCTAAAGTGCATGGACGCCGCCATTTAAAGATGGCGGCGTCCATACGGACATGCCGGAAGAGCGTCATCGTGTGTGCAGCGTTTAGATTCGCTGTGCGCATAATGACGCTCTAGCGCCGCGGGAGGGCGGCAATCGCGTCCTTCCCGCGGCGCAAAAAAAGAGCTCCAAAACGGAGCTCTTTTTTTGCGTCAGGTCTTTGATGCAGCTTAGATAGCCGTGGCAAGGACCCAGGGAGAAAGGGGCCGCAGCAGCGGCCCCTTTCTCCCTTCATCCTCGTCAAGGGAGTGAGTGCCCAGAGTGCCTGCTGCACCCCGCTTGGAGGCCGCAGGGAACCGGCAGTTTGCCGCTTTCCCACAGCCTCCAAAAGCGGCAGGATGAGGCCTCTGGGGCTGCCCGTGCGGCAGCCTCAGTGTCATCCCACTGCTTAAAGGGGCGAGTACAGACCACCCCTTTTGGGCGGTCTAGAAAGCCCCTTTGAGTTGGAAGGGACCACAAGGGCCATCCAGTCCAACCCCCCTGCCATGCAGGAACTCCCAATCAAAGGATACCCAACAGATGGCCATCCAGCCTCTGCTTAAAAACCTCCAAGGAAGGCGACTCCACCACTTTCCAAGGGAGTGTGTTCCACTGTCGAACAGCCCTTACTGTCAGGAAGTTCTTCCTAATGTTGAGGTGGAATATCTTTTCCTGGAGCTTGCATCCATTGTTCTGGGTCCTGTTCTCTGGAGCAGCAGAAAACAAGCTTGCTCCCTCCTCAATGTGACATCCCTTCAAATATTTAAAGAGGGCTATCATATCACCTCTTAACCTTCTCTTCTTCAGGCTAAACATTCCCAGCTCCCTAAGTCATTCCTCATAGGGCATGGTTTCCAGACCCTTCACTATTTTAGTTGCCCTCCTTTGGACCCGCTCCAGTTTCTCCACATCCTTTTTGAATTGTGGTGCCCAGAACTGGACACAGTTTTCCAGGTGGGGCCTGACCAAAGCAGAATAGAGTGGCACTATTACTTCCCTTGATCTAGACACTATACTTCTATTGATGCAGCCTAAAATAGCATTGGCCTTTTTAGCTGCTGCATCGCACTGTTGACTCATGTTCAGCTTATGGTCTACTTGGACTCCTAGATCCTTTTCACATGTAGTCTCATTCAGCCAGATGTCCCCCATTTTAGATCTGTGCATTTCATTTTTCCTCCCTAAGTGCAGAACCTTACATTTCTCTGTGTTGAATTTCATTTTGTTAGCATTGGTCCAGCTTTCTAGTCTATTCAGGTCATTTTGAATGTTGATCCTGTCCTCTGGGGTATTAGCTACTCCTCCTAATTTGGTGTCATCTGCAAATTTGATAACTAGGCTCTCAGTACTGTCATCCAAGTCATTAATAAATATATTGAATAGCACTGGGCCCAAGTCAGAACCCTGTGGCACCCCACTGGTCACTTCTCTCCAGGATTAAAAGGAACCATTGTTGAGCACCCTTTGGGTGCGGCCGGTCAACCAGTTACAAATCCATGTAATGGTTACCTTGTCTATTACTATTACTATTACTGATACACAATAAATATATATTAACATAAGGCTTTCCTAGCATTCTTTAGATTTTGCTGCATTTGTATTGAAGAACTGCTACTTGTTACAGAAGAAAATTCTCCCTGTACATTACAAAGAGGATGTAGACATTTGTCTGTGTTTACTCAGATGGAAAAGCTTCACAAAGGGTGTGATAATAAGGCAGGCTGACACACTTGAGTTTCCATGGGAACATATGACCATTCACAACTATCCTCATCTCTGACAGAAATGATGTTATGCTCATCTTTCTTGAGTCATAGGCAAAGGTGTGTGTCCATGGAAACCTGAGAAGGGAAACATGAAATGACAAAGTGAGTAAAATCCCTCTTAGCAATACAAGCAGAACATGGACATGTTTCTTATCAACTTTCTGTCTCTTGTCTGTGAAAAACTATGCAATGAACAAAAAAACCTAACCACAAAAAATAAATAAAATAAATTTCATGCTATGTAATATCCTTTCCTCTTTCCTCCTTATTTTGAAAAGATTCAATTCTCTCTTTGGCTGCATCTGCACTGTAGAAATAATTCCGTTTGTCACCACTTTAACTGCCATGGTTCAATGCTATGGAATTCTGCAAGAACAGTAGGGAAAATATGCCAAAATTACATTTCTGGTTTGATAATTTTTATTAATGACTTTATGGGGCTGAACATGACCACTGTTATTAATTTTTAAAACATTGTTCTGGCACACAAAGGATATCCAGGGATCAATTTAAAAGAGAGAATCACACTGACTGAAATGATTCTATTTTAAGCTCTAATGTTGAATGCTGATGATACGCAGCTCTGCTGATGATACCCAGTTCTCTCAATCTCTCTCTCTGTCTCTCTCAGTTGATGCCAATGAAGCTGTGGCCTGGATGTACTGAAAGCTAGTGCTATTAAACTAACATGGATGAAATATATGCCACATAAATATAGTAGTAACAACAACAACAACAACAACAACAACTTTATTTTTGTATCCTGCATTTCTGCCTGGGCAATCAAGGCGGCTTACATGGAATAAAATAGATTTGAATAAAACTTTATCTGGATAAAAAGACTTTATGCTGTTCTTTTTTGTAGGGGAAAAATAAATGGTGAATCTCTGGGGAAGTGAGAATGGTTCTTTACGACTATTTGAAAACATGGGGTGGGGGCATAAAACAGCTTCTCCTCAGAATTTCCCAACACTCAATAAGCCCCTTTTCCATTTTTCTTCCCAAGTTTTCAAATATTATTTTCTTTCCTATGCAAGATTAAGCTCCAGGATCAAACATGGAAAATGACCATATTCAATGACTCAATATTATGTTTAATATGAAGTCTGAAACTATATGTCTTTTTTAATTGGAGGTCTACATGATAACAGTTATTATCAAGATGAACACATGTGGACAGGGGAGTTTCCTCCCCAGCTGTGGCCTCCTCCGATTCAAACATTCTTAGCCACATGGGGAGGGACTTGAGGCCGAGGAGAGAAGGAATGAACCCCCTCTTCCTTGATAAGACCCTTACTTCACCACTTCTAATTCATCAAACACAAAGGAAAAGACATAGCTGCAGACTATTAAATCAAATGTAGGATGTTCCTAGCTCTGCTCCCTTGTGTTCTATTAACACAATTTAAAATTAAACAAAATCTGATGTTGCAGTATTTCATTTTTCTTCCTTCTTAGCATCCTTTAAGTCAGGGAGAGGAAATGTGTGCTTTGCATGTATTGTTGGACTGAAACTCTCAACTTGCCTTTACATTTACAGTGCTGGATAGGGCCTCTGGGAATACAGACTGGCAACATTTGGAGGTTACATGTTCCTTTCCTTTAAGTTATTATTTTACATGTTCTTAATATCCCTTTTCATAGTGCATGAAGCAGCTCTCATGAGTAACACTGATTGAAAACTGCATGTTATTAAGAACTTACATATCCTGTCAGTTTCACACAAGTCAGATTTAATGACAACCTGCTTATGTTCATCAGTCAATTGATCTAATTTGTCAGTTAAAGAAAGGAAGCATAGGCTGAAAAACCCTTCGTGGCTAGCGATCTGAAGAGATTGCATTAAAAATGGAATTGCCACTAATGAACATTTTCATTGATTAAAGAATCATTTCAGCTTTTGACAAGTTCACAAATGAATGCATCTTCAAATTAGTTTTTTTGCTGACAATTGGTTGAAGGGTAGAACATTGTTCATTTCAAAACATGTTCCAGATTTTTCAAATGCTTTCTTTCGATAAATACAGAAACACTATACATGCTGTTGGAGGTGGAAAGGAAGAAGCGAAATACACTATTTTTAAGTTAAGTTCTCATAAAGTTGATCAGAATTTTCCTCCAATACCAACATATTGTCTGATACCCTATACACTTTTAGTATAGGCAAAATTTTTTTACTAACATCATTATGCTGGATCTCACAGCTGCACAATCAATTATCTAACAAACGCCACAGTCTTTAGCTTATCTATTATGAAATGACTGATTATTCTCCTTCCTCCAAATCAGAAGTGTGTGAGAGGATTGTGCATGTGTTTGGAGATGTGCTAAAGTCCCCACTGTACATTTGAGAAAGCACAACTACTTGCACAACTATTTTTACATTACCTTAGGGGCAAAAGAGATGGGCAGGAAAAAGTGGCTTGAAGCTGCCTTTTCCAAAGTCATTTTGAAACTCCACCAACCCCACCACCAGCTCCCAAGGCAGCTGGAGTGCTCCTGTCATGACCACATGACATGACTTCAAGCCAGGAAGAAGCAGAAAAAAACCCTGCTACTTTTTGAAATGGTTTTTCTCTGCATAAGGTGCCTAGAGGGCACTTTCCTGCTGGCTTCAAGACATGTGTCATCTACATGCCATGCCTTCAAGCCAGCCTGAAAGCACCTCTTTTTGTCTGTCTGTTTAGCCTCTAGTGCCCCAAAGAACTCCTTTCATTTAATTTTCCTTTGTTCGCAGACTGATTGGGTGTTGCTTGTGGTATTTTCAGGCATTACATACCTAATGAAATGAGTCTTGTATTTAGGGTATGCCATATCTATGCTTTCTTGCCATGGCAATACTGCAAATATAATATTGGGCCCATACAGACCGACCCTGTGAGGCACCCCCATCACGTGATAGGTTTTCCTCAGGGTGGAGCTTCTACATGCCCCACAACCCTAGCATGTGACAGGGGCGTCATCACTATACAGCGCTGTGCAGCTGCGATGTTGCAAAGGTGCCCTATGGCACCTTTTACTTTTATTGTGTTGCAACTGCAATGCAAAAAAGAAGCTGGGTTTCCCTTTTTGGGTGGTCTGTAAAACCCCATTGGCTTTCATACACAGTTCTAAAGGAAGCTAAATTCAGGATTGTATGAAAATGGTACAGTTTTCATATCTAGTGCTGTATGAACATGTTTCCTACTGCATTCTTCTTTGTTTAAAGCTTGATATCCACCAACCAAGGCTACAGATTTATTTAGGGGCAGGTTGTAGTTCCAGTTTTCCAATGATATACAGCAGATGTTTTGAGTCCTCTCTCCCTTTATTCTTTGACCTAATTTTAAGACTACATTCATGTGGGACTCAAAACTGTCCTGCTATCTATCCTTGCATGTTGTTTAGAAGCATGTAATCCTATCAACTGAGCTATACAGAGTATCTGTAACTCTGAAATTTATTGAGATTGCTGTCTGATAAATCTCCTGCACAAGCCTGGAGGAGAGTGGGAAAAGAAGTTTAAATATCCTGATATAAAAATTACCAAAATATAATTATGCATTTAATTATTAAAATAATAGTTTGGCAAATATTGTCTTTGTTACAAGGATCATCTTCCTTTTAATGTAAAAAAACGTTCAAATTCAATGAGGAATGCTCATATGAATGATTTTGGAATGGAGTTCATTGACTTAAATTACACAGGTCAGTTTAGATCACTGGTGTTCCTCCTCCTCCTCCTCCTCCTCCCTCCTCCTCCTCCCTCCTCCTCCTCCTCCTCTTCCTGTAACCTATTAAAAAAGTGAAAACCCTTATTTCTTGTGGAAACAGAAAAAAATCATTTATTTTTTTTTTTATTTTAAAAGATGTTGCCAAAGATAAGGGAATCAATAAATGACAAGTATGCAAAAATAAATAAAAAATAAAGAAATATAAAGAAAAAATCCATGGCATAATAGAAAGTAGAGTAGGTGCTTTCTTCTTCTTATTTCCAAATACTTAAAAAGCAGTATGACAATATTAAGCATTAAATTGTGATTTAAGCACCATACACTTTCTTTAAAAAAAGCAAATAACATAGATGCCCCAGTACAAATGCACATGTGCTTGATGTAACCAATAGAGACAGGAAGAGGTCATTTTGTATGTCAAGCTCAAGCAAACTTTCCTAACAGTTGTCAGCATAGGTGTTAGAAAACTGACATGCTCATTTATACCGTATTAACATCTGTTGCCACAGTACTCAGCAGCAGCAAAAAATAAAAGTAAATAAAGACACTGCAAGAACCTCTGTGATTATATGTGACATCTTGGAAAATATTTGTCAATTTCAGACATTGCCCTGCACAGAGTATGCATTTCATTGATGAGAAGTGATATATTGCAAAGCTAAGGATGAAGGCATGGGCAAAGGAAGGGACACAAATGTACTGAAATAGAGGCTATTACTATATCCTATCCTATCCATGTACATATTCTCCCTTCTTACTGATGGCTGCTCAGGGGTGTTCACAACGATATAAACTGTGCCATTGACAATATCCAGATTTACTTATTAATTTCCTGAAAACATATGCAGCGATAGCTGTGTTGACCATGTAGCAAAGCACAGTAACATCCAAAATCTACAAAACAGTGATACCTTTATTGGATCCACCAAAATGTACAAAATACATGTTGCACACTTTCAAAATTCACTTGACTTCATGTCTGGTAAAGATGTTAAAAATCATACAGGAGGAAAAAAAAATATACAGGAGGAAAAATTATATAGGAGGGGGAAAAAAATAAGGTGATGTTAGTCTCAGTTCTGGTGGTACTAAAAGGATATTCATTACAGGCAGGCCCTTCCTTTTTCTGTCCATGTGGGTACTTCATGATTTTTTTTTAAAGTTCCATTAGCAAGACAAAAAGAGGTGCCTGTCTTGAAAGTATAGCAGGATGCTAGGATCTTGGATTTGGTTTCACTAACCTTGTGCTGGTAGCCAGATATTATCAATCAGGGCAATTCTTTTAAAATTAATTTATATCATACCTTTCCCCTTATACAGGATCTTTTTTGTTTAAAGAAAGAATGAGGATGAAAAAGAAACTGGCTTTATTTTATTTCACAAGGTTGTCTATACAGTAAATGGAACTCTCCATTTAAAATCATTTCCAGATATGAATACTATCAATTTTAAAATATACGTAGCTAAACAAATTATGAACTGGCTTCAAGGGACGAAAGGTATATTTTTGTATGCTTAAGGATAGTTTTTCATGTGATAATGGATGCATGCTGGAATGTTTGTTTATTTAGCCAGCAGGTTTTATGGTTATGGAGGAATGAGGATTTCACACTTGAGCAACATTTTTCTTTAAAGGATGCATGCTTTCTCTATGTCAGAAAATCAAAGTGATAGAATAAAACTTTTATACTCAGTGTGCAGTCTCCACTTCCCCACTGTATGCCTCTGATACAGTTTACCACTGAATTAAGCAGAAGATAGGATTTATTCTTCCAGCCTAATATTTCCTGTCAGTCAGTAGGATGGAGAGTTGTAAAACCTAGCTTTATAATGTCTTTACATCTGTGCAGAGTGTATTGTGCTTAAGGCGCTGATATGCTCATGTGATACTTATTAATTACATGGGCCAAATTCAATGAAGATGCATATATGCCTGTTATGATTGATTATGCTTGTAATTTGATTGATTTATCACCTGTTTATGATGGATTTATTGTATGCTTTATGATTGATTGATCATAGAATTATGATTGACCCAATTATAATTGAGTTGTGTATATCTTGTGATTGATTTATGATTACATTTATGATTGCATGTGTGATTGATTTATGATGGCATTCATAATGGATTTATCTTGGATTTATGACCCCTGTATAAGCATTTAAGTTGTGGCCATCTTTTAACCCAACAAAAGATGTCTGGACCCTGATCTGTCCTGGTGCAATTGGTTTTGGCCCTGTCCACTAATGGAACACTGCTCCTTACAGGATAAAGAATCCATTCTTCTGACTTCTTTCCTTTCTAGTCATATTATCAGTTTTAGGATCAGACTGCTGCTGTAGGATCAGGACCAGTAAAAGACAGCAGGCTCACAACTCATTTAATGAGATGTTTAGCGGTTAAGAGATAACACAGATTTATGATTCATTCACAAAGTGCTGGATAAATTTCAGGGACCAAAACTGGGACATGTGTGGCCAAGCAACATCAGAATGCAATCAAGATGGCAGAAGTTATTAATGAGGAAGGCTAAGTCTAAAGAGGCTCCAGCAGTTTGCTTTTGCCAAAGCCTACTGGGAAGGGCCAAATCCTGCCCCTTCTCTCCTCCTCTCCACTGAATTAACTGAGTGCAAACTAATTTATAGTGTTAAATAAATAAAACATGATGATGATGATGATGATGATGATGATAATGTAGTTTAAACTCACTTTGCAACATTTGAAGTGAACTGAGGCTAAAGGGGGAAGTGGGAGGAGGAGAGAAAAACTGGGACATTTTCAAAGCAGCGGAAAAAATAGGAAGGTGAAGGATTAGTTAGGAGTGTCCCTCGCAACTCAAGACATTTGGAGTAGAATCAAAGAATCATAGAATTGTAGACCACAAAGGCCATCCAGTCCAACCGCCTGCCATGCAGGAAATCATAATCAAAACATCTTCGACAGATGGCCATCCAGCCTCTCTTTAAAGACTTCCAAGGAAGGAGACCACACCATGCTCTGAGGGAGTGTGTTCCACTGTCAAACAACTCTTACCGTCAGAAAGTTCCTGCTAATCTTGAGGTGTAATCTCTGTTCCTGGAACTTGCCTCCACTGTTCTGTGTTCTAGTCTCTGGAGCAGCAGAAAACAAGCTTGCTCCATCCTCAGTGTGGCACCTCTTCAAATACTTAAAGAGGGCTATCATACCACCCCTTAAACGTCTCTTCTCCAGGCTAAACATACCCAGCTCCCTAAGTCTTTTCTCATAATGCATGGTTTCCAGACCCTTCATCATTTTAGTTACCCTCCTCTGGACACACTCCAATTGGTCAACATCCTTTTTGAACTGCGGTGCCCAGAACTGGATACAGCATTCCAGGTGAGGCCTGGCCAAAGCAGAATACAGTGGCACTACTACTTCCCTTGAGCTAGATACTATACTTCTATTGATGCAGCCTAGAATTGCATTGGCCATTTTAGCTGCCGCATCACACTGTTGACTCATATTCAACTTGTGGTCTACTAGACCTCCTAGGTCCCTTTCACATGTAGTCTCATTGACTCAGGTGTCCCCCCATCCTATATCTATGAATCTCTCTCTCTCTCTCTCTCTCTCTCTTTTTTTTTTTTTTTACCCTAAGTGCAGTACCTTACATTTCTCTGTGTTGAAATTCATTTTGTTAGCTTTGGCCCAGCTTTCTAATCTATTAAGGTCATTTTGAATTTTGATCTTGCCCTCTGGGGTATTTGCTCCTAATTTGGTGTCATCTGCAAATTTGATAAGCATGCCACCTATTCTTTAATCTAAGTCATTGATAAAAATGTTGAATAGCACTGGGTCCAGAACAGAACTCTGTGGAACCCCACGGGTCATGTAACTCCCAGATGAAGCGCAGCCATTGCTGGGCATCCTTTGGTTCTGGCTGGTCAACCAAGTATAAATTCATTTAAGAGTTGCCTTATCTACTCCACATTTTACAAGCTTGTTTGCAAGAATGTCATGGGAAACCTTGTTCAAGGCCTTACTGAAATCATGGTATGCAATATCCATAGAATTCCCTTCATCTACTAAGCTGTTAATTTTATTAAAAAAGAGGGTTTGGATTAGTCTGGCATGACTTGCTTCTCAGAAAACCATGTTGACTTTTTGTGATTATGGCATTCCCTTCTAAATGTTCACATACTCTCTGTTTAATTATTTGCTCCAGAATATTTCCTGGTAGTGTGTGGGGTAAATGTAACATATATCTATATTTTCCCTCCAGTAAAAATAATAATTAAGAAATCAGTATTTTTTCTGAATAAAAGTGGTACCTGCAGGGGGTGCTGCCTATGGGTCCTTTATGGGCAATTAGTTAGCCATAGTGTGTTCACTGGTCTGATCTGACATGAATGTTCTTATAGTATGTGTATACGTATATTTATGGACTGGCCATTTAGGGATGTGAATGGGTATGATGTGATGTAGCACTTAGACTGTAGCATTGGGATTTTTGAGATCTAAGTTCTAGATCAGTGATGACAAACCTTTTAGGGGCCCAGTGCCCAGACTCAAAGCTGTTCTGATTCTGAGTGCTGGGGGCAGAACCTCTGGGAAGATCGGGATTTCTGAGGTTGGGACTTCTACCTTCCAGGGGTGGGACTTATGGGGGTGGGACTTCCCCAGAGACAGATAAACTCCTACAATGATGGGGGAGGGGAAGAAGAGGAACAGGTGTGTACCTGTTCCTCTTCTTCCACCCACCACCTCGTGGGACTTTAGCTGTCTCCGGGGAGGCAGATGAAGGCCTGAGAGGGCAGAGGGGAAGAGGAGGAACATGTGCATCTCAGTTCCTCCTCTTTCTCCACCCTCCTGAGCCTTTAGATGTCTCCAGAGGGCCTTTAGATGTCTCCACATGCAATCCAAAATGGCTTTGTTTGCCAGAGAAGGCACACATGCCATAGGTTCACTATCTTGGTTTTAGACCATGTTGATCCACTGGAAAATTTAGAGTCATTTAAAGGCTCTCACTTTGACCTACTTTACAGCTTTTGTGGTGGTGAGGAAATGGGAAGACAACCCATGTACAGTCAGCACACTATGCCCACAGATTCTTTATCCATGGATTCAGCTTGATTTTTATTTTATTTTTATTTTTATTTTTTTGCCATTTTATATAAGAGACACTATTTTACTGTGCCATTGTATTTAATGGCACTTGAGCATCCACAGATTTTGGTATGCATAGGGAGTCCTGGACATAAATCCCAGTGAATACCAAGAGCCCACTGTATATTGCCTTGAGCTAACTACAGGAATGACAGAGTATGCATGTAACACACATAGACACATTCATTAATTTTAAAAAAGACACCAGGGATGTCATAAAATAGGGTTACATTACTGAAATACTCAAACTTTTTACAGAAAAGAAGAAAATCCTATTCATCTTCCTATCTACCCTTGAGGTTACTATCAGTGCATCCACACTGCAGAAATTATGTAGGCTGACACCATTTAACTGTAATGGCTGAATGCTATATAATTCTGAGAATTATACTTTTGTGAAACATTTAGTATTCTCAGAGAGTTCTAGTACTACCAGAAACTACAATTCCTGGAAATCCATAACATTGAGCCATGGTAGTTAGAGTGGTGTCACCCTAGATTATTTCTGCAGTGCAGCTGCAGCCCCAGTGACATGCCAATCTGCATTTAAGACAGTCTTCACCCTCCTGCATCTTGCTTTGATCTCTCATACACAGTAACAATTTGCTGTATTCAATCAAGGCAATAAATTGGATAGATTGCCTTGATAAATGTTTCAGTTCTGACCATAACTTCAACACAGTGACGATATTCACAGAAGATTAAAATGTTCTGTACAAGGATAGTTTTCATCATTTGTTTAATGATTACAGTTGCCCTGTTTCTCTTGAATGTCTGTTTGCAAAAGCATTCTCCAGTGTGTAGGAATAGGATTGAAATACACCACTGTTATACACATGAAGTTCTGGAAAATCTGAATGTGACTGGAAATAGCAATTTTAGAAGATGAACATAAGACAACTGTAAACTTTCTGCAGTGTGACGCACTGTGCGGTGCTATAATGCATGAAAGATATGAGACAGATGCTGTCCCTTGAAAGTGATCACTTACATTCTCCATAATAGCAGTCCATCTTGGCACTACAATCTAAACAAATTTGCTAGGAAATATATACTGTTTCATACATACAAGCTACAATTCTTGCAAATATGGATTTTATGATAATTTTATTTATATATTGTCTAAATTATTCCATATGAGAGAGAGATATGCATTGCATGCTATATAATAAATTAAAGCAATTCTAAAAAATGCAACAAAAGCAAATACATCTATAAAATTACATGCTATCAGTGAAATTATTTGAGAAATCAGTTTCATTGAAGGAAAATTTTTCTTCATAGATGTCTCCCAAATGTCCACAGGCAATTTGTGGAATATAATACGCTCTCCATATTCAAGGATTTTTTTATCCACAGATTCAAGCATCCACTGTTTGAAAATATTAAAAAAACACATACACCATAAATTCCAAAGAACAAACCTTGATTTTGTCATCTTATACCATTTTACTATGTCATCTTATACCATATTACTATGACATTGTATTTAATGGGACTTAAGCATCCACAGATTTTGGTATCCACGGGGGATCCTGAAAATAAACCCCAGCAGATACCTAGTGCCTACAGGGAAACAGCATTGGAACTTGATAATAGAATCACAGAATAATAGAATCACATAGTTGGAACAAACCAAAAGAACCATCCAGTCCAACCCCCTGCCATGCAGGAACTAACAGTCGAAGCACCCCTGACCATACAGCCTCTGTTTAAACAACTCCAAAGAAGGAGACTCCACCACAGTATGAGGAGGTGTGTCCCACTGTCAACCAGTTCTTACTGTCAGGAAGTTCTTCTTAATATTGAGGTGGAATCTCTTTTTCTTGTAGTTTGATTCCATTGCTCCTGGTCCTGTTCAATGGAGCAGTAAAAAATAAGCTTGCTCCATCCTCAATATGACATCCCTTCAAACATTTAAACAGGACTATCATATCACCTCATAACTGTCTCTTCTCCAGGCTAAGCATACCCAGCTCCCTAAGTCTCTCTTCATAGGGCATGGCTTTCATTTTGGTCACCCTCCTCTGGACAGACTCCAGCTTCTCAACATCATTCTTAACTGTGGTGCTCTGAACTGGATGTTATATTCCAGGTGAGGCCTTACCAAAGCAGAAGAGAGTGGTACTAGAGTGATAAGAAGGGGAAAAAATGGTACTTTGGAATGGGGGGAATACTTTAAATGAAGAGTGAGAAAAATGCAGTCCTAGGATGACATGTGGCTCCTCAAGATTATTTTTTGCTGCTGGGGAATGTGACATGTAGCAGTGTATCTCACAAGCAAAAGTTTTCACAAACAGAAGGTGAGCTAGAACTAATTCTAACCATCTTCACTCTTACTGCCCAAATAAGCAGAGAAATAAAGTATGTATAGTTTTCTTTGGTAAAATAAATAAATATTGGGAGAGCTTATATGTCTTGTGGGAGATGGGTGAGGAGACACAGCACAAGTGGCACTGGAGAGGGGGAATTAATGGATGGAACCACCAAAAATCTTTTCCATTACTAATCATTGAATTCATTTATGTATAGATAGATGAGATTCACATACTCCTTGTCTAGGTCTTTCCTTATATTTCTATAGTTCATTGATAGAATTTCACTGTCTTGTCACACCTAAATATTATACTACAGCAACAGGCTTTCGTGTTGTTTGGAAGGGTGCAAGACCTACAAAATGCAATAAGTAATGGTACCAGACAGCATCATATAACTTTGCTCCCCTTTTCCAATATTGTCTCTCCTTTAAACTAGGGGATTTTTCCCTAGTTTCATGACATGATTACAAATAAACTGCATTTTTCCTTGTTGCACACGTTGGATACCAGAACTGCAGAGGATTTCTGCCATGGTGTGTGCAAAGAAGAAGAGAGAGTTGGCTCATAGTCCCATAATTCATCCAGTGAATGAATGAAGATCCAAATATACTACCCAAAGGAAAGAAATTATACAACAATAAATTATTATTATTATTATTATTATTATTATTATTCTGTAAATTTACACAGTGCTGTACATACAGTCTTATAATTTTATGGATTCCTGCCCTCAGGCTTACAATCTAAAAGAGACAACACAAAAGGAGAAGACGAAGGTGGTGGGAAGGGGATGAGGTCTAGTGGTTCTTCTCTCCCTCTGGGGCCTGGACCAAGGCAGATGGACTTGAGGGAGGACACAGCTTCTTAATACATATTTAAAAGGAGGCATCCTGGGGCAGACGGCACAATCCTGGGAACGCTTTCCTAAACCATATAGTCTTTAACTTAATTTTGAAACTGGTTAGAGAAGTGATGAGGCCTACATGTGGGGAAAGAAGGTTCCAGGAGTGAGGGGCAGCAAGTAAGAAGGGACGAATCTGGGACAGGGCAGTGGAAATCCTTGGCTGGGACACTAGACCTTGACTACCAGAGTGGAGGGTACAAGAAGGAGTATGAGGAGAAAGAAGTTCAGACAAGTAAGGAGGGGCCAGACCGTGGAGGGCTTTGAAAGTCGACAACAAAAGCTTGTACTGGATGCAGAAGGGGAAGGGGAGCTAGTGAAGGGAGGATAAGAGGGGAGAAACATGATCAAAGCAGTGAGTGGATGTGATAATACATGCAGCTGAGTTCTGGACAGAGCTTAAAGGATGGAGGTGAGAGAGAGGAAGCCCTGTCAGAAGAAGGTTACAATAATCTAGTTGTGAAACCATTAGGGCCAGAATCTTGGCAGTGGAGGCTGAGAGCAATGAATGGATTTTAGCAATGTTGTAGAGAGAGAATTTAAAGATCTTGGCAGTGGCCTGAATCTGGTGAATAAACAACAGAGAGGAATCAAAGATGAAACCAAGACTACGGGCTTGCTGAACCAGATGAATAGAAGTGCCGTCAACAGAAACAGAAAAGGAGTATTGAAGGGTGGGCTTAGGTGGGAAGACAAGAAGCTCTGTATTAGACACGTTGAGCTTCAAGTGCTGATGCTGCATCCACTGAGAGATGGCAGCCAGACAAGATGAGACTTGCTGTTCTAGCCCCAGCGAAAGGTCAGGGGTGGAAAGATACAGCTGAGTGTCATCAGAGTACAGATGATTGGAGTAACCAAAGAACTGATGAGTTTACCAAGGGACAATGTGTATAGAAAGAACAAAAGGGGACCCAGGACAGAGTCCTGAGGAACTTCAGCAGATAAGGGAACAGAGAAGGAAGTCTGAGCACCTGTGACCACTCCAAAAGATCTGTCTGACAAGTAAGATTGAGAACAGAGTTGGAGAACACAAAGTCAGAAAGTAAATCAACCAGGAGACAGTGATCCACGGTGTTGAAGGCCGCAGACAAATCAAGAAGAATGAGAATAGAGTACAGGCCATTTGCCTTGGCCTGCAAGAGGTCATTTGAGGTCTTGGTGAGGGCCATATTTGTAGAATAAATTTTAAACACATAGAAGTAGATTTTTTTTAAAAAAGAGAATGCAATCTGACCTGCAAAGGCATCTGAGTGTAAGTGCCATTAAACTTATATACAATTAAGCTTCCTTAACTTAATCCTCTGTTAATGTTCAATCCCCCTCCACTTCTTTTAGCAGTTTCAGAAATGTTAATGAAACTTTAAATAGAGAAACCCCAAATGTTACTGTTTGTTTCAAAGAATCAGGTAATGTTCTCCAGAGGTGTGGAAATGGTTGCATTGAAAAAATAAAATCTGCTGCTATGTGTTTCTCTTTATTTCCTATTTTGAAAAGCTTTGACTGGTGGGCTTTTAAACCTGCCTTTAAAAACTGTGCAGCATACCTTCAAATGCCCTCTTGAGCAGGCAGCAGCTGTACAGTGTCTCTATATTGTTGCTTTGTCTTGTTTCCAGCTTTCACAGATCTTAACAAGGCCTGTTTAAAAATATATACTGATCATCCAAGCTTGACGGAGTTGTCAGATATCTTCTTCCCCATGCCAAATGCTTTGGTACAAAAAGAAACACACCTAATTTAAGCCTTCAGACACATTAAAATGCTTTAAACTTTACACAGCTAATTTGTTCTTTTTAACTTGGCAGTATGAATGCTTGAATGAGCATAGGTTGGGATGTTTCCCTGCATTCTGTGGAGTTCAGAATGAAAGTACTTTCTAAATAAAAATCTAAATGAAAGACCAAGAAGTCAGCTTTCTGTAGGAAGGAAATCAGTGGTAGACTTTTAAAGATGAAAATGAATAAAAAGGAAATATGTTTTCTATTTTAAAAACAAGGTTTTTTTAAAAAAGATTCTTTTTCATCTGAAATGGGCACTTCATAAAAAACTACACAAGCCTGAAGGCTGATATATTCTAAAGTAAACTTCAGCTGGGGTCAATTCATTCCAAGTTTTTAAACTTAGCATGGTAAACTTAAGTTAGAACTTAGATATGCTTGCACAACCATGTGGACACTGAGTATCACACAAAAAAATCCAACTGTATCCCAGTTTTTGTGGGATACTCAGTGTCCACATGATTGTGCAAGTAGAGTTGAACATGCAGTAGTATTGCTTATGTGAATGCATATTCCCTACCAATGCATAACCATTCACACTACTGAAAGTTCAGTGCTTGGTCTAGTGGTCTGGATATGTAGGGATGAGCAATTACTGAGAATTACAATATAGACTAAGGCCCAGTACAGATTGGCCTGAAAGGCTGACCTGGGGGCAGAGTTAGGGTGTAGTGTTTTGACGATGCATGGCTGACTTTGCCCCCCCCCCCCCGGGTGCCCTGATGCTGCGTGCTGCTTCAGACAGAATGTGGCATCATGGCGTGCCTCTGATGTTGTGTACAGATGATGCAGCACCAAAGGAGTGCCATATAGTCGTGCTGCCACTGCTAAGGTACTCTTTTGAGAGCCCAAAAAGGAGCCACTTTTTGCACCTTCAAAAGGATGGATCAGGGCCGTGACGTAAGGTTGCCATAGCCCTGATCCGGCTGAAGAAGGGGCATCTGTTTGGGATTAAATCCACTGAACACAATGTTTCTTATTTCTGATTTGTCATAGCTCTGATTTCCTACTTCTTGCTCAAAAATATAGCACTGGGTAACTTTTTAAAACTGTGCTGTTAAATAAAACATTGTTTGGATTTTTGCAAATCATCTTATTAGCTCATCATTTTGCCTTCAAAAAAAATGAAAGAAAAGGAATCAGATAAATCAATGTCAGTGTGAACGAAACGGCTTCAAAATTATCACAGTAATTTTGAGCCAGCTTGAAATGAACTGCTATCACTGGCATGGCAAGCAGTGAATGGCTAAGCATATAAAGCTACAAATCAAATGATGAATTATATTGGATTGGTTATTAAGAAAGAGTATCAAAACACTTTAGTATAGATTTCATTTCATTTGTAGATTTTCATTTCAACCATCCCCCAACATTTTTCACTTAGCCCAAAATAAATATTTAGACATTTCTAATGATGCAACTCCATTTTAAATAAAGTTATTTTGGGGAACTAACACTCCCAGGATTCCTCCAGCCAGCATGGACACTTGCTTGTTACAGGAACATCTAGGAGAGAGCACATATCACCTGTGCTTAAGTCTCTCCACTTGTTGCCAATTAGTTTCTGGGCACAGTATAAGGTGTTGGTTTTAAATTTTAAAGCCCTATATGGCTTGGGTCCATCTTATCTTAGGGACCACCTCTTCCCGTGTGACCCCCCCCCCCCCCGCACACTTCGGTCCTCTGGGAGGAACCTGCTGCAGCCCATGAAGACTAGGCTGTCACAGACCTCCCAGAGGGCCTTTTCAGCTATTGCTCCCAAGCTATGGAAGGCCTGCCGGATGAGATGCGTCTTATTGTATCCATTGATGTCTTCAAAAAAAGCCTTAAAGACGCATCTCTTCCGGCAGGCCTTCCCAGACAATGCTTAATATCCCCCAGCTCCAAATCCAAGGTCTAGAGTTTTCCCAGCTTCTTTTTCCCCATAATTTTGGCCTTCACCCATTCAGCTCAAGAATTTTAGGTTTTGATATTGTTCCTGTTTTTATGTATCATGTTTTAACTCATAGTTAATTTAATCTTATTTTAAGGGGTGGGTGGTTGGGATGGGGCTGTTTCTGTTTTAACTGTTTCTGTTTTAAATTTGTTGTAAATTTGTGGCCTGTTCAGAGGGGTGGGCTATAAATAATAATAATAATAATAATAATAATAATAATAATAATAATAGCTGAGAGATTCTGGTAATATTAGTCCAAAAATGTAAATTTCCTGAGTTCTGGGTGAAAAACTCAATTCACTGGTTTTGAGTGAACCAATTCACATTGTCATAAATTACCCATTCCAGGCTGCCCTGTACAAGAAAACATTTTTTCCCATTTAATATATTAATGTAGGCATAGATGTAGTTATTTTCATGCTCAGTGGTAAAACTGATAATCAAATATTAAAAGTGAGGGTTTTTTAAAAAAAAAAAAAATTGGTGCCATCCCTTGTATGTCATAGCTACATGCTGATCCTTCTTTTAAGTAATTGGTATACATTTCTTGACTTGAGCAACAGTTTAATAAATTTTTCCATATTCTCCAGCATTATTCCTGACATAATCATAGGAGTAACTATACTGTGTAAAGAAATCATTTGGTGAAACAGATTGTTTTTCTGAACCAACTAAGCTGATCCAAGGGACCAGGCTGTTAATCAGTATGAACCTTCATCAAACAACACACAATACTGGAAAACTGTAATCAGTTTAAGTAACTGATGATTCAATTAAAACCAAGCCAATTTAATCAAACAAAATAAAAAAATCTATCATTAATTAGCCTATCTTCTTTTCACCTTTTCTCCCCCCCCCCCAACCTATTTTTAAAATGCAGGGTAATGTGATTTGGAGACTGCAGTCAAGAAATCAGAAGACCTCAAAGGGCAGCTATGAAGGAGGCAGACAGGATCTTTAACTGTAAAAATACAGTACCAAAGTGAAAATTTTCTAATCTGAGATGTGGTGCTAGAGGAGATTTCTGTGGATACACGGACTGCAAAAAAAGAAAAATAAGTGGGTCCTAGAGCAAATTAAACCAGGTCTCCCTAGAAGCCAAGATGACTAAGCTAAGATTGTGATACCTTGCATATTTCATGAGAAGACATGCCTTTCTAGGAGATATAATAATGCTTAGCAAAGTAAAAGGCAGTAGAAAAAGAGGCAGACAGCACTACAGACGAATAGACTTATTTATCACACTAGGGGGCAAACAGGATTTAAACTAGAGTTAAACAGGAAATGCCCTATGTTTATCATAGGACATTTCCTTTTTAACTCTTATTTAAATCCTGTTTGCCCCCCAGTGTGATAAAGCAGATAGTGAAGGAAGCCACAACACTGAGTTTGCACTGAGCAAGACGGTTGCACTGACAAGGTGACTTGGTGGCAGTTAACCAAAACAAAAAAGGTGATTTTCAGAGTTTGAGGCTGTGCAGACCTCCCTTAACGGGTGGCCTGCAGCTGCCTCCAGCTGCGCCAGATCAGAGCTGCAGCAATCGCACACTGTGGACCCAATCTGGCCTTTCAAGGGTGCAAAAAGGAGCTGCAAAAAGCAGCTTCTATTGTACCCTGGAAAGGGCATGAAAGCTGCAGAGCCACAGCTTTAAGGCACTTTTTGATGCTGTGTCATGTGGACACAGTGCCAGAGAAGTGCCATGATGCTGCACACCGTGTGCAGCAGTGCATGGCATCATGCCACCCTGGGGGCAGAGTCGGGGTGGGTGTCATGTGGACACCACAACCCAACTCCACCCCCAGGCCAGCCTTTATGGCCAGTGTGCACAGTCCCTTTGTCTGTCTTGTGTCCTAAGGATAGAGTCATCCCCCAGCTAAGCATAACTGCTGCCCACCAATATCATTCCTGTCCATAACAGTTTCAGAAATTTATTCTCCAATATTGTATTTCATAATAAGAGAGGGAAAAGCAATGTGATCAGATATCAATGTGTTAATAGTAAGTACTGATGTCTTGATAATGTTTGACCTAGTGTAGGTGAGGTGAGGAATGTGTCATGTTAGAGTCAGATTTTGCAGTTGCCAAAGGCCCACAAAGATCAACCCCTGAAATCCCTCCAACCTCCAACTTAAAAAGTAATGAACTGGCAGTATTTTAACATGGATATTGCCTCCAAACCATGCAAAAGGCTCCCCCAAAAATACCAAAACACAAAAAAGACTCCATCCCAAAACCCCTCAAAACTTGACACTGCCTTCAAATAACTGTATTTGCATCTGGTAGAATTCAAAGATATAGCTGGGTTAGTCTGTAGAATCAGTATTTAGAAAGATTGTGTAGCGCTTTTGAGACTAACTGAAAGAAAGAAGTTGGTAGCATGAGCTTTCGTAGACTTCAGTCTACTTCCTCAGATGCTTTTGGCACCTGTTATATGCATTTGCATCTGTGTTCTTCCTAAAATGATGACCAGAAATGACATATCACTTCTGGTAGCCATTGGAAAGCACACAAATGAGAACAAAGATAATTTTTGTACTGTTTGGGATGTGAAGCCTTTGGAGAGTCTGGAGGTAATTCACTCCTGGCCTCCTGCTGTTATAGTGATTTAGAGAAATCAGTATGCTTGACCTCCTTCAAGTTTTGCAATTATATGTAGGGAAAAACAGTGGGAATGGACCTCTCAACAGTGGTGTCATTAGGGTTGGCATCACCTGGCACAGTAACTCATGGTGTCACACACACCCCATCATTTTCCTCCTTCCATACCACAAATTAGTAATTTTTTCTACTAATATTACTTATAAATCATAATTCCCATATATCTCTGAATGTGATGGCAATAGTTGTGTCATAAACAAATAGCAAAATTCAAATTGTACCTTTAAATTACAGTATCACATGCACAGCCCAAAATACCCAAAGGTTTTTACATATGCATAGTTTCATGCGGTTAAAGTGAAAAATTAGGCCCTGTACACACCGGCCATTAAAACTGGCAAGGGGGCAGAGTCGGGGTGTAGAGTCCTCATGACACATGCTCAACTCCATCCCCCAGGGTGCCCTGACACCATGCGCTGCTCCACATGGCATGCAGCATCATGGTGCCCCTCAGGATATGCATCCATATGATGCAGCACCAAAGGAGTGCCATATAGCTGTGGCAATGTGGCTATGGTGCCCTTTCGAGGGTGCAAAAATGAGTCACTTTTTGTGGCTTCTTTTTGTGCCCTTGAAAGGTCAGATCGGGGTTGTAGCGTGAGGTTGCCATGGCTAGGAAAGGAGTGGCTGGAGGCTGCTTTTTAGGGGCTGTATGGATGTAATACAATAAGATGCAATATTTTAAAAGAAAATGTAAAAAAATGCATTTTTTTAAAATAAAAAATAAAAAATGTTGTTGTTGTTTTTAAATTGAGGTCTCTCCTTTCTCCTCCCACTGAGCTCATCCCATCTCTTCAGCTGAGCACCAGAATTTTAAAGGAATACATGTGAATGCTACAGCCTGTTCATGGTAAAAGACAGATGTTTTGGGAACAGTGGTTGGGACACCAGTTCTGATGTTCAGAAGATAGGAAGGTTGGCAATTCGAGGCCTGAGTGCTGCATGATGGGGTGAGCTCCTGTCTCTAGTCCCAGCTTCTGCCAACCTAGCAGTTTGAAAGCATGCAAATGCAAGTAGATGGGTACCACTTCTCAGTGGGAAGGTAACAGTGTTCGGTGCAGTCATGCTGGCCACATGACCACCAGAGCAGTCCTCAGACAATGCTGGCTGTTGGCCTTAGAAATAGACATGAGCACCATCCTCTACAGTCAGTTATGACTAGGCATTCATGTTACTGAACTACCTTTACCTTTAGTATAACCCCTCTTCAGGATGTCTTCTGATGCAGTCTGCACCTTGCATATCCTTCTAGTGACACTCCTGCTTCTCAGCCTTGATCATGTTGCATGTTACCTGGTAATACCTAATGTCCCATGAGGATCCCAATGCATAGAGATGTAAATATTTGATTATTTTGCCCACACCATAATTTATGCACTTTTCTCCCCAGTGCTGGAGAAAATAACTTTTTTCTGTGCAGTTTTTATCTGGTATTTATACATCCTAAAGTGTTTTGGGAAATTATTCTGTGCAAAAAATTGGAGTACTGGGAAATGACACCTACTATTCTCTTCCAATCTCAGCACATTGAGATGGGCAGCTAGGAAGATGCCTTGAAGTCCTACTGCCACTTCTTGTCTCAAGGCACCCTGTGGTTGGGACAAGATGGTATATGTCATTTCCTAGTGTTCAAATCTGCATTGCCTCAGAAACCCTTTGGCCAGGATGAACTCTTCCCTTGAGGCATTGTCACCCTGAAAAGATAGTTTTCAGTGTGGTAATGTTTGGTCATTAATGAACCAGTCCAGCCCATGATCTCATAACTAGCGAACAGGATACCAGCCAATATTTATTAATTACAGTGGACCCTTGCTTTATGTGGGGATTCTGTTCCAGACCTCTCCCCCTTCCACATAAATCCATTTCCACACATGCTCAAGTCCCATTTAGATGAATGGGATCCGCTCCTGTGTGCGGCATGTGCACACACCATTCATCTAAATGGGGCTTCCATCTGCATGACCTCAAGTCCAAATATGAAAAGCCCATATATGTATTTTTTAAATGTGTTTCCAACCTTGCTCCTAAAAAGAGACCCAAGGTGGTTTGGTGGTGGTGATGATGATTGCCAAAGCCACCTTGGGTCCCTTGTTAGAAACAAGGTGGGATGCAAATTAAGAAAATAACTAAACAAAGAAACAAACGCATAAATAATGTGAACAGCAGATGTCCGTGCCTATATGTTAAAAGAATTCTTCAACTTTATTTCTGATTACAATGGTAGTAGACCCAAATAAGAAAGGTTCCAAGTGATTGCACTGAAATGAGATATTATAGCTCCGTCTTCTTAGCACAACTATTTGACAGAAAGTGAATTTGCAATTGGTACCATTTACTGTACTCATTATAATTTGTCATGAGTTGGAGGTATAACTTTTTCTGCCTCATCTGTTCTGTGAAAGGTAAAATAAATGGTACTGCTTTGACCTTTTTTAGTATTCTGTAATTTGATTCGCTTGCCATTCCCATCTTCCCCTGTTTACAGTCTCCACTACTTGTGACTGGAATGGACAGTCAGTCAAAACAGAATACTGAAAAGGTCAGTGCAGTACCATTCACAGCATATTTTTCTCAGAAGTCATAGAGTATTTAAGTCTGTAATCTTGATTTTGCTGACAGACTGCCATGCAAACGGGAAGGGGGCAACGTAGGAAAAACCAGACACCTTAGGTTCCTTTTATAAGAACAGTTGTGATTTAAGGGGATAACAAACCAGTGTGACTGCTACAGTAGCCACAGGAATATCTGAATAGCTCATATTGCTAGTTGTTTGTTCTGTTTGTTAAAATTCCTGTTTGAACCAAAGCAATAGGAAACATGCCTGAATTATTACACTTCTCCCTTCCATATCTTCAGATTTAATATTTTAAAACAGGATTGGAAATCCTGGATAAGGAACAGAGTACAAGTATTTTAAATGAACAGTGCTAACAGGAGGAAACATCACTGACCTTTAGGATGCAGTTCTATACCCACATATTATAATCTTAAATCCCATTAAATTTAGCAGGATTTATTTCTGAATACTTAAGCATAAAATAGTGCATCATCACTTTATTTTCTTTTTTATGACTGCAGATGAACAAGAAAATGAAATGGGAACTCTGCAAACTGTCTCACAACTTGGCCAGTATTGCTAATGTACATCAGTCTGTAAAAAAAGCATTCATGCGAGAAAGTATAATCTTATGCTGCCAACACTCTTTGCATTTGCATAATATATCCATTTCTGTTTAGATACTAGAGTATAAGCCACACACATTTCTATACCAGCTGCTCTTGGTACTTACTGACAAAAGGGCAGAATATAACTGCTTAGCAAACACAACATAACATAATACCCTATTTCAGAGTGTTCACAGGCCTGGCTGTAGTTTCTCTGCTCCTGTCTCCTAATGCATTCCTGTGAACAATAGTAGGTATGCACCTATGGGAAAACATATTTTTGAATAAAATTTCTACAAAAGGGATATAAAAATGACTTTGTAATATATATATGTGTGTGTGTGTGTGTATTATATATACAGTAGAGTCTCGATTATCCGACATAAATTGGACCGACTGATAGTTGGATAACCGAAAATGTTGGATAATCCGGAAGGTCCAAGAAAAGCCTTGAAATCACTATGAATTGCAAATGTATTGAGGTTTATTGCAATAACATAAAATATAACAGTAAATATAAAGAAATCACTGATCAATATTGTGATGTACAGTATAAACAGTTCAGTCCTCTGAAAATTTAAAGAAATCACAAGAAATTTAAAGAAATCACAGCAGCCACTACGTTGGATAATCCAGAATGTTGGATAACGGAAGGTTGGATAATCGAGACTCTAATATATATATATATATATATATGATTTTGTAAATTCACAACAATCCCAGAGTTCATTTCATGAGTAGTACTGTAACTGTGCCTAATATGAGGCTTATTACACACTCATATTTATTTATCAGTGACCTCTCTTTGCTTTACCCCCCAAAAACTTGACTTCTAAGATGAAAGGTGAGGTAAGATCACACCATCCTCCAACAAATCTTAAAGAAATACGATGGTAAAGCAGACATTAAACATCAAATAGATTACTACAAAGATCTGTTTACACTGCAATTTCCCAGTAGTGAGAATTATTTGAAGCATATTCAAACCATGAAAAAGCTCCTAGAAAAACTTTATCTTTCTGGTGGTGATTTAAACAATTTCCAGAAAACAGCAATGTTATTGGGATGTTTGCAACAGTCTTGGATGAAGTTGATTGTTTTGATCCATTTCAAACCAGCTTCAGGGAAGGGTATGGAGTTGAGACCTCCATGGTTGCTCTGATGGACCACCTCTGCTTGAGTATTGACAGGGGTAGTGTGACCCTGCTTGTGCGCTTGGATCTCTCCGCGGCCTTTGACACCATAGATCATGCCATCCTTTTGGATCAGCTGAAAGAGTTTGGGATTGGTGGCACCGCTCTCCGGTGGTTCCGGTCCTTTCTCTCCGGCAGATGCCAAAGGGTGAGGCTCAGGAACAGTTGCTTCCCTAAAATCGAGCTTAATTGTGGCGTCCCTCAGGGCGCCATCCTGTCCCCGATGCTGTTTGACATCTATATGAAGCCGCTTGTTGAGATCATTTGGAGGCATGGAGCTCAGTGTCTTCGGTACGCTGACAACACTCAGATATATCTCTCCATAGCAAGATCATCCACTCAGACCTCAGATGGCGTCTCTCCTCTCTACTTTGAGGCGGTAATGGATTGGATGAGGGAAAACAAATTGAAACTCAATCCAAGCAAAACGGAGATACTCACAGTCACAGGCCCGAAACCAGGATTGGGAATACAATCTCCAGTTCTTGCTGGATTAACACTCTCCTCTGTGTTCGCAGTTTGGGGGTCCTCCTTGACTCGTCGCTTCACATGACTAGTCAGGTGAATGCGACGGTCAGGAGTGCCTGTTACCAGCTTCGGCTGATACGCCAGCTGCGCCCTTTCCTGAAGAAGAAGGACCTGGAAACTGTGATACACGCACTGGTAACCTCACGTCTGGACTTCTGCAATGCACTCTACATGGGGCTACCCATGTGCTTAACTTGGAAACTATAACTGATTCAGAATATGTCAGCCAGACTTATTACTGGTACATCTAGGAGAGAGCACATGACACCTGTGCTAAAATCTCTCCACTGGCTGCCGATCAGTACAAGGTGTTGGTTTTGACCTATAAAGCCCTACATGGTTCGGGTCCATCCTATCTAAGGGACCGCTTCTCCCCGTATGAATCCCCCTGCACACTCTGGTCCTCTGGGAGGAATCTATTACAGCCCAGGAAGACCAGGTTTGTGCAGTCCTCCCAGGGGGCCTTTTCAGCGGTCGCTCCCAAGCTTTGGAATGGCCTGCCAGACGAGATGCGTCTTATTCTATCTATTGACAGATTCAAGAAAGCCTTGAAAACGCATCTCTTTCAGCAGGCCTTCCCGGAAAATGTTTAATATTCCTGGCTCTAAACCTCCTGCTAGTTCCTAGGCTCCATCCTGTTAAACAGCTCAGGGAGTTTTTTAGCTTGACATTGTTGATTCTGTTTATTTGTAATTGTTTTAACTTGCTCTGGTTTAATCCTTTTTTAAGGGGGGTGGGGAGTGGGAATGGGATTGGATATCTGAATTGTGATGTTTTTAACTTCTCTTGTACCCCACCCCAATTGCCCATTCAGAGGGGCGGGCTAGAAATAAAAATTATTATTATTATTATTATTATTATTATTACTCTGTTTTTATATCTGGAATTGGACCTTTGCAGCAATCCATGCAAGAAAATTTGATGTTTGATGATGTATTGTGTAGATTTAAATCAGAAGCAGTGCAGATTCAAACTTTACAGAGAAAGGGAGACAATAGGGCTATACAGACTGGTGCTTTGTGCTGTCTTCAGCCCAAAACTAGGGCTGGGGAGTGTGCAGCAACCGCATGCTCCCCAGCCCTAGTTCGTATGAAAAGTGCCATTTTGCTATCACACTGTCCATACACAGACACAAAGATGCCGTCATGAGCACGCTGTGTGCACAGACAGCAGCACACATCTGACAGCAATGTGATGCTGAAGGGCGCTTTGGGTGCCCTTTCAGCATTGTGATAAGGAGCTCCAAAACAAAGCTCCTTTCACGCAAGTGCTTTGTTCCTGTGGCAATCAGATTGCCATGGGAACAAAGCGAGGGAGGAAGGGGCTAGGCAGCCCCTTTCTCCCATGGCTCCTCTGGCCGGGGTGTTGTTGGGACATGAAGCCCCAAGGACCCCTCTTTCCAGGCCATGAGGAAGGAGCATTTTGTCACTTCTCCGTGGCCTGGCAAAGTGGTGGATTGGGGCCTCTGGGGTTGCCAGTGAGGCTGCCCAGGCCCTACTCCATTGCTGAAAGGGGTGGCAGAGACCCTACTCTTTCCGGCTGTCTGTATCGGTCCAATAGCAGCTTTTCTTTCTTTGCAATCTGGATCAAATTTCACTCCCAGAACTCAATAAAGCTAAGACATATTTGCATGTGAAGAACCAAATAGCTCATTAACAAGAAATGGAAATTTTCATTGTTTTTCATGTGGTGGAAGGAGGCATTATCAGAGAGACTGTAGGGTGAAACAGACATCACAGATGACATCACCAAATCCAGCCAGTGGTAGCTCTCCCTCTCCACAGTTTACAAGCCAGCAAAAGCAAGAACAGAGAGCAAATGATTACAAGCATGTTAAGAAACACATGAGTTTATTAGCAATGGTACACAAACCACACAATCATGAGGTTATTCTTATAGACTCTGAAGCAGGTAAACATACGGCAGGAAATTCCAATTTGTTGAGTAACTTGAGTCCAATTGATCACAATGAGGTTGTAAAAATTGCAATCAGATCATTTCTGCAAGTTGTGACTGAAGGAGATTGTTAAGATACAGTATAGACAATAGCACAAATTTAATCACAGCTAAGAATATTTTATTTGTACCAGGGCTAAGTCAAGCCCTCTTAAGGATATCAATTATAACTGACAGAGGGTATGATGTGCATTTCAGTGGCAATCTATGCACAATAAGTCGCAATGGAGAAACATATGCAAGAGCATTTAAGGAAAATGGTGTTTATGTATTGGACTATACACAAGAGAGAAGGTCCAATTTGATGAAAGTGGGAAAC
Source organism: Urosaurus nigricauda (assembly GCA_034509955.1). Taxonomy (NCBI): domain Eukaryota; kingdom Metazoa; phylum Chordata; class Lepidosauria; order Squamata; family Phrynosomatidae; genus Urosaurus; species Urosaurus nigricauda. Next base: position 197,736,526 of record JAOEGL010000004.1, on the reverse strand, counting down.
CAGGCATGACATATGCAACAACAGTTTATATACAAGCAGAAGGGGAGAATGAACAAGTAGAACCAGGTTTGGAAATGGACGTCACTAAGGACACAGACAGGGTTCCAGAACCACAGCTCAGACGCTCATCTCAGACAAACAGAGGAGTATCACCTCTATGCTTTTCTTACATTGCAAGGACAGAAAAACCAAATGAACATTTTACATAAAAGGACATAAATAACGTTTGCAAGGAACATGTCCCAATAAGGACACTTTTAAGTGTGGCAACATCAAGAAAAATGGATGTTGAGCACTTACAAGCTACAAGAACTTCAAATAAGAAACTGAATGACGTGTTAATCAAAGAAGGTTTTAAACAAAGCAAAGTTGATCTTCATCTCTACACAAGATGCAAAAATGACGAATGGATTTGCACTCTAACTTCTATTGATGATTTGATCTTAGCTTATCAAGACAAAGCTGATTGTGAAGAAATCATAACTCATTTGAGCAAATTGACTGATATTAAAAGACTAGGACAAATTACTTGTTGTCAAGGAATAAAAATAGGAAGAGAAGAAGTTGGAAGATACTGTCTCAATCAAGAACAAAAGATTAATGAACTTATAGAATTCTTAAGACTCAAAGTGGCCTACCCAGTGGCTACACCTATGGAAACAAACTACTACAATATAAATGGACATACCCTATTTCCCTTAAAATAAGACATCCCCCCAAATTAAGAGCTAGTAGAGGTTTTGCTGAATTGCTAAATATAAGGCCTCCCCCAAAAGTAAGACTTAGCAAAGATTTTGTATATAAATATATATACAATATATAATAAATATTTTTTTTGTTCAACAATAAATGTGAATTGTTCTTCATGAAAAAAATAAGACATCCCCTGAAAATAAGACCTAGCGCATCTTTGGGAGCAAAAAATAATTTAAGGCACTGTCTTATTTTCAGGGAAACATGGTAGTGAGCATTTACCAAACAATAACAATTCAAAAATGGTATAGGAAAGCTTTTGTACCTAGCTGCAATTACAAGATAAAACATTGCATCAGTGGCAAGAATTCTTTCTGAAAAGACTATTTCATTTAGAAAAATGGAGTGGAATGTTATGAAAAGAGTGGTCAGTGGTTATTTTTGTAGAACCTAGATGTAGCTATAAAGTAAGTTTCTTTTTACCTACCAATGGCCCATTTTACATTGGCAAAAAGAGGTGTGTTGAAGGCTGCTTGAAAACCCAGCGTTTAGATGAGAAAAAGGGAAAGTGTGCCATGAAAACACTATTTTGGAGTTTTAAGGGAGAAGAAGTGCTTTAAAAAGGAGCTGGCCCATTTTACATTGGCAAAAAGAGGTGTGTTGAAGGCTGCTTGAAAGCCCAGCCTTTAGATGAGAAAAAGGGAAAGTGTGCCATGAAAACACTATTTTGGAGTTTTAAGGGAGAAGAAGTGCCTTTAAAAAGTAGTTTGATTTCCCCACTACTTTTTTAAAAAGGGTGCAGCATTGCTGGCCCGTTTTACACGGGCAAAAAAAGGCGCTTTTAGGGCTAAAAAGCCCGCATTTAGGGTTAGGGAGGGCGTAGCCTTTACACCCTCCCTAAGCCTAAAACGCATGGACGCCGCCATTTAAAGATGGCGGCGTCTACACGGTGGCGCCGTACAAGCGTCATCACGTGCGCAGCATTTTGACGCGCTGCGCACGTTTTGACGCTCTGGTGGCGCGGGAGGGCGCCAATCGCGCCCTTCCCGCGCCGCAAAAAAAGAGCTCGATCCCGGAGCTCTTTTTTGCGGCGGGTCGTTGCGGCGGGATGAGGCCTCTGGGGCTGCCCGTGTGGCAGCCTAGGCCTCATCTCGCCGCTAGAAGGGGCGAGTTTGGACCGCCCCTTTTAGCCAATGTAAAAAGCACCCCTATTGCATCTAAAGGCTAAGGTGTAGTTGAACGGTTAAATGGGGCTCTGTATCTTTAAAGCGCCCATTTAAAGGCAGCAATACAAGTGCGGAGGGAGGGAAGGTGCCAAGACAAGAAGAGACCTTCAGAGCCCGGCCAGAGTGCGCCTGCACCTTCCTTCACCTCCTCCCTTTGGTTGAGAGAGTGTGACTTCTAGGGAGACAGCAGGGCACTGGAGGCGCTCAGCCAGACCAGGGCAAGCTGGCAAGAGGAGGAGGAGAAGGGGAGGGACCTGGAGCACCTCCGCTGCCCTGCTTCCCTGCAAGTCACACTCTCTCAGCCGAAGGGGGGAGGAGAAGGCAGGCCCAGGCACACTCTGGCCAGGCTCCAGGGCTCTCTCCTGGCTGCCTTCCTCCTCCCTTTGGCTGAGAGAGTGTGACTTGCAGGGAAGCAGGGCAGCAGAGGTGCTCCAGGTCCCTCTCCACCTCCTCCTGTTTCCAGCTTTCCCTGGCCCAGCATCAGGAGGACCTGGAGCACCACCGCTGCCCTTCCTCCCTGTAAGTCACACTCTCTCAGCCAAAGGGAGGAGGAAGGCAGCGGGGAGGGAGGGAAGGAGCCAGGAAGAGACCCCCAGAGCCTGGCCAGAGCACGCCTGGCCCTCCTGCTTCCTCTTCAAAAAGAAGGCTGGAAAAGTAGGACGTGTCCTGGCAAAGGAGGACGTGCCTGGTCAACTTGGAAAAGGGGGGCCTCTTGTCAAGAATGGAGGACATATGGGAATCCCTCCTGGACAGAGGGCTGAAACCTCAAGACAACTCAATATAATGCTCTGACAGAACACAGACTACAACTCCCATGAGCCTTTGCTACCATTTCCCAAGATGCCTTAATTTGCAACAGAAAGCCGACCAGTATGTTCACATGTGATGAATTCTTTCGTATTGACTCTGCATTTTCTTTTTGTGTAGATGCTCTCTTGTTTTGTGTGTGATGAGCTTGTGCGTAATCATGTGCATTTCCGAACTGACCTCACTTTCTCCCTCTTTCGGAATGGTCCTGTACTCCCCCATGTGATAAGCTCCGACTGTATGGTGTACCTGCGCAATTGCGCAATTCGCAGCCAGCAAGGGAAAAAAATGTTTAAAACGCGGCTAAAAGCCACGTTCCTTGCCGCCCATGTAGCTGCTCCACCTGTGTTTGTAGCGTTTTGACAGCTTCCCATATAGTTGCTGAACCACAGAAAAAACCTCAGTCTAGCTGCCCTGTACTTTTTAAATGCACACCTGGGGCTTGCTGTCTAGCTGCTAAGCATTAAGGAAAGTGCAACTTCAAGTCACACTTTCTTGCCAATGTAAAAAGCCCCATTGTATCCTATTTATTTGCCAGAAGCTCAGATCTAGTACATTTTTACCAAATACCTGTGGAGTACACGCTTGTTGCTATGTTGCTGCTGCTGCTGCTGTTAAACTTCTTAACCACAAGTAACCAAACCATAATACTTTTTCTAACACAGACAGGTGAGTTTTCAGCAAAAAAGTATGTGTAATTAATTCTATGGTGAAACTGTTCACATCCTCTTTCTTCTTCAGTTGTTTTCAGGATTTGCTAAAAAGAACGAAGCCATGTATTCTCCTATTTGGCTATTGCTTCAAAAGTCAGATAGCTGTGCCTAGGATTTATGTGTCCTTGCAACTATGAAAAGTTATGGGCTTATTCACAATGACATGGGACCTTTCACACAGGTTGGAACACTGATAACTTTTATCTGCTATAATCTACCACCTACATCTACCACCAGCTGAAACCACTCAGATATATCTTCAATGAACTGTGACCTTTTCTGGAACATAATGCTGCCCCATAAAGGGCTTTTGGTGGCAGGCCTTTACTCATCTACAGGCAGTCTCCAAACCTCAGCCAGTTACTTATCTACAGAAGAACACACAACACATATGTGAACATGGGTACACATCCTTACCACAAACTCAGATGCCAACTCTGTCCACACATTTATTCAGGAAATGTCATCACTTGACTTAATGACATCACTCACAATATTACATCATCCTTTAATGTGATTTATGCCATACTATGAGAGCAATGCCCTTCAGCAGTCTATATTGGGCAAACAAGTCACTCCCTGATCCACAGGATAAATGGACATAAATCAGACATTGGGAATATACAAAAACCTATTTCCAAACACTTCAGTTTTTCTGGGCATTCCATCTCAAATCTAAGAACAGTGGTCCTTGAACAAAAATACTACAAAGGAAGATTGGAAAGAGAAACAACAGAACTGGAGTATATCAACAAACTGCAATGCATCAGCAGTGGGTTGAACAAAGACAATGGCTTCATGGCATACTACACACATTATAACACTTGCTAACCTCCAAGTGCCGTGGGGGCTCTCTTGGCCAATTAATCACATCTTCTTTTTGGCTTCCACACTACATCCCAATATGGGTCATATGGTTATCTACTAACCTTGGCTTTAGGCAACACCCTTGTCTTGTCCCCCAACAACCATAGTTAAAACTTGTTACTTCGTCTTCACACCCACAAAGTTTTGGATTCCTATGGACATTCTCATGCACAGACTGTTGTAAACATCTGCCCCTGGGATTTCCACTCCATCACATAGAATCATAGAATCATAGAATCATTGAGTTGGAAGAGACCACAAGGGCCATCCAGTCCAACCCCCTGCCATGCAGGAACTCCAAATCAAAGCATCCCTGACAGATGGCCATCCAGCCTCTGCTTAAAGACCTCCAAGGAAGGAGACTCCACTACGCTCCGAGAGAGTGTGTTCCACTGTCGAACAGCCCTTACTGTCAGGAAGTTCTTCCTAATGTTGAGGTGGAATATCTTTTCCTGCAATTTATATCCATTGTTCCGCGTTCTAATCTCTGCAGCAGCAGAAAACAAGCTTGCTCCCTCCTCAATATGACATCCCTTCAAATATTTAAACAAGGCTATCATATCACCTCTTAACCTTCTCTTCTCAAGGCTAAACATCCCCAGTTCCCTAAGGCGTTCTTCATAGGGCATGGTTTCCAGACCCTTCACCATCTTAGTTGCCCTCCTTTGGACCCGCTCCAGTTTCTCCACATCCTTTTTGAATTGTGGTGCCCAGAACTGGACACAGTATTCCAGGTGGGGCCTGACCAAAGCAGAATAGAGTGGCACCATTACTTCCCTTGACCTAGACACTACTATTGATGCAGCCTAAAATTGCATTGGCCTTTTTAGCTGCTGCATCGCACTGTTGACTCATGTTCAGCTTATGGTCTACTTGGACTCCTAGATCCCTTTCACATGTGGTCTCATTCAGCCAGGTGTCCCCCATTTTATATCTGTGCATTTCATTTTTCCTCCCTAAGTTCAGAACCTTACATTTCTCTGTGTTGAATTTCATCTTGTTAGCATTGGCCCAGCTTTCTAGTATATTCAGGTCATTTTGAATTTTGATCCTGTCCTCTGGGGTATTAGCTACTCCTCCTAGTTTAGTGTCATCTGCAAATTTGATAAGTATGCCCCCAGTTCTGTCATCCAAATCATTAATAAAGATGTTGAACAGCACTGGGCCCAGGACAGAGCCCTGTGGGACCCCACTGGTCACTTCTCTCCAGGATGAAAAGGAGCCATTGTTGAGCACCCTTTGAGTTCGGCCACTCAACCAATTACAAATCCATGTAACAGTTAACTTGTCTATCCCACATTTTTCAAGCTTGTTTGCAAGAATGTCATGGGGAACCTTGTCAAAGGCCTTACTGAAATCGAGGTAAACTATATCCACAGCATTCCCTTCATCTACCAAGCTGGTAATTTTATCAAAAAAAGAGATCAGGTTCGTTTGGCATGACTTCTTTTTCTGAAACCCATGTTGGCTTTTTGTGATTATGGCATTGGCTTCTAAATGTTCGCAGACTCTCTGCTTAATGATCTGCTCTAGAATCTTTCCTGGTATTGATGTCAGACTAACTGGACGATAATTGCTGGGATCCTCTTTTTTTTCCCTTTTTGAAGATGGGGACAACGTTTGCCCTCCTCCAGTCTGCTGGGACTTCTCCTGTTCTCCAGGAGTTCTCAAAGATTATTGCCAATGGCTCCGATATTACCTTTGCCAGTTCTTTTAATACCCTTGGATGTAGTTCATCTGGTCCTGGAGACTTATATTCATTTAGGTTAACCAAGTATTCCTGTACTATCTCTTTACTTATTCTGTGATGAAATTCCTCTATTCTGTCTCCATTATCCTTAGGTTGAGCACCCTTTGCCTTTTCTGAGAATACTGAAGCAAAGAAGGTGTTGAGTAATTCTGCCTTTTCTTTGTTCCCTGTTAGTATTTTGCCATCTTCTGCACGCAGTGGTCCTACCATTTCCTTCTTCTTCCTTTTGCTGCGGACATATCCAAAAAAGCCCTTTTTATTGTTCTTAACCTCTCTAGCAAGCCTGAGTTCATTTTGCGCTTTAGCTTTTCTGACTTTATCCCTACATGTGCTGGCTATTTGTTTGAATTCCTCTTTGGTGATTTCCCCATTTTTCCATTTTTTATACATGTTCCGTTTAAAACTTAGCTCAGTTATAAGTTCCTTAGTCATCCATACCGGTTTCTTGAGACATCTCCCATTTTTCTTCCTCATTGGAACTGTCTGAGATTGTGCTTTCAGTATCTCCCTTTTGAGGAACTCCCATCCATCTTGAACTCCCTTCTCTTTTAGTATTCTTGACCATGGGATCACCCCCAGTATTTCTCTAAGTTTATTGAAATCAGCTCTCCTAAAGTCTAGAATTCGTGTCTGACTATGCCTAGCTTCATCTTTCCACTGTATAGCAAACTCCAGGAGGACATGGTCACTTCCACCTAAGGATCCGACCACTTGCACCCCATCAACTAGGTCTTCCCTGTTGGTTAAGATAAGATCTAAGATGGCTGATCCCCTTGTTGCTTCTTCCACCTTTTGGACAATGAAATTGTCTTCCAGGCAAGTGAGGAATTTGCTAGACCTTGAGGATTTGGCTGAATTTGACTTCCAGCAAATATCAGGATAGTTGAAGTCCCCCATCACTACTACATCTCTCCTTTCTGAGTGTGTGCTCATCTGTTCTAGAAAGGCATCATCCAATTCCTCTGCCTGAGTTGGGGGTCTGTAGTAGACTCCCACAGTAACATCCCTGTTATTTCCCTCTCCTTTAATTTTTATCCAGATGCTCTCCACTTGGCATCCAGTACTGATATCCTGGATCTCTTCGCTGGTGTAAATATCCCTGACATATAATGCTATTCCTCCTCCTTTCCTGTTTGTCCTGTTTCTCTTAAAAAGGTTATATCCCTCTATTTCTACATTCTACATGCATCTAAGGAAGTAGGCTTCAGTCTATGAAAACCCATGCTATCAATTTCTATCTTTCCATTAGTTTCAAAGGTGCTGCAAGATGTCTTTGTATATTATTCATGCCAGTAACTATTAATCTGTTTGAGACACACTGTCGTTCTATTGTTAAATGGGCTGTTCATTGAAGTTTACAAAAGCACAGGAAGACTGTTTTAAAACAGAAATAGCTACTTTTGTCTTGGAAAATGTATATGCCAGTAGGTCATGATGCAAAATTCTGAGAAATAGAAAGAAAATGATGTTTTATTCAAGGTCTTCAAACAACGTCTTTTTGGTATGTTTAAGAAGACAGTAACATCACTTTGCTTTTTTAAACGTGATAACAGGATAGCAATAATTTTTCATTAAATGTTTCAATTCATTTGGAGAGAATGCATGAGAACCCATAGCCTTAAGTTATAGGGAAGCAGACTGGTTCAGAGTTAAAGAGATTTCAGTTCAACCAGCTTTCAAGCAGCAAATGCATTGTCATGGGAAATCATCAGACATTTCTTCTATGTTAGTATTTTAAGAAAAGTATGGGGGAAACAATGGAGCTCTCTGAACCCTGTGATAGCAAACTTTTACATGGAGCACTTTGAAAAGCAACCCCTGGAAATAGCACCAAAAAAGTCCACAACATGATTCTGATATGTGGGTGACATATCGGACATATTTCACCATTTGGAGCCATGGAGAAGAAGATCTGACTGTGTTTCTGAACCATCTGAACAACATCCACCCTAACATTCAATTCACAATGGAAAAAGAAAAGGAAGGAACACGGCCATTCTTGCATGTCCTGGTCATTGCAAACCAAATCAACATTTTGGCCACACAGTATACAGAAAACCTACACACAGAGACAGATACTTGCATAAGAACACAAACCACTACCCAGACAAAAAAGAAGCACAATAAAAACACTGGTAGAGTGGGCAAAACAGCTCTATGAACTCCACTTCTTGGAAGATGAATTGAAGCACCTAGACTGGGCTCTACAGGCAAATAGTTATTCCAGCTCAGACATCAGAAGGGCTGCCAGACCCAGAAAAACCCAGAGGAGTGAAGACAAGCAACCACCCAAAGGGGAGGTTTTTTTACCATACACCAAAGGGGTCATAGACAGAATGGGAAACTGGTGAGGAAACATGACCTCCAAATGTTTTACAAACTGACCAAGAAAATTCAGCAAATGCTGTACTCAGTGAAGGACAGCAGAGACCTCTCACAGCTGAAGGAGTGTACTGTATACCATGCAATTGTAGACAAGTCTACATAGGGACCGCCAAATGCAGTGTTCAAACCCGAATTAAAGGAACATGAGAGACACTGCAGAGTGAGTCAGCCAGAAGAATCAGCAGTAGCAGAACACGTTATAAACCAACCTGAGCATAAAATGCTGTTTGAAAACACTGAAATTCTGGGCCATGATAACAACTATCAGGTCAGAATGCACAGGGAAGCCATTGAAATCCACAAACACCTGGACAACTTCAACAGGAAAGTAGAAACCCTTAAAGTGAACAAAGTTTGGCTACCAGTCCTGAAAAAACAGCAAAATCAAGACTCAGCCAATTCAAATGGAAAACCACCCAAGGTCAGGGATTTTCCTTACCATGAAAAATGTCCCATGGACCCCATCCCACTTTAATCCTGACTTGTAAAGTTTTGTAATTATTAACAGTTTGATCTCAGCAACTGGCTGTCTGTATCATTCTAGAAAAGTAAATAAATCTCAATGTCATTTCCCTGTTTGAGAAAAAAATGTTAAGAAATAAAGCAGAATTATAAATAGGAATGGCTATATATTGGAACAGAATAAATATTATTTATCTATTCCATTTGCATTATGTCTCCATTTGCAAATAAGCTTGATTTGGATTTTCCTTACAATTCATTTGATTCTTAATCATATTTAGCCAGAAATAAATCCCATTGATTTCAGGAGAATTTTAAGTCGGTGTATTTAATGATTGATGCTAGTTTAAACATAAATTAATTTAGGACAGGTAGCATATACTTCTATTTATTTTTAAACATTGTGTTAGAGATTCATGGTGTTTGCTTGCAAGGCCCATGTTGCAGAAACTAAAATTTCTTTCATTTTCCCTCCCAGGGTGAATGTTAGTTTATATTGTCATTCATCATGGGAATGATGTGTGGAAATAGAGCTATATATCATTTTGTTGTATCAGTGCAGTTGAAATGGGAGCATCTTTGACTCAATTCACCACTTTAATGGAATTGTGGTTACCCTCTATCTTGAGGTTTCAAAACTCACTTCATGTTCACAATAATTCTCAGACTTGATGATGCTAGCTACTTTTTATTACGCTGTTCAGTATAAAATATTACGACAAAAGCTATGCTATTAATATTGCACATATCACCTACAGCCTAGGTAAGTTTGGCATCAAAAGCTTTTCTTCGTCTTTATACATTTTCAGTGCTTAAATGCTGAAACACCAAGGAATGTAAATATCTCCCTTAAAAGTATATTGTGTGAGCAGAAGTAATCAGCAAATTATGGGAGCAAAATGTTTGACAAGATTATATAGTATTGATGAAAATTAAAGTCCCCTGTAAAATATGTCTCGTGTATAAATAATTTCTCCAGCATTTAATCTAAGGCTTTAGATTTTTTTTCCTGGTTTACTTGCCTCTTGACTTTGAGTTACACTAAATATTCAGAATTAGCTTTCTAAAAAATAATCTATCTGCCTCTAGTGAATGAACAATAGATAATGGCTGGAAGCAAAAACCTCAGATTTTTTTCATACCTATTGAATACTGAAAACATTATCAACCTATCATATGACTATTAATGTTGTTAATTTTGATGTCTTCCACTCTTCTACTAAAAGTATCAAGAAAACTGTACACTGTACAGTAAAGTGAATGTAAGTGTACAGCAAAGTAAAATTACAAAGTAAAACATACAACCAAAATCACTTTGTGGTTTTAATAGAATTGTTTAATTAGATTTTTGTGGGTTTTTGGACTATATGGCCATGTTCTGGTCCTGATGTTTCCCCATCAACTGTGACTGGCAACTTCAGAGAATGCTGGCATGGAAGTGAGTGAGATATATATACTGTGTGACTCATGGTTGAGAGGAAAGGATTTTCATGTTAATCTGTGTGTGGGTCTGTTGTTGAATGGCAAGGGTGTCCATTTAATTAGTGATCCATTGTCTGCTGGGAAACCTCCCTGACTCTTCCCAGAAGACAATGATCACTAATTAAAAATGTCCTGAATAATTTCATAGGGAATATGTGTGCATAAGACACTAACAGGATTCCAGTAGATAGTTTAGAAGTAATGGATATAAGATACTTGCAACACCAAAAGAGTAATGATACTACACATGGTTACATTTTTGCTTATGGTTTTTACACATGCTTAATTTAAAAAAAAATTCTGAAGATTTCCATAGGAGGAAACCATGTCATGCAATCCACCTGTCATTGGTGGTTTAAAACAGATTACTTTTAATAATGAAGCATCTAACCCTGCAAATACAACTAAATCCAAACATCTTATCAGCCTGGCTGCTTCTATTGCCAAATTCTTGTCCATTTCCATGCCTATGTTTATGGGCATGGGCATGCCTGTATTTATGAGCCAATAGAACACTAAGATCTTCTGTAAGAACCTGTCTCTCTGTTCTCAGGCTTGTTTGTTGGGGACAAAGGTGAGGGTTATTTCAATAGCTGCTCCCAGACTTTGGAACTTCCTCTTGGGGGGTGGGGGGCAGGATGACTCTGTCCTTGTTCTCCTTCAGCCAGCAAGTTAAAACAGTCCTATGCCATCACACTTTCAGAAACTGACTGTGTTGGGTTCTTAATGTTGTGCTTTGGTGTTTTGTGATTTGAATATATTCTTTTAATGATTTTTAATGTTTTTAAAATGATTAATGCTGACATGGTGCTTTATCACACTAGGAGACAAACAGGATTTAAACAAGAGTTAAATGAGAGTTAAACAGGAAATGCCTGATGTTTATCATAGGCATTTCCTGTTTAACTCTCATTTAAATCTCATTTAAATCCTGTTTGCCCCCTAGTGTGATAAAGCAGTTAGTTAAAGATACCTCTTACTTTTATACTTGATTCCCATTATTAGGAGAAAGATGGGATATAAAGGAACAAATTAATAAGATTGAGGAGCAGGAGGAGGAGAACTTTCTGCACTTTATGAATAACCAGAACCACATACAATAAAAATGTCAAAGCATCAGAGAAATGACCATCTAGGTCCACCTTCAATGCACAGTGAATTCCCCCTGCCCCCGAGTGAACTAAGTGATTGATTGATTGTATGGTATGGTATAGTCGCACAGTACTGGAAAGTCCGAAGACATTGTCATAGTTTGCATTTGTTAGTTGTCAAGGCTAGTTGTCTAGTACATGCATGTAGCTAGGCTATTCTGAAGGCTCATATTTCCTGTTTCAGAGACTAATTGGTCTGCTGTTGTTGTTGTTTTTGCTTGTTTTTCTTTCTTGTTGTTTTTAATAATTTGTTACATGGTTTTATTGTATTGTTTCACTGTTTTATTTTTCATCAACTTGGCTTGCCTCTGACATGTGATGGATAAATAATGTTGGTAGAGAGATATATGCCAGATTGATAGGTCAGAGCCTGGAAAAGTAATTTTAAGAATGACAACTCCTAGAATCCCCCAGCCCAGAAGACCACTGGTCAGAATGGTGGGAAAATTCTGTGAGTTGTTGTCCAGAATGTTAAATCTTTCAAACTTTGAAACAGTTAAAATTCCACCTATTTTCTTTCTGCACCAATCTTAGAAGTATTCTCAAGAAATACATTTGAAGCCTAGTGTTCTTAGTGACACTTGTGAAAACAGCCTAAAAATCAAGGACTAAATCAGAAAATCAATAGCTCACTCCTTTTAGTGTTTATATCCCAAGGCGGCACAGAGACAGATATGTTAATGAATATACTTCTGCCCACCAGTAAAGTCGTATATTGTTTCAAAGATAAGTGAATGACAGGCACAGCAGTAACAAAAAAAAAAAAAAAAAAAAAAGTTGGAAAAACTTAAATTCATTCCTCTGTTCAAAGGCACAAAACTAGTATTGTATTGTAGCTACTTTATCCATTTATCCATCAGGGACATCAGGAAAAGACAGAATTTTTCTGTACCAGTATTGTGCCTCCAATTAATCAAAGTTTGGCACTTGTGATTCTACTTAATCCCGTTTTGCTACATCATTGATTTTTCTTCCCTAGACTTGGGAGCATGCGGTTATCAAAACATGCATTTCATGGCAGCAGTTGTCTTTTTAATTGGTTGAGTGAAGTGAGGCCATACCTTTGATTCAGTGATTGCCCTCTTTGTAATATAATAGCTTTTCAAAACTTCATCCAGCCAATTTCAACCTCAAGAATTACCCTAGGTTTCCACAATATGGGGGGTTTGGGTTGCACTCAAATCTCCATATGTAATGGAAAGTGCATGAATATGAAGTTAGTACATTTTTTTTTTCTCCAAGAGCAGAGCTGAGGCACCCCAGGCAATTTCAAGTAGAGTTGCGAAGGTACAGGACAAGGCTTGTGTACCTTCTGTACCTTCAATGTTAACATATCCTGGGGCAGGAAGATGTGTCAAGTTCTGTCAGGTGGAACTCCACAATGTCTCCTCATTCACCCCACCCCACCCCCCATGACCACCACCACCACTCTCCTCCCTGTGCACAAAAGGCCATTTACTGCTGTGAAAAGCAGACCCACATCTAGTTATTTTTCTACAACCGGATGCACAAGACTGAAAATATCAGTGTTGTGAGTACAACTAAACAAAAATATTCCCCATTCTTCCCTAAACCATAAACAGTCCTACTGTGGGAGGCAATGTAGCAGTTATAAGGTGAATTTGAAAGCTGAGAAATGAGATTTGTGTAGTTGTGCCTGAAGAAACTTTTCAGGATCTGTCAGCATTACAGATACAGTAGCCCTCTCCTGTATTCACAATTTCAAGAAACATTTCTTGAAACTTTTCAGATCAGTTTCATATAATAGGTTTGAATGTGCAGAACACAAAATGTTTGTTCTACTCATGCAGTGACATAATACAGAAAATTGGTGTTTAAATGGGTCCTTCTATGACTTAAGTAATTCTTTCCCTTTTCCATTTCTTCCTATGGTTCTAACCTCATTTCCCCTTCCACACTGCATTGGATTATACCCTATGGTTTTGGTTGTTTAAAGGGGGAAACATTACTTTTGTACCAAATTTGCTCTGATCTTTGTCTTTCATCCCATGAAAACAGAATGAACATCTTTCCCTTTAGAACACGTCTGCTTCTGGGAGCCCTAAGGGGAACTTTTCATGCTATCAGTTTAAAATGGGTTTCTAAACTGAAGCACTAAAAGACCCCAGAAATAATATCCTTCAGTAAATTATTCACCTTCTTGCCATAGTTTTCAAATTAGAAAGTTTAATTATTTAGTCTTTAGAGCAAGTCCTACTCTTCATTGTGTCATTCAGACTGCTGTTACATTGTAGTGGTGCTCATCTTTGCTTATTTTGTTGTCACATAGTGAAACATTTCTCCCTACTGTGTGAGACTATGGACTCTTTCAAATGGGGAGGAATTTCTCCCAACTCCGAATGGAGCCAATGCGGATTTATGTAAATTCGCTTGTTTAGCGAATTTACATGAACCCCTGCTCCGTTCGGAATTACTTCCCATTACCCGAAATTAACCCCCTCCTGCCCGAATTTGCATGCGAAGCTTTAATTCGCAATAAGGTAAAACCCATGATTGCATTCGAATTGGCTTCCCTCCTGCCCGAATTTGCATGTGAAGAGTTAATTTGCAATAACATAAAACCCATGATTGCATTCGAATTGACCTTAAATTATACTTCCAATTTAGCCTCGTATGAAAGAGTCCTATGAGAAAAGTCTGTTTCACCCATCACATTTTTAATGATTTTTATTTCATAACTTACCTAAGAATTTTTTAATAAAAGTAAAAAAAAAAAACAAAACACCCCAACTCACACACCACTGTATTTTTCTCACTGGTAAGGTGAGTACTGCAACCCAGCTGCTGATGAAAGTCACCACCAACACTAGTCTTTTATTCTCTTGTGAAGAGGAAAAATCTTGCAGATGTTGACTTTTTAAAAATTATTTTTCTTTATATGGTGAGTCTATCTCATCAAGGATTAAACAATTTGTAAATATTATTTACGTTACTATTGGATGTAATACAACTACAACACATGCTTGCCCATTTTTATGGAATATTAACAGGTCATGGCAGGTCATGGCATCAGTCCCTTAGAAATAAAAACAATCAAGCCTCAATCTATACTGGCAGTCTATGATAGGAAGGATGGTTTCTCGAAAGTGATCGGGAGGATACAAGCTCGGAGAGAGCAGCCATTATGGTTGTACAGGGCAGAGGGAGGTATGGGAAGGGACATCTACATTTTTATTAACAGGACGGGTTGTCCCTAAACTGTCCCTCAAACAACCTGGGTTGTCTTGGCAGCACAACCCCTAGGTTGAAAATGCTGCCAAGTTAGTAAAGAAGAAGAAGAAATCTGCTATGTTTCTAACCTGTCATGTACAGTGGTCCCCCGGGTTATGAAAGTAATCCGTTCCGGATTACTTTTCGTAACCCGGAAATCTTTGTTTCCTGGGGGACCGCTTTGTTTGACGGACCGCACAGCCAATTTAAAGGGGCTGCATGGTTTTCCCCTTTCGTACCCCGGGGTTTCCTTTGGATCCCGGGGGCTTTTTTGCGGCCCCAGCAGTTTCGGGTCCCGGGGATTTCATTCCCCGGGGGATTCATCCCGGGGGACCACTGTATTACAAAGACCTGGTTGGATGAGGCTGGCTGGGGTGGGGTGGGGGAGAGGTTAATCGCATTCAGTTTTGTTCACCAGGGTTCTCTGTTTAGCAGCAGGTGAGACCTGGGGGCAAGAAGGCAGAGTTGCAGTAATCTATTGAAATTCCATCCCCTGACCAGATGCTATATTCCACACTTTTATGGGATTGAGTGTGTTTATCACAGATATAGGATGCACAGATATAGGATGGGGGACACCTGGCTTAACGAGACTACATATGAAAGGGATCTAGGAGTCGAAATAGACTGCAAGTTGAACATGAGTCAACAGTGTGATGTGGCAGCTAAAAAATGTCAATGCTATTTTAGGCTGCATCAATAGAAGTATAGCGTCTAGATCAAGGGAAGTAATAGTGCCGCTCTATTCTGCTTTGGTCAGGCCCCACCTGGAATACTGTGTCCAGTTCTGGGCACCACAATTCAAAAAGGATGTGGAGAAACTGGAGCGTGTCCAAAGGAGGATGACTAAAATGGTGAAGGGTCTGGAAATCATGCCCTATGAGGAATGACTAAGGGAGCTGGGGATGTTTAGCCTGGAGAAAAGAAGGTTAAGAGGTGATATGATAGCCTTGCTTAAATATTTGAAGGGATGTCACATTGAGGAGGGAGCAAGCTTGTTTTCTGCTGCTCCAGAGAGTAGAATGCGGAATAATGGATGTAAACTGCAGGAAAAGAGATTGCACCTCAACATTAGGAGAAACTTCCTGATGGTAAGGGCTGTTTGACAATGGAACACACTCCCTCAAAGTGTAGTGGAGTCTCCTTCATTTGAGCTCTTTACATAGAGGCTGTATGCCCATCTGTTGGGAATACTTTGACTGAGAGTTCCTACATGGCAGGGGGTTGGACTGGATGGCCCTTGTCGTCTTCCAACTCTATGATTCTATGATTCTATCAGAAGCTGGGTGGCCTGGACTGATTAGGGATTCTGTTGGTGCACCACCCCACTGCTCAACAGTCTCCCTTCCAGAACTATCTAGGGTGATATCAGGGTTGGTGTTGGAAACTTCCTTGCTCGTAGTGCTGTGAGATTTCAACATTCACACTGAGACTGCCTGTCAGGAGTGGCTCAGGACTTCATGTTTGCCATGACAACCATGGGTCTTTCCCAAGTGGTATCCGGACCTACTCATGAAGCCTATGAAGAATTTGGAATCCTCAACTGGTCCAAAGAGCTGCAGCCAGATTATTAATGGGTGGTGACTACAGTGACAAAAGTTCCTTGTTGCAACATCTCCATTTATTGTCAGTCTGTTTCCGAGCACAATTCAAAGTGCTGTTTATGAACCTAAAGCCTGACACAGGTCAGGTACAGGTTATTTGAAGTGCCATATTGCTCCTTATGAACCAGGCTGTGTTCTGAGATCTGCTGGGAAGGCTCTATTCCAACTCCTTCACAGGTACATCTGGTGGGAACATGGGAGAGGACCTTCTAAATCTGCTGTATAGAACAAGTTCAGCTCAGAGAAATTGATGAAAACTTTGAAGGGCAAATATGGGATTTATTACATACTGTCTACCATATCACTACCCTGTTTTCCCGAAAATAAGACATCTCCAAAAAAATAAGACCTAGTAAAGGTTTTGCTGAATTGCTAAATATAAGTCCTCCCCCAAAAGTAAGACCTAGCAAAGTTTTTGTGTATAAATATACAGTATATACAGTATATAATAAATGTTCATTTATTGTTCAACAATAAATGTGAATTCTTCTTCATGGAAAAATAAGGCATCCTTTGAAAAATAGAGCTACCACATCTTTGGGAGCAAAAATAAATGCAAGACACTGTCTTATTGTCGGGGAAACATGGTATATTAACATCTGTGCTTAAGTCATGTGAACAAGATTATAGATCACATATCATGTCATAAGCTGTATGCCACATATAAGGTTAGTAGCTCCACACAAGCTTTCCTCTTCCTTTCTACATCACTTTATTTCTGTCTAGAGGCATTGAAGGCTAGTAACCCTTAAATATATATGTATGAAGCTAGTTAAAAATAATTATTTATTCCCAGCTGTTCATATTTTCTTTTGAACATCTGTGAAATAGCATGTTGTCAGAATCCTACAAGTGCAGTGAGAAAGTTGATTTTAAAAGTAGTTACAATTTGTTGGGGCTGTATCTTAAATGTTAAGTGAAGTTAGTTATTTCCCATTTGGTCTTTTTAAACAATTCACATTTGCCAAAAATCTTTTGTATTGAATCTTGCTTGCTTACTTTTTGCATCAATTACCCAAAATTTGATCAGTGCAAGGTAGGTTTCAGAAACACAACAGTAAAATTACTAAAAGGCAACATTGTATATTTGTTTTGTCTTCTTGCTTGAATTGTACCTAGGCTAAATGTCTGTTTCACAGGAACAGGTACCCCAATTGTTGCAGATTTTGACTTAAATAAATTATTGTAAGGCTTGGATAGAATATATTTTCACCTGAGAACAGTGAAGATTTTACAAATGCTTTCCATTATATTAGATTTTCTTTTGGTCTGTGTATCCAGAGAGATTAGTCTTGTGTTGACATAGCATATTCTTTTGAAAAAGCAACACAATTTCAGAAGATCAACAGTGTTGCCTCATACATATTTTCTCAACCTACTTCATATATTGCTGTTTCCCAGAGATATGTTTTCATTATTTTCTTTCAAATGCCATTGGTACTTACCTCCATGGCCATTGTCCAATGCAATTAGAAAGGTTGCAAATGAAATGGAAAGAAAGAAGTAAGATATTTGAAAACAAATTCAAAGTGTGTGTCACTTCTATGACTTACATCTAATTTAATCCTTTCTTTATAGGTTCAAATAAAAATATAATTTAGATTTATTATTTCCCCATCTCTGCATGCCACTCTACAATGTAGCTAAAAGATGAAATAAAGAACAAACCAAGAGAACTAAAGAAATAAGATAAAAATATGATTCTCACAAAAGTTTCACCCATTTCTTTTGCTGCCTTCTTGTTCAGTAGGGTTTTGAATGTAATACCCTGATCAGACTGAAAGAATTAGGGAAAGCTGACCTTTGGTATAGGATCTGTTCAGAAGAGAACACTTATTTTAAGTGCTGAAAAAGGATTTTTGTTTGCAAATAAACCTATTAATAAACCACATGAATAGCACTCAAGCCCTTTAACCATGGGGGAAAAGGACTCCAACACTTTGCAGCATCATGAAAGCATTAGCACTATGAAACACAATTTCACAGAGGCAAAGCTAGAAAATTATCTACTATGGGTAATGAATCTAACAATTGTATCATAATAGTAACTATTCTTGCCCCCAAGTGAGATGGAGGAGCCATAATTTGGTAGTCTTCCTTTTCAAAGGATGCTCTTCTATCCAAAATATTCTATATTGAAGGGCTATCAAAAGATCCTGAAAAAGAGAGCAGTGGTCTTCATGCTGCACATGTCCAGTTAGCACCAGAAGATGATACTGAGCATGTACTATCAATATATTTCTTTGCTAATTTCATTATCAAAGGGGAAAATGAGTAATTTTAGCAATTTTTGCCTGCTGCAGGAATATTCGAAACTGCACAGTTTTCAAAGATTATTTCCAATCTAGGATTTTATGTGTACAAATTTTGCATTTTTTTAAATACAGAAAGCTGTGGTTTTTGTGGAGGAAGCAGAATTGGAGAGCCAAAAGCTTTTCCAGAAGATTTAGAAATAACTGAGATTATTGCACCCAGGAATCCAGCAGGAGAGATGCAGGATCTAAAAGATAAAAATGGATGTTATTGCTGGTAAAAATGGATGTTACCAGTGTCCGGGTTGTAGGCAGCCCTTATCCACTCGAGCAGCTCATCTGCAACCCAGACTTCTCCCACGGCTTTTTCAAGAACAAGATTTTTCCATTCTTGAAAAAGCTGTGGGAGACATGTGGGTTGCAGAAAAGGTTGCCTGAGTGGATACGAGCTCCCTACAGCCTAGACACGGGTAAATGTGATAACATTCATTTCATCTTTTAGATCCCACATGTCTCCTGCCAGGATTCTTGGATGCAATATTCTCCAACTGCAGCCTCATATGCAGAATATATACTTTTGGATAAACTGGACCTGAGGTAAATGAGCTTAAACACACTCAAGCAGAATTGTCACACTGGTATTGCCTCAACAGTTCAAGATAGGGCAACAGGTGGTGACACATCAAGGTAGAGGTCTCTTTCTAAGGCAGGAGAGACTAGACTATTCAAGGTTCAGAAATACATGAAAATGGAGGGGGGCATCAAAATAGAAAGTTAAAGAGATCTACTGGTTTTGGTTTTAATTCTTTAGGAGGTTTTAGAGTGCTTGTGGGAGGCCTGCAAATCTTGGGCCCAAGCTACCACTCCTGGAGGCTTTTAAACTTAAGAAGACATGACAATTGTTGAATCACATCTCCCCCCCCCCCCCATAAAGAATCTTGCAGGTTGAACTACCTCCTTTTTTCTATTCCAGGGATGAAGTTAAGCAACTGGACATCCACTTCCACCTTCCATTTTGTCTTTTCAGAGGCCTATGTCCTGTTTTAGATTCAAACCTCCACAGAGTAGCAAACATACATTTTTGGGGTGAATAATTTTGGTTTGGACAGCCACTCGGTGTAGAGATGTAACTCTTCACCTAAGTTTCGTATCAAAGTTAGCAAGAAATAATTTCAGCAATTTTCTTTTTACTATGAGAAAGATTTTTGAAAACTATGCTGCTTTTGAAGGCTATTTGCAGTTCTGGACTTATTCTGTGCAAAATTTGCATGTGTGGACTTTTTTGGGTGTAAAAAAAACCCAGCATTTTTTATTTATTTTATTATTTGCATAGAAAATAAAATTTCAGTGCAGATCAATTCCAGCACAGAAAATGTGGGTGTTTTTTAATATGGAAGTCAGCCATGAGCAATTTTTATGCAGTTCCTGATTATAGCTTTTTTTCCCTGTGTAGAAAACATTTTCTGTTTGAATATTCTCTTTTTAAAATATTCTTTCCATTCCTAACTGAAGGGTTGAAAGGTTTCAGAAACTGCTTTCTACAGAGATGGATGTAAAACCCTTCTCAGAGATGGATGGAAAATCCTTTGCAGAGTTTGGTAAATAGTAAGATGCTTCAGCAGAAAGCAATATCAGTACAATTGAGACAATATCACAACACCATCATTGGCCAAGAAGGACCCAAGTGAGGCAAATGAATGCAAAGAAAATGTTGCATAGAGAGACAAATACTAATAAAAAGAGTATACAGAAAGGTTTAGCAGTGTGACCTACTATAAAAACAAGTATCTTAGTTTAATTCAGTTCTTTTGTGCTGTGTAAATTGAGTTTAAAACAGGCCTCATGATTTGTGGCTCACAGTAATAGATTTTCTTTTGAGTTGCAAGTGAAATAATAATACTTGGCACTTCTGAAACTTCTGTAACTGGAGGACAAGATGTCACACTATTTTCTTATTTGGAGAAGTTATTATTAAAACATGTACATAGGAATTCTCATTAAATGGAGCTCTCAGGTAAACAGATGTATTTGATGTAGGGAGAGACAATTGAGAAGTCATGTTGGCATCTAAGAACCTCTTTCTTAACCAGAGCATCCTCACAGAAATAGAGATTTTCTTTGATGCATACCAGCTGTTGCTTTGCCAAAGTTTCAACCACACACATTTCCAGGATCAGAAATATTTGAAATCCCTGGGCCCCTTGCTTTAAACTTGGGAATACATTTACTACAGTATTAACTTTATATTAAAGGTTTCCTTTCTCCTTCAAAACATAACACATGCCAATCACATCTTACATATGATGATGCTGTAGCACCAAAAGTCAGTCAGATTTGGCTATACTATGAATGCCTCACTTGTAGGGACCACCTGCCCATTGTCAGCGGAGATAGGCTAGAAATGCATGGGATGTTATATTCACTGGGATCTATGTGTATTACAGCAAAGTAAAGTTTTGGAGCCACAGGTGGACCCCAAGGCTGTTTTTCTGGCCCTTGATCCCTCTATAATCACTGAACCATTGCTTCCTTGCTCTCCCTGACAATTTCCATTTGCCATGCTGATGGTAGGGGGTCATACTGGAGGAAATTGTTGTGCCCAAGGTTAAGGCTACTGTCACCTCTTTCTCAGCCACTATCACCACTTCCCCTGCTGCTAGGATGGAGATAATGTCACTGTCAATCCTGCCTACTAATCACAGCCACTCTGCTTTGCTGCCCTCTGGTATCAACCATAGGCCATGCTGACAATACTCTTTTTCAATATTTTGGGGATAGCTGGTTTTTTTGAGTCCTGCCCCATATTTGCTTCCAAGATGGTCCTTGCCCCTCACTATGGATCCTTCAGTTTCCAATTCTGTAGTTATTTTGGTCCCCTTCCTCCCTTCTCTACAGAGTTGCATTGCCTCTTCTTTTTTCCTGTGGAGAACATGAAACAGACTTGTTATATGTTACTGCAGAGTGCAGGGGTAGAACTAAGTGGGAGAAACTTGCAGAAGAAGATTTTGGTTGAAAATTAGGAGAAAACTCTAAATGATTAGAGTTGTTGACTGTGAAATAGGCTACCTCAGGAAGTGTTGAGTTCTCCAGAAAGAGGAGCTTATATGCAGGTGCTTTGACTTTCTATCAGGGATGCTACAGTTTCATGCTAAAACATAGAATTTTCATTATGTGAGATGCTGCTTTATCACACTAGGGGGCAAATAGGATTTAAACAAGAGTTAAACAGGAAATGCCCTATATTTATCACAGGACATTTCCTGTTTAACTCTCTTTTAACTCTCATTTAAATCCTGTTTGCCTTCTAGTGTGATAAAGCAGTTGGACTAGAATTTTGTACTCAGAATAGATTTAGCACCTTGGATAGCTTCTTTAAAGTTTGGTCTAAAATCTGGATTCTTCTATCCACTGACATGAAAGTTACCAGCCACCACTGCTTTGGATGTAACCAACATGACACAGATGACTGATGCACACTGAAGAACCTAACTGGTTTCCATTTCTTACAAATATCCCTTGTCTTTTAGGAACCTGTTAGAATGTCAGGTGGTAAAAACTGGCGATGAAAAATATCAGATTTTTCTAAATCTGATTTGTGTGTGTTTACCACATATACTCAACTATAAGTCAAAAATGTATGCCCCAAAATTGACCCTAAAAACCTGGATTCACTTATACATTATAGTAATACTGCTTAGAAAGGTACTGATAGAAGCTCCGTCACATGTCCCACTCTCCAGGCCTGGCAGTGATTTATGAAAGAGCTGGCGAGGCAGGGAGTGTGTCTTTGTGTGTGTGTGAGAGAAAGAGGTGATTCCCTCCTCAATCTGATGTTAAAAACCATCTCTCCTCCTCCTCCTCCTCCTCCTCCTCCTCCTCCTCCTCCTCCTCCGGATGTCTGTCCCAACCAAACACTATTTAACTCCACTTCCCTTCCTTCCCAATCTGATGCTAAAGCCTTCTCTCCCCCTCAAACAAACATTCAACTCTACTTCCTTCCCTTTTCAATCAGATGTTAAGACTTTCTCCTCCAGCACCAGGGATGTAGTGTTAGGTGGATGGAAGAAGTCCAGAGGAGGAGGGAAAGATATGGTGTCCTCCCCTTTATATTCTTTATTACAAGCCCTAAGTTTTACCCTGGACTTATTTTGCATACCATAACTGAATCTACACACAAGCCCACTCCTGAATACTCCAGGCTACTTTGGTTTAGCAATATAATGGTGGATAGAATGTGGTAATGGTGTGATTTTATTGCAGTTTTCCAGATCCTTGCCAATCTACTGCAAATGTCCAGAGAAATTAAGTTTGATTTACAAATCTCCCATTAAATTTAAATCTACATTCTTTTGGTTCATTTTAGGGCCCTTTCACACTACATGATTATAACAGTATGGTTTCACTTTAAACTGTCATGGTTGCATCCTAAAGAATCCTGGGGTTTGTAATTTGATGAGGCACTGAGAATTCAGTATTTGGTGAGGCACTGGCTGAAAATTCTAAGTATCTCTCCCTAAACTGCAAATTCATAGGATGTAACCATCTAAAGTAGAATCACAGTGCTGCAACTGTGTAGTGTGAAAGAAGCCTGCTATAATCAATAGAACCCCACCAGATGATGTTTTCAGATCTTTTTACCTCCATCATAGAGAAGACACATACTGAGCTATGTTACTGTGAGGAGCCACATAGGCTTAATTACAAAAGCCACATTAACTTCACAACTAGAGTGATTTTCTGAGTTCCTTTCACAGGAACTTGTTTTTTAAAAACAAAACCTTTCTTATTTCTGTAGAAATTTATGAATGCCTCAAAATGACAACTGATCTCAAGATTTATGATTTTAATATCAAGCATCTGCAAAAGCCATGTGAAATGATGGGGGTCATATCTGTAGTTGATGTACATTCACAGTTCCATTGTTCCATTCTGCATAAGCAGCTGAAAAGATGATCATCAGTCTCTTGTTAGAGGGGTAAATTAAGCACTAAAGCAGAATAATGATAAATAATTCTTTCATGTGTCCAGTACAAGAGATTCAGAAAAATTACTACTGAAATGCCAATCAGCACTTTTGAATACTGGCACAACCACAATACAGACATTATTTCACTCACTCCATATTGTGTTCACTTGTATTTTGTTTTTGTTTGTTTGTTTGTTTTATAAAAGTTTCACTGCAAGTTACATTTATGGATCTTTTATGATTTTGAAAAATTTCACATGATCTTAAAGAGCAAAATTATGGCAATATTCTTTTAAGAACAAAGCCACCATTGCAAACTCTTCTGAATAAAACCAATGCTTCAAGAGTGGCTGCACCAGTGTAGAAAAGGTGACGCCATAGAAACTATCTATTGTTAATATAAGACATTGGTTGGGGCCATCATATACATTCTATCTATACAATATATGTATGTATGTATGTACAATAGCGAAAATATAGCTACAAAAGATTCATATAAATCAAACTGACCCAATTACTAAGAGGCAAAACAGAAAAGGATTTTAATGTTGACTGGCAAAGAATAATGGAATTTCTTGAAGGAGAAAGAGAAAGGTGAATTTATGGGGAAATGTATAGATAGCCTCAAAATAGATGGATCTGATGTGATAAATAGTTTGAATTAAGAAAGTCAATACGACACAAGAGAGACAAATATTGGTAGTAGGAAGTCTTTTTAAATGGAATGACTGAGTGAATGAATGAAAGACAAAATTAAGGAAAGAAGGGGAAAGGACGAAAGAATGAAAGAATTATAACGAAAAATTGAAGTAACAGAAGATAGAAGGAATATTAGTAATATTAGTAGCATAGGAAGAAGATAAAGTGATATTAGGCTAGGGGGAACTAAGTAACTAGATAGGGAAGATAAGGAATAGAAATAAGATAAAAGTTAGAAGATATTATTGATTGTACTATTGATGTTGAGAAGGATTGTTTGACTGTTTTATTTGTATTGTTTGTTTGTTTGTATGTATGTCTGTTTTTAATGAAATAAAATTATATAGATAGATAGATAGATAGATAGATTCATATAAATCTCATCCATAATGAGGAACAGCACTAGCAGGCATACAGGGGCATTAACTTACTTCACATATATCTTATATGACATTTTTCCTGCGTTCATATGGAGAAGCAGAAGCATGTTCCATTGTATTGTCTATATTGCTTTCTGTATCAGGGGGAGTAAATGTATGATCCTCCAGCATTCCTTACCATTGGCTATTCTGGCTAGAGGTACTGAGAATTTCATCCTATAAACAGCTGGGGGGCTTTACAATTCTCATCCTTGATCTGAGTTCAAAGAAAATCAGTTCTTTTTTTATCCTAACGTAAAGGCTGTTTACTCGGGGATTGGGTCAGATCCTCTGGATCCATGTCTAAATAGCCAGGATCGAGCCTGGTCCTGCCATGAGTGTTTTGGCCTGCATCATCTAAACTAGATGACGTGAGTCTGGGGGGAATCTGGGCCACTTGGCCTGTGTGGACAACCCCTACCCGAGGAGAAAAGAAAAGGAGAAGCTCAAAAATGTTTCTTTCTCTCAGTCATGTGTATACATATATACTGGAGAAGAAGGCAATAGGTGGAGTTAAAATTAAGTCACATTAGACTCTCATGAGGAAGAGCAGAAAGGATTTCTAGTAGAAGGCATCCGGGATCAGAAGGCAAGGAGCTCTGAAAGAGATGGAAGTTGCCAGTATACTCCTAGCTTAGAATAGTTCATTGTCAAAGATGGAAAAAGCAGCACTTCTTTAAGAGACACACCAAAAAGCATTTAATTTGGTTCAGAACAGCTTAAGCCATGTTTTGACAAACAAAAAAGTGAAATGTTGAACTAATCTCCCTTGTTCCAAAGGTCACTTTCAGTGTTAATAAAATAAAACAAAATACAAAATGCACAAAAGTGTGATATCTTTATTGACCAGCCAAAATGCACAAAATACATAGTGCAAACTTTCAATGTATTATAGCTGGCCAATAAAGGTATCACACTTTTGTGAATTTTGGATACTTTTTTATTTTGCTGTATGACTAGCACAGCTACCCTTTAATAAGTTTCCTTCACTATCAGTGTGATTTTCTGTCTATAATACATTGTTTGTCAACAGCAGGATGTCATGTGAAGAGACTGAATTTTGCTTGGGGGATTCACAAAGGTCCAATAATGTAATCAGTGTGACATCATTGGTAGTGAAGGACATCACACACCACATACTCTCCCAGTATAGGTGCTTCTGGCTCAAGGATTTGACTGAAGAAACTTTCTTAGCTAATCCTTCTCTCTTCTGCACCAGTGAGTTGGGGGACACTGCAGAACAATATGCATATTGTTATTACTGCATGGCACAACTGAACTTTGATATTTTCTAATGTTCTGGCAGAGAGAGAAAGAAAAAGTGAGAAAATAAAAGATGCACACACTCAGTGGTATGCACCAATCTTATTTCATTTTCAGACATGTTGGTGGTACTGCTTTTCTCTGCATGTGCATAATTCGTGTGAACTCTCTTTCTCTTTCTTTCTTTATGTGGAATGAACATAACCATCTCATGTACTCAGAATCTCCAGGGGGATATGAAAAAGAAGGTTTTCTTTCATTTCACTCGTCGTCCTTTGAGTTTGACCTAACTATTGTCAAAGTCTCTATGTCAGAGCAAGTTCTTTCATTTTGCTCAAATACCTTTTTCCCCCTTTCAAGCAGAAGCAGACACTCCCGATGATGAAACTGTATTTGATCGTGTGCACTCATGTGACTGCTCAACTCCAAAATGAAGCATTAAAGTTAGGCTGTAACTCTGACAAATTCAGCAGAGTAAAAGGACTGACAGCTTAGACTGAAATAGGTTGACACTATGTCCTTCGCTCTGATTTGCTGAAACACAATGGGGCGAGAAGGGATGGAAGCACCAGTATGAATTACATTGCCTTGCTGCTGAACTGTGCCTCTAAGGACTAAATCTATGTGTTCAGAAGCTGGGGTTCCATTACAAAATATCTTAGTGGTATTCGTTTAGTTAGCTTGTTCAGAGACTGAATTAATGATAAATTTAGTATTATTCAGGCATATAGGAATATGTATATGGGTGAAATGAATGGGAACATACATGTCAGTCTGAGTCTTGGATCACCAACTCTCCTGTGTGATCCGAGGAAAATTTTAATGGAGATTCTATACATCTCATTATGCCTAATGATCAGAATGGCCAGCCCTCTCTACAAAGTTCATGTCTGTTTTTTTTTAAAAAAAAAAAGGAAAGAAGATCAGGTTTTGTTGAATACTTTCTTTTGATATGAACTCCTCTGAGATGTTCTTCATGTCATGTGCACTGACCTTTGAACAGAGGTGAACTGTCTGTGATGACAAATGAAAAATAATCTCAAGTAGTATTTTTTTTTTCACTCTACAGCCAGGGAATTTGGGAAGCTATTTTGCTTTAAAAACTACTTGTTGTGTTTTTTAAAACTCCTATGGGGTTCTGTTGAGCTTAATGAGATCAACAGGCTTGGCAAGCTCTCTCCTGGCTCATGGAGCTAATGGGAAGTGTAAATCTTACTGGAGCTCATACATTTTTGCTTTTGCTCTCAAAGTTAACAACTCTGCCAGATGTGCTAAAAAAAAATAGCACTGCCAACCCATCTGATAAGCTTTTCTCTAATACTGTATTATTCCTGTTTTCCTTTTAAAGAATGACTTATTGATTTTCAAAAGGGTTACCTTCAAGCCCAGTGGATCTCACAGTGTTAAAAAGCTATTTTCTCATCCCCCAGAAATCCCAGCTCAAGCTGCCGTCTTTATTAAATGGTACAGGGGGAAAATTCTTTCTTTAATGAAGGCTCAGCAGCTTCCCTTTTTATATTAAACCCATGTTTCTAAATTCCCCAGGTTCTCTGACCACTCTATAGACAGCAATGATAATCTGAAGGAGAATCAAAAACAGCATTTTCCTCTTTGTTTGTTCTTCCCTCAGATCATTTCGCTAAAACTACCAATGACTTTGAAGCAGGGTTCCTAATTCTTAAATGGCCAGCATTGCTATATTGTACATGTAATTTCAGAAGCAGGGATGTGGTATTCTCTAATTCTCATTGTGCATCGTGCCACATTTTCTCTTGGTTATTTATCAGGAGGTGATTACTTTCTTTCTGACATGTAAATATTTACATAGTGGACATCCCACCCCTTTTTTTTCTATAAAATTTTCTGAAGACAAGCAATCTTTTAGTGACATATACTAGTGTAATGTCAATCTATGTCTCTTTATGGTCATTTTGGAGGGAGAAATTCACTACCTCTCTTTTGTGAGTATGAGCTATATACCCTAAAAACTCACCTAGCTCCTGTGGACATTCCCTGGACAAGCTTTGGTCAGACTTCACCTTGAATATTGTATTCAGTTCTGGGCACCACAATTCAAGAAGGATGTGGACAAGATGGAATGTGTCCAGAGGAGATCGCTCAAAATGGTGAATGGTCTGGAAACCATGCTCTACGAGGAGTGGCTTAAGGAGCTGAGAATGCTTAGCCTGCAGAAGAGGAGGTTAAGAAGTGACAGCCATGTTTAATTATCTGAAAGGATGTCATGTTAAAGGAACAAGCTTGTTTTCTGCTGCCCTAGAAACTATCACATGGGGGAAATCAGGGGATTAAAAGGGCATTTTTCCATGAATGGTTTGTTGCTGGATCATTCCTTGTTCTTCTCATGATAAATCCTCTCAGATCAAGATGTGTGTGAAAGTCTTTGCCACAATCGTGCAACTTTCCTGGGAAAATGCCTTTTAAATTCCCTGATTTTTCTCCATGTCATAGTCTCCTAAAACATGGAGCAATGGAATCAAATTACAGAAAAAGAGATTCCACCTGAACCTTAGGAAGAACTTCCTGATGGTGAAAGCTGCTTGACAGTGGAATAAGCTGCCTTGAACAGTGGCAGAGTCTATTTTTTTGGAGCTTCTAAAGCAGAGATTGGATGATCATCTGTTGGGAGTGCTTTGATTGTGTGTTCTTGCAGAGCAGGGGGTTGGATTTAACCCTCTTTCAACTCTATGATTTTATAATTTATAACAGAGTAGTGGCCAAGAGAGGCTGAGAGTGGCCAAGAAATAGCCAGTTATGTCATGATAGCAAGATGCACAATGAAAACATTTTCCATGACATCCAAAGCATCCTTTTCTAGGTCCTGGAGCATATCTTTGTTGCTGTGTGTTTGGTTACCGGGACATAAAGGCTTCTCTGCAACCTCCATCCTCCCCAGCTACTATGTTTATTAATTTGATTTTTTTAAAATAAAAATATATTTCTGTATCATTTTGCAACCCACAAGGTTCCCATGAACAAATAATAGTAATTAAAACAGGACAAAATATAAAACATTTTGTAAACCACGTTAAAATACTCTTCAAAAGCTTTTAAAAACATTCTAAATAAATCCAAAAATATAACTTTAATGCATTTAAAAACAAAGCAGTTTCAAACATTTATCCACCAGAAGCTCAAAAAGAATTGAAGCTCTGATACATGTACATGCAAACCTAACTTCATGAAGTGTTGGGACATAAAACAGAAACCCTTCTGAGGATCTCAAATCTAGGGCAGACTGATATGGGAGGAGACTACATGGGGATTTTGCTGCAGGAGAAAGATCATCATCATCATCATCATCATCATCATCTTTATTTATATACCGCCTTTCCAGCGATCAGGGCGGTGTACAACATATACAATACAAAGTTCTGACTTCTGCAGAATGGGGTGGTGTTAACAGGAGACAGAATAGGTTTCCACCTATGAAGAATTCTCTCTCTTCATTCAGGTTCTCAGCCAATGTGTGCATTTATATACATTTTTAATTGATTAAAACATGTGTTCTTTGTTTGTTTGTTTGTTTGTTTTGCTTTTTTTGCATATAACAGTTTTCAGCTGAAAGCAATTTTGAAATATATGGTGTACTTTGCTCTTGAAGAGAGATGGAAAAGAATTGAAGTAAACTGAAAATTTCCCATAGAAATATCAGTTTGGATGGAGCACATCTTCCTGTTTAAAGTCACACATTTTGAAGGCTTGGAATGCATTTTGGAGGGAAAAGAAAATCCAGGCCACCATATATTATTTTTAGAACAACTATTATTGAAACAGTTTAAGAATTTATCTTTGTTCTTAGCTAAATTTAGTTTTTTAAAAAAATATTCAAATTTAAAATCCTCAATCCTAAATATGGAACCTGGAGCGTTTGCATGTAATGCCAAGTTGCTATTTTTATTGTATTAATGTGATCACCTTATTATGTGGCATAGTGTTCACATTTCTTGTCATTTGAAACACTTTTTTTTTGCTAGTGCAGCAAACTTTACAACTGAGGTTCTTGATATTTTTACAAATCCTGTACTTTAGAGGTTTTATGGAAAGAAGACCCATTTCTCAAATAAACCTTACTCAATCAATCCCCACTATTTTAAAACAGTTGATGCAAAAGTGACTAACAAATACAGCACAATTTTATTCTGCCAGTTTTCACAAACTGATCCTGTGTCTTTTCATGTTAAATTGTTCTTTATTTGATATGACTTGACATGACTTAACACAATACAGGAGAATGTGACATTAAATGATGTGACATGGTGGAAATTTGCAAACGATAACCAGAAGATCCACTTTGCCTGGAGGGCCTGGGTAATCTCATTTTATTTCTTCTAAACCATTTACTACATCTGTAACTCTCAGAACCAATGGTGCATCTTTTGAACATCAATTGTCATGTTGTGCCTTGACCTTCATACAACCATCGCAGACTCAACAGGTGAACTTTATCAGTTTCTGTGTAATAAGCATTGAATTCTTACATTTCCCATTAATGTAAAGGAAGTCACTACATATGTGTGTATATACTGGTAATATTTGGGGGAAAAGAGCTTGTATTTGAATAATCACTTTATTTTGAGTTTAAATTGTGAGGAGAAGAAACAAAATGACATATAGTTAGATATAGCAACCAAATCATTGAGAAAATACTTGTATTTGTATAGAGAAATGCTAACTCCTTTACTTTTTCTCAATATAAGGTTGAATTGCTTATAAAAGTCTTTAGGAATATGAATCTTTATTTATTTTGTTGCTGCACAAAATGCCAAAGAATTTCCAAATTTTTCATCTCCTTGGATGCCACTTTTTTCTTTCTTTCTTGGATTTCTGCAAAAATTGCACAAAAAGAAATGCAGCATTGTCTGCATAAGAAAAAAAAAACTGTGTGTGTGTATGTGTGTGTTTAGCAAATTGTGCAGACTAAGATCCAAAATGGACTTCAGAAATAATCCATCCTGAGACCACTTTAACTGCTCTGGCTCACTGCTAGGGAATTCTGAGAACTGTCATTTTGTGAGACATTTAGCCTTCTCTGATAGCTAGATAGCTCTGGTGTCACAATAAACTACAGTTCCCAGGATACCCTAGCACTGAGCCAGGGCAGTTAAAGCAGTCTCGAACTGGATTGTTTCTGCAGTGTGATTTGGACTTAAGTCCACAAATGTGAAAAATCTAACAAAT
The DNA here is from genome assembly GCA_034509955.1 of Urosaurus nigricauda. Classification (NCBI taxonomy): domain Eukaryota; kingdom Metazoa; phylum Chordata; class Lepidosauria; order Squamata; family Phrynosomatidae; genus Urosaurus; species Urosaurus nigricauda. The sequence goes on along the minus strand of JAOEGL010000004.1, from coordinate 197,705,357 downwards.
ATTTTTGGTTTTTTAATGAGCTGTCTTAATGAACCAAGTCACCCTTTCTCATCCAGGATGAAAACTTTCAAATGCAAATTTCATCTCATGAGGAGATGACAAAATGTACATCCCTGGTGTTACATTAATACAATCAGTTAGGGAACTTTATTAAAAATGTTGGGCCTGTGATATGTACCATTCTGTGTTACACAAAAAATATTCCTGACGTGAAATCACAAGAAATTACTATTGAGTAAAAACTCTTAAGATATGTTCCATTTATTTAGCCAGAAACATATAGCTTGCTGGCCACATATGCCCCATTTGGGGTCCTCTCCAATGTGAACCTGAAATTTAGTCAGTTCAAGATACAGATTTTTTTTTTTTTTTTGTAGCCCTAAAGATCATTTTTTAAAGCAGAAATTTCTTGTTTTAAGTTGTTTTTTGTGATTATTCATTAAAGCCTTAAAATTGCTTTGTTGTTGTGTGCCTTCACATTATTTCTGACTTAAGGTGATCCTAAGGTGAATCTACCATGGGGTTCTGTTGGCAAAAGTTGTTTAGTGGGATGCTTCCCTTTATCTGAAGCTGAGAGAGTAGATTTGCCCAAAAGCAGGTTATCCAGTGGGTTTTCATTACTGAGCAAAGATGCAAACTGGTCACTATAGATATAGTTCAACACTCATATCAGTACACCACACTACTGCTATTTTAATTGCTTTATTTCATACACTTAATAAGTAGCATTGCTTTGGTTTTGCCAAATAGAGTTTCCCCTGATTAATCATGTAGGTCCCCCCCCTCCCAAATTTTAAGAAATAACACAATTCACTCATGGGAAAATAGAATCATAGAATCATAGAGTTGGAAGAGACCACAAGGGTCATCCAGTCCAACCCCCTGCCATGCAGGAATTCCAAATCAAAGCATCCCCGACAGGTGGCCATCCAGCCTCTGCTTAAAGACCTCCAAGGACGGAGATTCCACCACTCTCCAAGGGAGTGTTTCCACTGTTGAACAGCCCTTACTGTCAGAAAGTTCTTCCTAATGTTGAGGTTGAATCTCTTTTCCTGCAGTTTGCATCCATTGTTCCGCATTCTAGTCTCCGGAGCAGCAGAAAACAAGCTTGCTCCCTCCTCAATATGACATCCCTTCAAATATTTAAACAGGGCTTTCATATCACCTCTTAATCTTCTTTTCTCCATACTAAACATCCCCAGTTCCCTAAGGTGCTCCTCATAGGGCATGGTTTCCAGACCCTTCACCATCTTAGTTGCCCTCCTTTGGACACCCTCCAGTTTCTCCACATCTTTTTGAATTGGGGTGCCCAGAACTGGACACAGTATTCCAGGTGGGGCCTGACCAAAGCAGAATAGAGTGGCACTATTACTTCCCTTGATCTAGACGCTATACTTCTTTTGATGCAGCCTAAAATAGCATTGGCCTTTTTAGCTGCCGCATCACACTGTTGACTCATGTTCAACTTGTGGTTTACTTGGACTCCTAGATCCCTTTCACATGTACTTTCATTCAGCCAGATGTCCCCCATTTTATATCTGTGCATTTCATTTTTCCACCCTAAGTGCAGTACCTTACATTTCTCCGTGTTGAATATCATTTTGTTAGTATTGGCCCAGCTTTCTAGTCTATTCAGGTCATTTTGAATTTTGATCCTGTCCTCTGGGGTATTAGCTACTCCTCCTAATTTGGTGTCATCTGCAAATTTAATAAGTATGCCCCCAATTCTGTCATCCAAGTCATTAATAAAGATGTTCAATAGCACTGGGCCCAGGACAGAGCCCTGTGGGACCCCACTTCTGATGTTTTCAATATTCACTTAAGTTTGCTTAAATCTGTTAAGAGTGACTAGAAAAAAAGAATCACCTTCCCCCTTTTCTCTTCAAATGCCTCTTTTAAAAACTTGTATCACTTGAGTTGTAGTAATCCAGGAAGCAGATGGAAAATGTGAAAGAATGCAAATAATGTGGGTTTTGTTATGCACAAAAATGAAGATCTAATTCAGAGGAGCACAAAGGTCTATCATGACATGAATATAATATACTTAAAATGAATGTTTTGCAGTGTGCTGTATCCCACTGATAGGAGACAGATTATCTGTTAAAATATTAAGTGATGCTTGTGCCATGCTTTGGATTACTTATGCATTATTAGAGCTAAGAGCAGTGTACAAAATCAGATAACACAAACAAAACCTTGTGTATTCTCTTGTTCTTACAATTCTGAATATTTTGGCAGCTCCCTTCAGACTCTTTAGGGTCTCAGCTTGTGACTGGAGAGGGCAAATGTATGTGTATCCAGTACAAGTTGCTGCTGTTCTTTTTAGTTGCTAATGGAAATTTTCTAAATACCGAACTGTATCCTAAGGTTAGTAGGTCTAAACACCCTAAAGGCTACATCTCATTTTATCTTGGAAGCTAAGCATAGTCAGCTCTGATTAGTACTTGGATGGGAAATCACCAATCAATACAAGGTACTACATATATATGAGACTATGGGGCAAAACAGATGGGCAGGAAAAAGTGGCTTGAAGCTTCCTTTTCTGGAGCCACATTGAAACCCCACCAACCACACCTCTGGCTCCCAAGGCAGTTGGAGTGCTCATGTCATGACCACATGACATGGCCTCAAGCCAGGAAGAAGTGGGAAAAAACTGCTTCTTTTTCAAAATGCTTTTCTCTGCATATGGACACTTTTCTGCTGGCTTCAAGGCATGTGTCATCTAAACACCACATCTTCAAGCCAGACTGAAAGCACCTCTTTTTGTCTGTTTAGCCCATATATTTCTGTGTGCTGGTCTATCACTGTAATAAAGATGAACTATATTTACAAGGAAGGAATTGACAAAACAACATCTGAGTATTTTTTATCTAAGAAAAGCTTATGGTGAATTCATGGCGTCACCTCTATGCACTACACAGCTGGGAATAGCCAAAGCAGAGTATTGATTATTCTATGTGAAGAAGGGAGAGGTGGTGTGTAAAATATTGCCAAGACAAACTTTACAAAGAAAATAATAAAGAAAAAACGTTTGCTTGGTAGGACTCTATACTCAATTTCCATAATGCAGGATCTCAGGCTTTGCGGGGGTGGGTTGGTTACTCTCTAGCCTGATGAACAGTTCTTGAGAACTCACCATCTTGCACATTTCTGTGCATATTGGTCTGTCTTGGTAAAAGCATTTCCCAATGAAGATTTTTTTTGTTAATCAAGTCATAATGATTTATTCTGATATACTAGTATTTATGCAGCTTTCTACACACTGATTATCATGTATTTAGCCACTGCTAGAATTAATCTGAGGAGTAAAGATTGTTTCAGCAGTGCATACTGGTGACTTCCAAAAAATTTACAAATTCTCAGCACTTAGGCAAGTGAAGCAACTTGGACTAAGTAATATTACAAGCACTGTGTTAAACTCATGATTCCTCATAATCCAAGCCGTGCTGTTTAATCTGAAGCCACCATTCCAATTTTTTTTTTACCAAGCCCAAACTTATTTATTCATCTAAATGAATTAATATTATGACTGTAAATTCTACATCCTGTCAGCAGCTGGATGACCCATTTTCTTAAACAAAACAAGAAGCAGCATGAGCTCATCACACTATGAAGGAATATGTATATTTGTACCTTATATAAACAAGTGAATTTCTTAGCAAATAACTAACAGTCCACTATTCTCCACTGTACTCAGAAAACCTCCAGAGGAATGTATTATGATTACAGCTGGCATTTTTACATTCAGTTCCACATAAAGTAGAGGCGAAAAAAGGAAATAAAGGCAGAGTGCTGCTTTCTTTAAATCGTTATCTGGAGATCACTGTTAAGTCCTTTGTGCAAAAAGTTTGTATTCAGAATTATAGATATGAGATTTTTCACTTCAGACCTTGGTTTAGAACCTTGATGAAAACCAACATCTATAAATATACATACAATGTGGTTATTTCATAACAAGAGAAGAAATGACTTCAGTAAAGAGGAGCAAGTACATTTAGCTGTTTCAGGACTATAGCTATTATAACACTATAGTTTCAACTGTGTATTTCTGGTAAGGCTAGGGCAGATATGAGAAAGAAGTTTTAAGATGCAGCTTTCTCCTAACCCTTCATTGGTCTCTGCTTTGGAGTAGTTGGATCAGTCTTGCTATTAGAGATACAAAAGCACTTTCATATTAAGATAGCATACCTAACAGCTTATTTGGCCTGTTAGATGATGCTTGAGAAATGACAGCATTCATAAACTGTTGAGTTCTTATGATCTTAATAGCACTGTGCATGTATTTTGAGACAAACACAAACCAGCTCAACCCTTTCTTGCAAATTTCTCTGACTTGTCTCACATGGATAGTAACATTGTACAGAGGAGAGCCTATATCCATAGAGGTCTCTTAGGTGATTCAAAAGATCTCTCAAGAGGGTGAATTCTTGTTTCTGGGGGCCTCCAGGTGCAACAAGGATATGTCTCAAGGCCACCTTATACCTATTTTTGTGAACCACTTTGGTTTGTTTGAGTTTTTGCTAATCCATCTGGTCTCTGAAGGACCCCAGGGGTTAACTTGGATCTGCCACAGTATATTACACTATTTCTTTCAAAATATGGTAGATCAGCTGAACTGTATGTTTTCCCCACTCTTTCTACTGAAAGTGACCCTGAACATTAGCCTGAAAGTCCTGTATGGTTGTCACCAATCGACAGAACTAATTGCATATAAATTTAGATAGGTTCATTTTAAGTACTTATTACTTTTGCCTGTCTCTATCTTCTCTTCTTTCTCCTCCTCTAGAGTGATATGTTCCTGACACATATTTTCTTAGCAGCTCTGGTAAAGTACTTGTCAATTCTGCTTCTTCAGGCAGAAGAAAGGTTGTCTGTTCAAATCAAAAGCTTTCTTTAAAAAAATAATAGTGTATGGAAATAAGGATCTAACACTCTACATGTCCTTTGTTTGTACTGGCACTGGAATGCTGTCCAATTAGGAAATTCTTTTGTCAAATGTAGAAAATGCTAGTTGTGGCTGTAACTTGTTAAAGAAGTGTTTTTTTTTTAAAAAAAAAAAATCATGGTATCTCAGCATTGTATACTTAGCCAAATATAGTGGAGCAATATGCCAAGCTGACAAGAGGTGATTGTGTGTGGTTGCCTAAGTAACACTCACCATGTGTGGCTTGATTCTTCCATCTGTTTGGCTGGAGGAAAATGTAGATTTTGCTGTCAATAAATGTTGGCTCCCCAAATCGATTGTAGATGTGAGGAAAGTGCTTTGAACATTAAAATGATTACATTTTAAATTGATTTACTTTGGACACAAGCCAAAGAACAGTAAATGAATAACAGAAAGACACAATCATTCACCATGAAATGCTTTCCAAAGTCAGAGAAACTTTCTTTTAAAAGAATACAGCTATCTCTCAAAGGCAGAAAGCTACTAGATCATGATTGAATTAGGACTCAGCACAAGGCCTCCAACTCGGGGGCTAAACAGACTGGCCCATTGGAGCGGCCTGTTGCCATCCCTTTCAGTGCCAGATTGGGGCCACAGCAAATACATGCTGCGGTCCCAATCTGGCATTTCCCTGGAAAGGGAACCTTTGCCACCATGATGGCACCCTCTGCCACTCCTTTTGGTGCTGCATCATCTGGACACAGTACCAAAGGAGCACCATGGTACTGCCCAATAGGTACATGCATAATGGCGGCATCACGGCAGCATCAGGGCATGTGTTGTGTGGACCCCATGCCCCAATTCTGCCCTGAGGCCGCTGTATAACAGCGGTGTGTACAGTCTCTCACTTTAGTTCCTGATTTAAATTTGACGCCAATTTGGATGAGATCACCCTACATTCAATATATTTTAATCTGATACCAGTCCTCCTCTGTAGACTTGCAGCATTTTGTGAATAGCTTCCTCTCGTGATGCTACACTTCTGCACATCTCTTCCAGGATTGCCTGCCTGAGCCTTTAAGGGGTGGGTGGAAGAAAGACTGAGCTATAAGAATTTGCTTGTGCCTTGAACACCCTGCCTTCGCTGCCAGGATGCTTAGACATTTATTGTGTTTTTCTGGAAGTAATATCACCTGATCCTGCTTCTTCAAATGTTGCCCAAGATTACAGGTGCTGCAGTATTTTTTACCCCAACTCATCACCTGTCTATAGTGAAGGCAGAAAGTAATCCTCCTACCTCAGAATGTTCCCAAACAATATTCTCTTTTTCTTTTGTAACTCTGGGGCTTTTCAGACCTGCATCTTTGGCCAGCCTGGGGATGGAGTTGGGGTGTGATGTCTACACAATGTCTACAGCACCCAGGCTGGTGTGATGCCATGCACCACACCACATGGTGCAAGGCATCACGGAGCTCCTTTGACACTTTGTTTAGATGATGCAGCTCCAAATGAGCACCATAAAACGTCTTGTGGCTCCTTTTTGTGCTGCAAAAAGGCCAGAGTGGGGCTGCAATGTGTGGTTGCTGTGGCCCTGATCTAATGAAGACAAAGGTGGCTGCAGGCCACCCCTTCAGGGCTGTCTTCACAGCCCCTCAGTCTGCCTTCCCCCCATCTAACACCTAAGTCACAGCATCAATTATAGACAAATTCCTGAGTGCCTCTTTGAAATGCTTTCTTGTTGTTGTTTGCCTTCAAATTGTTTCCAACTTATGGCTACCCTGAGCATGGATCTTATCATGGTGTTTTCTTGGCAAGAGTTGTTTAGAATGGGTTTGCCATTGTCTTCCTCCATGGATGAGGATGTATGACTTGCCCAAGGTTACTCAGTGGGTTATCATTGCTGAGCAGGGATTTCAACCGTAGCCTCATAGTTTACTAGGCCAATGCTCAAACTGTAACACCACACTTCCTCTCTCTAAATGTCATTTAGGCATTAGAGGGAAATCCAGAAATGCCCCATTCAAAGTTTTTGCTTAGTTTTACATAATCAGGTATTGGCTCAACTAGGGAAAATTGAGGGGGTGATTAAAGAAAATCAAACAAGCCAGAAAGAAACTGAAGTAAGATCAACAATTACCCAAACCTCTCTACAACTCTTTCACAATAAAATGGATAGAGGATTGTGAAGGACACTCTCGATATAACTTCATTAACCTCACATAAACCTTTGTCTTAATTACAAGCATTGTTAACTGAAGAATGCTAGTAAGATTTATGCCCCAGATAACATGTTACACCTATAAATAAAATGTATGTCAATAAAATGCTTTCTCTCCCCCCCCCCCCTTTTGGGTGTGTGTGTGTGTGCAAGGCAGTTGTCTTCTTTGAAGACATGGTATTTTCTTCACAGAAGTTCTGTTTTTAAATGTATGTATATATGTACTTAATTTTAATTAATTTATTTTTGAACAAAAATATGTTTGTTTGTGTGTGTGCGTGTGTGTGTGCTTTCAAGTCACCTGTTGACTTATGGTGACCCCATGAATTCACCATAAGCTTTTCTTAGACAAGGAATACTCAGAGGTTGTTTAGACAGTTCCTTCCTCTGAAATTTAACCTACAGCACCTGGTTTTTGTTGGCAGTCTCTCATTCAAGTACTAACTAGGGATGACACTGCATAGCTTGCACAGTCAAATGGGATTTCATGCCTTTAGGGTAATCAGGCCACATACAAAGCACTGAACTGCAAATACTTTACAAATACATTAGAAATGTGACTTTTTGAATTTAAAAAAAAGATTGACAAAGATACCTGATGCACCATTCACATGTTTTATAGACATGTCTGTTATTAATAACCAAGTTGCTAATAATTGTCATCAGCAGTTTATCTTTGGTAAATTATTTTAATTTCAATCTGGATCATTTTGCCTATATACAATTTGAAACCTACAAAAATGTTTGGAATACAGTTGGCCCTCTGTATCCACAGATTCTTTATTCATGGATTCAACCATCTACAGCTTGAAAATATTCAAAAGAATACATAAATTCCAAAAGCAAACCTTGATAATACTATTTTATGTACCATTTTACTATGTCATTCTATATAATTGGATTTTAGCATCCACGGATATTGTCATCAATGAGGAATCCTGGAACCAAACCCCAGGGATACCAAGGGCTAGCTGTGATGGTTTCGCAAACTATATTTTGAAACTATGGTATGATCTCACAATATTTCATCATCAGAGACAAGACTATATTAAACTATATCCTATGAAAAATACATACATTTATGTTTCCATGATGAAGATTAAGAATAAGCTCATCAATGGATATTTGATTGTTAATCTACATCCATTATTTTTCTTCATTAAAAATTATTGAAAGAGATGTGTCTGGACAATTTCAAAAAGTGTCATATGACAAGACTGGGAGCAGAGAAAACTAAGATTTTAAAATATTCTTTCACAAATGAAACATTACTTTAAAAGAATACTTCCTCTGGCTTCAACAGCATCAAAATGTAACACAATATCTTGCTATTCATCATGATTTTTTTTCCTGACAGACAAGAGTTTTTGACAGTTTCTAAAATTAAGACACTTGTTCAATTATAATCTGACTGCAAGTTCTATTACCACAGGAGAAGTGTTATTCTAAAAGAAGAGGAAGAAGAAGAAGAAGAAGAAGAAGAAGAAGAAGAAGAAGAAGAAGAGGCGGTGGCGGCGGTGGCAGAGGGTAGAGACAGTGAAGTTAATTATCTTCCTCTAGAACTTTTAGGAGCAGCTCTCATTCTTTGGATGAGACAGTATGGAAATATACAAGAAAAGCATCACTGTAGATTAGCAGTTATAGCAGCAACACTATTACCTCATATTGGATTCACACAGAAGCATCCTACACTACCAAGATGTTTCCACTAACAATATCTTAGTTCATTTTCTGAACTCTTCTCTTTAATATCACCTCCAACAGATTCCACACCAGACCCTCTCTGTAGCCAGGGAAAAAATAACCTTCTGCAAGCACTGGTGACTATACCATTAAAAAAACTGTCAGTAATCTCATAACCATCCATTCCACAATGTGGCCTACAAAAGAATGTGGCCTAATGTGGCCTACAAAAGAATGGCTCACAAGCACCAGTACAAATAGAAAGATTTTATATTTCCTACTTTGCATTTGCCACACATAATGGTTGCCTCTTTGGTATTGTTTCATAATTCCTTTAAAGCGACTCTAGTATCACAAAGTTAACTAAAGCACTTGGTGATTAAGAATCCAACAGAGTGAAAATGAGAGATATAACACAGACCATTAAGAAGGTATCATATTGGAGCTGTACTGTATTTAGACTAATTTGGGTATTTGGCAAATATTTGTAATAATTTGTCATCTGTTGTGCTTGCTCATTTACATTATTATTATGTTTTCTCCAGTATCAAAATGAAACACATCACATATAAGGTAGGGGGAATGGTTTTACAGCGTAAATATCCATATGGATTATCCTGAAAGAGAGATTTGAATTCCATAGACGTAAGTGATTCAGCCCATAATCCTTTTCAGTGACAACTCAGATATTTAGGACTTTTATATCACTTCTGTTACTCTATAAGATTTTCACAAATTTAAATTGTCACATAGTTATGTAATTCAAATCACAATCATGTATGCTTTTATGTTCAAGAATGGAGAAATCATGTTAGTATTACAAGCGGAGCGGAGTATTCCAAGTGGGGCTCATCAGAAGGCTAATGGAGGTTAACATGTTCTGTAATGGAAAGGGACTAGCTGAGTGTTTGCAGATAACTCTCCCCCCCCACACACACACAATTCTTAACTTTTTTTCATCTTCCTTTTTATGCATATATTTCACAGCATTAGTTAGCAAGAGGGTATGTCAACATTACTAAACTTCTTTCTATGTAAGGATCCCTTATTTGCCCAACCTTCCCACAATTTTTCCTACGTCATTTAACATGGATGTCTCGATGGTTTTGTATATGTGCTTTTATGGTTATTTTGATTCTTTGAAAGCATCATGAGAATGTGTTAAAATGTAGATTATAAATTCATGAAGGAAATTACAATCCTAATTAAAAATGCACAAGTTATACAGTGCTAGGACTAGGACTAGGAGAAATACCCTTCTGCTGACTGATCTCAGAGATCAGGTGAAATACAGTGGGCCCTTGTTATCCACTGAGGTTTGGATCCAGGACCTCCTGTGGATACCAAAATCCATTGATGCTAAAGTCCCATTAAATATAATGGCAGAGTCGAATTGTGTCCCTTATATAAAATTGCAAAATGAAAGTTTGCTTTCTGGAAGATACACACACACACACACACACACACACACATATTCAAGCCATGGATGTTGAATCCGGAGATAAAGGATCTGTGGATAAGGAGGGTTGACTCTAATGATTGCTGGTTGAACAGCTCAGCCCATTAAGATCTGCTAACAGAAATACTGAAGTGGGGAGGGGCAGAGAAGAATGGGGCTGTAAAGAATACAGTGGGCCCTTTGTATCCACTGGGGTTTGTTCCAGGATCCCTTGTGGGTACCAAGATCCATGGATGCTCAAGTCGCATTATATACAATGGTGTAGTAAAAAGGAATCCCTTACATAATATATCAAAAATCAAGATTTGCTTCTTGGAATTTTTGAGGGGGAGGGAATGCAGTTGGCCTTCTGTATACATAGATTCTTTATCCGCATATTAAACCATTCATGGCTAGAAAATATTTAAAAAATACATATAAATTCCAAAAAGCAAACTTTCATTTTGCTATTTAATATAATGGACACCATTATTATGCCATTATATTTTAGGGGGACTTGATTTTCAAGCTGCAGATGGTGGAATCTATGGATGCAGAATCCCTGGACTGCATTCATAATTTCTTACCCACAGTGAGAAGTAATATCTTACTTTGTTGTAAAGAGGATGATCAACTGCCACAAAAAAATTTAGGATTAATATTTTTTGTTAAAAACATTGTTTGCTCAGAAAACAGCTTATTTTGTGTGAGGAGACATTTGTTTTGTTTTCACAAAACAGTTCTGCAGAAAGGTAATTTTTTGTGAAAATTATTTTTTTCAAAATTATCTTGACATGTGAAAAAACGTAAAAAACCACTTATAAGATTGTCCCATGAGAAGAAAACTTTTGAAGTTAGTTATCTTTGCATGCAAGAAGAAAATCTGGAAATATTTTAGAGCCATAGAACTGCTGATTCAGGTTAAAATTTTGCTAAATTTAAGCCAAGAAAATGTAAACATTTTATTTAGGAGATGTAAGAAAGATGATAAAGTCTAAGATAGAAAGCAGAAAGCCTTGTATGTTAAAGAATGTGTATGCTATTGAGAGCCTCATGACAGCCGCATTCCAGGCAGATTGCCAGCAAGGCATAAAGAAGATATGAAAGTATAAACAATGCTTGACCTATAATAAACCCAAAGCATATGGAAGGTACAGAGCAATGACTGACATAATTTGATGGAAGGCAGCCTAAAGTCAAGCTCTAACTCAACTTGGTTTGTCTATATTATCTCCAACAATCTGATTGGAGAACAGGATTGTTGACGTAAATGGTGTGTACTAGAGGTCTCTTATTGTATTGGACCAGATAGGACAGCTGATAGGCTGTGGAGACTAGAGAGAGAATAAAAGAATCCAAAAAGAGAGAAAAATCAGACTGCTTTTGCAGTCTCACCTGGGGGATAAGTTATAACACAGCCACCAAGGTATGCTGTTCCTAATGGATACATCATAGAGTTGGAAGAGACACCTAGATTGTAATGGATAGAATCAGAGTTGGAAGACACCAAAAGGACCATCTAGTCCAAACCTGTGCTGTGCAGGAAGACACAATCAAAGCCCCTTTCACAGATGGCCATCCAGCCTCTGATTAAAAATCTACAAAGAAGTAGACTCTACCACACTCTGAAGCAGTGCATTCAACTATCAAACAGCTCTTACTGTCATTGTGATCCTAACATTTAGGTGGCTTCTATTTTCCTGTAGTTGGAATCCATTGTTCTGTGTCCAGGGTGGTGTCTGCATGGAGGAAAATCAATATTCCCATCTCATTCCCATACTGACCTATTTAGATGACACACAGGGTCAAAACAGGTGGAACACAGGCCCAATCCATATTTCAGAACAATTCTTTGGAATAAAAGGAGTTCCCCTTTGCTCCAGATAAGGCAGAAACTTCAAAGAATACCCTGGGTGTGCAAACTATGCATTGGTGTGTGTGGGGGAGTGATAGTGTCAATGGTCAAGCAAGCTACTGATCTCTTCCCACACTGTCAACTCACCACAGCACTTTCATGTTCAAGTTTGTGCAGTTTCTCTAGCACAATTCCATTTCCAGATATGCAAATTGACTGCACAAGTTCAAATTAGCACAATATCATCAGTACAATGCACCAATGCAGACTGATTCCACAAGCTCACATTTGCACAACAATGTGTGCAGACAGTGCTTCTGGTATCGACCCATTTGGGGCACCAGTTTTGCAAACAGCTCATTCTCTCCATGGATCTGGAAACCTGGGTTTTACCATGAGTGCAAACATGGCCCTAATCTCTGGAGCAGAAGAAAACAATCTTGTTCCTTCTTCAATATAACATCCTTTCAAATAGAAAGATGGCTGCTACGGATGTTTCTAGATTTGTAATGGATGCTATAAGATATAGCAAGATCAAGCACTGCTGAAGGATATTAACCCCTTGGATGCTTATTCAGGAGAAGAGGTGATATTTTAAATGGATAAATGGTAAACTGTATTATTTAAAATGATAATGTTCCTCTACGTGACAACTATTAAGAAGCCTGCTGAAGAGTCAGAGAAACAGAGGTTTAGTCTATGTGAAAGTGTAACATCTGACTTGCCATATATTGTAATGTAATGGAGATATGATGCCTTACCTGCAATGTTATGTAATATGATGAAAGCAAATTTCCTATGTTTGTGTTTTTACCTAAGTGAAATGTGCATGATTGTATGTCTATGATTTCCTATAGCAACTAGAATGAAAGATTACCCAAGGGTTTACTAATTTTCTCATATAAATATCAAGAATGCTTAAGTGGAGTGTTGATATTAACTCTGCCTGTCTTGAGTTCATCACCATCACAAATTGAGCAACTAGGTGACCAGAAAGAGACTGAGGGATCCCAGAGAGAATACAGATTAGTTGACAAATAGCAAAGGTCATTCAATCCCTCAATCTAAAGAGATAGGGATAAAAGACCATGCCTTTTTGAAAACCACCACTGACACAAAGTTAGAACAGGTGAGAGCAGTTCTAATTTTCCATATCCCAAAATCTGAGGAACTTCTGGAATCATCATAGTTTTTGACAAGTTTGAATTGCACTGCAAATGAAGAACTCATTGTAAGCCTGAAGCAAGTAGCAACACTCACTGGACTCAATGGGGCTTTCTAGATTGGCAGGAAAGGGCAACATGAAGTTGCCTTTTCCTTAATACTTAGCAGCTGCACTGCAATTCCCAGGTGTGTAATAAAAAGGCATAGGGCAGCTACACTGAGGAGGTGTGGAGACGACTTATCTGAAATCTTTTCTGTTGCTCAGCAACTACATTGGAAGCTGTCAGGATGCTAGAAACACAGGCGGAGCAGCTGCATGGGTGGCAATGAATGGGGCTTTTGTCCGCACTGAACCTTTAATTTTTGTTGTTGTTGTTGTTGCTGCTGGCTGCGAACTGTGCAGTTGCACCGGTACATCACACATGAACTGTGCAGTTATAAAGATCTGTCAAATTACCACTGTGGTTTTGCTTCCCTTTTTAAAGTGTGCAGTTGCATTGGTGCACCATGAATGATCCCCTTTATTATGCTGCGATGGTCGGGGACTGGAGGGGGACCAGATATTAAAGGGGCTTCTTCCCTCACATGCCCTCCATCCTCCTCCTGGCAGTCCCTGGTGGGGAATGAGGTGCCCAAGGCTTTATGGGCCGACACCCATGCTGAGATGGTCCAGGGCTGGAGGGAGCCAGATGTTAAAGGAGCCTCCTCCCTCACATGTCCTCCATTCTCCTCCTGGCAGTCCCTGGTGGGCAATGAGGTGCCCATTGATTTATGGGCTGACACCCATGCTGAGATGGTCTGGGGCTGGAGGGAGCCAGATGTTAAAGGGGCCTCCTCCCTCACATGTCCTCCATTCTCCTCCTGGCAGTCCCAGTTATCTTGATAAAACACTTGGAGAGTCATTCTGCAACTTGACAAGGGAGCCTTCTACTGCCACTACCTCATAAACATGAGCTGAGAAAAGCAGTGGGACTTTAGCATACGCTTTACGTCTCTTGTTTGTTTAGTCTAAGCTATGCCATTTTGCATTTAAGAGCCATTTTGTAGTTCACTGGCCCCTAGAAAGTGCTAACTGTTGTTGTTGTTGAAATTCTGAAAAAGGAATGTTGCTAATTAGCCTGAGGGGATGTCTTAGCAACAAGGACTCCCTGTTGTTCCAGCCCATTGATATGCCGACTATGCAAGCTTTGCAAATCAACAAGATACTGTTAGTGATAAGCAACCTAGCAAAGCTGAAAGTTCTTTTGTTCCAGCTGGAGCATGCACAGTTAGAATAGTTGCTGTGTAACTTTCCTGTCTATGTAAAAACGAAGCTTATAATAAAGTTTGTCCATCCCACCGTACTGTGAACCAGTTTGATGGAGGGAAGAGTCCCTTTGATCAAATTCTCTTTTGTTTGGGTGCTTCCTTTTTGTAACAGTTTCAGGACTTACCCTACAGCTCCACACCTATTGGGAGGTGTGGCAGGATTGTGATTTCAGTTTCCACTCATCAACAGGACTTTTGTTTGTGTTTTTCTGTCATACATTTTATTTTTGCTAACAGATGTACCTAGAGAATCACACATATGAGTAGGACAGGCTTGCTGTCACAGGGCCAAAGGGGACTCCAGGTGTTGCAGGCTTCTTTGACGGTTCTATCTCCAGAAACACACAGGCAGACTATCAGTGGATGCCGAGAAACTTTAGTAACAAACAGAACTAACACACCTGGGTTCTGTTACTTCACAGAACCTGCAGGCTGGAGTTATCTCACTCCCCAAAAGCCCCAAGCCAGCTAGTCTCTTATGGACCTTCTGCCTATTCTAGGTTTTCCTCCAGGCGGGAGCCTTGTAAGTCCCTTTGTGTGTGTGTGCACATGTGTGTGTGCACATGTGTGTGTACTGATACCAAAGATCATAGATCAAAGAAGAAAGTACAAGGCAGGCTAACTGCTGGACATAAAGAGAACAAAAATAATGACCATGGAGGATCTACATAAATTCAACCCAGATAATGAGGAAATCAAGACAGTTAAAGCGTTCCTATACTTTGGATCAAAGATTGATAAAAATAGAGGTTGCAGGAAAGAAATAACAAGACAGGGAATTAGGATGGCAATTATGAAAGAAGTAGAAAAGATCCTGAAATGTAAAGTTGTGAACTGAGAACAAAAATTAGAATTGTACAAATCATTGTTTTCCCTATTACCTTGTAGGGATATGAGACATGGACAGTGACGAAGGTGGATAAGAGGAAAATCAACTCATTTAAGATGTGGTGCTGGAGAAGAGTGTTGAGGATACCGTGGACAGCCAAAAAAGACAAACTCTGAAATCTCCCTGGAGGTCAAGACAATAAAGATGAGGTGGTTGCACTATGGCCATGTCACAAAGAGGCATGACTTATTGGAAAAAGACAGTAATGCTGGGGAAAGTGGAGGGATGTAGAAGGAGAGAAAGACCACATGCTAGTTGGATGGAGTCTGTTAAAGAGGTCATGGGCATGTATTTTCACAACCTAAGCAAAGCAGTGAAAAATAAGGGATCTTGAAGATGCCTCATCCACAGAGTTGCCATGAGTCAGGATCAGCTTGAAAGTGGTTAAGAACAAATAAACAAATATGCCTATGTGACATGTCCTATAGTGAACTCCAAACATTTGGTGAATGTCAGCATTCACAAATGAGGACTGAGGACTGCCCATCATCACAAAATAAAATATTGGCCGGAAGATTTTAAATGTATATGATGGCAGTCTTTAGCAATTAGAGGTAAACATACCAAACTCAGAGTGGATGCTTGGATTACTAGGTCTCAAGATGCTTCCTGTCTCAGAGAATGCCTGTACTACTCTGAATCTCCAGGCAGGGAGATAAATATCAGGATACTCAGAGAGGAAAATATCAGGGTAATTTTTTTGTGTATGTTTGATTTTTCCTGCCACACTTAAAAGCCAAGATAGCAATCTCTACCCATTACCAGCTGGTGCCCAACCCCTCTGGCTCAGCAGAAATGTATCTCTGTGTGCGTTGTACTTATAATTTTTATCTTGAGTACTGCCTTGTCCCATAACTTCTTGTTCCTGGATTATCTCAGTCATCTGATCTCAGTCCAGCACTAAGCGTAGAGAGTGAAGGATAAAACCAGTTACGTCACTGAACCAATGCTTGGAGTGGGAAATACCAAGAAAATGTTCCAAAGGTAAATGAGAGACAGAGAGGGAGAACAAAAACAGCATGCCTTAATTCTCACCTTGGCTACAATTAAGAACATTGGAATTACCGGTACTATAACATCCCACTGCTTGAGATTATGTAAAGCCCACACAGTATTTAAAATCTAGTGGAAATGGTAGCAGTTGCAGCAGTGACAGGGCACATTTTGCTGAAATGCTTTCCCAGCAAAATGCTCTGTTGTTACTTTTTTTTTTTGCCTACATATTACTGGGGGGTGAAGCAGACTGGGGCTTGGAGAGGCCTCCAGCTGCTCCAGCCCCACTCAGCCCCCAATTGGCATGGGACAGTGGTGACTGGGCAGCCCACTCTCTGAGCAGGCTGCTGCTGTGGTCCTGAACAGGCTTCTGGTTAAGAGCCCCTTTTCAGTGCTCCCTTTTCTAGAGGCCTGGGGCTGCTTTAGGTGGCCTCAGTGTGACTTCCAGCCAACCTAGGGGCATGCATCATCTGCACACCTCATCCCCGAAGTGGCTGGAAGCCATATTTTTAGGCCTGTCTTTTTCAGGCCCATATTATCTGAGTTAATATATGTTAATCCATATTCTGGGCCTATTTATCCAGATTTCCTTCATGTTGGCTTTCACAATCATCTGATCAAGATGCATTTCAAGTCTATCTCCATATCCTTGTCTTCCCCATCTCTGTGACATCATAAGGACCCAGTCTTTGATTTTAGATTTTTGGACCTCAACACTTTTTTCTGACAGCCATGATTGAATGGTCAAGCTATGTAAAAAGACTAAGGGGCTCAAGAGACTGCCCCAAGGGGTGGCCTGTAGCCACCTCTTTCTTTGCTGGATCAAGGCCATGGCAACTACACGTCATGGCCCCTATATGGCCTTTCCATGGTGTAAAAAGGACCTGCAAAAAGCAGCTCCTTTTTTGCACCACTGAAAGGGTACCATAGCTGTCGCCACCACTGCAGCTTTTCCACTAAGAGTCCCTTTAAGCCCTCCTTGAAAACCAAGTTTCAGAGATTGATTATGATGATTACAGGGCTTGTAACTAAAAATAGCATCAAAATACATTTAAATATACAAAAGTTAAAGAACATAAGTAATCTATACCGTCCATATAAAAACCACTGACAACAAAAACAAACCAAGAGAGGGAGAGAGAGAGAGAATGTGTCTGTGTGTCTGTGTGTGTGTCTGTGTGTGTGTGTGTGTGAGAGAGAGAGAGAGAGAGAGAGAGAGAGAAAGTAATGAACTGTATTTTAATTTTTTGTTGGGCAATACTCTTGCTTGGGAAGATGGGATATCCTATGGAAGTTCAACAAGGCATCCTGCCCCACATCTCATAAGATTGCTCTTTTTGTTTTGTTTTGTTCCTTCTTCCATCTTGTAATATGACTCACATCATGTGTCACCATCTGTAGAAATATAGATTCACATGTAGAAGATATATTGTTGAATGGTAAATTATACATTCGTGGAAAGACTAGGATATTAACTCTGACCTTCACTGTGTTCTTTGGACACTTAATGTTATCTTGATATTGTTCCATTTTACAAATAACATTCTGAAGCTACTAGACTGATATTTTCTTGCTTTTCAATAGCAATTTTAATGAATTTATCCTTTCTGACATTTGCATTTGTCTTTAAATGCCACCAGATAACAGGGTTTTAATCATTCCAAATTGCTTTTTAATTATAGACCTAATTACTTTTGCAGAAGGTTAAGCTGCACAAACAAGAATAAAACTGTTTGCTTGTGCTATGTATTGAGAATGATGTAGTGTTTTCACATTAGGTATTCAGTAAACTTCCTCGGTCAGTTTTACGTGACATTTAAAAAAAATCCCCTCTCTACATCAGCAGGAAGGAATTAGATTTCAGGACAACTTAACATTCAGTGATATGCAGTGCCCATTAATCTTCTAATTAATTATGAAATCAAAGCCAACAATTCATTTCCACTGAAACAAATGCTTGTGTGTATGTGTGTGTGTAATCACACACACACTCAATGTGTGGCTCATTTAGATAAAAGCATATTTCATTGACAGATCCGCACCCCCAGCTTCTTTTCTTGATATTCTTTCTCCAACATCAATACATTGCTTTTTCCCTTTGGGCAACAATTTATTTCATTTCATTTTATTTCTATTTTAATTTTATCCTGCCTTTCTAGCAGCATGGGACCTTAGGCAGCTTACAACATGGCTAAAGCAAGATAAAACTAAAAACCTGATAATAATAACATTAAAACACAACTAAACACATTATAATATTAAAATGCCATTAAATTTTTAAAAATCATTCAAGAATATAACAATTTTCAAGAATATAACAACAAATTAAAAATACAGCACACAGGTCCCATGGAAGACTCCTCTGACACCAATTAGTCATTAAATTTCTGTTTGAAAAAAAAAAAAACGTCTTTGCTGGACAGTGAAAGGAGAGCAGAGAGAGGGCCAGACTAGCTCCCCAGGGAAGGGAATTATGTGGTCTGAGAGCAGCTGCTGAGAAGGCCCCCTCCTGTTTCTTCATTAAATGGACCTGTGATGGTCATGGGGCTGAGAGAAAGCTTTGCCCCTAGTACTGACAAATGTTTGTTACAGACAACATATTACACTGAACTAGTACATAATACAGAGTACTAATGGCATTATTGTTGAGATTGTTATTATACAGGCTGAATCTTCCTTATCCAAAATGTTTGGGACCAGTGGTGTTTTGGATTTCAGATTTTATTATTTATTTTTATTTTTTGGATTATGGAATACCTGTATTTTCACACACACACACACACACACACACACACATAATAGTAGAGATGGGACCCAGGTCAAAGCACAAAGTTTATTTATGTTTCATATATACTTTATACACATGCCCTGAAGGTAATTTTATATAGTATTGTCTAGTAATTTTGTGGATGAAACATAGTTTGTGAATACTGAACCATCAGAAACCAAAAGTGCCAATATCTCAGCCACCAATTTAAAAAGTTTCGGTTTTGAAATATTTTGGATTTCGGAATTCTGGATAAGATAGACTCAATCTGTAGTGAGATTATTGGGAGGAAGTTTTTTTTTTAAATAATCAGTTAGCAAGAAAATCATAGCATTAATTAATTAATGCACCATTCTCCCAATTAATAATTTAATATGAGAGCACTGCTTGTGGAGAGTAGAAATAAGGCCAGATTAAATCCATGTAGGTTGCCTTGTTCTTTCCTGTTGGAAAACACTCCAGGAGGATTTATAATTTATGGTCTAACTATTGTACTGGAACAGCTGCCTAACAGCATGGTTTACTTTCATCCATGTCTAATAACAGTATCTCTAAAATGTATATTAACAATTTTGTCTAAGAGAAGAGTATTGCATCTGAGAGTAATGCACATCTAAATATTTCCATCAAAATGGTAAAATGAACTCTAAATTTCAAAAACCAGAGGCTACATGGTGCCAAGTTAGAGAAGATATTTCATTTGTCATATATATTGAACAAAAAGATATTGCATTGTTCTCTATTTTATAGTGCAGTAATGGGTTGAAACTTGGGAAAGTACAAGACCTCAGTTCAACAGAGCAGAAAACATTCTTGTTTACCTCAGTCTGATTCAGAAGCTGGACAGTTTGACTTAGGAGCCACATCTCATTTTTAAAATGTGAATGTTAATGCCTCCCATTTTCTGTTTACTGTTTCTACTATTTTAGAAGTATATCTGCACCTTCTGAGAAATGTCAAGTTTCAGACAAATAGGACAGGGTGATTTAGGATTTGGCTGAATCTAGTGCTGCACCTTAGTTGTAACTAGATGCACAAAAATGAGGATTCATTCTGTCTGCATTCTTTGCAGCAAAGATGTGAGAGACCATATGGAATTAAAAAGACTACAACTTTTTGAATTGGGACAGATTCACAATGAAAAGAAAATGATTGGTGATATCAAATTTCAGCCAACAATGTGAGCATCTTGAGAACTCAACGTGGAATCTTGGAAGGCCACCTTTTATCTTCCTTAGCTGGGTAACTTCAATTTGGATCCAAATGCCACATTAGTAATCCGCTCACCTGCTTTCTTCACATCCTCACTTTAATCTCATTGCTTCAACTCATTCTAGTGATCAGTCTTAGATGTAATAAATCCATTAGTCTAATACAAAAGTTATTCCCCAGCCATATAACTTTTTTCTTATTTTAAAGATTATTTTTTATTATTTTTGGCATAAATAATCTACTTTAAAATTAAAGTGAAATACTACCGAAGGTAAAGAAATGGAAAGAAGAAAAATAAGGGGAAAATATCAAAACAACAACAAAAGGCCATACAACTAATACACAATATAGCTGACCCCACACCCCATCCTGACTGTAATGAAAAGGGAAAACAAGGAAAAATATTATTACACCATTACAGATCTGCTAAGGTCTACTACAGAAATTGTGAATATCCATAGTCACATATTATTACATAGTTAGGTATTCTTATTGCTAAAAAAAGATCCACAAGCAGTTTCCTTTTTTACAAAAAGTCTTCAGTTGGATTATTCTTTAGGACCCATGTTAATTTGCTCTTTGGGCTAACTCAGCAACCTTAACAATCCAGTCTTTCATTGTCAGTGCTTCAGGCCATTTCCAAACAACATTCTTGCTGCTGTTCTTATAGATCAAAGAAGTAATCCATATTTACTATTCAGTTCTTTAGCCATAATTACCAATAGAAATATTTCTGGTAAGAGTACAGCATCTAATTTTAGATTATTTTGGAATAACATATAAATCTTAGTAACTTTTTGCCTTCTTAAAAATTCACCACATATGAAAAAAGGAGTCTTCCTTGTCTTGACATCCTCAAGATAGATTTGAAATATTCTAGGCCATTTTTGACAGCTTGTTTGTGGTTAGATACCATCTATATATCAACCTATACTGGTTTTCTTTTAAATAACTGTCCAAAGTAGATTTTCTGTCTTTGGACCACATATTCCCTATACATCCATGTGGACATTATGCTCACAATTTTGGGCCCACCTTATCATCTTACAGGTCCATCTTCTGTCTCCAGTTTCAAAAGCTATTTATACACTTTTTAAATTGCATAGTCAGAGGCTTTATGTAACTCTAAATAGAACTCATTTCCTTTAATGTCTATAGATGCATTTCTCTTGTTTTGTTTAAATCTGTCCTTAAATTGCATATAAGCAAAGCAATTAAAATCTTTGCCTGCCTTAACAATAATATCTCTTGATTTGAACTTCCAACTCATTCTTTCTTTTAAAAAGCATTTTTTCAGTGAGGTAGCTACTGTTATATTAGGAAAAATTCTCTGTTTATATTTATACCAAACTAGTAGAGAAGCCTTTCTATTACAGTGATTTTTAAATTCAACATGTGCCGTGATTTTATCATCCCAAAGATAACCATGCCAACCAAATGTTAAATTATGACCTTCAAGTTTCAGGAGTCTTGCATCTCTAAGCAGTATCTGTTCTTAGTGACATATCCCTGAGTCTGTTGAAAGCAAGATATAAGATGAATAAGCAACCTTTCATCATTAAGATCCTTTAGAGCATGGGGTGATACAAACCTTGGTCTTCCAGGTGTTTTGGACTTCAACTCCCAAAAGCCCCAGCCAGCTGGCCAACAGTCAGGAATTCTGGGAGCTGAAGTCCAAAACATTTGGCTCATCAAAGCTTGGGAGCCACTGCTTTAGATATTTGGTCCTCCAGATGTTTCAGAGTTTAGTTCCCAGAATTCTTGACTGTTGTCCAAGCTGGCTAGGACTTCTGAAAGTTGAGATGCAAAACACCTGGAGGACCAAATGTTGGGAACCACTGTCTCAGAGTGTGAAGATTAGTTTAAAATCCCTCTTAGTCAGGTGAAATGAAACAGGAAACCAAAGCTAACTACACAAAATTCTGTACCTTATGACATTCATATGTGTGAGGTAGTTGAAAAGAGATGTCCTTACATGTCTCAACAAGCCAGTGATGAGAACCATCCCCCACACCATTCTATTCAGTTCCCAAACATTGATGTAAATATTTGTAAATATTGTCATCCTCTGTGAGGAAAAAAAAAGTCAATCACTGAAAGTTTTGCCATCCTTCAGTGAGAGCATCACTATGTAAAGCCTAGCCACCGTTTTGCTCTCATTTGTATCACCCCATTGGTTTCATCCTTTTTACATTCTGTCCTGTAAGAAAGGTCCAAAACACAAGACAGAAATAATCCTATTTGAGAGTGCTTTAATTGCCCTGGCTCAGTGCTAGGAAATCCTGGAAATTGTAGTTTATTGTGGCACCAGAGCTCTCTCACAGAGAAGGTTAAATGTCTCACAAAACTACAATTCCCATAATTCTCTAGTACTGAGACAGGACAGTAAAAATGGTTTCAAACTGGATTATTTATGCAGTGTGTTTTGGACCAAAATGAAGGAAATCTAACTTTGTCCATAGGCTGTGCAGCAAGAAACATCATTCCTTGACATCAGAAAAACTGAAAACAAACAGGTATATGTAAGCCACTGCATGGCTTAAAAAAAACCCAGAGGATATAGAACTGGACAAGTTTTATTCTGAACAACGGTTAGGAACTGGACGATATAGACCTTCTAGGTGATGTAGGGTGGACCACATAAGCCTAACCCAAAGGAGACAAGTAGGCAGTACATTAGGAGCCCTGGTGGCACAGTGGTTAAATGCCTGTACTGCAGCCACTCACTCAAAACCATAAGGTTGCATGTTCAATACCAGCGAAAGGGCTCAAGCTTGACTCAGGCTAAAATGAGTACCCAGATTTTGGGGGGCAAATCAGCTTACAGTTGTAAACCACTTAGACCCTGCTAAGGCAGTATGAAGCAGTACATAAATGAAGCTGTTTGTTTGTTTGTGTTTTTGTTTTTAAACTAGGGAAAGCTCAGTGCATAACCTTTATTACTTTTCCTATTACTTCCAACTGGAGACTCAATAATGATGGGAAAATGACAGGCAATATTTATGCCTTGGTTCTCCAAAATTGTTTAAATTACGATTGCAAGGGATACATGTTCTTACCTTATTCTCCTACAGCTTTTGAGCACTGTGACACCTTCAAGGGTGAAGGAAGAATGACATACAACTGTAGAATATCATTCTGATGAACAAAATATTCAGGGACAGCCCTCTCCCTCATTAAAACAGATAACAGGAAGAAGAATAATGAAGACTCACATAGCTCATAGCCTAGAGGCCTAACAGTAGGGTCCTTATTAATGCAGCAGTTTTGTCATAAGTTTCAAATTCTATTGTTCCTAACATTGTATATAAACAGAATACTGTAATTTGGGGGGGGGGGGATATAACTGAGAAATATCACATAAATCAAGTATCTTGCCTCCTAAAGTTGCCAGTAAACCTTCAACACAAGCAAACTTTCACCTCAAACAAAAACTAAACTACAGATCTTCCAAAGTCAAAATATTTCAGGAATTTTGGAAAGTTTGGGAAGAGATGAGTGCTTTCTCTGGAGTGAAGGTGGGACGTAGTGGGGATTAGAAAATCTGTCTGTCTTTTTTCCCACATTCAAGTTCTTTCCATCCCCCAAATGAAGAAATTTGCAAATTTGGATAGATTCCTCAAAGACAATCTGAAACAAAGTTGTCCCCATTTGTACAACCCAAATTTGATAGGCACAGCCTGGAAAGAATGCTGTTTAAAATGAATCTCTCAGAGATGCCAACTAAAAAGGAACACAACAAATGTGGCTAGACTTTTAAAAGCTAATAATTCCATGCTTTCTCTTTCTGAGTGGATGAATCTTGTGGCTTTGGTTTCTTCCACATTTACTTTAACTTCAGTTTCAGTGTGTGTGTGTGTGTGTGTGTGTGTGTGTTTTCCCAATTATTTCTTCCAATGGCTTTCTTGGAAGATAGTCCTACATTGCTGGCTTTTTTCTCTATCAGCATTCTCATCTAATTTGGTAAATGGTTTGAGGATGAAGGGGCTAAACAGATTGGCACTAAACACCGTCATTGGGCTGGAGTGGGGACGTGGAGCCTGCAGTCTGGATTCCCTAACTCCTCCCCTATGCTGGCATCACACCACCCACCCGACCACATGGTGGGCGGCATCACGCTCCTTATTCAGTGCAGTGTTTGGACGTGCTGCTCCGAAGAATATCAGAAAGCCACCACCATGGTTGAAAGGGCAACTTTTTGCCACTTCAAGAAAGAGTGGCATTTTGCTGGCCCTTTTTGGGCTGACAAAACATCAGATCAGGCCCATGGCATGTGTTTGCCACAGCCCTGATCTGGCACTGAAAGGGATGGTGGGACAATGCTCCATTGGGGCCATCTTTCAAGCTCCAAAATTACTTGACCACAGCCCAAAGCAGTTGAGAGGATGTTAGAAAGTAGTGCAGGGCTGAGGGTTTAGGAATAACAGAAGGATTCAGCAAGTAATTCATGACCTTAATGAAGGAGGAATTAAATTTTCTTAATTAAAAAATAAAATGCATTAAAACAAAGTTCTCATTCATCTCTAAGAAAGAATCATAGAATCATAGAGTTGGAATAGACCACAAGGGCCATCCAGTCCAACCCCCTGCCATGCAGGAACTCTTCATCAAAGCATCACCAACAGATGGCTATCCACCCTCTGCTTAAAGACCTCCAAGGAAAGAGACTCTAACACACTCCGAGGGAGTGTGTTTCACTATCGAACAGCCCTTATTGTCAGGAAGTTCCTCCTAAGGTTGAGGTGGAATCTTTTTTCTGGCAGTTTGCATCCATTGTTCCGCATTCTAGTCTCAGGAGCAGCAGAAAATAAGTTTGCTCCCTCTTCAATATCACATCCCTTCAAATATTTAAACAGGGCTATCATATCACCTCTTACCCTTCTCTTCTCCAGGCTAAACATTCCCAGCTCCCTAGGTCAATCCTCATAGGGCAAGGTTTCCAGACCCCTCACCATCTTAGTTGCCCTCCTTTGGACATGCTCCAGTTTCTCCACATTCTTTTTGAATTTTGGTGACCAGAACTGGACACAGGTGGGGCCTGACCAAGGCAGAGTACAGTAGACTATTACTTCCCTTGACCTAGACACTATAGTTCTATTCATGCAGCCTAAAATTGCATTGGCCTTTTTAGCTGCCCCATTGCACTGTTGACTCATGTTCAACTGATGGTCTACTTGGACTCCTAGATCTCTTTCGCACATAGTTTCATTCAGCCAGGTGTCCCCCATCCTATATTTGTGGATTTCATTTTTCCGCCCTAAGTGCAGGACCTTACATTTCTCCATGTTGAATTTCATTTTGTTAGTTTTGGCCCAGCTTTCTAGTCTATTCAGTTCATTTTGAATTTTGATCCTGTCCTCTGGGGTATTAGCTACTTCTCCTAGTTTAGTGTCATCCACAAATCTGATAAGTATGCTCCCAATTCTGTCATCCAAGTCATTAATAAAGCACTGGGCCCAGAACAGAGCCCTGTGGGACCCCACTTGTCACTTCTCTCCAGGATGAAAAGGAACCATTGTTGATCACCCTTTGGGTTCGGTCGGTCAACTAATTACAAATTCATTTAACAGTTGCCTTGTCTAGCCCACATTCTACAAGCTTGTTTGCAAGAATGTCATAGGGAACTTTGTCAAAGTCCTTACTGAAATCAAGATATACTATATCTACAGCATTCCTTTCATCTACCAAACTGGTAATTTTATAAAAAAAAGAGATCAGATTTGCCTGGCATGACTTCTTTCTCTGAAAGCCAAGTTGACTTTTTTTGATTATGACATTGCCTTCTAAATGTTCACAGACTCTCTGTTTAATGATCTGCTCCAGAATCTTTCCTGGAATTGATGTCAGACTAACTGGACAATAATTATTGGGATCCTCTTTTTTCCCCTTTTTGAAGATGGGGACAACGTTTGCCCTCCTCCAGTCTTCCTGGACTTCTCCTGTTCTCCAAGATTTCTCAAAGATTATTGCCAATGGCTCCGATTCCTCTATTCTGTCCTCAGTTCCATTCTCCTCAGCTTGAACACCTTTTGCCTTTTCTGAAAAGACTGAAGCAAAGAAGTTGTTGAGTAATTCTGCCTTTTCTCTGTCCCCTGTTTGCATTTTGCCATCTTCTGTACGCAGTGGCCCTACCGTTTCCTTCTTTTGCTGTGGACATACCCAAAAAAGCTCTTTTTATTGTTTTTAATCTCTCTAGCAAGCCTGAGGTTGCTTCATTCTGCGCTTTAGTTTTTCTGACTTTACCTCTACAAGTGCTTGTTATTTGTTTGAATTCCTCTTTGGTGATTTCCCTATTTTTCAATTTCTTATCCATTTCCCATTTAGAACTTAGCTCAGTTGAAAGTTCCTTAGTCATCCATCCTGGCCTCTTGAGACATCTTCCATTTTTCTTCCTCATTGGAACTATTTGAAATTGCACCTTCAGTATCTCCTTTTTGAGATACTCCCATCTGTTTTGAACTCCCTTCTCTTTTAGTTTTCCTGACCATGGGATCACCCCCAGTATTTCTCTAAGTTTATTGAAATCAGCTTTCCTAAAGTCTAGAGTGTGTGTCTGATTATGCCTGGCTTCTCCTTTCCATTGTATAACAAACTCCAGGAGAACATGGTCACTCCCACCTAACGTTCCAACCACTTGCACCCCATTAACTAGGTCATCACTGTTGGTTGATTCAAATTTGTCAAAAGGTCACACAAAGGAGGGGGAAGGTATCTTTTAAGTGAAGGTATAGTTTTTGCGATTATAGTAAGGAAAAGCTGGGATCTGTTTTCCATTTTATCTCCTTACGTGTTGCATTTCAACCAAAATGATCTGTTAAAGAAGCTTGGGCAGGTCACACTCTCTCAGCCTCAGAAGACAGCAAAAACAACCCCCTCTGTACAAATCTTTTCAAGAAAATCCTGTGATAGGTTTGCCTTAGGGTTGCCATAAGTCACAAATGACTTGAAGGCACACAACAACAACAACAACAACCAGACTCAATTGTATCTCTGCTGTTGAACTGCTCAACGTAGTACTAAGGCAATAAAATCATGTAGAACAAATTTCAAATGGACATTCTTTTCCTGTTACTTCATTTGCAAATGAACCATCTGAAGATTTTCACACCTGGCCTGAGAAGGTGGCAAATTTCTCAGCTCATAAATAAAAAAATTAAGGGGGTGAGAAAACATTAGCCTGTATGTTTATAAAATTGCAATAGATGATCATCACACTCCTACTACTTAATGTGGAAAAAAATCTTCCCACCTCTCCCAAGCTTTTTTCTTCTCATACAATTCCATTCACTACCAACAGAGGCAATCAGGCCCTAAAGCTTGGCACACTGGACACTATGATACTGCAGTCATATAATAGCTGCCTGCTGATACAATCTGAGATTTGTAGGGGATATTTAAGTGACTCATGACCTAAAATGTAGGAGGCATATAAAAAGATGTCCAGGACTAGGCCATGGCATCCCCTTTTATTCCTCCTGAATGTAAATCAGTTCTATCTTCATTATTATGAAAGGATGTTCATGACACCTAGTTACTTCTGACTACTGCCAAGCTCTGGCTAATAGGAAAGCAAAGAGGGAGGCTGGGTAAACTGTGTGCCCAACACCTCTGGCACTCTGCTGTTGTTTGCCATCATCGACTGTCTCAGGTGATCACCTCACTCTGCTTAATGATAGGACCAGCCTTGTTGCAAGTTAGGAAGATTCTTTGCCAATATTTTAGGATGATGCAGAAATCTGGGGTTGTTGCAGGTTTCTTACCCAATGCTTCACTGATACAGGACAATGTGATTCAAGGGACAAGGAGGAGACAAAACATCCAGGAGAAAAAGGGACACCATTCCATATAGAATTACCTTCTGATTAGCTACTACAGCTACAATCAGTATTCTTTAAGAATTAATACTAATTATTCACTATTACCCTGAGCGTGAAACACCTTGTAGCCCAGAAGCAACATGTAAGCTAATGAATACAGCATTAAAAGCAGACTATGGCACAGGACATTTTTCATGTGGAAAAGCTGAAGTGACATATCTTGTGTTAAGAAGCAGAACTATTCATTACTTATTACATAAGGAAATGTGAGAAGTCTACACTTCATTACAGTTTCTAGCAACTAAGAACGCTTACATTACAATTTGGAGGAACGATATCTAAATTCTGCAGTGATAGCTAGATGTCTAAAAGGCTTTTTGGACAAATGTGCCAGAAGATAGGTTAGACCTACATACCAAAATATATGTGGTATACTGTGAAGAGTGGGGTGATGAAAATGGCTCCTATTCCAAAGAAAACCATATACCTGCCCATTGTAAAATGGAAGTGATGCTGTTTTCAAACTGTCAAAACACTAGTGATCTCCCTCTACATCATCTACATTAAATGTACAATTCTCCTTGATGAAGACGGGAAATAAGAGGCCAGTAAAGATAAGAAAATAATTGACTTATTGCATCAGACCAAAATCTCTCTGACCCAACATCATGCTTCTAATACTGGGCAGAGGCTCTTAGGAAAACTCAGAAACAGTGTTTTCCTGTTCTTTTTCATTCAGGAAGGAGTGCAACCCCTACAGTGTTTCCTTGACAGTAAGAATTTTGTTTTTGTGAACCATCTATGTTGGAGATTATGAACCGACAGTCCAGTTAGGTTTATACAGTTTCAACTAGAAATTCATTCTTATCTCTGGAATGCTTAGATTTGTGGTGAAGAATTCAACTCTTATGTCAAGCATTGTGTGTTGTCTAATTCTTAATGCATCCCTCTGAGGTCTATAGAAGACTCACAGTTGAAATAGCTAGAGCAGATTTTAATAGGCTGTCTCCATGGATAGTTTCTTGTAGAACACAAACCAGTTATATCTATTACCAAGACTCAGGGAAGGGTTTGTAGCTATGGCTATCCAGATGTATTTAGCCTTCAACTCTAATTAGCCAAAACCAGCATAACCAATTCTGAGTGATTATGTGAACTGAGTAAAAACAGAGACATTTAAGTGATAATTGACATTAAGTGAATAAGAGACATTTAAGTGATAATTGACAAATAAATCTCCACATATACCAGGTATCAGCAATTGTAGCAGGTGCCAGTGTACTATCACAGCAGGGCATGGCGCTGGATTTTCCTTCTAAAACTGTCTAAAAACTCCAATAAAA
Organism: Urosaurus nigricauda; assembly: GCA_034509955.1. Lineage (NCBI taxonomy): Eukaryota > Metazoa > Chordata > Lepidosauria > Squamata > Phrynosomatidae > Urosaurus > Urosaurus nigricauda. The sequence continues at coordinate 197,675,785 of JAOEGL010000004.1, read as the reverse complement.
ATAAAAATGGAACCGGAGCTCTTCCTTTTAAATATGATTGACGATGAAGCTGGTAAGTTGAGAAAACATTGAAAGATCTTGTTATACCTAATCACAGTGGCAAGGGTAATTTATGCTAAAAGCTGGAAAACTGAAAAAATACCAACAGGAGAAGAATGGGAACTCAAGGTATTACAATACATGGAAATGGATAAACTGACACAATTGTTAAAGGAAAAATCCTTAGAAAAGTGAGAGGAGGATTGGAGATGGGTAAAAGAGTTTATTGATGTTAAATCTTGAAGCTCCTAAGCCCAGTTGAGTATAAGGTGTATAAAATATATTAGAAATTATTAATAGTCATCTAAACAATCCGGTGTCATTGGATGACAGTTATACATATCCAATATATACACAGAATATATCGATTTGAATAATAATTAAAGAAAAAGAATGGCGTGGCTATAAAAAATTATATTTTTGGTGATATCAAAGAGCTAATGTGGTTAAATCCATCAGGATTAACTGTGAACACTTGAAGCAGACTAAACAGAACAAAGTACACTATATATGGAATATGAGTTGTAAAGAATATACAGTATAGCAAATCTGAACATACGGAATGGTTGATGTTGAGATATACTTGAAGTCATAAGTCTGTATATAATTTTGTTTATTTTATTATGAAAATAATAAAAAATAAACTAAAACTGTCTAAAAATGTTCTTGGAAATAACCAGAAACCTACTTTTAATATACATTAAATTTTCGAATGATTTAGGCAAGGCAGGGAGGTTTAATGAAGATAAGTGCCACCTCCGGTTTCATTAACAGATGTTTTTCCATCCTCTTAAAATAAAAAAGGAGATCACATTGGTTTTAGGGGACACACAAAGGGGATTGGAATAGCCAACAGGCTACATTTTACCCACCTCTGCTCTACAGTGCTCAGGGCAGTAGTAAAATAGTCATAACTGCAAAGAGGATATGTTCACTTTCTGTTAAGAGGGATCTTTTCTAAATGGGACTTCCTCATAGATAGACATTCTCAAAGGATATAAAAGGCAATTATTAGAGAATCTATTTGTATATTTAGTATTCTGTGGAACCTCCATTTTAATTCTACTTCCTGACACTTGCAACAAAATGCCTCAACATCATTGAAAGGATTCTACCGTAAAAGCAATGTACAGAAATGAAATATAGCAGGAAAAGAAATAAAGAATACAAATTTAAGCAAGGTATGCTTTAGGCATTGCATCTGATGAAATAGCCTGAGTCTATGAAAGTTTATGCTACCAACATCTTTCTCTTAGGTGCTACAAGATTCCTTTGCATAGCCATGTTAATCTATGTTAGCATAAAAAGACAGAAATCTGGTAGCAACATTGATACTAACTGAAAATGGGGAAAAAATCTAACAAGCTTTTGGGGCAGTTGGGGAGATGCAAAACTGTCCATGAAAAGTTATGGTAGAAATGTCTTCTTCCAAGGTAGTCTCAAAGGTGTTACTGGATTTCTTTATGTCTTTATTTAGACAAGGATGTTATTTATTCGTAGTAAAGAACACTGATTTCCTTAGCCCCTGAGAGCTACTGGGGCTTATGAATGAATTCTGAGATATTAGAAGGTCATGCCACTAAATATGCTGGCTAGATCATTCTGGCATTCTGAGCTCTGCATCTAAATATGCCAATTTAGTCAATAAATTATTAGGTAGTCTTGGGCCAACCATTTTATCTCATACTCAATTCCCTATCTGTTCAACCTACAAAAACTAAGTTGTCCCAGACCTCCCAGAGGGCCTTTTCTGCAATTGCTCCCAGGCTGTGGAATGACCTGCCGGATGAGATGTGTCTTATTACAACCTTGGAATGCTTTAAAAGAGCGACCAAGACGCATCTCTTCTGGCAGGCCTTCCCAGATACTACCTAATTTCCCATTACCTGATGACCCCACCCCACCCCCATCCGGTCGCCTACAGGGGACTTTGAATGAATGTATTTTAAATTTTGATTCTTTTAATTATGATTAGTTTAATACTGTTTTAAGGGGAGGGAGGTGGGTATGTTTGGAGGATTTTAACTGTATATGTTTTTAACATGTTGTACCCCGCCCCGATTGCTCGCTCAGAGGGGTGGGTAAGAAATAAATATTATCATTATTATCTGCAAAATCATGGAATCATACAATCAGAGTTGGAAAAAACTACAAGGGTCATCCAGTGTAACTTCTTGCCATGCGGGAATATTAAAACATTCCCAACAGATGGCTATCCAACCTCTTAAAAAAAAAATCCAAAGAAGGAGACTCCACCACACCAAGAAGCAGCATGACTCACTGTTGAACAGTTCTTACCATCAGGACATTTCCCCTAATGTTTAGGTGGAATCTCTTTTTCTGTAGCTTCAGTCCATTGCTCTGTGTCCTAATCTCTGGAGCGTGGGGGGTGGGGGGGGGTGGGAAGCTTGCTCCATCTTAAAAATGAAATCCCTTCAAATAATTAAACATGGCTAGCATGTCACATCCTAACATTCTCTTCTCCAGCTAAATATACCCAGCTCCCTAAGCTGCTGCTCATAGGGCATGGTTTCCAGACCTTTCATCATTTTTGTTGCCACTCTCTAGATACACTCCAGTTTGTCAGTATCAATCTTGAATTGTGGTGCCCAGAATTGGCACAATATTTCATGTGAATTCTAACCAAAGCAGAAAAGTGGTAATATTACTTCCCTTGATCTAGACACTATGCTGCTATTGATGCAGCCTAGAATTACAATTTTTTTTTAGCTGCCACATGAGCTGCTTGCTCATTTTCAGCTTGTGGTCTTCTAAGACTCCTTGATACTGTTGTCAAACCAAGTGCCACCCATTCAGCATCTGAGTAGTTCATTTTTTTTTTCTTTACATTCCCTCCTGTTGAAATTCATTTTGGTTTTTTTGGCCCATCTTTTTATCTGTTAAAATCATTTTGAATTCTGATCCTATCCTCTGAGGTATTTGCTACCCCTCTTAATTTGGTATCATCTGCAAATTTGATGAGCATGCCCTCTATTCCATTATCCAAGTCATTGGATTGTGATGTTGAATAACACTGGGCACAAGACAGAATACTGTGGCACCCACCAGTCATTTCTCCCTTTGATAAACAGGAACCATTGGTGAGCACCCTTGGGTTTGGTGAGTCATCCAATTACAAACAGTCTCATTGTCTAGTCTACATTTTATTTATCTTTTTTGCAAGTGTTTCATGGAGGACCTTGTCAAAGACCTTACTGGGAACTGTAGTTTTGTGATACATTTAGCCTTCTCTGGCAGAGAGCTGCAGTGCCACAATAAACTACAATTCCCAGGATCCCTTAGCACTGAGCCACAGCAGTTAAAGCAGTCTCAAACTGGATTATTTCTGCAGTGTATTTTGGACCATTGTTTTAAGAGACGGAAATTGGCAGTAAAGCATTTGCATGTGAAAATTGAAATACACATATTTAATCGTAATAATAAATGATGAAATATTCTTCTGGTGGAGAAAATCTGGAAATGCCAAATGGCCAGCTTAGCAGCACTACTGCCATTTCAAATGTGTCCCCAGGTACTCTTTGGTCATATTCTGCACATTTAACATTGTGTAAAAGTAAAAGCTGGAAGGAAAGTGATATTAAGTTGAATTTCAAGCTCATTGGAATGCTCGTGGCTCCCTTACTTTAGCCTTTGGTTTTCTTCTCATTATGTATTTACCTTGGGAAATGTAAGGAATCATTCTTGGAATAAGAAAGTAAGAAAGAAATGTTTATGAGCAGTAAAAGAAGGGAGCGCTAACCTTGAGGGAACAGCTGTATTCATTGCATATATTCCCTTACAATATCCACTGCTGTGTAGTGTCAATTTCTGTTCCATCATTATCAGTTAAGAGGTGTTATAAAAGCTTTATATAACCATTATATGTGCGTATTTGTGTGTAAGTGTAAGCTGTAACAGAATCCCACTTTATGTGTGCCTTTTGTTTGTGTTGATCCTCAATAACTAAACACTGCTAACATTCTTTCTAATGTAGCACATGTTTGGACCTCCTAAAATAAAAAGTTTTCATGTGAGATCTTAGACACTACTTCATGAAGGTATGGGAAGCAGGTATAAACTGATTAGCCACTTTCCCAATTGCACTGGACTTCTTTGGTCATGTCTCTTACACTCATTAAAGTGGACTTTGTACAAATATAGCTGAAGACATGTAGGAGCTTCCATGTGATTAAGAAGCCCAATTGGGCAGTTTTTTCTGGTCTAATGGAAACCTCTGTCTGTGTACACTTAAGTGCAAATAGGCACATTTCTTTCTGTATGTTCAGTATGGACAAGCAGCAATCATCATATCCAAAGGAGTGCACTAATGTTCAGAGTAAGGCAAGTTGGCAAGGCCTCATTCCTAGTTCATGCCCTAAATGACTGTATGAGCAGAGCTAATGTTAAATACGATTTAGTATTCAGGAAGTGATATAGTGCAATCTGGGTCACCTCAGACATGTAGGACTATGGCCGTAAACAGACAGGTGCAGCTTCTAGACACTCTGGGGGAGTGGCGTTTTGATGACGCTCACCCCCGGAGTGCCTGAAAGCCATGCCAAGGCCTCCTAAGGCAGCCCAAAACTGGTACTAAGAGGAACAGATCTTTTCTGCTCCTTGCCATAGTCCATGGCAAGGAGGCGTCCTTGGAGCTGTGGCATTTGTTCACCACAGCCCTGAGGTGATTGGGTCAGGAGCGGCTTCAGACCACTCCTTCCTGCCCATCTATTTCGTTTCTAAGTCGTGGAAAGTTCATGTAAGTGAACCAGCTCAGAAAAGCATTTACATTTCATGTTCTCAAGTCTCAGTATTTAATAGTTTTCTATTGTTGTTTTTATGTGTTTTTTGCTCCCCTGGGCTTTTTGATATTCAAAATGTGATTCTACATTTGTATTTTTAAATGAGTCATTTCCTTTTGTACTATGCCACTTGATCTTTTTCATCATTATAAATCAGCTATCTGATGGAGTATTCAATACATTTTGACCTAATCAAATTGTTCATCCCAACTAGAATAAATTAATTGAATCAATGGATTTTCCATAAATGTTGACTATAATTAAGCAGCTAATTCAATGGGTATACTCTGACAGTAACTAGTGATTAAAGAAAATTGACCAACAATTGATCAGTTCCAGTTACCCTCCCCCCCCCCTTTTTTTTCTGGCTAAAATCCATGTATGCTCAAAGGAAGTACGGTCTAGCATTTACAAAAACATGAGGAGCAATTCCATGTTGAGTCCTTATGTTGAGGGCTCCAGGCATTTCCTAAAAGTTTATCAGAACAGAAGCTTGATGTGTTTTCTTCCCTCTAGATTACCTTATAAAAGAAATATGTTGTTATTTGTAACCAATGATTTGTATCATTTTAGTGCACAAATGTCCTGAATTATCATTAGATTACTTGGCAGACTGAGAGTAAATGGGTAGTAAGCCCAGGAATGTAGCTCTTTTGATTCTTTGTGAAACATTATTTACTAATTATATTGTTATTTTATCATATGGCTGCTCACTGACTTGAAAAGAGTATAATTCTTCTACAGGCTGCCAATTTCCATTTTATTTTGAGCAGCCTTTCCCTATGATATAAGTAACAGCAAGAAATACTTTTACTGGTTTTTATGGTTAGGACTATATTAGAGCAAGCCACAGGTAGATACACCAAGGAAAATTAAGCATCCCTTAGTTCTTGGAACAAGACAGCAGAAGGACACATCAACAGTTTGCTGCTATTTTTCCTTTGGCAAATAGAGGGCAGAAGGTAGATGGATTCTTAATCTCAAGAGACCTGGTTGTGCAGTGGTTAAATGCCTATACTGCAGCCACTCACAAACCATAAGATGGTGAGTTCAATACCAGCCAGGGCTCAGGCTTGACTCAGGCTTGCATCCTTCTGAAATCACTAAAATGAATACCCAGAATGTTGGAGGCAATTAGCTTAAAGTTGTAAACTGCTTACAGACTGCTTAGGTGATATGAAGCAGTATATAAATGTAGCTGCTATTGCTATTAATGCCTCTTTAATGCAACATAAATTTATATTTATACATAGATTCCTCTTTAATGCAATATGCCTGGGTGAGAATCTTATCCACTCCCAATCCAACAGTCTGCAAATGTGAAGTAAAGTCTCTTCTTAAAGACGATGTAATATAACAGAAGATCTAATATCATGAGTGTGCCGTGGATCACTTGGGCAGCACATCTACTGTGGAAAGAGTTGGTCATGCATCTATGGGTTGCCTTGCACATGGTGTCAGTAACACATTAGACCAGAAGCAGAGCTTTCTCTGTTGTGGTATCTCAATTATGATATACCTTTCCCTTGGAGGGCTGACTGGCACCTATGCTGATGTCATTTCCAGCAACCAAGTCAAATCATGTTTCATTTAAAAAAAATTAAAACCAATACTACCTAACTGATTTTATTCTGTTTACACATGTACTTTGGTTCGGATGATTTTGAATGGTTTTAACTGGTTCTGAATGGGTTGGTTTTAGATGATTTTTTAAAAAAATTACTGTTATTGTTATTTATTTTCCAAAATTGATTTTATTGCACATGATGCTGAGATCCTCAGATATAGGAGAGGATATGAGAATTCTTATAAAATATAATCAAAGATTTGTATCATACACAAAACCATCTGTATCCTACAATGGAAAGACCAAGTCAAAGAACCTATTTGATGCTTATGGAGTATAAAATTCCACCAATTCAGTTATGAAAATCTGGGAAAATAATTGCTGTGTCAAGGCCTGAGACATGGACAGCCTGGATTCCAAGGTAGACTGCTGCCCCAGGACCATGAAGAGTGGACTTAATATAACCTAATGGACCAGAGGCAGGAGATAAGGTTGGGAAACAGACCAATGTCTAAGCACAGCAAGGCAGAGTTCCAGGAGTCCAATGGACCAGAGGAAAGAGATAGGGGCAGGAGACAGAACAAGATCTAAATACAGCAAGGCTAGCAAAACAAGGCAAAATGCAACCAGAGCAGCAACAGGCAGCACAGAAGACTGTGTTGCTACAGCAAGGATTAATAGGCTAATGCAGCCCTTAAATGGCTGTACCTCCAGCTGCTCTGCATGAGTAGAGCCAGCTGTGCCTGTTGGCTTAGCCCTGATTCTTCCAGGACTCTGGCAGCTCAGGCCCTGGTCTTGCAAAGACTTTGATGGCAGGACTCAAGCAACCAGAAGTCCCTTCCTGCAACAACTTACATGGGTGGATCCTTACATGCTGCCAGTCAGATAACAGCATCATGGAGTACTCCTGGCTCACCCATGCGGCCACTCAGCAGCTATTTGGGTGATGAGGTAGACCTGCATGCAAGTGTTGTCCATCTGTTCTCATTCTGTGACCTACGTACAGTGATCTGCTATAGTTTCAGTTTATGATAATTTTTCAAAGGAAGACCCAGGCAGAACACACTGCAGTAATTATTGAAGGATAGGGATGCATTTTGCACAATATACATTTTAAAAATTTTCTTTGGAAAAACATTACAAAATCTTTTAAAAAAATAATTGGAAAATGTTGACAAAATGTCATAACATGTAACATTGTGTTGAAAACACAACTTCTTATCAAAGGCAAGGAAATTTGGAAATATTGTTTTGTCCTGATTAGAAAAAAACCATTTGAACCTATGAATTTTACCTATATGTTGACACAAAATTCAACAATAGCTTGAATAGATCTACTGTAGTTAGGACTAACCAACAAAATGCCAGATCTAGATTTGATATTCCCATCCAATGGTAGCCCAGTCAGGAATTCTGGGAGCTGGAGGACCAAAGTTTTGGAACCACTGGTTTAGAGTCCAGGGTTAAAAACATAGTCCAGAAATAATCCAGTATGAGATTCCTTTAAATTCCCTGGCTCAGTGTTAGGGAATCCTGGGAATTGTAGTTCATTGTGATATCAAAGCTCTCTGACAGATAAGTCTAAATGTCTCATGAAACTACAGTTTCCAGAGGTCCTTAGCACTGAGGCAAGACAGTTAAAGCTGTCTCAAACTGGATTATTTCTGTACTGTGTTTTGGACCTAGATGTAGCTTTGCAGGGGTGGCAATAGGGGAATGCTACTAGAAGGGCTGACTTAAAAGGCCCAGGAAACTACAGTATCTTTTCAATCCTGAATCAGACTTTAATAAACAAACAAACCAAACAAACTAAAGAATTTTTTAATTTTTAAAATTTTTTTGTAAGTCTGTCCTTCCAAGGCATTCAGTATGTCTCCAATTTATTCCATTGATATCTGAGGCATGGTAGACTGAGATACAAAATCTGTTTAAAGGCCAACCAGTGAGATGCAAGTCTTCATAGCAGAATGGAAATCTGAATTTGAGTTTTTCCAGTTGTTGTACTTTCTTGGCTTTGTTCATTGGCCACATTCTTCCCCTTATCTGGCCAAAAATAGGCCCAAGGAGGCTCATCCCTACATTAAAATGGCAAATCCTACCAGAGGCTCCTGGGAGTGCAATTTGCCATTCTGGGGAAGATAATTTTGCAGTTAAAGCTTATTTGCCTGGTGTAGTCCAGGGGGTGCAAAAATGGCCCTGGACACACAGAGTTTGAATATCCCTTGTGTAATCTTTTGTAACAAAAACATTGTGCCTTGAGAAGAATACATAATCATTTGATTTTTAAGACAATCCACTATAATATGATTCATTGTAGAAAAAGCAGTAGGAGACTTCAGTGGATGGATATCCAAGTTTTTTTATTGTTTATGGCTAACAGAGGTTCATAAATGCCAGATAATCCTTTGACATTTCCAGATTATAAATAGTTCTGGCTATATTTTGAGAAATGTTTCATTTTCTATGCACACCTAGGACAAGAATGCACTCTTTACAACTGTTCTTTTATTTTAGAATACCATGCCAAAAATAATTGATTGGTTTATCTGCTGCCATTATAAGAGTATTCTACTTTTCCTTCAGTACTGTATAATGCCTGAGGTTTTCAATAACAACTAATAAGTCTTGGGTTTATGTCAATATGAAAGGTCACACTGTTAGATTTGGTTGTATAACTAGTGTTGAATAAATAAAATAATAAACAATGACACTGTATAGAGTTTTATAATGAAATTTGTGCATATTTTCAATTCTTTTGCTCATCCATATTTTATCAGTGAAATTACTGGAATAAGATAGCTATTCTCCAGCTATTAATAATACTCCCCCAGACACTCCACATTATAAAACTTTAAAGCACAGTCTGTAGCAAGTTTTAAAATATTGATTCAGTGACCAGAAACAAAAGATTCTGAGTTTCTTGTGGGGGGGAACCCTAAAATGGTATGAGCTACAAAGCATATATAATCATATTCAAAATATCACACTAATGAAGGAAGACAGGGTTGACCCTTCATACATAGCATCCTGCCTTAGAATGTCTTGGTCATTAACTTTCTAGATCAAACTTGGAGGCTGGATTGTGTTAATTTAGGGAGGGGGCTTTACATCTCAGGTTTGGGAATTTTTAGATTTGTAGTCCTAACATGTCAAGCTCTTGAAGTACCCATGTACAGTACAAATGCATTCTCAGATTACCCCCCCCCCCAAAACTGGCAGCTATGTGGGAAAAATGGTAGTGTTAACAGGAAACATTCCCTAAAGGTAGGCTGAAGGGAACTATGGAAATAAATATTATGGAAATCCAGTGTGAAAGTTGGAGGGTGGCACAAAAACCAACACTTAAAATGGTGCTTAGTAGTTCTTTTTTAAGAGGTGTAACGATCTGCACCTTTAGTAGTGTGAACATGCTACAAAATTGATTCAACTCGCCCTACATCATTCCCAGAAATGGAGGCACCTTCATTTTAAATCAATACAGTGGCAAATGTGAATGGCAATAGGGTTAAAATGGCATGGAGAGATTTGATTGTAGTAAACATAGTGGGAATACCAAACCAATTCTGATTTGGTTCTAAATCATTGTGGAGATGTGAATTTCTTAGTTGAAAAACGTAAGACCCTGGGAAGTGCCACCCCATATAGAGATGGAAAGAATATTTGCTATTATTCTTTTCCAGGCAAGAAAATGTGTTTCCTCTTGAGAATGGGGATAGAAACCAGTTGGGATGGACCCATGGTCGTTATGACAAATGTGAAGTCCTGACACACTACCAACAAGGTAGTCTTGGCATGGATATTGAAATCCACCAGCATCTGTGGAGACACCAACACCACCCCTAAGACCACCCTGGCTAGTTCACAAAGGGAGACTGTTGAGCAGCGGGGTGGTCAGTATACCAACAGAATCCCTATTCTTTCCCTGATACCCACCTTTAATAAACACACTCAAACCATGCAGACTGAGGGGTAGAATGCCTGGTGAGGGAAATATTATCCCAATAGACTGCTGCAACTCCACCTCCCTACTCCCCAGGTCTTGTCTGGTGTGGCACAGAGAATCCTGATGGGCAAACTGAGACAGATTAACTCCCCAACCTTATCCAACCAGGTCTTTGTAATACATGCCAGGCCAACATGTACATTCATGATTAAGTCCTGGATGGCAGCTGTCTTATCATTCGTTGACTGGCACTAAGCAACAGCATTTTCAGGCCATGGAATTTCACTGCCATGGCTATCTAGATTATTTGGGATGGGAGACAGGAGAGTATTAGACGGGGGAAAAATCAGTGGGGAGGCATATTCCTGGCAAAGTAGTGCATTCACGCTGAAGATTTTGAGACATCACACTTATCCAGGACTTAACCCATGAAGAACTAGCAATGCTCCAGCAACAAACCCATGACTTCCCATTAGTGGTTTGTTGCTGAAGCATTGTGGTTCTTCATGGGTTAAGCACATCATTTGAAAATCATCAGTGCTATCACACTATTTTGCCAGGAGTATGCCTTTTACTTCCATCTTTTTTCCTGTCTGATAATCTCCATAGTTTGGGAATAACTAATACTCTATCATAAACTATCCTCATGATGGTGCAACTGTCTCCTATTTCCATATCTCAAAAATAATATGTTCTTCAAACTGACCAGCAGTATCTGTAAGTAGGTGAACATCTTTTTCCTGCACACAACAGTATAGCAGGCCCTTGCTCTCATTCCAAAGTAATCCCATTTATATATTCCCCAGCCCAGAGAACTAAACCAATCCAATTGGGGAACTACTGCTCACTGCTGGCTGGGTCTGAGTCCTGCAAAGAGGCACTCACTCTTTAAGTGGTAAAAGAGTGCTAGGGGGAAGGAAGGGATGGCAGATGAAAAAAGCTATAGCTGACAAGCTTCTTCTCTTTCCCTCCCGGATGGTCTTTGGTCCTCTTCCCCCTATGCTAGGGGTGCTATGTTTTCTTATACAGTACAGTGGTCCCCCGGGTTACGAAGGTAATCTGTTCTGGATTACCTTTCGTAACCCGGAAATCTTCGTTTCCCGGGGGACCGCTTTAGGAGACGGACCATGCGGCAAATTTAAAGGGGCCGCACGGTTTTTCGTCTTTGGATCCCAGGTTTTTTTTCGGATCCCGGGGGCTGTTTTGCGGTCCCGGCGGTTTCAGGTCCCGGGGATTTTGTTACCCGGGGGGTTTGTAACCCGGGGGACCACTGTATATGGATTTTTTTTATCCCTGGATTTAATCATCCATGCTTGAACATCTCTCTCTCTCTCTCTCTTCTCTTATAGATGAGATTCTTCTGCTGAAAGTTTACTCTGACCTGGTTCCTGATAGTTCTGCCTCAATTTTATCTGCATTCACTTTTTTCCACCAAGTTAAAACAAGCAGCAGTGGTACTTGTGCCACTGACATGGCTGCTATGCCATGGCTGTGGCTTATTCTAGTTTTCTCACTCCCTTTCATGTCCCTCTTCTACTTCTCTGAAGCCAAAAAGGAATGCTCAAGAGCATCCAGAGACCTCTGTGAATCCTTCTGCTTTCCCTTTACCAGGTGGACTCCACTTATCAGTCAGTAAATATCACTGATTGATCTTAACCCTGGGACAAGCAATAGTATCTTGCAGCTGTGATCAAAGGAATGATCTCTGTGCTGCCATTCCACTAGAAGTGTCCCCACTGTGGAGTAGCCCTTAGAAATGTAGTGTTCTGAATTTGCTAGATATTTCATAGAGAATATTGCTTGGATCCTTTCTGGATTGCATTTCACTGAAGGTAGAAGTGAAGGGCACAAACATCTTAAACAAATTCAGTTAATTGATTGAGCTTCTCCATCTTCTGCTTCCAATTATGTAGTCAATTTGTAATTTTTTTTTCCAATTTTGTATTTTTTTTAACCTTCTGGATGTTTTGCCTGTAATGTGCTGAGAAAAGTAGTTTCTGTGGAATTTCTGTGGTTTGTGGCATCTCCCTCACATAATCTTCTGTGGTTGGTTAATTTGTTAGACATGGAACAGCTGAGGGCAGTGCCATCAATGAAAAATAATGTCAAATAAAATCTGTTAATCTTTAAGCTAACATAAGGCTCTTGATATTTTTTTTCCTGCAAAATGCTAATATGACTAAGGGCTGGATAGATGGGCAGCTCCATGCTGCCCGTCTTTGCCCTGCATCATTGCCGCAGCCACCAAATGGTGTGGCAGTGATGCACTGCTGAAAAGAAGCTGCCTAGAGAGGCTTCCTTTTTTTCTTTTTTCTTTTTTTTTCTTTTTTGGCACCATAAATGGGAAAGTGTGCTGCCATGACGCTACTTCCTGCGAGCGATGTCTGCACTCTGTGCATCATTGTCATCATCATGGTGGCCCCCATGGATGGGGTCGAGCCATGATGGCACTGGTCCATTCTCCTGAACCCTAATTTTGGCCCCAGAGCACCACAAAGCATCTGTACCAGGCCTAAGTCCCTAAGGAGTCTGGTTTCCTTTGTGCAAAAACACACATACATACACACAAACTTTCTCAGTCTTTGTTACACAAATATTACACAATGTTACACAAATATTCAAGGGAGTAACAACCTAGTATGGCACATCACCCTCCCACATTTTATTTCCACTTTTAAAAAAAATTCATCTAGTCCTACCCCTTTTCACATTATAGTTTCTCCCCCTCCCACAGCTATGTAATACATTGCATTAGGGACTGGAATGGTATAGTGGTAAATACTAATATATAACTCATATTTACTTTAAATATTGATTGAACTTAGGGATTTGTGTAAATCTGTGTAAATGGTTCAACAGACCATACCATACACCAAAGATAATAAAATGTGGAATTAGCCCTTCCCAAAGAGCATCATTTATTACTTGAAACTACAAGAAATCCAAGACCCACAGTAAACACCCACCCTTCCTCAATGGGATTTTGCCTACATATCTCTGTATCTGTCTTTCTCCTAGCTGGTATTCTCTCATCTCCTTTACATCTGGGATCATCTAGTTCTACTCTCAAGACCTGGGGCGGGGGGGAATAAAGTAGAGCTTACATTTTTCTGGAAACCTTGTAATAGCAATAAGAAAAGCAAGTGGCTCAGCCTACCAGCCAAAGCCTCTGAGGAAGGTTGAGAGAAGGCAGAGAAGAGTGGCACAGCAATGCCTAGGCCACCCTCAGGGGCCCTCAGAAAAGCCCCCAACTCCATGCCATTGTACACTTAAATCTCTCCTGCCACTCAACTGAAGGATTCCCCTCACACCCCCCAAAGGCAGGAAGGAAAAGAGGAAAGTAGTTGCAAAATCGAATAGTCTATATTTTATTTTATTTTATTTTATTTTTAAAAAAATCCATTGCCTCCCCTTCATCCTCCTCCTCCATTCCCTGGCTTCCTCTCGTGCAAATTAATGGGGATGGCAATCATGCCAGAAAAGTAGCAATTCCACTGTGATAAAAAAAAGATCCCATTTCATAGTGAGAACGAGGGACCTTTTGGAATCAATTAACAGCACATAGTGAAGCTGAATCGGAAATCATGTTATACTGACTGTGGGAATGAGCCCACATTTGAGAATGAATGCAAAGGAAAAAGAGAGGGAAATGAAGGGCAGAATCTGCAGCCTTTTAAAGGCTAACTGATTTATATTTTAGTATGAGCTTTTGTGAATCTCAACCCACTTCCTCTATCATAGCATCTGAAGAAATGGACTGAGATCAACAAATGTTCATGCTAAAATATAAATCAGTCTTTAAGGCACTGCTTGGTTCATTTTTCTCCTCTTCCTTTTTTCCTTCCGAAGCAACAGACTAGCAGGGCCACTTCTCTGAGGATTGATGGCTTCAATTTCAAAAGGAAGCTATCTCCTCACTCCTTTTTCTGCCTTTCTCAAGGAGGTTCCAGAGGGAGGGGAAGGAGATAGGCTTGATGTGATGCAGATTGAGAGGGCATCCTGTCCAGCTCAGGCTCCTGGATGAAGGATGGCCTCTGCCTTCTTTTTCTTGTATCTCAATGAGGGAGGGGAGAGTAGAGGAGCTAAAATTGCACCCTTCTGTACCCATGGCAAAGCACTCTCCCCACATTAGACATCAATGCACAAGAAGTCTACATTTTAAGCATTTAAGTAAGGAAAGCTCTTCTGTTGCAATAGCAGAGATAAAGTTCTTCTTCTTTACTGCTACCTTTTCTAAATTCAGCTTTTTCCTCCCTTGTACTGACAACCAACAATGAAAAAAGAAAAAGAAGACAAGCAAGCAGATAGATTGAGGACAACTGCTGGAAATCCTATTTACTCTGCCCACTGACTTGGTGCTTTGCGTTCCTCAGTAAAGGCAGCACGTTAATTGCCCATTTCCTGCAGACATTAGGCATGCTTAATTGGCCTAGGAGTGATTCTCTTGGAGTGCTGAGACAGAAGAAAAAGCCAGAGTCCTCTGGGATGATTGCTTGACTATTTTTTCCCTACCCTCTTTCTTCCTTGTAATGGGACTGCAAAATAGCATTTTTGATCCTGACACACATGTTTGATGTCTGCTTCAGTTGTGAATAAAGGTTTCTTCTCTGCAGATCTCATTTTTAGAAGATGTCTTTACAAGCCAGAAAAGAGGGGCATAAAATAAAAGAGAGAGAGAGAGAGAGAAAGAAATGTTTCGATTTGGGGCATCATAGAATGTGATTATTGTCAGGTCTTCATGAACTGTATCATTTCCAATGAGCTGACTGAGAGGTTTTCTCAGCAAAGAATCACTGAGTGAAAGTTTTGCTCTGGCAGCTGCTGGCTGTTGTTGGTTTTTTAATGTATTGTTTGAACATTTGTGTTCATGTGACACTTTGACAATACAGCGTAACATTGTGCTAGGCACAGTGAACCAAGTTGAAGCTTTGTAGTTTTTCCTCATCCTATGCATGGATTCTTTGCCAAAGGATTAGAAACTGTAATGTTTATGCTTTCACAGCCTGTTGACTGTAGGCAATCTGTAAATATGGACTTCTGTGATACTGAAGAGCAGAAACTGTGGAAAAGCTTCATGTAGGATATATAAAAGCAATAGTTTATCACTTTTGGACCACTCACACATATCAAGACATCCTGATCAGGTCACTGAAGAAAGGATGGGCAAATATTTTTAATAATTCTTGAGAAGATTCACTTCATGCTTACAGTTATTAAGTTACTGAGTTAATGGTGATAATGAGCAGAAATAGATGGCCTGGATAGGATGGTATGAAGCTGCCCCACTTGAAGATGCATTGAGGCGGTGGCAGTTGCTCCTTTTTCAGCTCCAGAAAAGCTGCTTTTAGCAGCTCTACTATGGCCCCTGTGGCAGCTTCCCGGCATGTTGGGAGCTTGCACTATGTAACTGCCACACCACCAAGACGCAAGGAAGCCAGCTGACATGTGGCCACTCTTGGGCACCTTCAGGATGTCATGGAGGCATGCAGCGTGTACACATCACATCCCCAAGCTGCCTGCAGCTACTTGGAAGGTGGCTTTTAGTTCTTGTCTGTACCAGCCTAATGACACTTTTACATAACCAACATTTTTTGAGAAGCTTTTTGACCTGGTCTTTGTCTTGCTGTGAAGGGAGTGATTAGGTTGTAATTTTTTTTTTTTTTACATGAGATTGACCAGTGATTCCTCCTGCTGCCCAAGCACCAGTAAAAACAGAGGTGTAAGATATCATTGAAGGATCTTACTACCTTGGTACTATTTGAAGTAACACAAAAAATGTATAGTATGTCTTGTGTTTTTTTCTTTAGAGCTACAACATATGACATCTTCAGTAACTGAGAAACAGTAGCATGGAAGGGACATGGAAATGCATGTCCGATCTAATCCGCCTCTACCCTTAACTTCTACTTGATGATAAGAAAGTCCTGTAGTGAAACTATAACCATAGTCAGCTGAACAAAATTAAGTTACTTCATTTAGGATCCTGATCCTGATGCAATGTACTGTAATGCACCATAACTGCAGTCAAGTCAGCATAATTAGAGTTGCACTGGAGTCTTTCCTCATCAACATGGGGAAGTTGTAGGTGATGGAGCATCCTTGCATCCCTCCATGAGTCTATGGGTTGAAAACTCTCAGTGGTATCATCTTGTGTGGTCCCTCTGTCACTGGTATAGATAAATGGAAGAGGACCACAAGAGGATTCTCTACTAAGACCCCCCCCCCCCCCTTGATCTGGTGCTTATCTTACTAGAAACTCTGTATGTGACTGGCAGTTGTGAGATTTGGAAGCTGAAGAATTTTCTGACGTGCACTAAAGGTAGTAGAAACCAATTATTAGAGTGTGGGCAATTGTATTTAAGTATTACAATTTCTTTGATGAAATCTCTTGACTAGCCTTAAGCACATCTTTTTTCTAATGGAAACAACGGTTACCCACAACATAACGATAAGCATTCATTGGACATTTTTTTAAATCACTGCTCACATCCTGATCTATAGCTAGTGGGTATAGCTGATTAATTCAATTACATACCTCTTCAGCACAACTCTTTAAGTTAACTTCCATAATATGGGATGATTTACAGATGAATGGAGGAGTATACAAATTAATTAATTATGTAGATATTTAATCTGAGTAAAAGAAAAACCAATAGTATTGCTTGTTTCCTGCTCTTCAAGGCATTACAGGGACATGGTAGACTTGTATATATTTAAAATGCCCACCAAACAATAAGATAATCAGACACCAGAAGGTCTGACTTACATAAGGAAAAATAGGTTACCACATATTCAAGGACTCCACCCTTAGTCAATTGTCAGTCTCCTAGAGAACAAACTGGCACAATATGCTGGCTTGGGGTGGCATGGGGTATGGTGTTGAGATAACACATACCCCAATGACACCCTCAAGCCAGCTTCATGCTGCCCACCTGCCCAGATGCTGCACACTGCAGGAGCACCAAAAAGCTGGTGACACAGTGGAAAAACCACCCTTTTTCTGCCCCCCCAAAAGGGTGGCATTTTGCTGCTGCTTTTGGGGCCAGAAAAATGCTGGATTGGAGCCATGTTGTGTGGTTGCTGCAGCCCCGATCCAGCGAGCAAAGTGGTGGTGTCAAGCTGTCCCTTTAGGGCCATCTGTACCAGCCCAGTGTGGGCCAGGCTAAATAAATAAATACAGGTAAAAGGGAAACAATTCCCATCTAGCACCAAAGTGACCAGCAAAGCTTACATTCTACTGGAGGCAAAAGGATGTGACACAGCTCACAGCCACA
Source organism: Urosaurus nigricauda (assembly GCA_034509955.1). Lineage (NCBI taxonomy): Eukaryota > Metazoa > Chordata > Lepidosauria > Squamata > Phrynosomatidae > Urosaurus > Urosaurus nigricauda. The sequence continues at coordinate 197,658,163 of JAOEGL010000004.1, read as the reverse complement.
AAGAGGGAGTGAAGGGGAAGGGGGTGAGGGAACTTCAAGCATCTTCTGACTCCATCTCCCAATGTTGATGCCCATGTTCAGTTGTATCTGACAAATTTATATCTGGCTTTTTTTCTACTGGAAGCCAACTATGGCAGCTCCTTCACCAAGGTGCCATTCTCTTGAGAAAATAGATCTGCATTCTGTTTTTTGGGGAAGGGTTTCCTTTCCCCACCCCACATACAAGATGTAAGTTGGTGTCATTTCAAGTCAGCATGCATATTTAAAAATGAAATCATGAACAGAAAAAGAGACATGCCTCAAAATACTCAAAAGACCCACATTTCATCCTGTGAATGCTCTTTAAGTCTTCTTCAGAAGGCTGTATAATCACCAAAAAACCCACAAAAAAACAAAAAAACCAACAACAAATAAATGCTTCACATTCATTTACATAGAGCACAAATATATTTGCGCATTCCTTATAACCTGTACATAAACATTTGAAATTAAAACTGCAGAAATCTTTGAGCCAAGAAATCCAAAAACAGTTATTGACGAGAGAAAGATGGAGAGAGAAAGAAAGAGAAAGAGAAAGAGAGGATAAATAGGTATAGGACATCTTCAAAGTTTGTGCATTTGTGTTTGAACACTGCTGGAAATCTTAAAATGTTTTTTTAAAAAATCATTCAAAACTTAAATAATCAAGCTGACCATTTCATGTAATCTAATGAATTCTCTCTGAATTTTCAGAGAGTTCCTTTCCCATTTGCTCAGATACATTCATACACCTTTGAAATATATATATATATATATATTTCAATTGGCATAAAGGCAGCTTTATGCCAATTGAAATACACGTCACACCCCTAAGTCACCCAGAAGACACACCAGAGATTATACCTGGGTGCTTTCCAGGCAACTTGGGAACATGTTGTTTAGATACCACATGCCCCAGAGCACCGGCCAGCTCCAGAGGCAAAGGGTGGCTTTTTTCCACCCCGAATAGGAGCAGATTTTTTCTGTTCCTATTTGGGGTGGAAGCTGGCTGGATTGGGGCTGAGCGTCTGTTTGCCGTGGCCCCAATCCAGCCTAGATGGGGAGGTTCCAAGCTGCCCCATTGGGGCTGTTTGTTTTGCCTCTCTGTCACAGAATTTTCTTGACAAGATGTTTTCAGAGGAGATACATCAATGCCTTCCTCTAAGGTTAGTGAGTGTGACTTGCCCAAGGTTATCCAACGATTTCCATTTGGTCCCCCAGTGTCATGATGATCAAATCACTATCCCATGTTGGCTCTTATGCCTCCTTATAATATTCATGCACACACACACTTGTACGTTTATACACATGCTTCTATTGTGGAATATAAAACATGCATACACAGTTATTTGTGCTTTTAAGACTACTGAAAAAGGCCTAGAGAGCATTCACAGGAAAAAAATTAACAGGCTTTCTAGCAAATAACAACTATTTTTTTTAGCATTCTGAGATGTGTCTTCATGGATGTGACTGGATGGTCTTCAGTTTTTGCTTGTTTTGAAGAAAAGACAGCAATCTGTCCCATGTCTGCTCCAAATAATGTTAATGTCTTTAGATGGCCAAAAAGAAGAAAATAAATATACTTCTGTGATTCCATTGTTAAAGTATTTTATTTATTTATTTTAACTGTCTGCTGTTTTAAACATGTTGTACCCCATCCGGATTGCTTGCTCAGAGGGGCGGGCTATAAATAAAAATTATTATTATTATTATTATTATTATTATTATTAGTCTTAAAAGCAAAGCAAGATGTAGGAAGAACTTTTATGGTGACTGGCTTATATTACACAAAAAAGTCTGTGGAAATATGTTAAGTTAGGCCCTTTACACACTGGCCATTCAGGCTGGCATGGGGGGTGGAATTGAGGCATAGTATCCTTACGATTCATGCCTGAATCTGTCCCCTAGGGTGCCCTGATGCCGCATGCCAGTCTACAAGCCATGTGGCATCATGGTGCTCCTCTGGCACTGTGTCCATATGACACAGCACCAAAGAAGTGCCATATAGCCATGGCAGCATGGCTGTGGCACCTTTTCAAGTGTGCAAAAGGAGCTGCTATTTGCGAATCCTTTTTGCACCATTGAAAGGCCAGACTGGGGCCACAGCATGAGGTTGCTGTGGCCCTGATCCAGCTAGGAAAGGGGCAGCTGTATGTACAGCCCCTTAGTCTTCATTTTATATAGTGGGAAAGTTGTCATCAGAAAACATGATACTTTTAACTTGCTCCTGTCTTTCCTTCTTTGATAGCATTTTGCAAAGTACTGCTAATGAAGAATACAAAATGATAAGATGTATATATCCTTCCTCTTTCTCTCATACACATTCATTCATGTTCTCACAAACAAATTATGTATCGGCCTTTCCCAGCCGGATATCAACACAACAATGTGCCCATTCCATCATTGAATAATATGGGTCATGGTGATTTGTGTGTGGTCAAATCCACAGCTCACCAGCCCATCAATACAGAGGGTCCACATTTTTAAAATGTTAGTTGTTTCATTACTTGTAATTTTCCATTACTTGTTTGTTGTGGTGGTTTTGGTGTACCTTCAGGTCATTTCTGATTTACGACAACCATAAGGTGAAATCATCATGGGATTTTCTTGGCAAAGTTTGTTAAGAAAGGGTTGTCATTGCCTACCACTGAGGATGAAAGAGTGTGACTTTCCCAAGGCCATCAAGTGGATTTTCATGGCTGAGTGGGAATTTGAACCCTCATGTCCGGAGTAGTAGTCCAATGCTCAAACCACTACACTGTGGAGTATCTCCATTAAGAGAGAGAGAGAAAGAGAGATCATTCAAAATAGCTAAATATTGTCTTTTTTTTTTTAGAACAGTACCTTCAAAATGCCTCCAAATCATTCCCTCCTCCACAAAAGTTTAAAGTAACAACAGTGCCATTTAGATGGATCAAAGCAACAACTGTCTATCAGTAGGTTACTTTCAAAAATAGCTTCATTATTTTCTCATTACCCCTCAAGATAAAATGTTACAGCCAATGTAATTATTTTAATATGTCTATTCTAAGCATTGTAATAGCTTTAAGTTCAAAATGATGGTACTCTCCTTGTAAATACTATTTTGATGAGACTTGACCAAGCCTAATTTGATCACAAAACAAGATCGTTACCTCTGTGCCAGTAATTATTAATATTCTCTCTGCTGTTGAAAGTTCTGAGTGATGTGGTTATCAATCTGTGTTAGTGTCTTGATCAATTCAACAACCTTATGAGGAACTTGCCTATCAAAATCTCTTCATTATAGCAGGTGGTACTGCAAACATGGAACAGCTTTCTCCATCAATATTCTCAGGGGTATTTTTATTCCCCTTTAAAAATTACATTTTTATATAAGGCTGATGCAAAGAATTGCCTCCTCTGACTCTCTGTCTGATTTCCAGCTGCTTTTTTCTTAAGACTGAGGTGTGTAACAATGACATGCCAATTGAGCTAGACAGGCCTCATTTTAAAGGAGATTAAAACGGACATCAATATTCAAGAGTCTAACTACAAGGCAAACTCCAGACATAATAGAAAAATGAAAGCAAGATAAAAAATAGGCCACTGCAGATAGTTTAAAGAATTAGTTTGTTAGCAAGTAAGAACTTTACAATCTATATAATGATGCAGTAAAGATCCTTGATGTCACCACCTCTTCCCCCCCCCCCCCGCCCCCCGGGAAATATAACAGATTAAGAAGCTGAAAAAGGATCTACTTTGAAAATACTGTGCTACTCATTTGGATATGCCAAATAAAGGAAGCCAAGACAAAAGAGCAAAATACTCTTTTCTGCACAGAAAACAACCATGTGTGAATTTTGTGCAGAATAAGCCTGCTATTTCAAGGATTCTTATCAGTCCAGGATTCTTCTCATCAGGGTCTCTCGGCACTCCAAAAACATGTTTGTTTGTTGTTACCATTTTCCAAATATTTCCAAATATTTTATCCCATCTCTACTGGAGGATGACATTACCACAGAGCTCCAATGAATGGAGCAGAATTGTGGACAATCTTCAGCTGCCCCACCACTACATAGTCTTGTGGAAGTGGGAAGGAAAAGATAAATTGTGGGCAAGGGGACTTCCCACCATGAGAACATCTTTGAAAGATGTCAGTTTTGAAGACATTGCTACAGTAGGGAGAAAATGATTAAGCTTTTGTTCTCCCATACAGGAATGAATAATTTAAAGAAGTACATCCCTGACTACATGCAATGTCCACAAGTGCATCAGGAGAATCAAAATGAAAAGCATTACCTGATTCACCACTTGTTTATACAGCTGGCTCGGTTAACTCTTCATGAAGATTATGGTGCAAAGCTAGGAACAATGGATACTGTACAGCTACCCTCCCAGCTAAAATCCAATGCACAGTTATTGGCAATTAATGCAATGGGACTCACTTCCAAGTCAATGTGAATATAACTGTGACACTAACCCATTCAGCTCAGAATCATTTTCTTCTGAAGAAACAAGCTTAGAATAGTGCTTCATGAAAAACACAAGGAAATATTGGAGACATGCTTGTTTCAATTGTTGAAACTGAAAATTCAGTTTGAGAAGATTTCCCTGGGGAACTTCAATTTTTGTTCACACTGAAAACCATGAAAAATGGTGATACTCAGAATTTAGATCAGATCATTTTGTTTAGAAAATTAATTTCCATTAAGTGGAAATTATGTCAGTCCTCTTTCATAATGAAATATAGGGAGCAATCATTGTGAACAGAAATGCAATCATGAACATACTCTATCTTCAAAAATACAGCAGAATGCGAATGAGGTCCCATTCAGACTTCAGCTGATGCCACAGGGTATGCTCTTTAGACTTAATAAATTTCCTTGGACTCCTCATTTTTTTTTCCATTTCTAATTTTTATGCACAAAATGAATTCCCTTCTTTCAACTAAAATATAACATATTGAACTAATTTTTAAAAAAACCACCAAAAACACAACACTGTTTTCTTTTCTTTCTTAATTTCCTTCCTTCCTTCCTTCCTTCCTTCCTTCCTATTCCAGACAGCATGGCTACAGGCAGTACTACCCAGGGAGCTTCTGGAAGTTATAATCCAAAAGGAAGCTTTTCCAAACACTGCTCAAATGATTTTTAATTTCAGAATCCAAAATTACCTAACTCCATTCCATAGGTTGTGGTTTCCCCTAGCATGGGATAGGCCATTTTCAAGGAGAGTAGAAAAAATGACAGAGAGATGGAAATGGTGCTGTAGATGGCTACAAACCATATCCAAGAAGCAAAATTCAGGCCTCTTTCTGTGCAGTGGCTTCCCTCCTACCCCCCCCCCCCAAAATCTGTGCAAGGTTCACTGCTCATAGTAGGAGACCAAATAGAAAAGTTAATTCATGCTAGTGCAGGGTGTGTGTGTATATGTGGTGTGTGTGTGTGTGTGTGTGTGTTTAAAAATCGCTTCTCTGCACAGGTTATCTGTTGGATTAAGTTGTAGTTGGTGCTGTCCTGTTTGTAAATAGGTCACAATTCAGCAGGGTGTTTGGATGGTTGAGATTAGGTTCATGATGGTGTTCTCCTGGAGGCTCCTTTTCAGAGACTGTCCTAGTCACAAACTCACACTCTAGATTTATGGAACACACATACAGGATATGTATGTGTATATCTTTATGATCAACCATCAGCATTCTCCTGGACTTGCAGGACACCATGAAGATGTGCTTCTTGGAAGACCAACCTCCTCACTTCAAAGTGTGGCTGTGAAAGATGAATAAATGGGCATTTAGCTTGGACATGTTGCCACCATACATAATTTTCCCTCTGCTGTTCTTATTTCATGTAATAAATGATGGCTCTTGCTCAACCAGGTCTTTGTGTCTACCTCTTTATCTTTCTGCAAGTATACCACTGCTTACTTCTGCTAACCTGTACTGGTTAGCAGTTTCTAGTTTCTGTCTTTCTTATATCAAAGTTTGTAGGATGCCACACACATAGGACAGGTGGAACTTTATGTAGGGAAATGAAGAAATCCAGCTAACTTACTTGGTCTTGACAAGACTATTTTGACATATTGAAAGAGATTGCTGAGAGTTTTTCAACTCCTTTAAGATTTCTTGCCATCTGCACAAGAACAAGGTAATTACTTTTTTCCTTTCTTTTTTGAAGAAGGTGGTGTGGGTTTGGAGTTTCTGCAGTTTGCACAAAATGTCCCTGCATAAAAGCAATATATTTTTCCTGTGTGAAGGAATGTACAGATATATGCAAACACACAGAGAGACCATAGAAGACTGCTAGGTCAAAGGGATACTAACAACCTATCCAGTGCTTTTAATTTTTTGGAATCCAGGCAACAATACAATAGCTATCATATTTAAATATTCAATGAATACCATGCACTCAGTTTCCGGGGGGGGGGGGGGGGTTCATTCATGAAAACATGAAAACTCTCCTAGAACTAATAGAAAATGTTTTGCAACCTCTAATAATGAAAAAAAAATCTGTATTTTCTTATTCTCACATGAAATTTATATCCCTGCATTAATACCATCCTATTCTGTTTCCAGACAAATGGCATGACTTTTAATTCCACAACACAAGTGTATCAAGATGATAGGCAATCATATGGAAGAAAGTACCAGTGTCTGCAACTGTACCAATTTGTTACAATGATGGCTCAGAAAGGGACACTCACAAAGGGACACCAACTGTGTATTTTTAACCAAGGCTATGAAATAAGGGGTTTAGTATATAACCAACATGTGATCAATACTTCCCTCCCCTGCAATGAAAAGGAACAAATATTTTCAATATTTACTAAGAATATGGGGTGTTTCATGCAACTGGAAATGTTGTAAACTTAACTTGGGATAGAACTGCAGGAGCATTTTCTGTCGAAGTAGACTGGAGTGGAGTGTTGTTGGAAACATAGCTTGAGAGTGATGGTAATGCATTAACTAAAGTGAAGATAGCATTTCAGTGTATATTTAGAGCATATTGTGGATAGCATAACATATATGGATAGCACAGGAATGTAATTTTTCACTAAGTTTATTCTTGAAGGATGATCATTCTTATTCAATGAAGGATCTTCATTGGCTGCCAATCCGCTTCCGGGCTCAGTACAAAGCGCTGGTTATTACCTATAAAGCCCTATATGGCTTGGGCCCAGGGTACCTGAAGGACCGTCTCTCCCCATATAATCCGCCCCGCACACTAAGATCTTCTGGACAGCGGTTATTGAAAGTTCCGGAGACCAGACTAGTGAGTACGTCGAAGAGGGCGTTTTCCATCTCTGCCCCCTGTCTCTGGAACTCTCTACCTACTGAGCTCCGCTTGTCCCCCTCCCTTGCTCAATTTAAGAAAGATCTAAAGACCTACTTATTCAAGCAGGCATATTGTTGAATGGACCTTTTTAGCCTGTAGTAAGCCGCCTATTGTTTTGCTGCCGCATTTGCATTTGCACTTATATTGGGAACACTGCTTTTATTGTTTTTATTGTTTTTATCGTGTATTGTAATGGGATTGTTTTTAATTTATGGTTCTGATGTTTTAATGTTTTTATATGTTGTACACCGCCCTGATCTATGGAAGGGCGGTATAGAAATAAATCTTATTATTATTATTATTATTATTATTCTCAGAGAAAGCAACAAGTAGCAATTTTCTTTCCACTTCAATGAAGTCTTCATGCACAGTCTGGGTCTTATTTTTCACAACATTAGAAGAAGGAACTTTTGTGCAGAAAACAGCTTTTTCTACATGGAAAATAATATTTATCCACAAAACAGAAAAAAAATGCTGTTTTCTGTGCAAAAACCACCATGTGAGTTTTTTTCCCCACAGAATATGTCCTAAACCGCAATGATTCTTGTTAGTCTAGGATTATTCTTGTTAGGGTTTCTTGACTTTTAAATATTTTTAAATATTCTTTCTTCATTTCTATGGTAGTGCAACACTGGACTGCTTATTGCAACTCTTGTAATGCCACTAACTGTATATGTGAAAGTCTTTTTGCTTTACAAGAAACAAAGAAGCAAGGCTCGAAAACTGAGTTTATTTAGGGCAGGCTCTCTTCTTTCCAACACAACCATCCAATTTAATCATGTCACAGAGTCATAGAGTGGAATGAAGAGTAGGGAGAAAATAATGTGGAGATCTTGACCATCAGGTTGTCAGCCCTTGATAATCCTAGATATCCCTGTTGTTTTACCTACAGTGTTACTGGGGAGGAGGGAGGTTATGCCACTTGAGAAAAGTGGGGGCTGTGGCAAAGGCAGTTTATAAAGCCTCTGGACCCATCTGGGACAACGCAGATGTCCCTGCAGTGGGAGAAACACAGGATATAAGTGAATAAAATTGTGCACAGTTTTAGTTGTGCATGCAAAAAGTGGGATATAAATAAAAGCATTATTATTATTATTATTATTATTATTATTATTATCCCACACAATATTTAAATATGCTTTCACCAACAAACGAATCCTACCTCACTGCCAGGAGGATTGCTATGCTTGTCCCTCTCCTGAGATACTCCAGTTGACAATGTGCACAGTTCTCTTAAAGAAGAAGGGCAAACATACATCACAAAATTTGCTGGTTTATTTTTTAATTTGCAGGGGGTTTTTTTGTCTTAATTTCACTTTTTCTCAGTATTTACATTTGTTTGGGGAGGTGGTTTTAACAATATAGTGTTCTGAGCAGTGTTCTAGCCTTCCCACATTCTGCTATGTGCTGCTTTCCATTTCCATTTTTTTTAAAAAGAGGACAAACTCCTTGACTTTAAGGTGAGCAAATAAATATTGTTTCGGCACTAACAGCCCTGCAATCTAGAATAAGTAGTCACTTGCCTGAAATCATTTTGATTGTTTCTGAATGGCTGTCCCTACGGCCCATATATTGCTTCTTTGGTTAACAGCGCACTTCAGTCATCACAGCTGTCAATTTGGAACTTTTTATGAAAATTAAATTCATGGCAAAAGAGTAAAATAAAAAAAACCCACCAACAACACTGAAGTACCAGTGAATCCGGACATCTGAAATGGATGGCTGTGTCTAAATGATGCATAATGCTGCCTCCCCCTTCAAAAGAAATCTTATCTTGAGATCCTTTTGAGAAAATTATTAATTATTAATAGAAGATGTTTCTTAAGATCAACAGGATTATTTTGGCTGGTACAGGTGACTGCCAGATGACTACAGTTTAGCAATTTAACAAGACAAGTGATTCTTATGGAAGAACCCCCATCTAGTGACAGCTTGTGTTTACTATGTCAAGGTACCTATTAAACTCTCAAACATTTCAGGTGACGTGGTAAATACCAGCTGTCACCAGAATAACCAACAAAGAGAAAAAGAGTTTTTTTCCCCCAACAGACATTACAACGCACTGAGTGTGTGTTATAGTGCAGGAAACCAAAAGCCATTTTCAGACTGCTTTCTATTAAAAAATGCTTCAGCAGCAATACTTTAGCACATCTCCAACCTTTGTAATCTTGTTCTTATGATCACTAATAATGATTTTAGGGGTCTCTTTGTGTGTGTGTGTGTGTGTGTGTGTAAGATAAATCGCACCAAGAAACAGGAAACACAGAATCAGGATACTTACTGATATTATATAATCACAACCACCACCTGCCATGTTCCATTTTCGAAGTCCAATTTACCTTGCAGGCAGAAACACCTGCATGAATGCAAATAGCCATATGTTGGAAATTTCCAAATCTAAGCTACAAACACAGGGTACGCAGGCAGGCAGGCACAGACTCATCTCCCATGTTTCCATAGGACTTTTATAAGACCTCTGGCAACTTGGATTATAATTTACAGCTGTTCTGTCTCTGTGAAAATAATTAGTCTTGTAAATGGTTTTCATGGACTATCCTCAGCTCCTATAAGGCAGGTAAAGTTATGGGCCATACAAAATAAAAATATGTAAGTATAGTAAGTAAGGAAATTATATATTCTAGTTTTAGATTAGGACAGAATGCAATGATCTAAAACAAAATAACAAAGAAAAAATCCAACATGTAGATTAGGGCCCAAATTTTGCTTGCAGAGTGTAAGTCTCATCAGTGTACTTATGGGAGACAATGGAGATGAAGTAGGCTGCTACCTTTCCCTAGCTTCTGTTCTAAAATGTAACAACAGCCTGGGATGAGCATGGGTGGCCCATGGATTAATCCACCTTCAGTATTATGGCAACTTTCTGCACCTGCTCTAGGTTGTAGGGGAACTCTCCCAGTGCCAAACCTATGTTGGGAATATGGTCCAGAGCTTGGATAGCTGCTACACAATCCAGAGCATGTAGAGGATGAATGACTGGAAAACTGAGAATGGAGTCACTACCTCTATGGCAACAGGTCCTTCAGCTACTCTGTCTCAAAATTGTTCTTTAAAATTGTAAGCCATTTTGAGTCCCAATTTGGGGGGGAAAGCAGGAAATAATAGTAGTAGTAGTAATAATAATAATAATAATAATAATACATATAATGCAACTGGAAAGGCTAGAAGAAGAAGAAAAATGTTTTAATCATTTTTTAAAAATAATATTTCTTTAAATCCAAACTACTCTGGAACTTACTTTTTCGCCTCCCACTTACATTTTTTGGTCTCCTAAATGCTTTTAATTCAAACTTCCAGAGTTCCCTTTTCCATATTCATTTCACCTCTTAGTTTCTGATCTACTTTCTCAACTCTTAGAAATCTGGCTGCATGGACTGTTTTAATATTTCTGAGCCAAAATTTCCAACTGCACTGAAAGAACTGAACTAAAAAGAATGAGTTTATCTGTAGCTGTTTAAATACAGAATGAACTGGCACAAGCCCTTAAGGATTACCCCAGTTCCATTTCTCCTCCTTCATCTCTAAAAATAATTCCCAGTAACCCACAGACATGAACAAAAGCCAGCCCTACTTATGAATTTTTATTCCCTGTGGAGGCTTATGGTGCTATAAACCAACTACACTATCAAGAAGATAGCATCATCTCCCTCTTGTATTAATAAGACCAAGAGGCAGAAGTTCCTCATCTAGTGCTGGTAGTGATATGAACAGTTATTGGTGTAGGTGGGTATTGTTCACTCTAGGTCATTCCAATAGAGACTTTGATTATCTAAGTCATCGCAAAATAATGATATTCATTACTCTTCACGATTCTTGTCAGAGTGACAACAACAGGCTGTAAAATATACGGTGCTACATGTGTAAACAGAGCACAAGCAATTTCAATACCATATTCAAGGGCTGCGCAGCAACACTCTAGAGAGTCAACAAAATAAGAAGCTGAACTTGTAAAACTAAGCCCTTAATCTTTTGAATTAGAGCAAGCAAAGGTGAACAAAGCACATAGGTTCTCCTTGCTACCTATATATTGTTGGTCTCAGCTTACCCACTGAGATTTTATTTTTAAGATTAAAAAAGAAGCAGCAGCATAAGAACTGCATGGTGTCTTAGGGGGATTTCACAGGTCATGTCCTTTCAATGGAATATTATCATTATATGGAAAAACGTATATCAGACATCAAAATAAAGCCTGTTTTGGATGAATGAAAAGAAGAAAGTTCTTAATATTAGTTTTGCATACAGAAACTCAAAGCTGTTGAAACTGACCTGAGGTTCACCCCTCGATCAGTTCAAAACAAAAAACAAAAGCAGATAGATAAAGAAACTCTTCTCTGCTGATGAATCTTCAGTCATAAGAACTTTTAAAATATTTTTTTCACTAGTGGCTGGTAATAGCCTTATCTTGTTTCTTTTCTTAAATTGGTGCTGTTGGTTTCTTGAGAATGGCAACAGAGGTTTCTGTGATGACTGACGTGACACCTACATCAACAAGATGGATGGCAACAATTGAAAAAGTGAAACACTCACACACACACAAACAGAAATACCCCCATAACCTCAACAAGACTGTATCTGCAACACAATAAATTCTACTGAATGACACAAATGACTTTCAAGTAGCCTTGCCTTTATCCCCATGACAACCTCAACTTTAGAAATCAATCCAACATTCTCCACTTATTGTTTGTTCTGCAACACAGGCTTCCACCTGGTATTATTTGTGTCCTGACAGACATGCCATATGTCTTCACAAAAATATTTTTTATTATATTTTATCATAAATAATCACTGCACATGAAATAAATCCAATAGATTTTTACCCTTGCACTTTTACAGTTCAGGTTACCCTAGTGTGTTCTTGGTGAATGTAAAATGGGATAATGTGGCAAGAGAATGGATGCTGAATGAATCACAGCTTACAATTTTAAGTTTCAAACCTTAGATAATTCCTTATATCAATTAGCTGATAATACTTCAAAAGTATGAAAATAACAATGTTACATAAGTGCTCCTCTACGTATAAAATGACTGATATCAAAGGATATCTCAGGAAATTTTCTTTACCTTCTCTCCACTATCTTGCATGTGGGAGTGCATCGTCAAATATAAGGTATGATTAGGAATATATGATTTAGGAATACATGAACTCTACAGAAGAGAGCTTTGGAAAATATTTTCTGCAGAAATATATGTAAACTACTTTCATAAATTCTGAGGACTGTTAGACCTTCTTGGAGATTATAAATGGGTAGAAATGGAATATTGCTGAGAGATGGATGATACTCAATATCTTGGCTGGTTTTGAGTACAATTCATCTTGACATAGTTGAGTGAGAAGGTGGAAATTACATTCTGTTCTTTCTCAGGCAGCAAAATGCCTTAGGATGCCCCTAGCCACATCACATCTAGATAAGCTTTCAGCTTCTAGGTGTGACAGGAAGCTCCCCTCCAAAACAGGTGGATAGATAGAACAGATAAATTGACACTGTAGCACTTTTCACATAAACTTTAAAACACATCCAGTTTTATCTCCCCTGATCTTCCCATGTTAACTATGTCTCTATGCACATAATACAGGTATACCATTTTAATGTATGTATGGCAAGATCTTTCTAGTGTGTTGAAGAATACATTAAATGGCTTGCTCTCATTTCCATCATCTAGATATCTTCTGCTGACAAAAGTTTTCTATTTTACAGGAAAGAAAAGGAGACCATAGCCAAAGTTAAGGCAGGGCTGATACACTCTGTTTAGGTAAAGTGTTCTGTCCATGCATTGTGCAAAAGTATGAAGAAAGGAATGTAGTCTACCAGTGTAAAAGATTGATAGAACTACTGGGTTATAAATCATTCAGAACTTCTCCAAATAACTAGATAGTGGGATGTGAGGTGGAACTTCTAGTGAACCAAGTACAGTGGGACACTTTGCATGGTTTTATTCTCATATCTGGCACTAGGGGTGTGCAAGAAATGAGGCCTGATTTCTCACCAACATGAACCAACTGGGATCAGGAAAGCTCCCCTTTTGAAAAAAGTGAACAAACTGTGTATGACAAAAAGTAATAGGAATACTCTAGGCTCTTGGTATTGATAGATTTCCCATCCATGGATTTGACATCCATGGATCATCACATCCATATTATCCAATGGTGGTTTGGACATGTTGGCTTGGATACATGCATCTCTAGACTGAGGGAAGTAATAGTACCATTCAACTGGAATACTGTGTCCAGTTCTGGGCACCACAATTCAAAAAGGATGTTGGCAAGATGAATTTTGTTGAAAAGAGGGTGACTAAAATGGTGAAAGGTCTGTAAGCCATACCCTGTGAGGAGCAATTTAGTGAGCTGGGGATGTTTAGCCTGGAGAAGAGAACGTTAAGATGTGATATGATAGCCCTGTTTAAATATTTGAAGGGATGTCATACGAGGATGGAGGAGGCTTGCTTTCTGCAGCTCCAGAGAATAGGAACAGGAACAATGGTTTCAAACTACAGGAAAAGAGATTCCACCTCAACATTGGGAAGAACTTCCTGGCAGTAAGAGCTGTTTGACTGTGGAACAAGCTGCCTCTGAGTGTGGTGGAGTCTCCTTCTTTGGAGGTTTTTAAACTGAGCCTGCATGGTCATCTGTGAGGAGTGCTTTGATTGTCTGTTTCTGCATGGCAGGGGGTTGGACTGGATGGCTCTTGTGGTGTCTTCCAACTCTATGTTTCCCTGATTCTATGGGATGAAGTAGATGAGTGGTTTGGAGCAGCCTCTGGCCACTCCAGCTGTGATTGGATCCCAGTAGGTCAAGGATTGTGCTTGCTGGATGGCCTGCTGTGAAAGGAGTGGCTTCCAGTCACTTCAGGGCCATGGCATGCAGACAACATGCTGTATATACTTGACTGTAAGTCAACCTCATTTATAAGTGGAAGGCATGTTATGGGGCCAAAATTATGGTAAAATGTAGGGGCATATAGCAAAGGATCTAAAGGATGAAGCAAAGTAAAACAATGTCAAAGAACAAAATTCCAGCAGACATAACTCTATGTGCTTAGTCTTAAGGCAGGATGAATGAGAGAATACAGAGGGTAAGTCCTTACAGGACAGTTTATACTCTTGCTTTTCACCAGGGGATGGTCCCTTCTTTTAAATAACAGTTAAGTTACAGTACTGACATTGACCAGTGGATAAGTCGACTCAGTTTTTTTGGGTCAATTTTTTGATCTAAATTTCTAGACTTATACATGAGTATATACAGTGCATCCCCTAAGTGGCTGGAAGCTGCTCTGAGGCCACCTAAGGCCACCCAAAACCACTGGTAAAAGAAGCGGCGAACAACTGCTCTAGGCCAGCAGCCTGGAGCAGTTGTTCACAGCTCTTTTTGCCGGTAGCTTCAGGCCACATTAGGTGGCTTGAAAGCGGCTTCTGGATGCAAGGGGTGTGTGCATCATCTGCATTCCATATCCCTTCATTCCATATCCCTGAAGTAGCTGGAAGCAGCTCATTTTGGCCCATGTGTTTCAGGCCTAGGTCACTGTTAATTGGATAATATAGGATTTGAGCTCCCTCATTTTCCCCCATCCATGTTTTTGGTGGTGCTTATGGGGAACTGAATCCTTGCAGATGGGAAGGACCCACTGTATAGGATGTTATGTTATATGGAGTCAGACCAGTGTAATCTATCTAGATTATAGTGTCAACTCCAACTGGTAGCACCACTCCAAGTTCATTTTGCAGGGTTGTTCTTTTAGCTCTCCCTGGAGATCTGTGGAATATATGCTGGAGTCTTCCATTCAAGATCTAAATTGTCCTGACCCTGCTAAGCTTCCATAGTTAGAGAAGTTTAGGTGAATTCAGGATTGCATTATAGTTCTATCCCCTTCTACATTGGGAAAAATGGGTTTAAACAAGTAAAATAGTTCAGGGGAGCTGTTTTTTAAACAGCTTGACAAATAAATGGATTCTGGTAACACATTTCTATAAAAATATAAAAATCTTCCAAGAATCTTCACATACTCAAAAAGTTGTCTATCTTTTTATCTGTTCTGTATTTTTAATTTTGTTGCACTGTTTGTTAATTGAACACTGATGACATGATTTGTTGGTTTTGATGGTCATTGATTAATATTATTACCTGAATGGT
Organism: Urosaurus nigricauda; assembly: GCA_034509955.1. Classification (NCBI taxonomy): domain Eukaryota; kingdom Metazoa; phylum Chordata; class Lepidosauria; order Squamata; family Phrynosomatidae; genus Urosaurus; species Urosaurus nigricauda. The sequence continues at coordinate 197,642,707 of JAOEGL010000004.1, read as the reverse complement.
ATTCTTAATCCCAACTAGAGCCCCAATCAATGGTATTTACTACATATTGCCTCACCATTCAACAATTGATTCAATGGGTCTACACTAGCTCAAACTAAACAATGGAATTTAGGTCTATATTTTCATACACATTGCGGTTTATTTTTATAAATACATGTATTTACAAGTAGATAAATATTTAAATAAATAAATAGCTGCATGTTATATACAAAATCCAAAATTAATGCAGATGTTAGTCTTAAATCTCAACATCATAAAAACCAGATGTATGAACTGTATCTGTCTTCTAGTAAGGTGTTTTGTAACTATGCTTATATGATCAATAATTTTGAGTTAATTCAAAGATATAGCCATGTTAGTCTGTAGAATCAGTATATAGAGTGATCTTGTACCACCTTTGAGACAAACTGAAAGAAAGAAGTCGGAAGCATGAGCTTTCATAGACTTAAGTCAACTTCCTCAGATGCATTTGGACCAATGTCTATACATACTTTTTCCATATATTCATTTCTTCTGTCATGCTAATTTAACTCTTTTTTCCACAAAATGACTGCAATCATGCTGAAGAATATCATGGCAACTATTTGCAAAGGAGCTGATGGGTGCATGATGATGGAAAACCTTACAAAAATTGATTCATGCTTTCCGTATTGAGATGTGGACATTATAAGTAGAGTTCTAAAGAGACAAAGTGTAAGTCTTTGTGAGTTCAAATGGTGTACTGAATCAGTAATGGCATAGATAATGAGCTGATAGCTGAAATGAAATCAAAAGAAGATACAGGTATATTCAGTATTAAACCTCACAAAGCTGCTGATGAGCTGGGCAGTCAAGCTAGAGAGAGAATTTGCCACATCTGAAGTGGGCAGATAAAAGTGCCTGTTGCCAGGCAAAAGAAAGGAAAGGCAGGATTTCTGGAAATACCAGAAAATACAGTTTAGCAATAAGAATATATTTGTTTTGGGGGTCTCTTGTCTTTCCTAACTGCAAAGATTGTGCAGTGCAGTGCAGTAAGTTAGGGACTTTCCATAATACCCGATATAGCTATAACAGTAAACTATCATGCTGAGAATCAGAAGCCCTCTTCAAACAACATTTTCATATTGTGTTTTTTTGGCCCAAACAAACTCCTTAAATTAGCTGGGGTGGCATTGGATCTCAAAATAACAAAGAATGGCCCTATTTAGACGCTCCAAATGAGGCGCGATGAGGACTGAAAAGTTTCTAGACCCTCCCAAGCCCTAAAGTGTATAGGCTCCGCCATTTTTAAATGGCGCCGTCCATACAGACGTGCTACAACAACATCATCACATGCACAGCGTTTAGAAATGCTGCACATGTTGTGACGCTTTTGCACAGCAGGAGAGCACCAAGCACGCCCTTTCCATGGTGTAAAAAAGAGCTCCAAAACAGAGCTTTTTTTTTTTTTTTTTTTTTTGCAGCGGGTGCTTGCCGTGGCTTTTAAACGGCCGTGGCAAACACCCCGGGAGAAAGGGGCCGCAGCAGCAGCCCCTTTCTCCCTTCCCAACCGCCGAGGGAAGTGAGGTGCAGCAGGCGCCCAGTGCCCCTGCTGCACCCCACTTTGAGGCGAAGGGGAAGCGGCAGTTTGCCACTTCCCCACAGCCTCTGGAAGTGGCTGGATGGGGCCACGGAGGCTGCCCGTGTGGCAGCCTTGGCCCCATCTCACCGCTAAAAGGGGCGAGTACACACCGCCCCTTTTGGGTGGTGTGGAAAGCCCCATTGAGTCAGAAGGAATGTGATTTAGTTTTGCATCTGAACCATAGATTTCTACAATTGATGAGTTGGAAGGTACTGCAGGGGCCATCTAAGCTAACCCTCTGCTGATGCATAAATCCATAGTTAAAACATCCCTGAAAAATGGATACTCAATCTTTTCTTTAAAATCTTTAATAAAGAAGACTCCACAACCTTTGTGGTAGCTCATTCCACTGCTAAACAACTCTTGCCATCAGCAAGTTCTTCTCAATATTTAATCTAAAACCAACTTCTTTTATAGTCTGAATCCATTTGTTGGGTTGCTAACTGCTGGAGCAGCAGAGATATACATTGTATAGGAAGCTGAGCATGCTGAGCATGGTGGTGATGGTGGTGGTTTTGGGGCACTCCATCATTTTGTGGGGAAGCATATGGGATATAAAATCAATCAATCAACCTACTTCAGAATCATTTAGTTTTGGTAAGCTATCATGTTGGGACACATTGTTCGGTCTAGGAAATTTTATAATGAATTTTATAGGGAATCACTGCTCCAGAAGCTATCCTCCCTCTTTCTTTCAAGCAGGTCATTCTGCTCAGCTCTGTTCAACCAGACCAACAAATAACATAAAGTCCTGAAGTCAGCCCTGGTGGCGCAGTGGTTAAATGCCTGTACTGCAGCCACTCACTCAAAACCATAAGGTGGCGAGTTCAAGACCAGCAAAGGGCTGAAGCTCGACTCAGGCTTGCATCCTTCCGAGGTCGCTAAAATGAGTACCCAGATTGTTGGGGGGCAAATAGCTTACAGTTGTAAACCACTTAGACACTCCTTAAGGGTATGAAGTGGTATATAAATGAAGCTGTTTGTTTTTTGTTTGTTTTGAAAGACAGCTCAATAGATTCATTTTAAGATCTTTTACATGATCTCTGACAGTATTTGGAATAACACATTGCTTCCTTTGTATTTCCTGCACAAAATAACTTGTAGTATAAATCCTCAGTCTAACCAGGTTTATTGCACTGTGGAAGAAAGCACATTATTATAATCAGCAAAATATTGCTTGTGGAATCACTAATGTTATTTCTGTCATTACTCTGTACTGAACATGATTCCCACATTTAATTATTATTTCTTTTTCATATCAGCAACCTTCAAGGAAGAGAAGGTTGGAAATCACTGATTTTTTTTTCCCCCAGAGGAAATGCATTTGGGCTTATGACTGAATAGAAATATTTGTAATTTGCCTTAAAAATGCTGAGTTTACAAGAGGAATGGAGCAAACAAGATGCAAACAAACTGGCATTTGTCACTCGTTTTTTTTCTTCAGGTTTGGGTTAGAAATACAAGAGACACAAGGAAGTAAAAAGTTAAGATCAACATATGCTGTCATAACTCTCACAAAAAGAAGGAAAAAAGAGAAAAGAGAGGGGGGAAAAGGAACCTTACTGTGAAAGTAATTTGTCAAAAAGTAAAATATAAAACATAGACATCAAGAGAGGTCATATATGTATATATATATATTTGTATGTATAATCTGGTATCCAAAAGGTACTGCAATGAGCCAAAATCTTCTGAAGGACTCCCAAGCTTGCACACATTCAAGGTTTTTTTTTTAAATAAATCCACTGAGTAGCTATTTTCTTATGCTTTTAGAGTTTACCATAGACCTAGTGAAGTGGATCATATAATACCAGTGCTGTTCAACTAAATGGGATTAAATCATCATGAATAAACTTTGACTTACACTCTTTACAATGGAAGATGTGACCATTTAAACTTGATAATAAGGAAAATTAACTCCATATGAGATATGGCTTTGCTTAGGTGTGCTTTTGCCCAGTTTAAGGTAGTTTGCCAAATGTGCCCATTCCTAATATGGTCATTTATTCCCCAGATTCAGGCCACCGCCAAGGCCTGTAGACTCTCTCTTTACTACATTGCTAAAATCTGTCCATTCCTCTTAGCCTCTACTGCCAAGACCCTGGTCCATACCCTAGTGGTATCACAACTAGATTATTATAGCCTTCTTCTGACAGTGTTTCCTCTCTCTCACCTCCATCCTTTAATCTCTGTCCAGAACTCAGCTGCAAGTACTATAATTATTATTATTATTATTATTATTATTATTATTTATTTATTTATATACCGCCTTTCCAAAAAAGATCAAAGCGGTTTACAAAAGTGGATAAACAAATACACAAAATACATAAATGATTTACATAAGCAATAAATTAAATATCTAAATAATACCCTTCAGGCAAGCCCTGATGGAGCTGGGCCTGCCTCTTCTCTCCCTCCCAAGCCGGAGGATGGCAGTTGGTGTGGAGGGAGGGTCCTTTCCTTCAGGCAAGCCCTGATGGAGCTGGGCCTGCCTCCTCTCTCCCTCCCAAGCCGGAGGATGGCAGTTTTCTGTAGCAGCAAAAAACAAGCTTGCTTCCTCCTCAATGTGACATCCCTTCAGATATTTAAACAGGGCTATCATATCATCTCTTAACCTTCTCTTCTCCAAGCTAAACATTCCCAGCTCCCTAAATTGTTCCTCATAAGGCATAGTTTCCAGACCCTTCACCATTTTAGTCGCCCTCCTTGGGACACACTCGTTTCTCAACATCCTTTTTGAATTGTGGTGCCCAGAACTGGACACAGTATTTGTTAGTATGGTAGGGCAGTGCGCATATGATCACGCTGAAACTTGGCACCAGAATGGCCACCTTAGAAGTGACAAGAAGCTGTCTGAATGCAAGAGATACTCCTCTCACCCTCCAGATGTCTCTCTAATGAGGTCTTTAATTTATATTGCTCTATGTACAAGCTTGTCTCCTCCAACAAAGCTACTCGCATAACACCAATCCATGCTGTGCAATGTGCCTCTACCCTTATATACACTTGTGCCATGTGGCCACTTAGTCCAGCCTCTTCCTGGTGTGTCACCTTAAACCCAGTCTCCCATGCAGGGTGACTTTGCATATTTACAGTGCTTCTGCAACACTTTCCAGCACATGATGACCTTATGATGACCACACTTCCTGTGACTCAGCAGAGCCCAAATCAATAGTTACTATCACATCCGCTCACCGCTTTGACCATGTTTCTCCTCTTTTCTCCTCCTTTCATTGGCTCCCCTTCCTCTTTTGCATCCAGTACAAGCTTTTGTTGTTGACTTTCAAAACCCTTCATGGACTGGCCCCTCCTTATTTATCTGAACGTCTTCCTCCTTACGTTCCTAATTGTACCCTCTGTTCTGGTAGTCAAGGTCTCCTGCTCCTCCACCTCCACTGCTCTGTCCCGATTCATCCCTTCTCACTTGCTGCCCCTCATTCCTGGAACCTTCTTCCCCCACATGTGTGCCTCATCACTTCTCTAACCAGTTTTAAAATTGAGTTAAAGACTATATTGTTTAGAGTAGCGTTTCTAGGCATGTGCCCTTCTCTGCCCCAGGATGCTACACCCTAATTATGTATTAAGAAGCCAAGCCCTTCCTCCACTCCATCTGCCTTGGTCCAGGCCTCAGAGGGAGAGAAGAACTGCTGGATTTGATCTCCTTCTCCCCCACTAGTCCCTTCTCCTTCTGTGTCGTGTCTCTTTAGATTGTAAGCATGAAGGCAGGGAATTGTCTAGTTAAATGTACGTACAGTGCTGTGTAAATTTACAGTGCTATATAAATAAAGATTAATAATGATAATGATAATGATAATGATAACTATCCTTATCCCATGAATTAATAAAGGATAGGAAGGCCAGACTTTCAAGTAGTGTAATGATTTAGAATCCAAAAATATTTGTAAAGAGTAATTCACAGTTTTGCCTCATTGTAGACAAACCATGCAGGTCCAAACACACTGCAGAAATAATCCAGTTTGTGACCACTTTAACTGCCCTGGCTCTGCTGGGGAATCCTGAGAACTGTAATTTGTTGTGGCACCAGAGCACTCTGATAGAGAAGGCTAAATGTCTCACAAAACTACAATTCCCAGAATTCCTTAGCATTGAGCTAGGGCAGTTAAAGCAGCCTCAGATTGGGTTATTTCTGAAGTGTGTTTTGTACCACAGACCGAGAAGTATGTGCTTTACTTCTTATGGAAGTGCTGCCCTGGCTCAGTGCCAGGGAATCCTGGCAACTGTAGTTTATTGTGGCCTCAGAGGTCTCTGACAGAGAAGGCTAAATGTCTCACACAACTTCAGTTCCTAGAATTCCCTGGTGCTGAGCCAGGGCAGTTAAAGTGGTCTCAAACTGGATTATTTCTGCAGTGTGTTTTGGACCTTAGTTAAAAATACTTTAGTATAAGTCGGAAACAACTTGAAGGCACACAACATATCTACATTGATAAGAAAAATGGCACAAACTTTTAACAATTCCTGGTAAAATAGCTTTTAATAAGTAACTTCAAAAGTAACTGTAATTGTTGCTTATTGCACTAAAAAGGGAATTTCATTCCTATTTTTATATTTCTTTTGTAGTATAACGTGCTCACACCCTCTTTGCTAAGAAGAAAAAAACATTATATGTGAATGGGTTGCTTGTCCCTTGTTACTTCCTGGCTCTGAGCAGCTATTTTCAGGGCTTGTAAATAATAACAAATATTATTTGTTAAAAATCATTCTTCCTATGCCTGTCAAAAGTCAGGAATATAGTGTTACTAAGTGTATAAGATTCAAACATAAAGGAATTAGTTCAGTATTTGTATTCAGTGTAAAACACTCCCAGGACAGCAATGACAACCAGCCTGATCTGATTCTAAAGCATGTCCTTCTCTTCAATGGTGGCTCACAGACTAAGGAAGAACAGTGTCTGTCTTGGTCATACTGAGGGAATACCTCTCCCATTTCCATCAGCTCACTCCACCAACTATCCATGCTTCCCTATATTGTTCCAGCCCTCAGATTTTTTGACATAAGCAGTTTTGACAAGTCAGGAAAACGGTTTAATTTTCACTCTTTATTAAACTAGTGAGTGATGTCTTAACTGCTTCAGTAATATTCCTATTTCAATTCAATGGGCTAAATTGTTCAACTTCTCTATCTTAAAATCAAGGATTTTAGGACGATGCCTGTAGATTTAGAAGCTGTAAGTAGGGAATTTATATTGATCAGTTTCAAATGAGCAATTCTTCAGAATAAAATAAAACCCACAGCCACAGAAACTTTCTTCCATTCCTAATTAACCTGATACCAACTCACAGCTTTACTGTACTAGATTCTTGGCAGCAGCGTCCCTAATATATATGGCTTTTGGCTGCTTTTGCAACTGAAATACAACATCTGCCTTGAAATATTAATTAGCTATAAGTCTTTTATGTAATAAGTTAATGCAGAAAGTTTTTATTAAGCTTTGTTAATTTATTTCCCCTCTGATGTTTATTTAGGACAGTAGTTATATTTCACTATTGCACAGCATTTTCAGTTTGATGCTTTTGCCAAGTCTTAGTTCTACAGCTGCATGAGGTTTTATTTAGAATAGTCAGGTTTATATGTCTGATTAGAATTACTCACATTATGCCCATTTTCCAGTGGAATTCAAGCAAAGCAATAATCTGACATGGTCCCATGCTGTTGGTCATGTAGCATTCAATGGCAGTGATAGTGAACGTTCAAATTTCTAGAATCTCTCTCCAGGAACTCATGCTGTGATTTTTCTTTTGTGCCAAAACTTTTCAAAAGAATTTTTAATATTTTGGTCAGTATAATATCTGCACAGAGAAATTGTACTAGTCTGATTAAAAATGTACATGTATACTCTTCTGAGTCCACTGGCACTGCATAAAATGAGTTTTTTAATCCAGGAAAATAAAGCTAAAACTTTACAGGTTTGACATTCATGCTTATACTCAATAGTTTTTAATTTGCTTGTCTAAGGGTCGGTACAGACTGGCCCTTTAAGGCGCCCCAGTCACGTGCTAGGGTTGCCATGGGGTGGGGCTTCCACATGCCCTGCAACCCTAGCATGTGATGGGGGCATCAAGATGGCAGCACCCTGTTTACATGGGTGCAGCCATCTTTATGTAAGCGCTGCGCGGCATCTACATGGTGCAGCGCAGTGCTTACGTTATGAGTGCACCAGTGGTGCATTTATTACACTGCAGCAGTGGCCGCTGCAGCTTTAAAAGAATCTGCTTTTTGTAGATTCTTTTTCTGCCGGTGGGAAGGCGTGTGGTTTGGCCACTACGGCTTCCCTCTGGAGGAAAAACAAGCGCCCAGAGGGCGCCTATACGGAGCAGTATGTATTGCCCCTAAGAGTGTGGATATAGCCTATACTCATATCATTTTCCCTTTAAGGGTCTTACATACTTTCATTCTGCAATTCATCTGGGTTTGTTCATCCTCCCTTTTGCAGTCAGCAGTTTTCCCTCCGTCCTCCATGTTTGAAGAACCCATGTTTCAAAGTCTCTCACCAGGAGATAGAATCATAGAATCATGGAATCATAGAGTTGGAAGAGACCACAACGGCCATCCAGTCCAACCCCCTGCCATGCAGGAACTCCCAATCAAAGCATCCCCAACAGATGGCCATTCAGCCTCTCCTTAAAGACTTCCAAAGATGGAGATTCCACTACACTCCAAGGGAGTGTGTTCCACTGTCGAACAGCCCTTACTGTTAGGAAGTTCCTCCTAATGTTGAAGTGGAATATCTTTTCCTGCAGTTTGCATCCAGTGTTTCGCGTTCTAGTCTCTGGAGCAGCAGAAAACAACCTTGCTCCCTCCTCAATATGACATTCCTTCAAGTATTTAAACAGGGCTATCATATCACCTCTTAACCTTCTCTTCTCCAGGTTAAACATCCCCAGTTCCCTAAGTCTCTCCTCATAAGGCAGAATGTTTATTATTTGTAAGTAAACCTACTTCATATGTTCTTACAAAGAAGAGTAAACCACTGCTTTATTTATCTGCTCATGGTGGTGGTGGTACGGGATTAGTTGTTGTTCACCTTCTGCTTGCAAATACTAATTACTCTGCTTATGACAAACACTAGCTCGCATATATCCCAATAAAAAGTTATAGTAGATAAGGTGCCAAAAGGTATAAGCAAACAAAGTCGTTTACATGGTAACTAAGAAGTTAAACCTAGGATGGAACCAGTTTTAACAGAACTTGGTTTCAATTTTCCATCATGATACCTGAAAAAGAAAAGGAACAGTTTAGACACAAAAGAAGAACACATTAAAATGCAACTATAATCATGCATTTAGGGAGAGCTATGTTAAGGACAATATGAACTGTATTATTGTGGAAAATATTTGCTCTGATTTTCTAAGAAATATTTGACTACAGGAATCACTTATTTTGTCAGGATTGTGATTCCTGTAGAGTCAAGTGGATTGTTGTACAAAATTCAAGTTATCAACAGATGCCATCACAGTGATTTTATTTTTCATTTTCAGAAAATCTGTTCATTTCAATAAGAGGAGTAGCACTGCTTTCATAATATAGTCTTTTCACTTGCTCATTTCTGTCTCACAATATTTTCTGTTATGACATGCTCTTTTAGAATTGCATTTCTCTTCTGAAGACTTTTGGGTCAAGTTCCTTCCTCAGTGCTGAGCATCTTTCTTGTTTAGCTTCTTGAAGAACCTCAAGGAAACATCATTGTCTTGAAATTCTTTAATTGTTGTGCGTCTGTGTATGAGCTTTCAAATTGCCTTTTGACTTATGAAGACCCTATGGATTTCATCGTATTTTCTTAGGCAAGGAAGACTTTCAGTTACTTCTTCTGAAATGCAGCACTTGGTATTCATTAGTGGTTTTCCATCCAAGTAGTAACTAGGACTGAGCATGCTTAGCTTCCATGATCAAATTGGATCTGATTCCTTTGGAGTATTTGGAATTAATAATGTCAGCCTGGCATCCTTCTGTAGGTCACTAAAATGAGTACCCAGCTTGTTTGGGGCAATTAGTTTACACTTTGTAAACCGCTTAGTACATTGATAAGCAGTATAGAAATGTACTTGCTATTTCTATAGTCTACAGAATCCTTCAGAGCTATAACTTAGCTCTGAATTTTATCTGCTGTTTCTAGAATTTTCTTCTTAAACATTAAGCAAACAACAAGGAACTCCTCACTTTAAAAGCACCTTAAAATCCTCACCTTTTGAAGCATCAATTGTACTTTTTTAAAAAATAATAATGTTACACAATCAATGCTAGTGCATTTCAAATGGTTTGCCATATGATGTTCAAAAAGTAAGACAGGCTTTGACCTTCATACAAACACAAGAATGTTCCATACTTTAAAAATGTATGAAGAACAGCACATTGGTGAAAATATTGTATGACAGGTTTTATATCATCCACAGCTTTTAAAACAGCCAGATGGAGAGAATGATTACTTCAATGGGCATGTGAGATTTTCTTTGAAGCATCTGTTGAATTAGGGCTTGCACTCTGCCTTTTCTTTCTCTGTTAATGTTTGCTTCTTTGTAACATTGGGTGAACAACTTGGATGGATCCAGACTGTTTTCTTCAAACACCTTCTCTGTCAGCTCTGTAAAAAATGGAACATCGAAAGTGATAGTGGTTATTACATAGAACAAAGGTTCATAAACCTTATCAAGGTTAAGCAGAAGCTGGATGGCCATCTGTTGGGTATTCTTTGATTGGGAGTTCCTGCATGGCAGGGGGTTGGACTAGATGGCCCTTGTGGTCTCTTCCAACTCTGTGATTCTGTGATTCATTATTCTCATGCTGGATTCCTGAAGCAAAGTTTACCCAATTTGTTTTAATCTCTAGTAAAATCTTCTATGAGTGGAACATCTCAAGTATTTATGGTTAGTACTATATTCTCTTGAACAATTTCTACCATGATATCTACTTTTTCATTCTGAAATTATGGAGAGTGATCAGTTGTATATGTTGCAATCTGTTTGTTTATTTCTGACAGTTGTTCATCTTTTATGAGAGTATATTGAAATAAATTCTAAGTAAGATGTTCTTCTTTCAATTTCATGCAATATGTTACCCGAGGAGCTAGCTCAGATAATAACACCAACAACTGATTTTTTTTAAAAAATCCATTGCTAACAAGATCTATAACATTTCCCAAAGTGGATACAGTGGATTCCAGGTGAGAGTTGCCTGTCCTTCTCATTCCATAAAGATATTGCTAAAATATCTACTACAGACATATTTGTAAAATCCTCTTGATTTTTCAAATCCTTTCTCCTAGTATTTGAAATATTCCAGTATTTATAAAGAAATCTTCTTTTGACATATTTGACTTGACATTTTGACAAGTATAGCAGAAAACTGCATCCTCTGATGGAGAATAATATAACTGGTCATATTTTTTGAACATTTTTGTCAGATATTTCACTCTCATTGTTGTTTCAGGTAGGAACAATTTATATGTTGAATAATCTTTATTGTCTTTACCTATAGTTACATTATTATTTACCTATAGTTACATTATCATCATCATCATCATCATCATCATCATCATTTGTATGCTGCCTTTTTCCCTGGAGGGATTCAAGGCAGCTCACAGACAAAACATTTAAAATATCTCTAAAATTCCAAACAGTTAAAAAAATCTATACACTATATAAAATCACATAAAAATATACAAAGGTTAAAACATAAGTAAAAACCCACCTGCTCCATAAAAATTACCCTGCTATGAATTGTATACCAAATGCTTGCCTGCATAAAATGTTTTTGCTTGCCGTTGAAAGGTAAGGAGGAGAGGGCCAGCCTAGCCTTCCATGGAAAAGAGTTCCAGAAGGTGGAAGCACCCACTGGGAAAGCTCTCTTTCATATCCTCACTAAGCAAACCTGTGATGGTGGTGGGACCAAGAGAAAGCCTTCCCTGGAAGATGTTAGGGCTCTGGCTGGAGGACAACGTGCCCTCTTGATCCCTGCCCATCTTGGCTGACCCCACAGGGAGGGGATGCAGTGGTGACACTACTTCAATGTGTCATCAATGCATCCCTCAGGGAGGGGAAATTTCCATTCCAGCTCAAGCAGGCTGTGGTTAAGCCGCTTTTGAAAAAACCCTCCCTAGATCCCCTGATATGGAAAAACTATAGATTGGTCTCACCATTTTTGGGCAAGGTGATCGAGAGGGCAGTTGCTCTCCAACTCCAGGCAGTCTTGGATGAAGCCAATTATCTAGACCCATTTCCAACCGAGTTCAGGATGGGCTATGGAGTTGAGACGGCCATGGTCGCCTTAGCCAATGACCTCCGCCTGGGTATTGACAGGGGAAGTGTGACCCTGCTCGTGCTCTTGGACATCTCAGTGGCCTTCGATACCATTGACCATGGTATCCTTCTAGAATGCCTAAGGGAATTAGGCATTGGAGGCACTGTACTTCAGTGGTTCCAGTCCTATCTCTCGGGCAGGTTCCAGATGATGATGCTGGGAGACAGTTGCTCTTGTAAAAGAGAGCTGACATCTGGTGCCCCCCAAGGCACCATTCTGTCTCCCATGCTATTTAACATTTACACAAAGCTGCTGGGAGAGGTTACCCGGAGACATGGGGTGCGGTGTTATCAGTATGCCGATGACACGCAAATTTATTTCTCCATGTCTCTGACTGTTGCAGTGACTAAGGATGGCATCTCTCCTCTGTATGCCTGCCAGGACTCGGTAATGGGCTGGATGAGGGAAAACAAGCTCAGGTTGAATCCAGAGTAAACGGAGGTACTTGCAATAGGTTCTCCTGGTCCGGGGATGGAGATTTATCAACCATTCCTGGACGGGGTCACACTTCCCCTAAAGGATGAGGTTTGCAGCTTAGGTGTGCTCCTAGATTCGTCTCTACAACTGCCATCACAGGTGGAGGTGACTTCCAGGAGTGCCTGGTATCAGCTCCGGCTGATACGCTAGCTGCACCCCTACCTGGACAGGGGGGACCTAGAAGCAGTAGTACATGCACTAATAACCTCTTGTTTAGATTTCTGTAATGCGCTCTACATAGGGCTACCTTTGTACCAGGTTCAGAAGCTCCAACTGATCCAAAATGCAGCAGCCAGATTGATCACAGGGGCTTCCAGGATGGAACACATCACCCCCATCTTAAAATCTCTTTCCTGGCTTCTGATCAGCTTCCCGGCGCAATACAAAGTGTTGGTTGTTACCTTTAAAGCCTACATGGCTTGGGCCCAGGTTACTTGAGGGAACACCTCTCCCTACATAATCTGCCCCGCACCCTCAGAACATCAGATAAAAAATTGTTAGATCACATTCATACGAGACTGATATCAATTTCTTGTACTGCATTCTCAGCAGTGGCTCTGAAATTGTGGAATAACCTGCCGGAAGAGATCTGTCTAATACCCACTTTGGAGGCCTTTAAGAAGGAGCTGAAGACGGATCTCTTCCGGCGGGCATATCCATCAGATCTTGTAGAATTCCTCACTGGATCTCCCCCGGCACAGTTGAAACACCTACAATCTGTTTACTTAATGGCAACTAACTCCTTAAGTAACTAACTCCTTAAGTTATGTCGTATAGAATGATCTAATAAATGGTTTTAACTAGATTTAATTTTAATTTGATTTATTGAGATTTTATATTAACTGCATTGTATGTATTGTTTGTATATGTTGTAATTCTGCCTCAATCTGCAGGGAGAGGCGGGAAATATAAATATAAATATAATAATTATAATAATAATAATAATTACTATTATTAGGGGAGATATGTACCCTGCCCCGATTGCTTGTTCAGAGGGGCAGGTTATAAATAAATAAATTATTATTATTATTATTATTATTATTATTATTAGGTCTCGCAAATAGTCTAGACCTAACCCATATAGGGCTTTATTCGTCATGACCAGCACTTTTGAATTGTGCCCAGAAATGAACTGCTAGGCAGTGAAGCTGTTTCAATAAAGGAGGCATATGCTCCTTGTAACTGGCCCAGGTCAGCATTCTAGCTGCGGAATTTTGCACCCACTGGAGTTTCCGAGCAGTTCCTAAAGGTAGCCCCACATAGAGTGTGTTACAGTAGTCCAAATGGGATGTAATCAAGGCACGTGTCACTGCAGCCAGATCTGATATCTCAAGGAATGGAAGCAGCTGCCACACAAGTTTCAAATGTGTGAATGCACTCCTGGCCACTGCTGAAACATGGGCATTCAGGTTCAGAGTTGAGTCCAGGAGAACAGCCAAGCTACAAGCCTGAGATTTCAGGGGAAGTGTAACCCCATCCAGCACAGGCAAAGTCCCTCTTCCCTGAACTGCCTTACAATTGACCAGGAGCATCTCTGTCTTGTCTGGATTAAGCTTCAATTTGTTTGCCCTCATCCAGTCCATTACTGACAGCAGAAACTGGTTCATAACATTGGATAACAATTAGCCATTGTGGACTATGTCAATCAGGTGTCCGCACTAAAACCAGTAGGGAATAGCTACACCCCTAGTTTGGCTGGGTTTTACCTGGATTCTAGGCATGCCACCCAGTGCCTGTTTCAATAATCATCTGGACTGGAAACATAGGTCTTTACCCCTTGAGGGGAGAGTTATGGAATAAAATGTTGAAGCATTCTTCTCTGAAATTATTCTAAAAGATAGAAGTCTGTCCCCACATGCAGGTATGAGAGGAGTGAGGGGTGCAAAGAATAGAGTGCAATAAGCAAGGAAGATACATTGTGAAGGTCTGAGGGAACAGGAAGGAATAGTAAGGAAGAGAGAGAGCAAGAAGCAAGGGACAGGCACATTGTGAGGGGGCATGGTGAGTCCAGGGAGGAGAAGATTGGAAGGGAGAGTAAACAGCAAAAATGTCAGAGTGCAAATGGGTCCTTGAAAAATGAAGCCTGAAATCTCCCTGAAAGCCAAGATGACCAAACTGAGGCTGTCACACTTTGGTGACATCATGAATTAGAAAAGATGATAATACTAGGAAAGGAAAACAGTAGTAGAAAAAGAGGAAGACCACGTGCCAGATGGATAGTCTCATTCAGGGAGGTCACAGGACTGAAACTTAGATCACCTAAGCAGAACAGTAGAGGATGGGCAGTCTTGGAGATCCACTGGATGGCCATCAGTGGATGTTGACAAGAAGAGTGAACAACAAACAAGAAGCAAAGGATGGTCACACTGTGAGGGCACAAGGTTTTGAGGTGAGTTAAGAGTAAGTAGGAGGGAAGGGGAAGTGAAAGGCGGAAGGAAATGTGAAGAGGTGGCAAGAAGCAAGTGTGGGGCACATTGCATGATGACAGGCTGAGCACTATGTTTTACATATATTTTGCAAACTTTGAAAGTCCTGAAGCCCAGACATTGGAAGAATAATGTCAATAAGTGTACTGTGTGACTATTGACCTCATGGAGTTAGTAAACATATAATGAAGCTAGTTCTCATTGTTTAGCTCCATAAATGTTAACAATAAGATAAATAAAAGAGAATCTTGCTGAAAGGGGAATAAATAGAAAAGTGAGAAAGTGCCCTTAACTGGCAATAGTCCTTATGCTGACTTGTACATGATGCATGTTAGCGTTTGTAGCACAGTCTGTGATGAGGTACCATGGCTACGTTTGGTGCCAGGAGCAGCTTCGTGACTGTAAGTAGCAGCCTGTGAGCTGGAGAAGTACATTTCTTCTTCCAGAATAACTGAAGAGAACACTGTAGACAAATATCTCTCAGATGAGGCTTTTTTTTCTTAGAAGTTGCAATATGTACAGAGCTGTCTACAAACATTTACATAGTCCACCATCTATAAAGAGAGGAAGCCACACAGTCAACTGACTCTAACAGAATCCTCAGCCAACTGCCAAACCTAACTGCCAAGACCAACTGCCAATGGAATGTTCAAATTCACCCAGCCAGCACCTGATTGGCTGGTTGGTCAGCCTGTTGCTATTAAATTACACATTGTTCATTTTCCTTGGGACTCTTTATCCCAACAATGCAATCATCTATTGGCAGGTAACTGAAATTGTGGCAAACAATGAAAGATGTGTATCTAACTGGCAGCCATTCAGAAGACCATTTAAAACTCTTATGTGATTGAATGGGTAGTGGCCTTGTACAAAAGACTGGTAAAATTTGTCTGGTGACAGAAGGCCAGTGAACAGGCCAGTCTTATAATTAGAGATGAACAGATGGGAAGAGTCTGAGAAAGTATAAAAACAGGTCAACAAGAGAGATGGTAAGCAGTTTGCAGCTGTTTCCACTTCTGAAGCTAGCACTGTTTTTAACAGCTGCCTACTATGTTTTTCCTAACACAACTACCATTTACATGCCATGTAAAGTTTATTATAAGATATAATATAATATAATCCAAGGGGATTATATGTTTTGTGTGTATGTACTGATTTGTTTATATTGATAAATATCTAAAAATTTTACAATGCCAAATTCATTCCTCCTAACCAAATATTCCAAAAATTCAATAAGTGGAAGAGAATGTTACTGTTATAGATGCCTGTTAGGAAAACTTCCACAAATCATCATCAATTGATGAAGTCAGTGTAGACATCACTGGACGCCTAACAAATATAGATGGACAGATTTCATTGGATCTGCAAACCCTTCAAGTAAGGGATGAGTTGGAGGAACAAGCAAGGTAAAGCAAGGAGTGAGGTGATGTGAGAGAGGGAATAGGAGGAAAGGGAGAATGACAAGACTAAATCAGCACACAGATGGATTAAAAAGTAGATTAACCCCTATCTAGCTACACGAAGCTACAAGAACAAGACACTTCCAAAGTCAGACACAAAGATTTCAAACTATAACACACACACACACAGAGAGAGAGAGAGAGAGAGAGAGAGAGAGAGAGAGATATGCACCAAACACCTTAATAGGTAGACTGACAAGTTTCCAAAAACCTATGCTCTCTTTCTATCTTCGAGATAATATACACACTCAATATTAGTTCCAATAATATATCTTCCTTTGCCACCTTCGCCTTTCCCCTTAGAATCTCCTCAGAATCAGGAAAGACCAGTGAGCAAGGCTCAGCCAGGACACTGATGCTGGTTTATGCTGCGTCTGCCCTCTGGCAAGGTTAGGGAGATGTTCCGCCAAATGTATGCTGTCAGTCAAGACTGTTGGTTCTCAGATGGCAAATCAGAAAGGGAATTTTAAAAACTGATGGTCAGGATGCTGTTGGTTTTTTGTATTTCGTGTACATTTGAAATATTTACATTGTACGCATTATTTCCAAATGCTTACATTTTGTTTAGGGTCGTGGTTTTTTGGTTGTTGTTTTTTTTTTAAATGTCAGCATTAAATGTGCTATATGTGAGCACTATGAATAAGAAATGTGAGTGATGGGGGGAAAAATTCCAGGACTGGGCCAGTACTGTAGATTATCCAGAAAGCTGGCAGTGTGTGAAGTCTACACAGATGTCCAGGGACTCCTCACACATCCCTAATAGGAGTGGAAAAGTAAAAATTATTATTGATTTAAGATAATATTTCTCAATGAAATGGCTTGTAATGCTAGCTTTTTTTTCCAGGTTTATACTCTGAATTCCCACAGATGGTTCTTTTGAAGGAGGATAAATGGTCATGATAGAACAAGCGCAATTGGATTTGCAGCTGTGAAACTTGGAACCATGCTTTTGCTATTTTTATCCTTTTCAAACATCATGTTTAGTAGGCAAAGTATTCATGTGGTTTGAAAGCCTCAGTGCAGCTCTTGGAGGTGCTGAATGACAATATGACACACTGGAAGATAAATTACTGTGAAGAACCACTAGGAGCTTTATAATCTGAGTAGTGATTTGTCTTATCAACTAATGGAGTATCAAAACATTTAATTGAGCTACTACAAGGGTTTGTTCCACACAGATGACTAAACATACACATACATTTTAGACAAGTGAAAGTCTTGTAGCATCTTTTCTGTTTTACTAGCACTTTAAACATGAAAATTGTGTACCTAGGCCAATGTATAATCATTACATTAAACAAGCAGATATACTGGCTGGAAAACTGTGTGTGTGAGTGGGGGGGGGGGAGTGAATGTTCATAAATGGATTTGCATCTGCAGGAAATAGAATTGCAAAGATATTCAATGTCTGCATCCAGTAGAATGGTGCTGTTATGAAGCTGCATAGCAGAGTTGGCAAAGGGACCAATGCACAATAGAAATTAAGTGAATCAGGACTGATGTAATATGGTCCTTAATGCACAAAGCCCACAATGTAGATTTGGCACCCCCAAAACACATTGGGTACTCTTTCTGGTGTCCCATTACATATATTCACAATTCAGTAACTGAATTTCTTAGCACTTCTGCTATTTAAGTGTATACATATTTACATGAAAGATCATATAGGATACAGCCCCCATCTTTAGTTCTAAGTTGGAAAACAACTCAATCAATACAAACAAGTTGAAAACCATTTCAAGAATAAGAGAGAGTTAGGGACATAGAAACTGCCTTATGCCAAATTAGGCCATTGGTCTATGTACAGTGGTCCCCCGGGTTACGAAGGTAATCCGTTCCGGATTACCTTTCGTAACCCGGAAATCTTCGTTTCCCGGGGGACCGCTTTAAGGGACGGACTGCACGGCCGATTTAAAGGGGCTGCACAGTTTTTCTCCTTCGCATCCCAGGGGATCCTTCGGATCCCGGGGGATGTTTTTTGGTCCCGGCGGTTTTGAGTCCCGGGGATTTCGTTCCCCGGGGGATTCGTAAACCGGGGGACAACTGTACATATTTTCCTTTACCCTTTGTACTGACATACAGCACAATTAATACTCATGTTTTAAAAAACAACAACAAAAGACAACATATAAGTATTTGGAAATAATGCATACAAAAATGTGTATATTTCAAATGTACACAAAACACTGCTTACATACAGTTTTCACTAAGCAGATCAGTGGAGGATAGAGAGGCTTGGAGATATCTCACTGACAGGTTCACTATGAGTTGAGGTCAACTGAGAGCAGCTAACAACCAACTTGACAACAGTTAACAACAACAATTTTGAGTTACAGGAGGACCATATGACTAAAAAAAAAATAAAAAATCAGGCCTTTGCTTTTCTGTGGTGCTCTTAAAAATGCTAGTGACCTTCTCTTCATGGAATGAATTATGTATTGCAACAACTTTCATGGGGAATTTTGCATACATAATTTTTCCTGTCAATAGTACATGGGTTCTCCCTGTTTGCATGCAGATGTTGCTACTCACAGGTTCTAATAGTGAGTTGTTTGAGTGCCATTTTAAGAAGTAATTATTTCTAAGTGTCACATCTTTACCTATAAAAAGGGAATATTAATTATCCATCAGCATTATCATGGAAATAAATGACATATGGCTTATAAAGCATACAAAAAGTGCTATGGGAGTGTTAAATAATAGATCAGTGGCTAGATCAGTGTCAAGTATTAGTCCAAACATCCTTTTCCCTCTCTCCAATTATTTCTTTATGTGTTTTGCAAAACCTGCTATCATTACTTTTCAGAGAGGGGGGGGGAGAGGGAGATTCATATACCAGAGCCAGGAATATTTATTAGATTTCATTAAGTGTCTTTTTTTCTGCAAAAAAGGATATACAATAAATGCATTCCCCATCAACGTGACAAATAAATTTGAACATTGCACCCATAGAAAATTAGCCTTCTGCTACTTTTCTATATCAAGGAGGGCTGTGTTCCCATCAGGAATGAGAAAGCATCCTTTAATTGAAAAACTCAGACTGCATTTAATTATTCTTTTGTTCTTTAGATGCACAAAGAAATGCTGGCATATTGTGCAGAGTTTCTTTGATGCATCCCCCCGCTTAAAAAAAAAAAAAAGGAAAAAGAAAAAGGCAGTGAAGACAAAGTAGGGGAGGAGAAAACAACCTAGATTATACTCTGACAGTCATTACCATAATCAACATTAGATTTTTTAAACCCTCACAAAACCTACCACACATGTACACCACATTATAGAGTTATAGAAGACATTAATACATTATTAATGGGGCAACCATCTTTTGTTCATTATACCCTGAGGGAAGATTACACTTTGGAATGTGCCAATGCATATGTGTCTTAGAAAATAGGACTATATTTATTAAAATCCACAATAGGTTTCTAAATATTTTATAGCTTGTCATTTTTCATTTGTTATTTTCTCCATAATATTGAAATAGAATCTTGAAATTGACAGTATGCCCTATTTTTTCCACATTATTTCAACTGCTTCGATGGTACTGTTAGGAGATTTTTGGAGAGATTTTACACAGGATTTCATCTGTGGATCACTAGAGCTCCCAAGGTGATACTGAGGAAATGTTATTAGTGCAACAATACAAGTAAGGAACAAGGAGTAAATGGCCACAATTGAACATGGAAACCCCACTTTAGTCTCAGGTTCTGAATAAGGTCTCTTCTGCCAAATAAATCTGAATGTAAAATATTACTTTTAAAAACATCCCTACCCATCTTCAGATTAGAAAGGGAAAAAGAAAAGAAATTTAACACTCATCATGGAGATAGGTGTGACTTACACAAAGAACCGATTTTAAAACATTTTGAAGAACATCCTTTCAGCTACAACACAAGAAATAACAATTTTGCATAACAGAACAGCCACACTGTTAACAATATTCATTAAAAATTAGATTTGAAATTTTGGATTTGATAGAACAAAGCCTGACATTTGAGTGATTTATCCAAGCACTAGAGAGCTAATAAGGCTGAATGCCTATGTTTAAAATAATTGCATGGAATGGATATTAGAAATCTTTCTATTTCCATTCACTGCCTTTCTGTGAACTGATTGAATTGAATTGATCATTGCATCACAAAAATTGCTACAGAATAGAAATAAACCAAGAGTAAAGTACAGATCATTATAACTCCTTGATGAAAAATGGTGGAGTAGTTTATCCCGAATGATTGCTTCCTGCAATTCACTTAGCCATTTTCATGCTGGATTGCATCAAAGATGATTAGACCAAATGATTACAAAGTTTTAAAGGGGAACTAATAATTAATAACTTTTTTTTTTTAAAAAAAAACTATAGTCAGCTACTACTCATGCACCAGATTTCACACCTCATGGCAGGGGGAGAAAAAATAAAATGCCTAGTTTTTAAAAATGAAAAGGGAGAGAATTATACATTCCAAACCTGGTAGATGTTAAAGCCACAAAAGCACCATCTGAGAAGTTTCACATGATTACTGATTATATGAGCAAGACCACCCAGCTCCCCAGCACCATATTCCCATTACCAATGCTAGAGGAATGGCTGACAATTTGATTTGAGTTTATTACTTTATTTTAAAAATGGTAAATTTCTTCATATTTGGAAATGAACAGACCTCATATGTAAATATCCATATGTGAAATATTGTATGCTAAAAATCATAGATTTTTTTCCATCCATTCATGGGATATGGATAAAAAGAAATTTAATTGGATCAATAGTTTTATAATCTTTATATAGTACAATATAAAGATTATATTAGCACACTGTCACACGAATTTACACATTTCTGAGATTACAGATACTTTTCAAGAAATGTAGACATACAAAATAGTACATAAATTTTAAAACATGGGTGGCAAAAGTGTATCTCATTGGAAAAAATATGTACAGAAACATAATTTAATCAATGGAGAAAAGCTACTCCACTAGCATTAAAAACAGAAATTAACAAAACTGCATTTTCAAGGTGTGTGAATTTCAATGTGGAAAGAAGACACAGAGGGGTGAAACAGATGGGCAGGAAAAAATGACTTGAAACTGCCTTTTCTAAAGCCACATTGAAACCCCACCAACCTCACCACCGACTCCCAAGGCAGCTGGAGTGCTCATGTCATGACAACATGAAATGGCTTCATGTCAGGAAGAAGTGAGAAAAAGCTGCTTCTTTTTGAAACGGCTTTTCTCTGCATAAGGTGCCTAGAGGGCACTTTCCTGCTGGCTTCAAGGCATGTGTCATCTAAACACCACACCTTCAAGCCAGCCTGAAAGCACCTCTTTTTGCCTGTCTGTTTAGCTCCAAAGTTACGCAACCTGATGTATAATGAAGATGGGAAGAAAATGCAAAGGAGTTTCAGAGAAACTTTGCTAGGTTGAGAGTAAGAGCCTTATCACATTACAAAAGTAAGATGAGAGCCAGTTAGATAGAAACAACTTTCTATTTACTTCTCTACATGTCCTCAAAGCACTTTCATTTTGTTCCCAAGGGAAATGGTCATAAACATGTGTCTTCTGTTGTGCTGGAAAACTCTGTTTGTCAAAAGACATGCTTTAATTACTGTCTCCCTCTGGAGGGAGAATGGAAATGCTATAACACCATGTGGAGAGGTAAACAGAAAGCCACTATCTCATGGCTTCTCAGCTTACTTTTGAGGTAAGGCTTTGAGAGATTATCATGTCCAAACATGTTAATGCTGAATTTGAGCTCTCACCATTTTTCTTTTTTCCTCATTTTGTTGGTGCAGATAGTCATCTTTAACACCTACAGCAGGCCCAGCATGGCTCTCTCCTTACTAGGGACAGCAGTATCCAATGAACTTGGCCAATGGAAGTGTGGAGGATTTTGTTCCAGTATGTTCTTATTATGGTATTTATACCCCGCTCTTCAGCCCTAATGGCTATCAGAGCTGCTTACAATTATTATTTTTGATTAGACGGTTCCCTGCCCTCAGGCTTACATTCTAAAAATACATGGCACAAAAGGAGCAGGGAATGGTGGTGGGATATGGGATGAGGTCCAGTGGTTCTTCTCTCTCTCTGAGGCCTGGACCAGAGTAGTTGGCATGGTTGGCACGACAGTTGGTTCTTAAAGGATAAACCAAATTTGTCAACCAAACATACATACAGTGGAACACATTCCCTCGGAGTGTGGTGGAATCTCCTTCTTTGAAGGTCTTTAAACATAGGCTGGATGGCCATCTGTGGGGGATGCTATGATTGGGAGTTCCTGCATGGCAGGCGGTTGGACTGGATGGCCCTTGTGGTCTCTTCCAACTCTATGATTCTATGATTCTATGAAAAGCACATTAAGCTTTAAAAAACTGAATTTGAGAAACAGAAAAATTTAACTGAGAGATTTCCTCATTATTGACCTAATTTCTCTGCCTTCTACATGTTGGAGGAGAAAGGTATAAAGTGAAGAACTTCCTCTACACTGGATGCTGCACTCTCACATTTTAGAACAAATGTAGAACACTCATATTGCTGCAGACTTGATTTATTCAATGCACAGGAAAACGTGGGGACTCTAACAGAAGAGATGTAGCCAATGAACATGGATAATCCCCTCCCCCATGCAGGAATGGTGGACAACCTCCACACCATGACTTGCTTTCGAAGGTTATTGTCAGAATGCATTTGGAAAAAAGACCATAGTACATATAAAGGGTTGTTACAGTACCTAACACATTAAAGCAGATTGAAGCAGATTGCTTCAAAGATTCATATGAGATATACCACATACTAGAAAATCAAACAAACCTAGAATTTGAGGGGAACAGAGTACTCTGCTCATAGTGCTAATAGGTGGCATGCCTTAACAGAGAATGCCTCTTCAGATGAAAAACGAGAAAAGGAGTGTCAGGATGATGATTCCCAGCTGGAGCCAGAGAGAACTGGCAGTCCTATTGTATCAGAAGCAGAACCTGGTCCATCTCGGATGGACCTGCAGCTTTGGAGGAGGAGATGGAGGCTCTGACCCCAGTTATCAATGATCAGACATTATTATCAACTGTTACAATGAAGAAAACCAATACCAGTATTTCTCTTTTCTGACTTAAATAAACTATGCTAACTTAACGAGGTTGTTGTTGTTGTTGTTGTTGTTGTGTGTCTTCAAGTTGTTTATGAGTTATGGTGACCCTAAGGCTTATCATTTGGTTTTCTTGGCAGGTTTCTTTTTTCAGAAGGAGCTTGTCATTGCCATCCTCTGAGGCTACGAGACTGTGACTTGCCCAAGATCACCAGGAGGGTGTCTACAGACAAGCAGGGATTTGAACCCTGGTTTCCACAATCATAGTCAAACCACTATACTACACCACATTGGTGTGGTGAGGTGTGGAAGTCATCTGGGCTAATTTACTGTCAGCTATAAATTTGCTCAGCCAAGTTTATTCCAGTGCTATAGACAACAGATCCAACAACTCCTGGTAACTTTGTTGGACGTTTCATGTATCTTGACCTTTGGTTGGAATTTGAACTAATTTTTTTATGGCAACCCCTTTATAAGTTTCATGCTCAGCTCAGGAATGTTTGCTTCATTTGACTTCAGACTGTCTGGATTACATTCCTGCTTCTTCAGGCATTGGTATCACCTTGGGATTGGCTTGCCTTTTCCCTGGTCAGCCTCTTAAGACAGGAGATATATGCTTCTGGGTGTTTGTCTGGTTTAAAACAGATCATAAGGTTTCCTGTACTGTGTGAGAGAAGACCAACTCAGGATACACAGTGCTGCTTCCTTGTGGCATGGGAAGATAATCTGAGAAAGGGAAGGTCTACTGGGGCACTACCTAATACAGCTGGCTGTTCACATGAACTGGGGGAAAGGAGTGACAGAAGGATGGGTTGGCCAAAATGGTCCCTTGGCTGTTGCAGGAAGTAGGCTATTTATTTCCCCTTTGGCACTTTGTGTTGACTTTAGATAGTTGCTAAGGAAAGCCACTTGAGACACATAGACATGCAGCACACTATGGGTGTATAAATATTCTTCCTCAATTAGAATTATATTGGCCAACTTTGATTAGATTAGTCAACTTCCTTAAGATTATCCACATTTTAGGACTGTTTATGGAAAAAAGGGGGTTTTGCAAACAGCTTCTTTTTTTTAAAAAAAAAAAACAGAACCAGAAATGTTGTTTTTAATTTAAAAAACTTTTTTTGTGTTGTAAACGAAATTTTCTGCAAATTACAATTTTTTGAACAAAATGGTTGGTGTTCTCCTTTAAAATAATTGCACAAACAAAATTCCAGAGGTGAAAAAAATGAACAGAATCTTTTGTAATATCACCCAGCAGGAAGAAAAAAGGTTATTATTTAGAATACGCCAGAAATAAAACGCACAATGAAATGGATGTGCATTTTGTTACTATTTGCCTACATATTTGTTTCATTTAGAATGCATACTGAATGACTTTCAGTTCCTTTCATGCCTTTGTACACTGTTCAGCAAGCATATCTATGTTGCTTGCTCTTTTTCCACCAGCCTGTTGCCATAAAAATAAGGTATATGGGATTTTCTTTACCTCCATCCTATTTACTACACACTACCCCACCTCTGTCCAATATAACTTTATTACATACACATATTCAATAAGTTTGAAAGAATAATTCACTGAAATGGTATTAGTTTAAAACAAATGTTGTGCCGCCCCCCACCATTTGTGTCATGTCATATTAAACAGATAAAATGTTAGCTACTAATATGAAACACACCGTCTTGTTAAGAATCAGCACCAATATCACTTATCTTATACCAGAATTTTCTGTTCTCAAAACTGGATGTCTATAAAGCAATAAAAATGCCCAGGTTTCTTTTTTCTCTTTCCTCTCTACCCGTCACACCTTCATTTTTCAGCCCTCTTGCTTTTGTAAACCCTGGCCAATACTAGGTTCCATCAAGCCAACACAAGCAAGGAATGTGCCATTTTGGAGATTTACACTTTAGTTCTGCATTTCACAAGGAGGCTAAGGATAAAGTTCATAGCTTGCCAAGCCTTGCCTGAATGAAGTGAAATGATTAACCATGTCAAGGATCGCCATCATTAGATGAAACCAGCTTCAGTTTGCTAGCCAGTCTGCCTGAGGCCAATTTTTCAAAAGGGCAAAGAACCAGCCATTTCCCTCTCAGGAACCTAAATGGAATGGGTAGCTTTCCAAAGCATTTAACAACAAGCAGTTCCCATTACTGTGAGGACAAGCTGTTGGGATGAGAACACTGCTGAAAACATGGCCTGTAATTTTGTTTATGTCTCAGAGGGAAACATTTTTTTAAGCATTACTGAAAAAATAATCCTCCTCCCTTGCCAAAACCCAATCAAATGCAACAGCAAATCAGTTTATAGTCCTGTAACCTCCCAAGCCTCTCTTCAGATGCAATTACTGGAGCTGAAGTCTGATAAAGATAGATTACTGCCATTCCTTTAACTTCAAAGTACTTAGGGATATTTGTTAACACCCTGGTATTGCAACCTCCCTGGGCATATCTCTGAATTGGCTGCATTAGTCACAAAGGACAATGAGCTGATCAGAATCACATTTCCAGATAGGATACTGATGATTGGCTCTACCATTCTTGCCACAAAACAGAAAAACATAGGAATAAAAAATATATTTTTGTGAGTGGAGTTTCTGTATCTTAGCCATATGTTTATTCCATCTCCTTGGGAGTGGAAATATTTTAAAACTGATTCATGTCTGTATATATCTACCATTTTATCTTGATGAAAAACAAATTTAAACATACATGCAAACATTTCTTGCAATAATCTGAAGATCTGTGTACAATTTATTATCTCTTTGAGTTAGTTCTCTGTTGTAAAGAATTTCTATAATGAAGATGAATAACAATATAATACAATATAAGTATATTGGAAAAAAGAAATTTCTCTATCAATTAAGATATAGTATATGTGAAGACTGCAGGCACTCTGGCCAGTGGCAGATGGTAGCTTCCATGTCAGTAGGAAGTAATTCTATTCAAGGTCTTAGAAGATTACTACAGGGGCTTTTAACCATAATTACACTTGAAAAAATAGCTTTGGCAATCACATCCCACCACCTCTGACCAATAACTGCTGTATCCCCCAAACATGAATAGGGTGTCCCTTAAATAGCACAAGTCCCCAGGTGTGAAATATCACTCCTAGGGCAGTCATGTTATCAGCAGATATGTGGTGTAAGTGCCTCCTCCTCTACCCTGTCCCCCTTGGTACTCCTAATCTGACTGATTGTCTTTACTCCACCCCACCCTATTTCTTTCTTCTTCTTTTTAAAAAACTTTTTTTTACTTACAGCATTGTAGAAGAATTCCAGACCTGCATGAGTTAAAAGAAAAATAAATAAAAATAAAATAAAAAAATATTGAAAGGCATACTGGATAGGGAATAAGAATGGGGTTCTGAGCTATCCAAGGTGCTGAGGAAATATTGCAAAGAGCCTCATTGCAGCATTCTGGCTGCCTCTTCTTTTTTCCCAATGGGGTTGCATGAGTGATGGGAACTTCTTTTTTTTCCACTGGTGAAATATAACAACTATTCTTTGTATCCTTGCAAAATTACCTAGTTTGCAAAGAGTGAAAAGGATCAGAAGTTATCCTTGTCAGTTTATACTGTGATTCTTCCTCCTATATATTCACACATAAAAAGCAGCTACAATAAATAAGGAAAGTATTATAGCTCAGTGGTAAATCTTATAATGGGATTCTAACTTGGAATGGAATTACTTGCAGAACTGCTGTTTCTTTTTTATTATTTAAAACATTAATTGATGTTTTTATTTATTTATTTATTTATTTATTTACATGTTTTGTAGGCCATTTTTTTGGGGGGCGGAGAGAATAATATTTTGAAAGGTGTTTTATTTCCCCCCCCCTCCCTCCAAGCAGAGGACTCCAGGCTCAGCTTGTGATATTGTTACCTGTAACTAGGAAGGGCATCCATCTATATTTCTGGAAAGCTTCTGCCATTCACTGCTGACAATACTTAGCTGGATGGCCTGATGTTCTTCCAGCAAGAGACAGCATTCTATAGGCAAAACTGTACTATTGACATATGCTGACATAACCTCTGGTTGTGTTATTGTAAGCATTTTTGCAAGCATTATGCAGCAGGTATGCTTTACTCTTTTGGTACTGCAGAGTACCATGTATGTTACCAGTTACCATCTATGACATTGTGCAGCTGAGGGGAAAGAGCAGGGTTTTTTTCTGGCTTGAGTGTGAAGGCTGCTCTTTCTTCCATAGCTTTGCAATGACAGCTGGATTATGCCTGGTTTCACCCTCACAATCAATCAATTGGGGGAGGGGGCAGAGCTATGTTGGGAGCTGTAGTATTGCACATCCAAGAAAGAAGGACCAGCTCCCTTCATACCACCAGTGTAGGTTTTTGGTAGAACTTCATGGTCCACCAGAAGTCAAATAAGATCTTTATCTGGATTCCATTTTTTTCTTTACGTGTCCACTTTCATTCCCAACCCTTTCTTCTCCATTTTTCCCCCTATCTTTTGAATTCCATGCCCTTAAGTTTATAGAAAGCATTGCCTTCCTCCCTTCCTTGATGTTAAATCCCTGCTGTCAGTTTCTATCTTTCTTCCTTATCTCTATTTTTAAGATATTTTAATGTGTATTTAAGATAGATCTCTGATTTGCAATGTATTTTTTCTTGTTTTGCAAAGTTCTGCTAGCCTTATTTTTCCTCATGCTTCCTAACTGGGCTGTATACCTGATATTATGTCAGTAATATTCACTCCTCTGAACATTTCTAATACTCACTTTTCACTTTCTGATCATTATTTATTTACTGGTCTCGGCTAATTTTCTTCTGCATACCTCTTGTCCTGCTTTAAATAGGGATGGGGAAGAAATTTGAATTCTTTTTCACTTCTCAGTGCCAATTGACTGCATTCACACTTCTCAAATTAACATGCAAATTAAAACACAATTGTTCTTAAATATTCACATTTCTCATTTTTTTCTATGCAATCTCTGATTTTTTTTAAAAAAAAAAACATACAAAAATGCATACATTAGACCAAATTATATAAACAATGCATAGCTTAAGGGAATGGGAAAAGGCATATATTAGAAGACTGCATATGTATGAAGTTTCACATAGATTTAAACATTCATTGAATGAGGTGGGACAGATAGAATTAAATTGAGCATGGATATTATATAACGAAAAATCAAAATAATTATTCATTCCTAGTTTTAGGAATTTTTATGAATCTTGAGGCCAATATGCAGGTTTCCCCATACTTATAGCTTTCCTGCTGTATGATGATCTCTGCAGAGGGACACATGGCATGAGAGATACAGACCCAGTTTGGGTACATTTGTTTCCCTGTATCTTTGATGTAATGTCCATATTTGTCTTAAACATATTAAAAATACACAGGGATCCATTCCCCCAAATCTTGTGACAATAAAAAGCAGAAATGTTTTTTTAACTGTACAGTTAGCACTGCATATTGTGTATTTCTAAGACATTTACAGGTGTGGCCTGAAAGATAAATGTGCTCTCACCAAACAGTCATATCTGTATAACTGCAGTGCATTTTGTTTATACAAATACTGTATTTCTCTCCTGCAGAAGAATTACAGTCTTTCGAAACCTGTATTCTGACAGATAAACAGTAATTTACAAAGCGTGTGCAGTCTGTGGCTTCATCTTTTCTTGTACAGTGAAACATACATCCTGTGTTATTTTTTCTTCTGAAGCTTCCTTGAACTAAAAGTTTGTGAGCAAATCATAGATGTAGCAGCAGCGAGTAGAAAATGGAGGTGTATAAGGTTGTAGAATGCTGAGGTCCTGACAATGGCCTGTGTAATCTATGGGCCCCACTGGTAATAAATGTTGATTACAAGTTCATTTTCCAAAGCTCATATTGTTTCATTTTCTCTTTCATTTTCATTTTCACAAACAATTAGATATTCCAGGAGCAGCACTATAGGACAGAGTTAGAGTGCCTTTGCAAATGTGCTTTATTTTACAGGTATAAAAGTTGATGGGGTAAAGAGAAATATAGTCTGCTTACTAATGATTTATGAGATATTTAGAGACACCTTAAACTCCAGTTTCTGCTAACACTAGCTAAATTTCCTATAGGGTTGCTAGGTCAGAAGTATCCTATTCTTGAGATCCCAGGGGCAGGATTTTGCAATGTCATAGAGGCTTGGTTCTTGTGATATTATAAGCAAAGATCAGGAGGCAGGCTGGAGTTGCTTGTGGTTCAGCTGATTGTGGACATGAACATGGTGATAATGAATTCAGATTTTAGGTAAAACCTGGCCAACCATGCAATCTGGAAAATCTGGGACTATGATGGCAGGAGGGGGGAGGCAGCTGTTGGCACATGTTTTGATGGCTAAACAT
Organism: Urosaurus nigricauda; assembly: GCA_034509955.1. NCBI lineage: Eukaryota > Metazoa > Chordata > Lepidosauria > Squamata > Phrynosomatidae > Urosaurus > Urosaurus nigricauda. The sequence goes on along the minus strand of JAOEGL010000004.1, from coordinate 197,613,029 downwards.
GCAGAAAAATGTATCCAATGGTACAAACAGTTGCCTCATTTTCACTAGAGCTTGCACATGTAACATGTGGGGAGTTTTTCTAGACCCTGCACCACTGCTGGAGCTTATAGGAGTGGTTAAATGTCAGTAATGCAGCCAGTATTGCAGCCACAAGGTTGTGAGTTCGATCCCAGGACTCCAGGATTGGCTCAGTTTTGCAACCTTCCATAGGTCACTAAAATGAGTACCCAGCTTTTTTTGAGGGGGGGGGCAACTAACTCACATGTTGTAAACCACTTAGAGACTATTTAGTTCAGTATGAAGCAGTATAAAAATGTAAATGCTATTGCTATTGCTCTTATAGAAGGACCACCGTCAGCCCTTGTGGAGTTTCACCAAGCTGTGTGCTACTTCTGCCAAAGGTCATTGGTTGCAATGTTGACACTCCATTCCTTGTTCCAAGTGGCCTGGGCACAACTATATGAATCTGTTATCTTTCTCTACATTCCTCTACCCTATCTTCTGGTTTTTGGTGCTCTCACTCTGCAACACATTTGTATTGGGCCAAAATACCCTGGTGGAAAAGCATGCCAAGGCTTAATAAACATCTTGCATATAAAAATCAAAATTCCTACTGCTCCAATGTCAACTGACTTTGGGGCTAAACAGACTACCCTTTTGGAGTGGCCTGCTGCTGCCCCTTTCACTGATGGATCAGGGCCACGGCAACTACATGCTGCAGCCACAATCTGGCAGTTTGCCAGTGTTAAAAGAAATGGCAAAATGCTGCTCCTTTTAGCACTGGCAAAACGATGCCCTTGCTATTTGGCACTTCATTTAAACACTGCGTCAAAGACACGCTGTGACATACCCTGCCATGGAGTTGGGTGTATATTGTGATGCCAGAGTTAGGGCAGCATCTGTGTGTGTGAAGTGCTGATGCCATGCCCCCACACTGCCCCCACATCGACGTATAATGCCTGTCTGTTTATCCCCTTTGTCTCCTTGCCTGGAGACCCAGAGAAAAATAGGAATTATCTGAAATTTCAGCCAGTGCCTTGAGACATGGTAGTTCTGGTGGATTTTCTTTTTCCCACATTAATTCCTAGTTACCTTCTTTTCTCTGTACAGTACTGATTTCAGAGTTTAAGTGTTCTCTTGTAGAGGGGTTATCACACTGCCTAAACAGAATGCCCTTAGTCAAAAAACTAATAGTACACTGAGCTAAGAATTAGAATTGTAGAGGCTGAATGACTAAGCTAGCTGGCAGAGTGTAAGTCTACACCACCATGCTTACAGCATCCTTGGGAGGCAAATAGGCTAACAGCCTCAAGAGAAGACATATGGAGTAAAGAGGGTTAGCTACTAATCTCCATCCCAATTATATCCTATGCTGTGGTTAATTCTAACTTTATTGAAAACCTGGGAGCTGGATGTTTCATAATAGCAGTGTCATCACCCCAGTTTCCTCTTCCAACCCATTCACTCTAAATGGGTGGTATTCATTGTTGGTTAGGCACCAATACTGTGCAATGATACCTTCATTTGTATGATCACTTCAGCTGCAAAGACCCCATGTGTCTATTACCTCATGTGAACAGACAAAGCTGGGTCTCTAGACTACCACTGTACTGAATATTGCATACAATATTTTTCAGACGTCAACAACATCCTAACAAAAAGATAGTAGAATGTATCTCCTCATTTAATATATTACAATATTTTGACAGAACTCAAGTCTCAATGGGAGTACTGAGAAAACTAGAGAATCTAGGATAGTGTCCAATATACTTTATATTGTGGTGTATAAAGAAGGGCAGAATGGGGCACAATTTGAAGCTGTATATAAGGACTGTAACAGAAACAAGAATAATACAGGAGTACTAAGTAGTTGCTCATTAAAAATGTCATTTCTAGCATATGTTCACAGTATACATGAGAGCATTCAGAATTGAACAGAATGTGGGAAGAAGTCCAAATGAATGATATTTTCCTTTGATAGATAAACCAGATGTACAGGAAGGTGTGGAATTAATACTTTTCCTGTACTGATACTGCTTGAGTCATACATCCAAATTTCTGTCCATAGTCAAGCACAAATTATGCCAAAGGATAGCATGGACTAGTAGGCATCAAATTTGAGTTGCTATCTAGCTTTTACTCAACTATTTAGAAGGCAAATTATAAATTTTATATTCCATGAGTCTCTTTCAGTTGGTGATGGCTTACTAAAGAATGTTGTAATACATAGTTAAGGCAAAGATAGATCTATGAGATTTTTATTGAGAGTTCTGTGCTGGAATTTATCTTCCTTGCCAAGAACAATTGATTTGAATGAGAAATTTTATCTGAATTTTTAAAATAATTTAAGAAATCTAAATAAAACAAAAATGTATGTCTTATGCATTAATGAATAGAACACTAAATAATAAAATGTCACATAATAAAGAGCATGAATGCTAGCTTTGAATAATTCTATTCATAACTCAAAAGTTAATCCAAGTTAGTTCAAAAATCACAGGAAAGTGCTGACAGGGAAGAAGAGGAAGGGAAGAGTTTCTCTTCTAGCAAGTCCAACTATTTAGGATTATACCAGGAACTTTCTAGTTAAACAAACAACATCCACATTGCTGAACATCTGTACAGCCCAGCCTGAAGGGCCGCCTGGGGGGCGGAATTGGGATGTAGCATGTGGCATCATGGCACTCCACATGGCATGTGGCATCATGGCACTCCTCCAGTGCTGCATCCATATGAAACAAGTCATGCCAGACAAATCTGATCTCTTTTTGATAAAATTACCAGCTTGGTAGATGAAGGGAATGCTGTGGATATAGTATATCTTGATTTCAGTAAGGCCTTTGACAAAGTTCCCCATGACATTCTTGCAAACAAGCTTGTAAAATGTGGGCTAGACAAGGTAACTCTTACATGGATTTGTAACTGGTTGACTGGCTGCACCCAAAGGGTGCTCAACAATGGTTCATTTTCATCCTGGAGAGAAGTGACAAGTGGGGTGCCACAGGGTTCCATCCTGGGCCCAGTGCTATTCAAATACTAATAAACCATTATTTTTCATCTTTAAATATGTTTTCCAAAATGGGGAGCAGTCATTGTGCATGGCATTTGAAGCTCCCGCCTCCTTTGGTTTAGTTTCAGTAAAATTATATATATTACTCTTGCCAATGTGTAGCCATTACTACTCTGGCCAATGTGTATCTATTACTTCATTCAGAATGGTCTCTTGGTTTGATAAATCTACAATATAAAATATTTTAGATTGTCATCCATATTACAGATTGTAGATGGAGTGGCAGAAAAGGAAAAGAAAGCGGATATGCCACTGTGAGAAAGCTGATTATCTATTATTAGGACCTAACATAATTCACATTCATCTCCCCCCCCTTGTTATTTTATTTTAATACAAAATAAATAAATAAATCCTTCAAGAAACACAGGATTCATACACTCAAAAAAGCAAAAAACATAAAAAGAACATCATCCAGAGTCACCTGAATTGGTTACAGTACTTAGCCTTCAGTAAGTAAATCATAGTATGTTAGTATGTGAAACAGGTGAACCATCTTGACTATTATTACAGTTAAAACAATTTAAAATGTGCCATGGAATGAGTTATGTGGTCAGTCTTTACTTTCTTCAACCTTATATATGCTCAGATTTTCTATAAAGGCCAGTGATCCAAGTCTCTCTTTCCAGCTGTGAAGAACAAATTCATTGCATCTTTCCAACAGCATGCTATTTCTAATCTTGCTGATAAGCAGAAAACGCCAATTAGTTCTGTATGGAGGTTAGATTTGTTGGATCGCAGGCAAAGTGCTAAGGGACTTATTGCTGGATCAACCTTAACTTTTTGATTAGTAATAGCACATCTCTTTTAAAACAGGGCTTGCTTAAATTGTTGAATCATGGGACAAGCTCACCATATGTGCTGATAAGATCCTGGCTCTCCCTGCCATCTCTAACATTTTGAAATCCACCTTAACTGTTCTGGGGTCTAATACCATCTCTAAATGAGCTTAATCATGTGTTCCTTAATATTTGTTGAGAAGCAACACATAGGGCATTTACCCCACATTTGCTTGCTTATATTGGTATTTAAATAATTCATCCAAATTGTTTCATACATTAGAGAGGTGGCATTCATGTACTGGAAGGAAGAAAAGGTAATGATGGCAAAAGATACCAAGGCTACTTCCCAGGAAGATTATGTAAAAGAACAACCACAGCATCTTTATGGCATTAAATCCCATAAAATAATTATGTGTTACATTCTTAAAGTTACTATATTGCACCCATAATTATCACTGATGACAAACCATGAAATAACTAGACCAAAAACAATATTTTGAGTTAACTAAGGCCCATTGTTTTGTCACCTTAAAACAATTTAAAAGTAAATATTTTTATCTATGTTCTATTGCTCACTTAAGTCATTTTGTTTTAAACAAACATGCAATTTAAACAAGCATGCCAGTTTATTTACTGACTGGTAGTTTTGGTAGGGATTTTTTTTCTCCTTGTGGTTTTGTGCTGTATATGTGTTTGAATGACTTTTGAATGATTTTTTAAAATACTTTTTGTGTTAAAAGTTGTTTTGATGGTGGCTCAGTTAAAGAAGCTGCTATTCACAGAATATTTGCCATGGTGCTAATAGACATTTCTGTGGATAAAATGTGCATTTGCTGTTCATTTGTGGGCTGAGAAGGAAGTTTTCCTGTGCTAAGGAATTCCCATCAGCTTAGGAAGTATTTGTCCATGCAGAAATATGTTTTTTTTTTCTTCTTCATAGTTTTTTCTTTCATAGTTTTCAAAGAGTATGTTTTTGTGCAGAAAACCTATGGATATTTCTGTACAGAAAGTGCATTTCTGTGCAGCAAATCCATGGGTGTATCTGCATAGAAACTGTATATCTGCACAGAAAAAAATCCACATTTACTTCTGCATACAAAGCATGTTTTTCGCAAAGGGAAAACTGGCTTGATGACAACTTAGTTTCAGAAAGATAGACTTAGTCTAATATACAGCATTTCATTTTTTGAGCTGACCATTTCAGAAAGACATGTTTACTACTAGGTCTAGTATACAGAAAATGCCAAAGCTTTTTCAGGAGTCCCCTACAGTGATATAGGGCAGCAGGGAAAGGCAGTAATTACACAGCCTTATAGCTATATTATATGGGTATTTAAATAACAGGCTGTGCAGACTTCCCCTAAGGTGCAGCCTCCTCTAGCTGTGCCAGATTGGGGCCAAGGCAACCACATGCCGTGACCCTGATCTGGCCTTTCCAGGTTGCAAAAAGGATGTGCAAAAAGTGGCTGTTTCTTGGGCCCTGAAAAGAGCACAATAGCCATGGTGCCACAGCTTTAAAGAGCTCCATTGGTTCTGTGTCATGTGAACAGAGCAGCAGAGGAGTGTCATGATACCATGCACTGTGTGGAGCAGTATGTGGCATCACACCGCCACCATATAGACACCATACCCTGACTCCACCACCAGGCCAGCTTTAATGGCTGGTCTGCACAGCCCCTGAGTCCCACTATATAACCAAGAAGAAGCGGGGAGGGCATATCTAGTATGTTTGAGACTTAGAGCAAATCATGCATATTTTTTTCCTGATAGTCACAAGAAGAAGGAAGGAAGGAAGGAAGGAAGGAAGGAAGGAAATTCCTTATCTTTTGGTAGGAAATTCAAAGATATATAGTTTGTAGAATCATTATGTAGAGAGATCTTATAACACCTTTGAGACTAACTGAAAGAAAGAAATTGGCAGCATGAGCTTTTGTAGACTTCAGTCTGCTTCCTCAGATTCCACTTCATCAAATGCCTCTGAGGAAGTAGACTGAATTCGACAAAATCTCATGCTGCCAATTTCTTTCTTTCAGTTAGTCTTAAAAATCCTATGAGATCTCTCTATGTTTTGGTAGAGAAAACAGGTATATTGAGCTTACAGTTGGGAGGAAAAGAGACCAGAGGAGCTGGGATGGTGGTTTGTTTTGTTTTGTTTTGTTTTGCATCCCATTCACCTTTCCTCATAGTTGAGTGTGAAATTCTCAATCAGAACTCTGTCATTTTTAGAAGAAACTGTTTATATATTATTCTTTTAAAAAAAAATAATGGAGAATGCAAGGAGTTATCAGTCTTAAGCATTCTGCTTGGCTGGCTATGTATGACATAACATTTATAGTTGCTGCAGCAACAATTTTTTTTATAGTTACAGTTTTAAGCAATGTAATCTAGAAAATGAAAATGTGTCTTTGATCCTTCCTTTATCTCCAGAAGGCCTTCCATCATTCAAAACTGATGCTACAAATGATTTTCTAAGTCATGCTGCATCAAAAAAAAAAAATAAAAAAAAATAAAATCTAAAAACCAAAATTGGATACCCATGTGCACATACACATTTGTTTGTGTTTAATTCCCCAGCTGTGTCTAAATTAAAATTTTAAAGAGAAAGGCTTGAAGTACAAACTTAGAAGTCAGACACCAAGACATTCATGGAAATTCTTAGCATTTAGAATGTAGATTAATTTTCATTGAGTTGCATGAATGCCACATAGGACAAACCGTAGCACCAAAATACATAGGAAAATCACATTATATCTGAATTTTGGAAGAAAAAAGCACATGCTAAAATTAACATTACTAAATTGAGCAATTAATTGTTAAGGTGACTTCTTCCTCCTATTAATGAATGTTAATTATTCCAAACAACAGGTTGATCTACATATAGCTGTCCTTAAAGAAGCCCTATTGAAATATGACCTTTCACTGTGTCTTATAAATATAATTAAAACAAATAAAGTACATTTATAAATATATAAATTAATATATTTTAATCACTCACACAAACTTATTTATCTCCTATCAAATTTTATTTTGTTTTTAATATGGTGTTATATTTTGGGCTAGAATATTTATGATGCTAAAAGCCAATCAAATTTATTCATGACTATTGTTGTAGTTAACTCCCTTCAAGTTTGTCTCGACCAATGACAATCCTATGAATGAAATACCTCCCCTCTCTAGTCTTGCCTGTTTCAGCCAGACCAGGACCACGGCAACTGCACACTGTGACCCTGATCTGGCCTTTTTGCACTCTGGAGCGGCTCCTTTTTACATTCTAGAAAGGGCACTATAGCCATGTTGCCATGGCTTGGTGGCGTTCCTTTGGGGCTGCATCATATGGACACAGCACCAGAGGAATGCCATGATGCCATGTGCCATGTGGAGCAGCGCATGGTGTAATGGTGCCCTGGGAGGCAGAGTCGGAGCATGTGTCATGTGGACGCAATGCCCCAACTCTGCCCCCAGGCTGGCCTTAATGACCAGTCTGCACAGGGTCTGTCTTTTCTAGTGAGTCATTCCTTCTCATGATGGACAAAGTATGACAGCCTTCATTTCATCATTTTGGCTTCTAGGGAGAAATCAGGCTTGATTTGTTCTACTACTCATTTATTTGTCTTTTTAGTAGCCCATAGTAACTGTAGAACTCTTCTGCAGCACCACAACTTATATGAGCTGTTTCTCTTCCTGTCAGGTTTCTACACCACCCATCTCTCACAACCAAACATAGTGATGGAAAATAAAGCGGAATGGATAATCCTAACTTTGCATCTTTACACTTGAGGATTTTGTCTAGTTCTTTCATAGTTGCTGATCAATGATTGTATCAAGATATGGGAAATCTTTTAACTATTTCTTGAATTCAACCATGGGTTTGGAAGCTTAGACTTCTGTGGTGTCCACACACACATTTAGACACATAAAGCTAGTATATTTGCCTTATCCATTCATAGTGATGTCTTATCTGGACATGGTAACATATACTTTATTTATATACCATTTGGATTGCTGTAATGTGTAGTATGAGGGCTGCCCTTGAAGCTCTACATGGTCTGAAGAAATGCAGCCATTCTGTCAACTGGGGTGGTTAGATAGAGCACAGTAATAGCTCCATTGGCTGCCAGTTTGTTTCTAGGCACAGCTCACACAACTGCCTGTAACCTATGAAGCCCTAAACAGCTCTCATCCAGATTTTCTGAAAGACCATATTGTTTTATAAATCTTCTTCAGAATTCAAGATATTTGGGGGAAGCACTTCTTTTGGCCCTATTATTTGCACAGGCACATGTTGTAGAAATGCTGGAGAAAGACTTCTTAGTTGTTGGCCCCAGGCTTGCTTCCTAGGGGGGCAAGGGTATATTGGTCCTTGGTGTCTTTCTGTTGGTAGGGGAAGATTTTTTTGTATTTCAGCTGGCTTTTGAGAATTTCAGATTGAGAATTTGAGAAATATGAAGTACTGTTCTTATTTCTTGCCTTTTAATAGGTTTGCATTAAATTTATTTTCAGTCTTTTGATAATTTAATTGTTGTAATGTTATCACTAATAGTTCTTTTTATCTATATTGTTTTAATGTGTGTACATTCCCTTAAGTTCCAACAGCTTACACCTTGTTTCCATGAGTCCCTGATGAAGAAAACAAATCTGTTTTGCATTAGACTGCAAAAGAGAAAGAAAGAAAGAAAGAAAGGAAAAGAAAAGAGTCCCAGTGTTTTATGCAATGTGAGATACTAAAAAACTAGTTGCTAGTACACTATATGGCACAGAATAGCCTGGAAACACTGGCCTAATTCTACATACGCTTATATATTGAGGGCAATGCGCTGTACGTTTTGCAACACTGGGCATACTTGTAGTCTGAGATGGAGTTGCAGGGATATGGCATTTTTGGTATTTTTGTCGTTAACTGCCTTTGATTTGATCTTGATTTATGGTGACCCTATGGATGAGACATCTCCAAGACCCACTTTCCTCCACTGCTCTGTTTAATTTCTGCAACCACATTGCCATGATCTCCTTAGTAGAGTCCATTTATCTGGTATGTGGCCTTCCTCTCTTCCTACTTCCCTCCACCTTTCCTAGCATTATTGTCTTTTCAAATGAGTACTTCCTTCTCATCATGTGTCTGAAGTATGACAGCCTCAGTTTGGTCATCTTGGCTTCCAGGGAGATTTCCAGCTTGTTCTGTTCTAGGACCCATTTGTTTGTCCTATTGGCTGTCCCTGGAATCCTTGGCACTATTCTCCAGCACCAGATCTCAAATGAATTGATTTTCTTTCTGTCATCTTTATTAACTGCCCAGGTCTTACATCCATACATGGTAATAGGGAATACAATGGCTTGTATGATTTCAACTTTTGTGCTCAGTTGTATATCTTTGCATTTTAGAATCTTTTCTAATTCTTTCATAGCCGCCCTCCCCATCCTTAATCTTCTTCTGATTTCCTGACTGCAGTTCCCATTTCTATCAATGTTTGATTCCAGGTATGGGAATTCTTTTATTATTTCTATTTCTTCATTGTCTAGGTTGAACTTGTGAAGGTCCTCCGCTGTCGTTATTTTTGTTTTCTTTAGGTTCAACCTTAAGCCTACCTTTGCACTTTCTTCTTTGATCTTCCTTAGTAGTATTATACTTAGTAGTATTATAGGCTTCTAACATCGAGGTGATGATAGAGTGTGAGCATAGACATGCAAGTCATTGATTCTGTAGTTCACACTAGCCAATGGACAATTTGACCTTCAGTGATTATCTGCCTAAACAAAATACTGAATAAAGATCCTCACAAAAAAAAAGCATATGATTAACATGATAATTAGACATAGGATGGGTAAATAGCACCCAAAGTCACACAGACTCTATCTCTATTTTTCAATAGGCAATCAATATGCAGAACTATTACTCTACCACTGCTGAAGGCACAAGGCCAGTTTAATTAGTATTGGTGAGCATACTTTTTTGTAGTAAAAAGAGCTCACTTATTGAAAGATAATGAATGAAGGCATTATTCCATCTGCTACAAATGATGATGATAGTAAGGATAACAACCATAATAAGAAAAATAAATAATAGTTATCTACAAGCAGCACTAGCATTCATATGACTTGCTAATTGGCTTTTATTACTTTGGTTATCAAATAGTGTATGTATAGTGCTTGGAAGGCATGAGGTGAAGCATTTTGGAAGAGTGGTAAAGTTATAGGACGTTGACATTAAAATCCAAGCTACATCTCTGGAAACGTAACAGTTGTGATTATAGTTACCCATGGAATGATGCAGCTGTTAGTGTTCCTTGTCTATGTATCTCTTAATGAAATTGCTAAGAGTCATGGGCCCCATGGTGTCATGTCTTTTCCAATCAAACCATGTACCACCCTCCCAATAATTTCACAAAACCAGTCTTATTAACATAGTGGATGCAGAAGCTGAGAGCCTAGGTACTCACTTAGTAAAAGAGAAGGTAGATGTTTTAGAACAACACAAACAAATGGCAATATCATGGACAAAAGAACCATATTCAGGTTTATTATTAATCTGTGCTGTTTACCTCATTTTCTTCCGTGCATTTTCCCTGTGCTTGTCGAATTATAATGCTTCTCTAAAACATTCAGCATGATTTCCTAGTGTACCTGTGGATATACTGTGATATATTTATCAATCCTCTACCATATGACCAAATCGTCTACATCTTTCTATAGAGTCTAAGCTGTTTATCAGCCTCCAAGAGTGAATCTAAGCCTGGAGAAGAACATCTTGCCATTTTCTCATCAAGAATTAAGCTCTTAGAGTTATCCTGAGGCAAGTGAGCATTAGACTCAGGAACTGCAAATACAGTTTGTTTGTGGGCATGGTGATGAATAAGCGTTTGCACACCACAGCCCTGTTATATGTATCTCACTAATGTACTGGATAGTCTTGGCCTGAGGAGTGTTTGTTTTCCTACAGGAGTGATGATTTAAGGATTAAGGATATCTGTTGTACTTGGGGGGGGGGGGGATAATAAATCCAGCCTCTGGGGCATGGGGATAGGGACTTTAGCTTATATCACATCTTTGAACACTATGATTCTAACAGGATATTCTACAGAGATGAAAATGATTTGAGGGGTGATTGACTACTTGCTCTGAAAAAGCATTTTCCGTCTATGGTCACTCACAAACAGGCATTCAAAGGGAATTTTCTGCTCAAAATGTTTACATGTTTGAGTCTCAAGGAATGCTAAAATCTGCCAGGCATGTGTTCATATGTCTCTGCCAACTTGATTGACATTAGAAAATCTCCTGAGGCAGTATCATGTTGTACCAGAACAAAGGTCTCAATTTGGAATTTGGGATTTATATTCTTTATCCAAGGCCTCAATACCTATTCGGTACATTTGGAATTACAAGCAACTTATCTACTCTGGCAGCACAATTTAGAGTCCAAGTTACTGTATACCAGTAATCCTGGCTGGACTCCCAATTTACAGAAAAACGTCTTGGTTTTTTCCCCTCACTCTCCCCCCCCCCCCACCTTTTTGGCATAAACCCTTGATTTAAAACATTTGAGTCCACATGCTCCTAAAACATTCTTCATATGAGCATACCTTTTTGAAAAGTATCAAGATAAGGCAGTGATTATTAGAAGGGACTTAGTAAGAGTGGAAGCAAAGATAACCTCAAGCACTAGCAAATACCTCTTTAACAAACAGATTAAATGGTAAAAATGAGAGGAGTGAAAGTGGGGCATGGGAAATCACAATTTAACAGTGATGTGAAGTTGTGAAGAATAGTCTGGGTAAAATTATTAGATCTCTTTAGACCTATGAGCGATTACTATAACCATCTTCATATAGCTGAATATTCTACTCTATATACTCAGTTCTTAAGATCTTCTGTTGAGATCCTTTTCGAAATAACCTATTTTGTGGAAGCATATTCTTTAATGATACAAGTCACAGGAAGGATGGTTTTTGTTTTGTTTTTTCTTTTTCCTGTGGTGAACTTCTGGAAAATCTTGAAGGATTCCTAACACTTGTGAAATTGGGAATTTCTACTAGATATGCATGCATGTGTGTGTAATATACACACATACAATCAGCCCTCCTTATCTATAGTTTTTTTTTATCCACAGATTCAAGCATCCACAGTTTGAAAATATTAAAATATATATATAAATATAAATTCTAAAAAACAAGCCTTGATTTTGCCATTTTATATAAGTGACACCATTTTATTACTTTATTTTATTACTTTCAGTTTTATTATCTAGGACCTTTAATCAAAATAGAGATTGGGAAGGAATTTGTTCAATGAGCATTGTATGTGAACACACCTAATTTTGCTCTCTCTAATTAATATGTAAATCAAAATCAAGTTAACTTTAAAAAATTCCAGCTTTCTCTGAATTTTTTTTCCAGTGGAGTTCTCCAATTTTTAATATGTAAACAAAAAAAGTTTATATTGGGGAACGTGCACACAAAAATGTTGACACCTATGAAATCAACACTAAAAGGGACTTCCAGATTGCAGGGCCTGGCCTCTTTTCTCCAGTCTCAGGAAGTAATCTCAGGAAGAGAAAATGGGGAGAATTCAGAACAGACAGAGTTTTCACTTCAACAAAATGAACACCAGCTAAACAAAATGGTTGCATTCAAAATGGCTAGCCTTTTAATGAAACCCAAGATTGCTCTGAAAGCACATACAGCTAGAATGAACCATTTGTCAGCCATCACTACTTTGAAATTTAATCAGCTGAATAATGCAGTGATTACAGTCAAAGGGCAAATATATATGAAATAATTGAAGAAAGCTTAGCAAAAGTGAGTGGCTAATTAAAAGTGGATAAAATACAACAATTGGTTCAGTTAAAGAGCTGCTTAACTTCCTTACACAGAATAAATTTAAGATGACTGCTATCAAATTGTCTTTCTTTTTGGCTAAAAGAGCTTTAATAAGGATCAAAAAATATTTTTCCTGGAATAAACGGGGCTGCAGGAACTTACCCATGCCTCAAACTGTGATCCGGGATGGAGAGTGGGAACCACTCATGGATGCTGGCCAGAGAGTCTTCTTCCCAAGGGGCTCTGTGGCCCCAGGAAAGGCAGAGCCAGTGGGACAGGCTGCCAATGAGGCATGAGCTGCATGTTTGTGCCACATTGAATGCTCCAGAACCAACCAGAGTGAAGACTGCAAGTGTACGGTCTACACTCTGGTCCATTAGATTGGCAAATATTGCCACATATTCATTGGCTGGGGCCCAGCTTCTCTTGGACTCTGTCCCACCTTTGTTCCTTCATTTTGGCTGATTGTACTTTTCATCTTGTATGTTTCTGTCACAACTATGCATGGTAAGGCATGGGATTGGGATCTGGGAAGGTTTTCAGTATCCTGCAAAGGGTATGGATGGGAGGTTCTTTTATTGGACCGGGGGTGTGGAGTGCAGGGGAATGGCAGATGCAGTCAAGGGATGACACATTTCTGGGAGCCCCATTCAAGTTGAGAGGTTCAGGGGTTCTCACTTGGAAGGACTCCTGCCACAGGGAGTCTTCATTGCCCCACTTCCATTCCCTGGAAGAAGCTGGAGGTGTTTGATTTTATTGGGCAGCAGACATGTAATAATGCCTAACAGTGCCTGCTTCATCTTCCCATTCTATCTGCAATATAGGAATTTAAGATTGCTATAACCATTATTGAGCTTATTTATGAATGTTACTCAAAAACACTTTAACATGTTAGCATATTATTACACTTGTCCAGTACTTTTATGCTATGAAAGGAATTGACTTCTGTTTTCAGAAATGAACCAAAGAACCAAATGTCTATGAACATATACAGAGATATCCCCTTCAAAATTACTTTCCTTTAAAAAAAAAAACTAACAATGGTACAGTCCTATATATGTGGACTGTCCATCATCAGAGGTTTTCAAACAGATTAGAAGTTTTCAAACCACCTCTCAGTTTGATTGAGCAAGTCATTCCTGCATGGGCAGTGGCAGGGGATTGGACTAGATGTTCCTGAGATACTTTTCAAGTCTATGATTCTATGACTCCCCTGAAGTCCGTACCACCATAACTGCTTTATCACACACTAGGGGGCAAACAGGATTTAAACAAGAGTTAAACAAGAGTTAAACAGGAAATGTCCTATGATAAACATAGGGCATTTCCTGTTTAACTCTCTTAAACTCTCATTTAAATCCTGTTTGCCCCCTAGCATGATAAAGCAGTAAGTTTAATCATGCTTAATCCAAGGCAACAAGTAATAGGATGGAATGCAACCTGAAAAATAAGACAACCCTGAAAAACATACCTTTATTTCCCTTTCCTTCCTCCTCTCTCTCATACACACATACACTTTTAACCTCCCACTCCCCGTATAGGTAAAATTCAAAACACTGTTACAAAATAAAACAAAACAAAACAAAACAAAAACCACAAAAACAACAACAACAACAACAACAACAAACCAAAAATGTATTATTTACCCAGAGAAGATAAAGCAATTTTTTCATCTTTCTATAACACATGCTTGGGCTGTTCTAGCATTCAAAGTCATTTTAACTCACTCTCTAATAACAATGGCACTAGCATTGCTACAAACTGTATATGCATACAAGTGTAGATATTTTTGTCATTCTACAACTTTAAATCTCTAAGGCCTCCAAAGGTAATGTGTTCACTTATTGGCTAATACAGTGAAAGGCAAAAGTGACTTGCAAAATGAATTGAATATCTGGAGGGTGACATTTTTATCACTTCTGCACATAGTTTTGTTCTCTATTTAGTGAAAGTTAACCTTTCAGGGTATTTAATAGTGTAAACAAAAACTAGCACAGCTAGAATTCATAGAAAAATGACTCAGCTGTGCAATATGCAATATCAGCCTGAATCCAGAGAAAACGGAAGTACTCGTGATAGGTTCCCCCGGCCCAGGTCTGGAGGTGGTTCCACCTGTCCTGAACGGGGTCACGCTCCCTGTGAAGGACACTGTACGCAGTCTGGGGGTGCTCCTTGACTCGTCGCTCCATCTGACTCCTCAGGTGGACGCGACGGTCAGGAGCACCTGCTTTCAGCTTCGGCTGATACGCCAGCTACGTCCCTACCTGGACCGGAGGGACCTTGAAACAGTAGTACATGCTCTGGTAACCTCTCGGTTGGACTTCTGCAATGCGCTCTACATGGGGCAGCCTTTGTATCACACTCGGAAGCTACAATTGGTCCAGAATATGGCAGCTCGGGTGGTCACTGGTGCTCCCAGGGCCGCCCACATAACACCAATATTGAAAGATCTTCACTGGCTGCCTATTCGCTTCCGGGCCCAGTACAAAGTGCTGGTTATCACCTATAAAGCCCTAAATGGCTTGGGCCCAGAGCACCTGAAGGACCGTCTCTCCTCATATAGTCCGCCCCGCACACTTAGATCAACTGGGCAATCACTGCTCAATGTTCCAGAGGCCAGATTGACATCTACTAGGAAGAGGGCGTACTCTTCTGTTGCCCCGAACCTCTGGAACGCATTACCTATGGAGCTTCGTCTGGCTGCCTCCTTAACTCAATTTAAGAAGGGGTTGAAAACACATCTGTTTGACTCAGCTTACCCCTGATTCCCCTGATGCCATCTTCCCACCTTAGGATTGGGTTCGAACCTCTCTATCCTGGGATGACACTGTGATATTGTTATTATGTTATTGTTATTCTGTTTTAATTATTGTTTTAACTTTTGTATATGTATAATTTTTGTATGTTCACCGCCCTGATCGCAGGAAGGGCGGTATACAAATAAACTTTTATTATTATTATTATTATTATTATTATTATTATTATGTAACCCTACTGCCACTCTTTTTCTTTCTCAGTTTTTGTTCTTTGCCACCACCCAGTGATCATTCCACCTTTCCCTGAACTGATTCCCCATCCCCACAAAATGGTGACCATACAGTAAAACTCGAAGGGGTTTTCTTGGCAAGATTTGTTTGCCTTTGAGACTTGCCCCTGGTCAATCAGTGGGATTCCATGACTGAGTGTGGATTTTATTCCTAATCTCTAGAGACATAATCTAATGCCCAAACTGATGCACCACTCTGATTCTCCCAAATCTCACATATCTGGTTGTAATAAAAATAATAATATTGATCAGAAACTTTCAAAAGACGAATAGAATAAAAGAAAGTGAGTTAAAGAGACAAGCAATACAATTAGTTATAAGGAATTTGAATGGTAAGTTTAAAAAAAGAAAAAGAAAAAATCTATTTTAAAAGCCAAATAACAATGACACCTCTATTTAATGAGCAAGTGGTCCTTGACTAATCTCAAAGAAGGCTGGAAACAAGTACTTCTGTCATGATTTCAAGTTCTCAAAGGCAGTTTTATTAAAGGGATTTGATTTGAATATTGTTGAATGAGAAAATACTCTGATTCTGAAAATAAAATGGGCAGATGTTCCAGACTTAGGTGATTTATTTTAAAGTCACTGAGAGCTGATAAAGAAAGAAAGTGTTTCTCCTAGATTCTGTATGCTGTATTTTGGTCACTTCTATACTGGCAATAGAATTCACTGACATTAATGTGGCTTTTTCTGGCTTTATATTTTTAAACCATGACAACAGCCTCCGATGAAACTATCTTCTATGTTTTGTGGTGCCCATTAACTAGATGAAGTATAATTTGCCTTCATATCAGGATGGGGTGGGTGGCTCATCAAAGGACATCAAAAATTCTCTTCTTGGGAGTGCGTACTTCATTATTACAGAAACATTCCCTTTCATGTCCTTTCAGACAGACTGTGGTCTCTCCTATCATCTGACATAATAAAAAGAACCTGCTTAGTCATTAAGCTTACATTTAGCTTTTTAAAAAAGAAAAGACTTTTTACAGAAAAGAAGGCAGAAAACAGATTTCCATACTGAGAGAATTCAGGTTCTGCCAACTTTGTCAGAGTTTCCTTAACATGGACAAAAGTATTAACATGAAAGTAACTTTCTGCCAACTGACCAAAGAATACAGCTTGTTAAAAAGATTATTGAAAACCAGTAGGAAAAGAGGTCAGAGATGACTAGCTCAAACTTCTCCAAAGATGAAATAATATAAAACGGAGAAAAGA
The DNA here is from genome assembly GCA_034509955.1 of Urosaurus nigricauda. Taxonomy (NCBI): domain Eukaryota; kingdom Metazoa; phylum Chordata; class Lepidosauria; order Squamata; family Phrynosomatidae; genus Urosaurus; species Urosaurus nigricauda. Next base: position 197,596,109 of record JAOEGL010000004.1, on the reverse strand, counting down.
TAACTTTCCTACACAATCTTGAGGCTGACTTTAAGGCCTCTGAAAGTCTCACATTTTTTACCCCCCCCCCCCCCAAACACGAGTACGTATGCAGAGATCTTCCTTTCTGCCTTTCTGATCTTGATGCTCAGTAGGACAGAATGTACCTGACTGGAGACGGAGAGGGAGGGTGGAAAACCCTAAAGAAGAAGTCTATACATTGGGTCAAACAAAATAGGCTGCCCTTATTATTCTTTGAGTACCTTACAAAGGGGGGGGGGATTACAGTTAGACATGAGCACATCTGCCAGTTTTGGTTTCTCTTGCATTTAATTTGTTCAGCTTTGATGATTTCCTCACTTCCAGCTTGTCTTGAAATTTGATAATTGCCTTTTAAGTTTGCATAGATATTTTTATGTGTTTTTCTATACATTTCTCCCATTTCATTTCATATGCAATTTTGTATCAATGCACATAGGCAGTTTTCACAATGTGGTGCACTTTAAATATTCTTTTAAATAATATACACACTTTGGAGTAGGAAACTCCATTGCAAAATCCAGATGATTTTAAAGAAGGCCTGAATTTCATGCCAGGTGCAAGCGCAACCTTAATTAAGTGCTTGATAAAATTAGGCAATTCTCATTAAAGTGTAAACTACACACAGGTTTACCCACATCTCTACCCCTCATATTTGGCTTAGTTGAATTTAGGCAAATATTATCATACATTTAAAGATGCTAATAATTTAGAAAATATTAGTGTTTACATTCCCACCCTCACTCAGCAACTCCATCTACATTCTGTTCAGTTTATCAGAGCTGGGGCAGTGTGTGATATCAGGGCTGGTGCAGTTTGAGAGAATGTGCAAGCTCCTACCACTTTTCAAGTCTTTCAAGTGATGTTTTCTAACTTTTGTTGTTATTCTGTTCTATCTCTGCATGTGTATTCCACAGCAGCTCACTGTGCAATTCTTTGCACATTTATATGTAGTTCAGTTGGACTTATTCCCAGAAGTTTGCATCAGTAGCCTCACACAATGTCTTGTTAGTGCTTTTTCATTGTTCATTTTGATGGTGTGTAAATGGATCTGGTTATTTTCATAAAGGCACATAGATTTAGAATTCAGTAAACAAATTTTCCATCAAAGGCACAAACAGAGTAGCAATTGTGTGTGCTCACTGGACTCTTTGCTGAGGGGGAGATTGAAGATGAGTTTATTCTATGTTAGTTTCTGTCTTTAGACAGAAAAAGGTGAATAATCAAACTACATCTCTTACTACATGAGAGAGGAGTATATAAGCCACTGATAAAAAGGACAATGAATTCCTTGTCCCTCAACTAACTTGGATTGGTTTTTAATTTAAATTACAGAGCAACTCATTGAGAGGAGGCACATCAGTTCCTGGATAGGAAAAAATTGTGTCGGCTGCTAGCAATGACCATAAAGCTGACCTAAATGTGTGCAGTGCAAAGTAGGGGGGAATGGACAGGCCACAAGTAGAGATGCTGCAGAAATTTTCACAAGCCTGGCTTGGAGTACAGTAGTGAGCAGTTGGTTGTGGACCTTCTTAGAAAGGTAAAGCCATGTAAAAGCGGACAAAAAGGGTAATGTAGTATTTTTTTATTTCTATTTTGTACTTATCAGTTTAAATGTCACAATAATCTCCTAATATATGTTCTAAAGCATGTGTGTGTGTGTGGGGGGGGGGTTGCAGGGGAACAGGTACAGTACTTGATTGTCTCTCTCCCACTGATGAAATAGCTTCTGCCTGTGGAATAAAAGGGTACAGCGACCTCTCTTGAGGAGGTCTCGATTAAGGAGAAATGTGGGAGGCTGCAGTACTCAGAAAGGGGAGGGGTTTTACTGTTCAACTAGAAGTCCATCTATATTGTCTTTGACTTTTTCCTATTACTGTAAGTCATACATTTGAACAAGAAACCAATGGTTCATCTACACTGTAGAAATAATGCAGTTTAACACCATTTTAAGTGCTGTAGCACCTCCTTTGGGGATCATGGGGTTTGTAGTTTTACAAGGTCTTTAGCCTTCTCTGCCATAGAGTGCTAGTGACTTCTAAGACTAAAAATCCCAGGATTCTGTAAGCTAGAGCCATGATAGTTAAAGTGGAATATAGCATTATTTCTGAGGTGTAGATGCATCTCAAGTGAAAAACAAAGTGCTCGAGAAGAGGTGGAACTGTCTGATATGATGGCCAGGGGCTTGGGAGACTTTTCATGTTTGCATGCATTTGAGAGGGCTTTTTGTATCATTTGCAGGCTATTTTTGCCCTAAAAGTGTACTATTTATTTAAATAAAAATAAAGAGGGTTCAGGGAGACTGAAAAGTTTGGGAAACTGTTGTGAGGTCCTCAGGGGTCCAAAAGTGGGGTCCAAAATGGGGTGCAAAAGTGGGGTCCAGGGTCATGATAGGCCACACTTTCTCCACTCTTGCATTAGGAATTCTTTTCAGCTAAGGGCCTGAACAGACTAGCCAGAAAAGCTGGCTACTGATGGCTTGGGGGCATGGCATCTTAACAGTGCACACCCCCAAGGTGCCTGGAAGCCACTCAGCCAGTTAGATAGAGGAAGCTTCAAGCTGTTCCATGAGCATGGTGTTTTGAGGATGCATGCCCATGGAGTGCCCAGAAGCCACCCGGGGGTTGTACCAGGGCCGCCTAATGTGGCCCCAAACCACGCCAAATAGGAGCAGATTCAATTCCGGGACATCTTTGGTAGGGGCAGCTTGAAGAAACGGCTTCGAGGCCATCTGTTTCAGCCTATAGTCCAACTCAAAGTCAATATCTTCTGAGAAAGCGTTTTGGCATACCTTTCTAACAAGTTGTGATTTCTCTCTCTATACTTAAATATTTTTTTTCTCACATTTTTGCACTTCAAAATGATATACAAATATTTAACCCAATGCAACAATTAAAAAATAAATAAAAGCAGTATGTGGCAGTGTAGGAGCATTGTACAAAAGAAAGTGAATGTGAATATGCAAATGAACTAGCAGGAATGTGTGTAGTTTCAGTCTGCTTGTCTGAATATAGACCAATCTTACGCAACAGCTTAAACAGTGTATTTCTTATGCGACCCAATTTATCCTGGCAAGTGAAAATTTATCCTGGTCAGTAAAAGACACTAAGAGCTCCATCAGAAGTAACAGGGACACATTCTCTCTGTCCATTTCCCAGTATAGACAATCAAACCTAGTTGTTGTTGTTGTTGTTATCCTTTATTTATATAGTGCTGTAAATTTGTGCAGTGCTGTACATACAATCTTATAGTTAGATGGTTCCATTCCATAGCCAGGCCTGAAGCCAAGTTGGTTTGGATCTAGGCAATCCATTTCATCCAGGAATCTCTGGCACTGGGAGCCACCACATGCTATAGAACCTGGTCCCAAAAACAGATAGTAGTGACTGGATGGTAATTCTCCAGTATGATGGGGTTCACAAAGAGTTTACTCCCCCCAGAAAGTCTTACTGGGGGCTTAGCAAATCGCCCAAAAATGGTGGTCTGTAGCCTCCTCTTTTTACTGCGTACCATCACCGCAGCAACTAGATGAAGTGGCAATGGTAGGCAGTAAAAAAGGAGTGCCGAAATCCAGCTCCTTTTTGTGTCACAGTTGTTACGCAAAAAGCACTGCCAGCACTTTTGTGACATCACAGCTGCGCAGCACCGTATAGACCTGTGCAGCTGCAACATCATTGCTGGGTGCCCCATGTAAATGGCGCTCCACAGTGATGATGCCCCCGTCACGTGCTAGGGTTGTGGGGCATCTGTAAGCTCCACCCCAAGGCAACCCTAGCACGTAACGGGGGCATCTCAAAGGGCCAGTCTGTACCGGCCCACTACAGACTCTTTTAGGTAGGAAGAGAACTTGTGTTGCTTCAGATAGGCTTTCACTGCTCTCCTTATACACCCAGCCCTTCCCACCCTGGCTGTCTTTAAAAGCTAGGAGGACATATGTCCAAGACACATGTGGTGGCTCTCGCCTCTCAATGAATCTGTCTGCATTCTCAGGATGAACATATGAAAAATATTAATTATCACTGGACAACCAGGGACCAGAGTTACTGCACATATCTGTTAACACAGGACAATCATGAGGCAATGTTATATCCACTGGACCTGAATCAACAACAGCATCCATGCCAAAACAGTTTTGTTTCTAATGTATCATGCAAATTCTTAATATTGACCCAATGCTCTCTTTTTGTAGGATTAAGTGTAAACGTCCCCTAACCACTCAAAATGATTCTGAAGATTTAATGGTAGTAGAAAAATAAACCTTCACTATCACCACTGCCATGGCATAGACTTTCCAATAGGCTCTAGCATGTAGTTGGTTAGACCTGATCCACATTTTCTGCCATCAACGCTTTAACATCCTTCCTGCTCAGAACATAGCCACAAACTCCCTGGTGAACTAGAGGGCTTACTTTGCTCCATGTGGTGGAAAACGATATTCAGATTGTGTCCACCATCCTGGCAATTCTTCTTTTCCAGAGATCAACCAAGGTATCAAGAATATAATGGCTCCTTATGCTGGTATATGGTGTTTAATACTATTTCTCTCTGGGAAGAACAGGTATAATTTTTGGATAGGAGTTCACTGTTACACTGTTCTGTTTGTTTCTCTTGTCTAGAGATTAACCAGGACTTCATCAATGTAACGATTCCTTATGTTGGTATATGGTGTTTAATATTATTTCCTTCTCTGACCAGCAACTACAATTCTTGCATAGGGTTGCATTGCTAAACTAAAATATATCAAAAGTGTCCCTTCAAAATCCAGCTGCTAATCTTGTCTTTCTTCACTTTATCTTACAATAACCTCCCCCCAAAAAACCTCTAAATGACAGCCTTGGATGAATTGCAGAAGTAGTAGCCTACAGACTACTATGTTGAAATATGACTGAAGTTTTTATTTTACTGTTGGGAACAGTGTGAAATAGTTCAGATATACACTTGACGTGAACCTGCTCTAAGAGCTTCTTCTGAATATGTCCAGGGTTCATCCACACACATCATTTCATCGCACAGGGCCTGTACAGCATTAACACTCCAAACTGAGATAGGGTATTCATGATGGCTGGGTGGAAGTAACAACTGTAGACTTGCCCTTGTATTCCAACTGCTGTTCACACTGGGGCTTCAAGATTATGAAGAAAGAGAAAGAAACATGCATGAGCATATCAAGCTCATAATGGAGCAGAACTTCAGCAAGCTTATCACTATGATGATATTTGTTCCTTATGACAAAAAAAAAAAGAAGAAGAAGAAGAAGAAGAAGAAGAAGAAGAAAGAAAGAAAGAAAGAAAGAAAGAAAGGAGAAAAAGAAAAGGACAAAATAACTATCCCAGTTCATTCAGGTTAATGTAAAAGATAAACAAACAACAATTACACATTTATAATTTTGGTACCACCAGCATGTTTAGAGTTGAAAAAGCTTTGGCATTTCTGTTATTTTGTTTGAGTTAGCAAGCTAGCTAGCTAGGTAGCTGTTTACATAGTTGTTATTCAGTACTCTGGTTAAAAGGAATGAGCAATTTTTTAAAAAAGATCAAAAGCAATTTTTCTTAGATGATAGAAGCCAGAATCCTGTTGGTGTCTCATGCTTGAATAAATACCATTGTGCAAGTGACGATGCTTTTTTTGATATATGATGCAAGGATGCTTTCCTAATCAGGCTTGTGCAAGCACTATTATGTTGACTTAACCCTATCATACCATTACTTCTTCTCACTGAGTTTGTCTCATTTGTCTTTCCTTTGTAGGGCTAACTCCCTACTCCACCATTTGGGTTCAAAAATGGAGGTGTTAGTGAATTAAAGACAGCAATTCATTTAGCACGTTAATCTAAATCGAGCTCCAAAGCATATACTTACCATTTACAGCAGTTTTGGAAAATCATGTGATATTCTTCTTCTACCATTTAGTGAATTCACAGCTCTGTAACCATAGAAGTAGCTGAAAATATATGATCAAACTGCAAAAGTTTAAAAAACAATGTAACTTCCTCATACTTTTGTGATTACGGAAGGAATCTGTAACTTCAGTCTGAGGGCACTGGACCTTTGCAAGGTACACATTTGGAATCTACCAGGTCTGGCCTCAGTAAACTCTTGGAAAAACATCAAACTTCTAGGATTTCAATTAAAAAAAAAACCTTCAAAGGCAATGGCCCCATTCTAGACTGAGGTTGTGTATGAGTATGCATGCATATACATAAGGGTTTGTATTACAGCTTGGAGTGAATCTTATTTACACATTTTCTTGAAAAAGTGGTTTTGGAGTATTTTCTTTTTCAATTCATATTTTCTTACAAAGTGCATCTGTGCGTTAGTCTTTAGGTGATATTTTGCATTTTGAAAATTAATCCATTAAAACCAAATAGAAAGCATTAAGCAAACAGGCCACAAAATGAGAACAGAATTTCAGAAGATGATCTCTCCAGCTGGAAGCTTTTCCTCCAGCAGTCTTGGCAGGTTTCCCAAAGCCTTAGTTAATAAAAGATTTGGTTCATTAAAATACAAGACATTAACTAATTAGTTGAGTCTCTTAACATGAGAGATTAAATTTAAATTTAAGAGAAGAAATTTAGAACCTAAACATTTCTCAACTAATCAGAAACAGCATAGACATTTGTTCAGTGTTGCATCATTTTCTTTTTTTCTTCTTACTTGTTTTGATATGTTAATTGTTATGTATTTTGCTTTGTTAATTTTATTTTTTGTTATAATTACTATGTATTTTTGTTGTTGCTATAACTGCTTTGTATTTTTGCTTTGTTAATTGTTATTCTCTTTTGTACCCCACCCCGATTGCTCGTTCAGAGGGGCGGGCTAGAAATAAAATTTATTATTATTATTATTATTATTATTATTATTATTATTATATTTTCCTATAAATTATTTGCACCATGAGTCTGCAATGTTCAGAGACCTAGTTCCATGTATGGGGGACCATTCACATTGAATTTTCCCACCCAAGTTCCATAGTCATGTCTGGATGCTGATTCCAATGTAAGAACCTCTGTAACTGATAATAGCTTATCCTGGCAAGTCTTTAATTTTACATTTTTTAATTTTATTTTTAATAAATTTTATTATTCTAATAAAATATAGCAAAAAATAGACAAATTACATATCCCAGTTAAAAAAAACTCAACAACCCCAAAAAACATACATTATACATACACAATCAATAAAAACTTACTTCTGACTTGATTCTTCCAATTCCCTTTCTTCCAATCAACTTCTTCCTTCTTCCTTCTATTTCCCCATTCTTCTTCCTTCTTCTACCCTCCGTACATCATCCTTTCCATTTCCTTCCATTACTTCCCATCTCTCTCACTTTCTAACTTTTTCTTAAATTCTACCGAACCTACTCTTATCCTCTACTACTTACTCTTCCATTCAATTCCACACCGTTCAAACTCCTCTCAAATTCTTTTTAAATTCCCTTTCTTCCTCCTACCCTTAATTCTGTCTTCTACCTATGTTTCTACATACAAAAACAAAACAAAACACAAAAGAAAAAAATCTGACAAAAATACCATTCATTCAACTTCCTCACTTCCAATTTATTTTATCCTTTGTACTAATCTGTGTCTTCTCGATATGCTTCTCTCTTTGCTACTACACTTCATTTATAAATTCTTTATTAAGATATTTTATATTATCTCTTGAAGCCCCATCGTTCTTACTGTGGCCTTAAAAGTCTTCTCCTGTTTCTCTTTCCATCTTTTATCCAATAACTTCCAATAGATTATTCCTATGTAATCTTTCCTACTATTCTATTCTATTCTATTCTATTCTATTCTAATCAGGTTTATAGTTGCTAATTTTCCCCACTGTTGTCTCAAATATTTAATCACCAATTTCCAATCTTTAAAAAAAATTCTCCAATGTGTCGTATTTTAGAAGTTGGGTTCTCTTATGCACTTCCATAACATCTTTAAATGATGACAGGGTGGCAGCCTAAAAGGGAAAAGGGAGAGGAGAAGTCTTCCAGTATTCCCATCCTTAAAGCTTCTACTCCTCCCCCAATGCTGCTAGCCAGGCCTTACTCTGAACAGCAAAGCTATTCATGCTGGCAATGAAAACCAATTGCTGTGATTTGTGAGACCAAACTGAAAAATCCAGATGGGAGGATCCATAGGAAACTGCTGGGATGTTACTTTCTTTTTACATCTTATCTAAATACTCTGGGCTTGTACGTCTCTTCCAATAGAGGATAAGATTCTACCTGAATCATATATATTAATTTAGATGTTCCCTACTTTTAATGTTTAGTGAGGGATTGAAAGTACCATTTGTTCCATCTCCCAGCTGCAATCCCAACACCTGATCTTAATCTAAATTTCTAGCAATTTATTTAACAGTGCCAATCTTAGATAACTGCAAGTAAAACAAAAATTGCAACAGTCTTTATTTATCCTTGTATCCACTTCCATAATGTCATATAGCTTTCATATCTACTCTTCTTTTGTAGGTGCTGTTTCCTTTTTCCAATTTTGAGCAAAGGTGATTCTAGCTGTAGTAATTAAATAAAATATTTTTTTGCATATTTTCTTTCTGTTTCATCATCATCCGTTATTCCCAATAAATACACTTAAGGTTTTATTGTTTTATTTCCATTTTTGTCCCTAGTATTTCGTTAATTGTTTTATTAATCATATTCCAATATTTTAGTTCAACTTTACACTTCCCCCAACATTGGCGGATGTTTCTTTGCACTTCCAGAAATTATTATTTTTTAAAAATAAATTTTTGCTATCTTGTCTGGGGACATGTACTATGTAATAAGCTCGTGCATATTCAAGCCCTATGCATTATTTGGACACTGTGCCAGAGGTGTGCCATGACTGTGCAACATCTGGAGTGTTACGTGGCATCATGGTGCCTGGGGGTGGGGGTGGAGCCAGGCATGTGTCAAGATGCTGCACCCAGACTTTGCCCCAAGGCTGGCCTTTTAGGCTGGTCTGGCTAGCCCCAAAGTAAGCAATTCACCAATTCAGGGTTTAAATTGAAACTGCCTCTCTATCAGCACAATTGATATATTGAAACCCCATCATCCCTAATCCACCCACTAGCAAAAGACACAAACTATATTCCCTCACCTACAATTCCCATTGTCTAATCCTCCTTCAACCCCTCCTTGCCAACTTCCCAATACCAGGCTATTCTAGCCTCCTACCACATTTCAAATCTCTGAGCTGAAGCCCAAGGTCAAGATCGCAGCCCATTTGTGCCTCCTCAGCCCCCACCAACTAAACCTTAGTTCTAATCAACCTAATATATCTAACTACCTACAATATAGTTGGCCCTTGGAACTCACGGGGGATCAATTCTGGACCCCTGTGAGTTCCAAAGCTCGTGCATATTCAAGCCCTATGAATTTTAATGGGGTGTGTGCATGTGCGGTGCTTGCCATGGGCACATGCTGCATTGATGTTTTTGGTAGTTGCCCCTCTGAGGATTTTCACGTCCACAGATCTCAAGTCAGTGCATTTAAAGGGGCAATGTTACATGCATATCACAATCCCTATAATCCCCAAAACATCTGGTAGAACTACCAAGTCACTACTATTTTGCTCATTGTAGGAAGGATTGAAATATGACAGTTTCTGTAGGTCAATCATTACATTTCCACATGTCTATCAATAATCACAATCTATTATGAACAATTATACTCAGATGTATTTCCGGTTGATGTGAACTGTACTTCAAGTAAATAAGCATAGAATTTTACCTTAGTTTACATAATCCTACCCAATCCCAATGCAGTGCAATTTGAGAGCAATCCTGTGTTTTAGGGTCCTGTTACTTTTAATGCATATAAATGTGTTAATGCTACTTCTGTCAGATCTGGTACACTTCCATTGCTAAAGATAAGATTTGACCACATATTCCCTCAGGTCAGTATCATCCCTGCAGCAAAATGCAATTAGTTTGTGCCTTAATTAATCAAATGCTTTCATTGTGTGAGGTATTATATGTTCCGTATAGAGTAGTACAAAGTAATTGTATTATTTACAGTAATATCCGAAACCTAAATCCAGAAGGCAAGTGCTATCCCCATTGTCACTAGACAGACATGTTATGATTCAAGACAGGAAACATTAAAAACACCACTTCTGACAATACTACAAAGAAACTTATGATGAAAGTTGACACCTAGCAGGTGGCTTTTCAGAGGTAGTAAATATTTCTGTCTGTTCAGTCTTGAGAGGGAAAGTAATCTTTTCCACATCTTGAACTTGAATACACCCACTCGTTAAAAAAAGGTGGGTAGACTTCAGAAATGATGCATTAAAGTTTATTCTCTGCCAATACACCATGATAAACAGTTTGTGGAATTGCCTTTGACTAGTGATGCTTGAACTTCTTCAGGTTTAGATGTGCTAATTTAACTTAATGTATTTTTGGCCCAAATTTACTCATGTTGAGGCTAGGCCAGTGATGAGTTCTAGGTCTCATTGTTCCCCCGAGTAAGAACATCAGTGGTTTGAGTGATGTAATTCTTGCTGTCTTCCCATTTCCAAAAATATTGCTGGAGGAAGCAAAGGAATTGCTGCTGAATCACTAAATTAGACTCCCAGATGCTACAGCTAGAACAAGGTAGGTGCCAGCTTCTCTAGAAATTGAAATTTCTTAGGGCTTCTAAACCACATAGAAAAGATTACTGGTAACTGGCAATTACAAGAATCCTGGAGCTTGAAATTGTTGTATGTTATTAGCTGCCGTGAAGTTGATGTTGACTTACGGCAACATGTTACCCTATCATCAACAGTGTTGTTCAGGTATCACAGATTCAGGATCATGACTTCCTTGATTTAGTATATTTAGCTGTAATGTGGCTTTCCCTTTTTCCTACAACCTACTACCATACCAAATGTTACTGTCTTGGATTCTGTTGGATGCAAAGAGACATCAGCACTTGTTAGGGGCAGAGGGATCTTTACAGTTTTCACCTATCTGTTTCACCGATCTATGCACACATGTTTCCTGATTGCCTAAAAAGGTCAATTCCTCTTTCTTGTAAATGTTAGCTAGTCTTTTATTACTTGTTCGGGGGGCGGGGGGTTTGAGCAGATGGGCCAAAATAGCATGATGTATGTGTGTTTACATGCCTACTTGCTGCTGTGCCATGGACTGGCTGCCATTGCATGCCTCTTACTTTCCTCCACTATTGCCTCTACTGAGAAGATCCCTGTTGTATCCTCTAATATAGAAACAGGACACTGAGCTATGTGGCCAGGAGCTCATTTTCACAATGGAGGACTATCACCACACTATCACACTGGAGGACTATCATCACACTTACCTCCCTCCACTATCACTATGATAGGTGGTAGTGGAGGAAGGTAAGGGGCATAGAGGGCCATCCTGTCTGCCGGATGTTGCTGCAGAGTTTCCTAACAATTCCGTGGCAAACAGCTGGTCTTTATGACCTGTGTTAAGGCCTCTTTGAGCCAGGATCAACCAAGAACACTAGATCAGTGTCCAGTCTGCCTGATCCTAGACCAGGGGTATTGGTCTGCATCATCCCAACAGGACAATGTGAAGCTGGAGGGAACATGTGCCTTTTGGCCCATGTGTAAAGCCCCTAGAAGGGATCAACATAGCTTATGTCCACATGTGAGTGTCAGCTTTATGCACTGAGATTTGGATTATATTAGGATTCTAAAGAGAAAGTTTATAAAGTGTTGTTGTTGTTGTTTTAAATCAAGTCATGTTTCCCCAAATATAAGACAGTGTTTTACATTAATTTTTGCTCCCAAAGATGGGCTAGGTCTTATTTTTATGGGATGTCTTATTTTTCCCTGAAGAAGAATTCACATTTATTGTTGGGGGAAAAAAGAGAGAACATTTATTATATACTGTATACTTCTCTATATGCAAAAACTTTGCCAGGTCTTAGTTTTGGGGGATGCCTTAAATTAAGCAGTTCAGCAAAACCTCTACTAGGTCTTATTTTATGGGGATGTCTTATTTTCAGGGAAACAGGATAGTTGCTATAAAGCATCCTGGACACGATTTATTTATTCATTTGTTTATTGCTGTACATTTTGTATGATGGTTTACAGAGTTATGAAAATTAAATAAAACCTGCCAAAGGCATACAGTCTAAAATACAAAAATAGTAAATAAACCATTTACCTCATTAAAATAATTAGAGACAATAAAACAATAAATAAACAATAAACAAAAACTCTAATCTGAAATACTCAAAAATATCAAGCTGAAGCCTGAACTGGGAACCAGTGGAGAGAAGTCAAGAGACGGGTGACAGGGTCAAAACGACAATCCAAAAAATAATCCTAGCACCAGAGTGCTAGGACCAAGGTGCGACAAAGGACACCCAGTCAAAAGAAGGCTGCAGCAGTCAAGGTGAGAAATAACCAGGGCATATAGAGTCTTAGAGACTGAAAGAAAAGGTCTGATTTTGGCAATATTATACAAGAATAATCGACAAGAATTGGCTGTAACCTGGATCTATGAAATATATGACAATTAGGAATAAAAAATAAAACCAAGGCTATGTGCTTCCTTCGTAGGATGGATGGGAATATTATTGACTGTAATTGAAAATGTGAAGTAAGTTTTGGTGGAAAAACAAGTAGTTCTGTTTTAGCCATGTTAAGCACATATATGGGTGGATTAATAGAAATATAAATGGTTAAAGGGATTGATGTTTAGATCAAATGATGTATTATTGTAGGAAAACGATTTTGGATGTAGAAAGGAACCATAGGTATTTGTAGAAATTATGTAGATATGCTTTATTATATGGTGTGCATATAGGGTTTCAATACATAGTTTGTTTTACTAGAATGTGCTGCAGAAGATTTCTTCATGAATGGATGGAGAAGTTGATGAATGTTGCAGAAATGAATAATGACTGATAGGATTAGAGAGAGATTGTTATGGATAGTTTTTAAAGGTTTTAAACCAATAATGAATGTGAAAAAGGTTGAGGGAATGATGAATTAGGGAATTGTGGTTCTGATAATGAATGAGAATAGGGGCTATCAGAATTTAAATCCCTGAATTTTATATCTCAATTCCATCCATACATCTGTATTTTGTACTCAGACAATAGTACTTGTTCATAATATTTCATATGTAAAACATATCAGTATTTAATTGTAAGACATTTCTAATGAAATTTCTCTCCCAAAGTTGGAATGTTTGCTAAAATTTCAAGGCAACATAATTACTGACTGGTAGTAGAAGTTTTCGCTTGACAGACAAAAACAAATAAGAATATATTGTCTTGCTTTATTTATATAATCATACACTTTATGTATCTTTGCCTCAGAAAAAGGTAACAAAAAACTACATTCCTTTTCTATGGTATAATTCTATGTACGTTCATGACAGGTCAGATATGACTGTCAAATCTTGTTAGCTATTATGTGACCTAAATCACATATTAACCTTGACATTATCTCTTCCTGTCATTTCTTTTTAGCTCTAAGCACATATATTATTACATTTGGTTTATAATTAGCTTTCACTTTATTAATCAGGGAGATGCTTTCATTAATGACATTAAACAATTTTTCACTAGGTGATGGGATGGCCTAACCTGTGCCAGCAGGAATACTTAGCATGGGGTTCATTGATTTCTCCACAAGTTCAGAGGCACAAATTATGATAGTATGATTTGCAGAACGAATTAGAATTAAATTATAGAGCACTAAAGAAGACCCCTTCCATCTGTTACCATCTCTATTACTCTCTCCTTTCATTCAGTAGTGAAGGAATTGAAGACTATCCACAAATTGGTTTTAAATCTAAACTAAAATAAGAGAGAAAGAAAGAGAATCTGTCATGCAACAAGACCATGAAATTCAGGTAGCTAAAAATTAGCATGAATAGAGGAATAACCCAAAGAGTATGTATATTAAAATGGATTGATTAATTTCAACTAATTCTAACCTTTCTGAAGCCAGCATGGCCTTGTTGAGTCTGTCACTGAGGAACTCTACAAACCACCTCCCGCCACTCCTTTTCTGGCCGGATCAGGGCCGCAGAAACCTGATGTCATGGCCACAATCCAGCCTTTGAAGGATGCAAAAAGGAGCTGCAAAAAGAGGTTGCAAAATTTCCTCAGGAGCAATTTTGTACAAGGATGTGCTTTTTGCACCCTTCAAAGGGTGCCATAGCTATGGCAGCAGGGCTGTATGGCACCCTTTCAGCACTGCAGCATTTGGACGCAGCATTGGAGAAATGCCATGGTGCTTTGCGCCATCTGGAGCACTATATGGTATCATGGTGCCCTGGGAACAGACTTAGGGCATCCATCATCAGGATGCTGTGCTCTGACTCTGTCCACAGGCTGGCCTTTCAGGCTAGTCTGTATAGGACATAAGGCTGCATCTGCACTGCAGAAATAATGCAGTTTGATACCTCTGTAACATCCATGGTTCAATGCTATGGAATTCTGGGATTTGTAATTTTGTGAGATATTTAGCCTTTTCTGTCAAAGAGCCCTGGTGCCACAACAAATTATACATCCCAGGATGCCATAGCAGTTAATGTGGTGTCAAACTGCACTCTCTCTACAGTGCAGATGCAGCCTTGTGGCAGACATCACTGTGACAAACTCGTCCCTGTTCACACCACCTTTCTCCAATGAGGCACTGATAACTCTGGTAGTGTGTCACAAATGTTCAATAGAGGCCAAGTGATATTTCATATACAAATGAAGTTTATTAACAAAATAAACATCTAATAAAATATTTTAAAAACTTTGTTTGTCTTTCTTAGTTACAAAAGTTCCTTACAATACAATTCCTACAGCCACTCAGGCAACCTTCTTACTACTACTACGCCTACTATCTTCCTTCAATCTCATGGCTTGCTATGAGTCTCTCTCCTAGACTCCCTCAAGCCTATCTATTCCCCTATCTGGCTCTTCAGACCCTTCCCTGGTCTAAGAATGAACCTACACTGTCCCCTCAGGAACCTAAGAGCACACCCTCCCTCTGTGGTGTCTCTTCCCTTCAAAATCCCAATCAAATACCTCCTTTCACTCTCTGCTCAGGCTCTTATATAGCCTTGCCCAACCAACTCCCCATTTGGACACCTGGTGCTCAGTGATTGGCTGTCTCCGTGGCCTGTTCACTACAATAACATCCCCTGGGAGTGATAATTCCTCAAGAATTGGGATCTTTTCAAAAAACAAAACAAAAAAAAAAACACACAAAAAAACGAAGAAGTCTTGAAGAAGTCTTGAAGTCCAAGTACTGGCAAGATATTTCTGGCTTGTCCACCTCTGGAGTAGCCCCATCCCGCTGCTTCCTGGGGCGAGTATGGACTGCCCCTTTTGGGTGGTCTGGAAAGCCCCATTGATGGGTTTCTCCCATCAGAGGTTAATAAAAAAAGGATGTCCTAACCATGCTTTGGGGCATAGCAGCTATGGGTGAGAAGTGACGTCATGTGATAAGTATAAGCAAAGCCAGTATTTTCCAGTTGTAATCATGGTTTAAAAGCTGCATGTAGTAATCTTCCGGGATCCATAAAGCTATCTTCCCACCCTCTCAGCTTTCTAAGGAAAAGCTTTGGAACATCCAAGCTTTTTCCTCCAAATTCTCCATGAAGTGTGAAAGACAAGAAGAAATTAATTCATTATGAGGGACTCTGCAGCAAGCTCACTGTGGTGCGAACAGAGCGTGATAACCCTCTCTAGTTCGCCCACCACCTATCTCCTACTGAGGCACTGATATCTTTGGTAGCATGTGTCAATAGTTCAACAGAGGCCAAGCAGTATTTCAAAACATTAATAAAGTTTATTTATAAAATAAAGAAGCAAACCATGAAATATAATTAAAGCTATGTTTGTCTTTGTTTCCTTAGTTACAGAAGTTCCTTAAAAATAGTACTACAGCCACTCAGGCAACCTTATCTCCAGTATTAAGGCCAAAATCTTCCTTAACACCTATAGACTTATTCTGAGCCTCTCTTTTCTAGACTCCCTCAAGCCTATCTAGTCCCTACTGGACTCTTCAGACATTTCCCTGGTCTATAACTATCCTATAAATGTGGAACCCTAAGAGCACACCCTCCCTCCGAGGTGTCTCTTCCCTTCAAAACTCCAACAACAACAACAACAACACTTTCACTCCCTGTCGAGGCTCTTTTATAGCCCTGCCCAACCAGCTTCTCATTGACTGGACTCCTGGTGCGCTGTGATTGGCTGTTTCCTCGGCCAGCTCACTACACTCACTCCTCAGTATTTGTTACCTATTTTGTTATTATTCAATTATTACTCAATGTTGACTAAAAATAAAATTGGAATGGTCCAATAACGCAAGGGATATATTATTGCATTTTCATAAAGCAGATTAATTCTACAACCATCTGACAATAAAAATAAATTATTCAAGTTTAATAGAAAAACTAGTGTCAAAGAAAATGAAATAAGCATTCTACAGCAGTGAGAACAATTTGTAGTGGAGGGAATGGAAATGTGGTAATAAGTTATGAGGCCAAGATTGACAGGAAAGAAATCATTTTATAATATGAGATTGTTCTCAAAAATAGAAACAGATTAGTCCATTAGAAGAACTACATCATCCTACATTTTCTACCACATTAACAAAATAATGTATATCCTGAATTAGCACAACAGCAAATAATGTATTTTTTTCCTCCTCTTCCCTGCCCCCCCCCCGGTTTATGCATGTCTCTTTACTTCATCGGTATAACACATAGAAATGTGTAAGCAGGGAAGCATCTAATTAAATCATTGTATGTATAGTACTGTGTAAATTTACAGTGCTATATAAATAAAGGTTAATAATAATAATAATAATCATAATAATAATAATAATATATTTTCATGATATGAAATTTTAAAAGTGGAGAAAGGAGGTTCTTTATAAATGTAAGGAGAAGGAAGAGGATAAATATTAGGAGTAAATGTGGGAAGAAATGTGGGAAGAAACGTGAGAGAGTTTGTCTATTGGTCCAGCTCAATACGGAGCTGAGTACTGGCAACACTGAATGGCAGCAGTTCAGCCTGGCAACAAGGTTTGAAGCATGGTTTCCCAACCCTGCTTAGAGATTCTGAGGACTGAGTCTGGGGTCTTATGTACTCCACCAATGAGCTGCAGTCCTTTCCTTTTCTTGGAAAGAGAAGACAAATCATATGATCAAATAAGCATAATAAGCCCTATGGATATGAGGATCTGTGTGTTTTTGTACCAGTGACTGATTGGTCAACACATTTCATTGTTTGCCAATATGGACAATTTTTCTGAAGTTGTATCCATTTCATTTTTACAAAGCTCTATCTCTGATTTTTATTTTATTTTATTTTATTTTAAATCCCCACTGCATTATTTGCTCTTGTTATATTCAAAATAGAGGCTACATGGTTGCTTCTT
The DNA here is from genome assembly GCA_034509955.1 of Urosaurus nigricauda. Taxonomy (NCBI): domain Eukaryota; kingdom Metazoa; phylum Chordata; class Lepidosauria; order Squamata; family Phrynosomatidae; genus Urosaurus; species Urosaurus nigricauda. The sequence goes on along the minus strand of JAOEGL010000004.1, from coordinate 197,578,717 downwards.
GCATTGAGATAGAACACTGTTAACTTCTAGCATTTTTACTTGCAAAGTTCATTTTATAAAAGTATTTCACTTGACACACAAAAAAATGCTTTTATCGCACAGTGACCTTGCACCTGTCTGTTTATCAGTTACTCTATAAATATCTCGGGCTCCAATGGGTCCATCTGTTACTTTTCAGATTCATATGACACTGGTTTATAATACAGATCAATGTTCGCAGTGCCTCTGCTTCTGTCTCATGGTGATAATGTGCCTTACCCAAATGACATTTTTATGTGTACATCTACATCTCTAAATTGCTTTCTTTCCCTTCTGCGGCAGGTGAGCTCTCTCTCTAACATGAGATATAGCATTTGGGATAGATGATATAAACAGAGGTGGGAATCATCTATCCATCCATGTTGTTGGACTGCCACTTTCAGCATTTTTAACCCTAACTATGCTTCCTCGGGGCTTTCAATCCATCATCATTTGGTAGCCTGCATGATTCCCACCTCTGGTGGCCATATACAAAAGAGAGCAGGGCTGTGATATCTTAATATTTGTATTGAGGAGGAAATTTCACCAGGTAAACTTGCATGAGGAAATATTACTCTGTCTCCTTCTAATCCTTTTTGAGTGCCCCCTCTCACTTATAATGGCACTTAAATGTTATAAGTTATAAGGGCTGGAAGACCCTGTTAATGCAAAGAAGTGCACATAACAGATCAATTGACACCATGAAAGCCACCGTCAGAAAAGAAAAAAATGGAAAACAAAACAAGCCAAACATTGTAAAGCAATATGAAAAATCATTCCAAGCTTTTGGGAAAGGGGAATTAAACAAGCCCATACTGCTCTCCCCCTTGAAAATACAAGTGTGGGATGGAAACTTTATCCAGCTTTATCTTGAAACAATATAGGCACATAGTGGCCTAGTTTTCACTTGTGTATCTTGCATGGGTCTGAAGTCCTGAGAGGCTTTTACAAAATAATAAATAAATAAATAAATAAATAAATAAATATCTTTTGTCTGATATTGATACCATGGTAACTTACAAGGTTTCACTGTTTGCCTCAACAGCAATCAAAATCCTAGCTAGAATTATAGAGGACATTGCAGCTGATTGCCTTGGGGATGATTTTATCTAATCTATGAAGTTGTTTTTAATGTTGTTTTAGTTAATTGTCTGGGATTTTACTATGTCCTTTGTATGATTTTATCTAATCTATGAAGTTGTTTTTAATGTTGTTTTTTGTTTTAATTGTCGGGAATTTTATTATGTCCATTGTACAATATTCGGATGTTAATGATTTGATGGACCATTTTATAATATGGAAATTTTGTTACTGGTTTTAAATATTCATCATGCGAATGGCCTATGGCTTATGCATCAATAAAATTGATTGATTGATAATATATTTATATCCTACCTCTCCCTATGGATCTTCTTATTGCTTCCTGTATTCCACATAAGAAATTGGAGACACATCTCAAGATACTAAAAAAATATGTTGTTTTATTTGTAAAAGTAAAGTAAAGAAAAGAAAAGAAATAAGCTATGTGCTTTTCCAGCCTGTGTCAACACTTAAGCCTTCTTCAGGGGCCTACTTGGATAAATGACTGGACAAACAAAAACTAGTTTTTCTTTACTTATTTGAGACTTCCTGGTCCAGACAATTATTGAATTTTGATTTTAAATAACCTCTGAAGAAGGCCTTCAGAGCATACATAAGTTAAAACATGTTGAGCTTTTTAAAATTCCTAAAATAATCATCTTCTGACCATCTTGAGAAATGTCATCAGTTCCTTCTGTGGATTTCATTGGCTGATCCCCAGGTTTTGATCTTTTGCTTTCCCCATTCTACCATAAATTCTCTGTCTGCCATTGAAGAGATAAAGAGATCCCTTTCATTGTGTGTACAATACACCAGGAAGTCCCTGAAGCTTCGGGGAAACTGGTATAATGTCATCTCTCATTATAGCAGTAAAGCACAGCATGATTCCAGATCAATCTCATAAGGATCTCTTACAATGATCTGGCCTTGAGGTGTTGCTAAATCCTTAAATGAAGAAAAGATAATAACTTTCTTGCCAGGTGAGGCTTAATCATTAAAGGAAGCTAGACTGTGGGCCAGATCAGATGGGCAGGAAAAAAGCGGCTCCATGCTGCCTTATCTGAAAGCAGGTCAGAACCCTGATGTCCTCACTGCCTGCACTGAACGTGACCTGAATACCCACAGGCTGTTCATGTGACATGGCAACAATAATTTTGTTTTTGCCACCTGCCCACCATGCATGCACACCATCACACAAACACACCATCAATGGCCCCCAAGTACTTCCATCTTCCTGCCCAGATGCCATTCCATTAGATACCCACCCATATGATCAACCATACAGTCAATGTGTGATGCACCACCTGCACCATCATCAGTGCATTAGTGCATCAGTGTTCCCAGTGGCAAAGAACAATCATACAGGCCCCACATACATGCTCCCTTCACACCACTTCACCCCATGTACAATCTGGTTAGATAATCTGCTTTATGTATACTGTAATTACATCCATTGCATTATTGGTGATCATGTTTTTGCTTTGCCACAGTCCTGCACTAACACCTTACTGTTTATATGCTGGTGCAAAGACACACATTTTCCACCTTGAGTTGGAGTATCCCAACTTCTTTTTGCTTCAGTTTGTAGCCTCAGGGCATGGCTTTTTTTTTTTTTTTTGCTTCCCAAATGCTTGCACCTCATGTGTCATCTAAACCCCCTGCCTTCAAAGTGGCTGGAAGCCACTTTATTTTGGCAGTGTGTTTCACCCCTTTGTGCATGGAAGACAGATACAAAATAAACATCTGGCTTACAAAGAAAAATATTTGAATTTGACAACAGAAGAAGTGTGAAGAAGTGTTGTCTAAAGAAGATTCTTTATGTTGTATAAAGTGATGTATAAAGAAGAAATGAAGAAGAATCTTTGTATTATACTGGAAAGGGAGGGGATGGAATACCTCCCCCCCCCCTTAATGAAATGGGTGGCCAAGTCTGGTCAGACTCATAAATTGACTTGTTTACTAAAATGCAATGGAGCATGCTAAAGTCAGTACTAAAAGCAGACTGCTTTCATGCAGGAGCAGCCATCATGGTCTAATGTCAGTCAGAAATGTGAGTCTTGAGGTTATTCAGAATGCATTGGGAAAAAGGAAATCCTCCAAGGTGGCTCTTTAGGATCAAATCTGCTTTTTCTTTTGGTAAAAATAACAGTTGATGTAGCTGTTTAGTGACAAAGCTGTATTGCCTGCAGCATAAGAATTATTTTTTCTCTCATATATTATTTTATGTGTGGTTTCTCCTCCAAGTATATATAAAAGTATTTCATTGTATCTTCACAGCTTCCCTATAGAGTGAATTTTTAACTGACAAGTCATAGCCTTTTCAAGAATTAGTCATGATGGGGTCAGAACAGCTGGACATTTCCCTACTTCTATGCTTTATGCAGCATGGTACCTAACACCTAAACAAGACTTATGACATGTCAAAATGAATTTTTATGGATGGCCAGTGATCTGAATGCAAGATATTATTTACTTAATTTATCTCCCAAATCTGGGACATAAATTGATTTTCCCTAAGGAGTTATGGAGAAAATGAGAGAATATAATACATATTATTGCATTATATATATAACATAATAAAGCGTTTAAATGAGCAGAGAAATCATAAACCTCAGATTCACTGAAGAGGTGGAGACACCTGCTGCTGGTTAAATCGAGATCCACTGGAATGGAGAGCTCCAACCCTACTCCTGGTTCCACTTGAAGAAATCTACATTTTCAGTGTTCTTGCTCCTTGTGGCACATATATGGCTCCAAACTGAAGTATTCAGAGGCTGTGAACCAAAATCTCACCATTCTTTCACCCAAAGGAGCCCATTATAGGTCCCTCAAATCTGTCAGCCAAGCACAGGGATGCTAGATGAAGTGGTAGATTGCCTGTTTTTTCACTCATAAATCTACTTGGAATAGTATCATCCAAGAACAGATTGAAATAGCAATAATCTGTTTAAATAAACAATGAAATCAAGACTTTAGATTGTGAAAGTTTGTGGTTTCTCAAAACTTGAGAACCCCTATATTCTTATTACTGGATAACATCAAAATCCTTGATTTCCCTTCCTTGCACTATCTATCAGATGACTAATACATATCCAGAGTTCTGAAACAAGTGTTGGGGAAAGAAAAACACCTATTGGCTTTGATTGTCCAAACCTGCAATAATATTGTTACAGCTGCTTAGATTATCTGAAGCTGTTTGCTCAATGTATATTTTTATGTTGTACACCTTTTCTTGCTTTAGGCATAGGTTGAATTGTTATGGACTTGTGATGGACTGTCCTGCCCATATTGACTCAGTCTGAAGGATAGACAAATACCAGGAGATGGGGTATGTTTTCATTTTAAAGTGATAAATTTGACTGACATTTCCATGCAGCTATTATGTGCACAAGGAATTCTAACTAAGAACAGTCTTCCCATAAACTCGAGTTGTCAATAAAATATTCCCCAACATAGAGAGTTGCACATACTCTGGAGCTGCTGGGCTAAGATATACATTGTAAAATATTACTAGAGACATCTTCCTTCTCCTTCTTCTTCTCCTCCTTCTCTTCTTTTTCTTCTTCACAGCTGGGACCAATAAGCAGCAGAACTATTAACAGAGCAATGGCTAATTACACTGGATAATAATGTGGTCCCATGCAAAATCAATGGACCTCCACTTAATTTACACGCTATAAAATGGCTTGAAATAACTTAGGCCAGCTATAGTTAAGAATTCTGCATCAAGAAACTTCATCAACACTTTAAGAACTAGTTGGCTCAATATGAAAAGCAAAATTGGGGGCAGTTTGTCAATGTATTTAAAGGGAAAAGAGGGCAAGAAATCAATAGTAATCTACCATTTATGAGTTTTCTAAGTACTAGTTCCTTCATCTGTACTAAAGCACTTGTCCTCTGTCTGTCTCTGTATATATTCCTTGCTCTTTCTGTTTATATATTTATATTTCCCACACACCTTTCTAAATGTTCTCTCAAATTTCAATTGAAAATGCATTATACACATTTATTGATGAGATGACTCATGCTGTCAGAGGACAGTCTGGCTCCAGGAGCAGGTGAGGAGTAATCTAATGACAGATTTCATGACCTTTGTCTTTGATAATAACCTTATATGTATAGTCAACTTCACTGAAACATCTCTTTCCCCAAGTGTCTTAGTTTTTCTGGCAGCTTTCCTTTTCCTTTTCTGTCCTTCTTACATTTCACTCAGGCCAAAACGTTCAGGACAGTCTGCCGTGTAATGGCACACAAAATTGGAAATCAATCCCAGGTCAGATGGTGACTTCACAAAGGAGAACATTTCAACCAGAATACAACTTCATAGTACCACTCTAAAGTTCAGGGCCTGATGGGACAATATACCAGGACAACGCTGAATGGCATCTTCTCCTGCTCTGAGAAATTTTAATGCTAGATCAGATTTAACACTCCATGACCTTAAAAAAAGTATGCTAATATATATATATATATATATATATATATAAGTTTAAGAGATCAGTGGAGTAGCTGAAAATGTATCTACTTACTCTAAAACAGGGGAAAGACAAGTGAAGACACCCAAGTTTACTTTCCATCCCATGTAAGCAATAAGCATATTCTATAATCTTACATATTACAATTTAACCTCTTTGCACTCACATTTTCCTTGTGGCTTGATGTCCATAACTTCTTTACTATAGTATCAGTCCAGAATCTGACCTCAGATTCTGATCAGTCAATAGCTTGGAGGAGTTTCATTGCTGCAGTCTAAGGATGTCCTTGCATGTGACGATTGTACAGGGGGTGGGTATACTAAAGTTTTAATTATCACCTTAAAAAAAATTCATAGAATCATAGAATCATAGAATTGGAAGAGACCACAAGGGCCATCCAGTCCAACCTCCTGCCATGCAGGAACTCCCAGTCAAAGCATCCCTCACAGATGGCCATCCAGCCTCTGCTTAAAGACCTCCAAGGACGGAGACTCCACCACACTCCGAGGGAGTGTGTTCCACTGTCGAACAGCCCTTACTGTCAGGAAGTTCCTCCTAATGTTGAAATGGAATCTCTTTTCCTGCAGTTTGCATCCATTGTTCTGGGTTCTAGTCTCTGCAGCAGCAGAAAACAAGCTTGCTCCCTCCTCAATATGACATCCCTTCAAATATTTGAACAGGGCTATCATATCACCTCTTAACCTTCTCTTCCCCAGGCTAAACAACCCCAGCTCCCTAAGTTGTTCCTCATAGGGCATGGTTTCCAGACCCTTCACCATCTCAGTTGCCCTCCTTTGGACCCGCTCCAGTTTCTCCACATCCTTTTTGAATTGTGATGCCCAGAACTGGACACAGTATTCCAGGTGGGGCCTGACCAAAGCAGAATAGAGCGGCACTATTACTTCCCTTGATCTAGACACTATACTTCTATTGATGCAGCCTAAAATTGCATTGGCCTTTTTAGCTGCCGCATCACACTGTTGTCTCATGTTCAACTTGTGGTCTACTTGGACTCCTAGATCCCTTTCACACATAGTTTCATTCAGCCAGGTGTCCCCCATCCTATATCTGTGCCCTAAGTGCAGTACCTTACATTTCTCCACATTGAATTTCATTTTGTTAGCATTGGCCCAGCTTTCTAGTCTATTCAGGTCATTTTGAATTTTGATCCTGTCTTCTGGAGTATTGGCTACTCCAGAAGGTTGACGGAAGGTTTGTCTTGATTTGTAGTTGTTAATTTATCTCTACGTAGTCACCATCCAGATTGACACATTTTTCCCAGTGTTTCTCGACCCTCCGAATACCATTATTGTAGAAGTCTGCAGATTGTGCCTTACGAGGATTTTACACTTTAGTCACTGGTGTAGGCTGTCACAAAAATAAAAGATGCAATGAGTTGATTTTCTTAATATCATGCATTTAGGGACCAATTGTGACACTGACAAAATTTCATCACACAAATTTTTTTATTAATGCTTAAGCCAAAGGCCATTCACAGGATGAATATTTAAAACCAGTAACAAAAATTTCCATATTATAAAATGCTCCGTCAAGTCATTAACATCTGAATATTGTACAATGGACAAAATTTCATCAATATATCATAATAATTTCTGGGTGATAATTATTACTTTATGATACTCCCTCATAAGGAGCAATCTGCAAGCTTCTACAATATCAGGTATCCAGAGGGTCAAGAAACGCTGGGAAAAATGTACAGATCTGGATGGTGACTACATAGAAAAAAAGTTAACAACTACAAATCAAAACAAATTTTTTATCATTTTTTTTAAAAAGGTGATAATTAAAACTTTAGGATACCCCCTTGTATCTTGGCACTTTGCCTGTCATAGCTGATACTGGCCATTCCTGAAAGGAATAGACTGACTTCATCAGTAATTTAGTTTATTATCCCTAGAAACAGAAGCACAAACAGAGCTAAAGCACTAGAGGGCCCTTCAATGCAGTCTACACAGCACACAGACATATACATTTACCTTTTTAAAAAAAGTTTCAGGGAAGGATAGCTTTATCATCCTAAAGTACAATTGTAAAGTTATATAACTGTCTTTTTTTGGGGGGGGGGGGGAGTTACAAGTAACTTACTACTTCCAGGTTCTGGGAAAACATTGTTCCTCGTGTATTGCCCCATGCCTAATTTGTGTGGGCTGTTTCTGAGGTCAGTCAGACCATGACAAGTACCAGAACCTTCTCGATGGCACTGCTTCACTTACCATGCTGTTAATTAGTATGCAAAGGGATCTTGTAGCACTTTTGAGACTAACTGGTCTGATCTGCACTGCAAAAATAAAAAAGCTTGACACCACTTTAACTGCCATGGCTCAAATGATATGAAATTCTGGGATTTGCAGTTTTGTAAGATATTTAGTTTTCTCTGGTACCACAACAAACTAAAAATCCCAGAATTCCATAACATTGAGATATGGCAGGAAAAATAGTGTCCAACTGCATTATTTCTGCAGTGAAGTTGCAGCCTGACAGAAATAAAAAAGTTGGTAGCATAAAATTTCATAGATTATATTCTTAAGGCCTTTACTGACTGGCCAGGGGGGCAGAGTCAGGATGCAGTGTCCTGATGATGCACTCCTGACTCTGCCCCCCAGGGTGCGCTGATGCTCTGTGCCAATCCAGACAGTATGCAGCATCATGGTGCACCTCCAGCGCAGCATCCAGATGATGCAGCACTGAAGGGGCAACATATAGTCATGCTGCCATGACTATGGCACCTTTTCAAGAGCTCAAAAAGGATCTGCTTTTTGCATTTACTTTTTGTGCCTTTGGAAGGCCAGACCGGGGCCATAGCATGAGCTTGTTGCGGCATCAATGCAGCATTAAAAGGGCAGCTGTAGGCCACCCCTTAGAGGTGGTCTGTAGAGCCCCTTAGTTTATAAATTGCATTCTTCAGGAGGTTTGTCTAGATATGCATTTAATGCAGCTTTGTGGTAGAGGTGGTGGTAGTGGTAAAACAGTTGCTGCTATTGCTGCAGCTGTAGCTTCTGTTTTTGCTTTTTTAGGTCCTATCTTTGCACTCATTTTGACAGGTTTTCATTTATGTTGATAAATGTGATATATTTATATATTGACTGAGAACTCATTTTAGAGGATTTACTGAGAAGTGGATGCCAGTAGTAATGTTCTTTTATGCAATGATGGACAAACATTGATGAAAAGGTTACCTTAGGGCTGATACAGATGGCCACTAAGCTACTAGGGTTAGGGGCCTTACACCAACTCCATTGTCCCTAACCCTAGTATAGTTTGGTGCCGCCATCATGGCGACCTCCAGTCCACACAGGGGCTGCCATGACACCAGCGCCACCACTGAGTGCCCAAACATGGCACACAGGAAATAGTGTCATAAGGGCGCCACTTCCTGGTTGTGGCGTCGCAGCAAAGGAGCTGATCTAGGCACCTCCTTTTTGTTCTGCGGCACCACAAGCTTAGTTCCTGCAGCAACCAAATGGCCGTGGGAATTAAGCCATGGGAGAAAAGGGCTAGGCAGCTCCTTTCTCTCTTGGCTGTGGCTTTTGGGGCATCAGGGGGCATGAAGCCCCAAGGACACCCCTTTCCAGGCCCTCGGAGAAGAGACGTTTTGATGCTTCTCTGTGACCTGGAAAAGCACCAGATTGGGGACTCTGGGCTGCGGGTGAGGTTGCCCTGGCCCCAGTCCTCCACAAAAAGGGGAGGATGCAGACCGCTTCTGAAGGGGCAGTCTGTATAGCCCCTTAGTTCTATTAAATAAGTAGCTGTTTATAGCACAAAACTATACAATAATTAATAGGATGAGAGAAGCACAAAAGAAATGTAGCAGGCACAAACATGAAATAAACATATATACTAAGAAACTGGTAAGAAAATTCAACTTAAGCTTTTTCGTAGAAAATACTTAATATTCCAAGGACAATGACAAGCCACCTATGGCTGTCTATATTTTAAAGAATATTTATGCAAAGAGTAGGAATGACATCAAGAGTTGTCATTTCTTGTCAGTACCATCAGTGACCTATAATGCTGGACTTGAGAGTAGTAAAGCAAACAATATCACACTCCCCATCCAGTTTTTCTCTAGTTTGGATTTTAACCACTATTGTTCCTTCCCTCTTTTCTCCATTACAGCCATTCAGTAATGGGAGCTGGGCTCTGAGAAGATGACATTTATAAACACATTTTAAACTCTTGAGGATGGGACTTTTCCCAAGAACATTCCATTTTTGATTATTATTGAAGTTCCAATTTGAATCAAGCTTCCTCACTCTCATCTTCAGTAAAGGCCTATTCCTATGAGTGCTTTTCTAACATGAAATCGTTCTATCCCAGATTGATTGGCTGAAAGTGGAGAAGAGAACTCTCTTGTTATTCATCTCCATCTTTCAAATGCCATGGAATCTCTGAGGCCAAACTTGCTTCATGCATTTTCCCCCTCTCTCCCTCTGTATGCTGCCTTTTGAAGGTCAGGTGAAGACCAAAATGTTACCTTTTGTTTTCCTTTTGATTTCAGTGTGTACCACGAGATTCCATGTCTTTCCTTTGAAGAGCACACTGACTGCCACTTCTGTGTTGCTTGTATGCTCTTCTAATCCCTCTTGCTCCCTCCCCCCCCAACTCTTTCAGCTTCCCTCTTCTCTCGGCACTTTATGCAATTCCTTAGAGCCTCATACTGAAGAGGCATGACTTGACTGCAAGCTTTCAAGAGTAACAAGTGAAATGAGCTCAGGAACTCAATGGTGTCTCTTGATGCAGAGTGTGAAAAACTTTCCTAAATGCTCAGTTTCAGTGGTCAGTTACTGAAGACTAGGAGGAAAAGAATGGGACAATAAAATTAAAGGAAATATGAAATGCAAAGTCAAGAGCCATCTCAGTATAATGGGCACTGGTAAGATTGGATTCTGGTTCAATAAACACAGTTTAAAAGTGCATAGAATCCATTTATTTAAATGCTACACATTCTAAGAGGCTGCATAATATTCAAAATATCTCATCATAGTAGCATTATCTCTGTTGTCGTAGATTTCCACCTTGACAGGGCTTATCATTCTTCCAAGTAACAATTTTGTTAGTTCCATTCAATGCCAGTATTACCATCTTATTCACACTGCCATCCTGAAAATATTTCTCAGTTATGCAGCAGTTTGAAATGAAACCTCCCATATCAGATTCAAGCACAGTTAATCCTTCACCTCCAGTGGGATTCAAAGTTTCTTCTCTCTAATTAAGTAAAAGGTTACTAACCCTATCCACAAACAAGTTAAGCAAAGATAACTAGAAGGCAGAAATTTGTATCTAATACCTTAAGCATAACCCAAAGCTACCTGGATTTAGAACACCAGACCATAATAATCACCTAGCACAATGGTGCACAGAAAAAGATTCAAGGCATGGCCTCTTTAGCTAGCATAGCTGCCAATCACTACATTCAGTCTTCTAGCCCATTAGCAACAATGGTATATATGAAATTAGTTGATACAGTTAAGGCTTAATTCATTTTGAAACATTCACCAGTTTTCCTGGTCATTGAACCATGAATTGGGATCTAGACTCATATTATATATTATTTGTTATTTTATTTTCTTATATCCCACTTTTCTCCCAATATAGGGAAAATATAGAACGAGTGATTTTTCAGAAAATGATGTTGAACTGCAAATCCCAGGGATGATAGAACTAGTAATCCAGCAACAAAACTGCGTGGATCCATGTACTCCACCTTCATCTGGAGGAAATGAAACATCAATTGTCAGTTTAATTCTTAATATTAGCAATTACCACCTCTTACTATTCCTATGAAATTCATGGGGCTGCCATATGAAATTCATGGGGTTCACATGCAACTTGAAGTTCACACACACATACACACAAAGCAATGACCAAGCAATTCCCAGAAAGTTGCTGACTGGTTCCTTTCTGTTTCCTATTAGCCTGTCACAGCAACTTACTATTTGCAGCACAACTTAACTTATGTCTTGATTTACTGATTGTACTTTGTGACACTAGTGGGGATGAAGAAGAGAGGGGCTACCAATCAATGCTGTTAATGATATACTCTGGCAGTTATTCTGAACTGACACTTTGGGTAAATCAAATAAAATTCCTTTGGTAGGAGTATATTCAATTTCAATTAATATGCATCAATATATTTTTTTAAAAAAAAAATTTACATGGAGTGGTAATTAAGACAGATTATGAAGTATCTTATCTCCAAGTAAAACAGTATAAATTTGGAGGACATGTTCCATGGAGAAGAGGAATTTTGTTTGCTCCATTGTCCTTCCCCCCAGCCTCTTTGGCCCTTCTTGCAGTAAATTTTTATTCCATTAAAGGCTGTGGGTTAGCATCAGGAATAATGGATATAAGAAACAGGAGGAAAGTGGAAGCAAACTAAGACGTTTATAACACAGGTTAAAAAAGTGCCTCGCCTCACCTGAACTGTGTTTTTGCTGCCGACGTCACTGGGCAGGTGCATCCCGGGTAATTTCTGGCTAGAATCTGAGTTTAGCCAGCCAGTTTTGCAATCTGGGAAACTATTATCTTTGAAAAGAGGCTGGCTGAACTCGTAGTCTAGCCAGAAGTTATGCAGGATGCACCTGCCCAGCAACATTGGCATGCAATAGTATTAGGATGCAGCCCGAATTAGAATTCAATTCAGGAGAGGTGAGCTACTTTTTAAAGCTGTGTGATAAGCTCCTTAGCTTGTGGTGGACTGCTCAAGGTGCAATAGCATATGTAGCAAATCAAGAGTGATCCCACAACCACTAGGGATGGAAAGAATATTCAAAAGCATGTCATAAATGGTTGAAAACTGAGAAATATCCTGAACTCATGAGAATCTTAACTGAACATATAATGTGCAAAATTCTTATGAAGTTGTTTTTCATAGAAAACAGCATTTTCTATATAGGAAAAAGCATTTTCTGCATTAAAAATATTTCAATGAATAAATATTAATTCCTATGCAGAAGATGCTGTTTTCTGAAAAGAAAACAAAAACAAAAACAAAAAGAATGGCTGCATAATAGATGAGAGAATGAGTAGTGGCAAAAAAAAAAGGAAGTGCAAAGGGAACTGCATGAGAATAAAGGCACATGAAGAATTGGAGATGGTCCACAGAAGAGGAAAAAGACAAAATAGAGTGACTCAAGGGAAAGGCATAAAAAAGTGAGAATTTAAGAGAGACAGAAAATGTGGTGATAGAAGAGGGATGCAAGGAATATATTTGTTCATTAATTTTCTTCTCCAAGGTAGCAATGAGAATTTTTCTTTCCACTGCAAGAAAGTCTTCAAAAACCAAACAATTTTCAAAAGCTATTTACAATTTAGGATTTTTTTTTCTGTGCAAAATTTGTACATGGTTTTGCTCAGAAAACATTTTCTTCATGTAAAATAAAATTTCAATGCAGAAATAGTAATCAAAGAAAAAAGAGCTATAATGAGTATATTTTTCTGTGTAAAATTTACACATAGTTGATTTGCATAGATAACTGCATTTTCTGCATACAAAATAACAGTTCAACACAGGAATATTAATTCCTGTTCAGAACATGCTGTTTTCTATCCAAACCAACCATGTGCAAACATTATGTTGAACAAATAGCCAACAACAGCTTCCCCCCCCCCCTTTTTTCTGCACAGGAATTAATATTTCTTCATTGAAGAAAATGCTTCTCCCTGTACAGAAAATTCTGTTTTCTGTGATAAACAACTACATAAGAATTTTGCACATATGTTCCATTGAAGATTCTCATGTGTTCAGGACACTTCTCAATTTTTAACCATTTATGACATGTTTTGAATATTTTTTTCCAATCCTAGTGGTTGTAGGATTGAGAAATGGGCTTCTCCAACATTCAGATAGCTGTTTTCTTTCCCCCAAGATCAAAACAGGAACCAGTGTGTGTGTATGAGGGTAGAAGTGAGATTATGGAGGACATTTTCCAGAAGTTGCATCCCCTGCCAAGTCAGAGACATTGGAAAGGTATGTTAGTTTGCTGCCCTCCCTGGCACACAGAGACAATCTTCAAACCACAATGTGGCATTTATGCTGTGGCAGGAGGAGGTAGGGGGCATGGCCAGAGGTGATTTAAAGCCCTGCTATCCCTAGCTTCTCATTCTGGCTTGAGCGATTGACCCACATTCCCACTGCTAGTGCAGTACAATGTTTCTTGGTTGCTTCAGGGCTGGGTAGGAATTTCCCCCCTTTTCCATGGGCTTTTTTGCCTACCCCATACTGTTCCCAGTAGGAATTGGACAAATAGGAGTCTAAATAGGTCATCATTTGGCAGGATTGGGGTGTGATTTAGAGTTCGGTGAGCACATAGGGCACTGTTTGGGTGGAAGAGAGGTCTCTGGAACTAACTCTTTAGGTCTTAGGACTTGGGAAGTGGAGAAAGAGACTGCAATTAAAGCTGGTCCAAAAGAGTAACCCTTCCTTTAATCTTGAGACAGGGACTTTCTGGTTGGTCTTTCTGATATGGGCTGGCCAGTGAGTAACCCAGCCTTTGGGTTCTCCCTGGGGCTCAGGTGTAGTTGTCCAGGGGAAGCTGCAAAGGTGGTCTGGGGAAAAGATAATCTGCTGCAGCTGCTCCCACACTAGGCTACTCTCCCACTTTAGATACAGTTCTTTTAAGAAATCAATAAACAGGACTAGTTAATAAATGACCCAATTTTCAGCCCAGTTTCTCATGCCTTGTCTCATTATTTTTGGGGTTGGTCAGCAAAGGCATTAAATCCTATTGATTAGTTCTAAGTAGAGTAGCCTCGTTGAATCAGTGGACTAAAATATAGGTAAATCTCATTCATTCATCAGGTTTATCTAGCTGGGACTCACAATAGGGTGCAGACCTAAGGTTTAATGTAAACTTAATTAACACAGGCAGGCACACAGATACAAATAGTATTTTAGTACAAAAAACACAGTAATATTCCCCACCCCAACACACATACCCTTTTCTGACTTTACAGCATTCCACATGTGGAATGATGCTCCTACTATCAGCTGGAAATTTCATTGTTTGCCTAGGCCTACTTTTCATCTCTAACCTCCCAGTTATGCATGGTGATCCAGTGTTGAAAGGGGCGGCCTGTTCATTCCTCATATTTTCCCATACAAACTTGCCAGAATCTTAAGATCTATAGGGGAAGGCTTTCTACCCATCCCACCACCAATACAGGCTTTCTTAGTGAGGGCAGGAGAAAGAATCTTAGTGACTGCTCCCACCCTCTAGAACCCCCACAGGAGTCTAGGTTGGTCCCCTTTCTGCTCTCTTTCCATTGGCAGGCAAAAGATTTTCTGTTTAAGCAGGCTTGTAATAGGTAATTGCTTACAGGGAGGCTTCTTTTGGGAGGAGAGAGTGCTTGTTTGTTTTGTAAAAAAATAAAGAAATCTTTTGTATGTTTTCAAGAGTGTTATATTGTTTTTCAAACATGTTATTCTAATATGGTGGTTTTAATCATGTTTTAAAATTGTATTATTTTAGCTCATACTTTTGTGAGCTACCTGGGGCCCTAATCTAGGGGACAAGTGGCATATAAAAAAATAAATGTGAACACATGCAATGGAAAACCACAATTCCATCCCCTTGTAAAGACAGTGTCTGTGCTATTATTTCCCATATTGGGTAGAGATTCCAAGAGCTGCTTCAAGATGGGAGTGGAAATTATCCTTGTTATCCGCTGGGGTTTGGTTCCAAGATCTCCCGTAGATACCAAAATCCGTGGATGCTCAAGTCCCATTAACTACAATGGCATAAAAAATAGTGTCCCTTATATAATATAGAAAATTAAGGCTTGTTATTTGGAATTTATACTTTTTTCAGTATTTTCAAACAGTGGATAAGGAAGGCTGACTGTACTCTCAGTTGTTTTAGAAAACTGGATAAGAAGTGGTCTAGTATAAGGAGAGCACAAAAACAGTTTGCACTTGCTGATCTCTAGCACAACCTACAGTTTTATGCATGGAATTCTTGCCTTCATCCTACACACTCTATATAGAAAATTAACACAAAATTTCCCTCTCCACACCCGAATCTCAGCTAAGAAGGTTTGTTTTCAATAAGATGAGTTAGAGTAAGATCAATTTAGTTTTTGTTCTCTTCCACTCTTCTTATTCATCAGTTGGAAAGTTTGCTGTTGGTTCAGTCAGTGATCAAAGAGAATGCATTTATCAGCCATTCAATAATGAGGATGACCAGTAATTTATCTTGGAGGACACAGCAGTGTGTTCTACAACCAGTCCCAATTAGCCACCATTCAGAGATCATTTTTAAAGATAATATGAAAGACCACTCAAAAATGGGAAGACATGAAGATATGGGAGGAAAATGCAGGATCCTTCCTTAGAAGTGACTAAGGTGCAAAACAGAAGGGCCAAAAAAAAAAAACCAAAAAAAAAAAAAAAACCTGTGGTGCCTGTGGCCACACAGGCAGGATTCAAATTGGGTCAGCAGCAAGTGCATGCGCCTGGCCCTGATATAGACCATTACTGTGATTTTGAACCAAATCAGCAAAAGGAGCGGTATTTTACCACTCCTTTTAGGTCCGGTTCTTTTCAGATGAAGCAGGATCAGGTGGGGTTTCCTGCTGCATTTGGGGTGTGCATTATCTAAACACTAAGCCCCAAACATGGTGGGAAACTGCATCATTCGGCCATCTGTTTTGGGCCAAAATTTGCCAAATATTGCTTCTGTCCTTTGCTTATTTTGCTTTAGGCTTTGCTGTTCCACCTGTTAAAATAGTAAACTCAAAAATTAATTCCACACAGACTCTTCCTCACAGTGAGTAGATTTATTGATGCTTTCATGCAACCAGGAGTTCTCAGTACCACATTTCTTGTCATTTCTTACAAAGGAGATACAGCCATTGATATAATGCAATGTTGCCATCCCTTATTTCAGTTTCTGTGATCAAGAGATCTTCTAGTTTCTCTTCTTATAAGATAAACTGCCCGAAACCTTTATGTCTTCCCCCCAAATAAATTCTGTTTTCATAACTCCATTTCTTGATTCAATTTCAGATGGGAATTTAATGGCATCAACAACTTGGAAGTGACATTACATGGCTGACCTGCTAGAAACAATTACTCTCAGTATGAGATTTATGAAGAATGTAATTCAGAAGGCCATCAACAGCTGGTCCCCTCTCAGTCTCTCATATATGGAAGGAGAAAAAGCTACCAACATGGTTTTAGATCACCAGATTAATTACAAGTTCAAAATTTTTTTCTGATTAATTATCACTATGGGTTTTCAATACTTAAAGTGTCTTATTCTGGAAGAATGAAGTATGAGATGAAGCAAGAATGCTGCAAACAAAAATGTGTTTCCATGAACATTTGTTGGAAAGAGATCTGAAATGGTAAACAGGAAATTCAGTCATATTTTCTGTCTCTCTGCAAAGTTGTTTTCTTGATAACTGGCAAAGTCAGTGCCAATAAGCCTAGTGATAAAATTCCCTTAAAAACTAGCTGTTATGCTTGTTAGAATATCATAAATTATGCTATCATGCTCCAAACTTCTGTTTACATAGTTCCATTTTCTAATCCCCACAGGAAAAATGACCCACTTTTTAATTTATTTTTCAAAATTGCAGGAAATGTAATCAACAGAAACGACATGTATTACTTTACGCTTCCTTGCATAGAAAATTACGAATTGAGCAAGGATTACATTAAATTTAAAATTACTAGAATGGCCAGTGATTAATACTGATGCAACTGAATGAAGGCCTATTTGAAGAAACCAGGAACAAAAAATCATTGCCATGTTCATGAAGAGTGTACACTGTGCAAAGCAGTCCATAATGTATTAGCAATGAAAATATAAGAACTTATGGGGGCAGCTGTGTGGGAGCTGGGAACCTGAGAAAGATCGTTATCACATCCCATCAATTCCAGAGTTGTAGTCCCATTCTGAACAAAAGTGTGGCAGCTTTGTGGTGGGCAGCTAAGTTTCTAGTTGTTTGGAGTAGCTCACTGTTGTTCATCAACTTGAACTTATGGCAATCCTATCACATGTGGTCTTAGCAAGATTTTTTCAAAGGAGGTTCACCATTCCTTTCCTTTAAGAGTGAAAATTAGGGATGGAGAGTATATTCACAATTATTCATTCCCAGGTTAAAAAATGGGTTTCATAACAGTTGGAAACCCTGTCAGAAAGAACTTGGAACACTCCCATGCATCAAAGCCCAGCTGTGATGAGGGGATACTTTTGCTGGTGTCTTAGAGATGACAAGGGTGGTTAATGGTGTTGTTTTGGTGCACAGCTCCAGATATTAAGATGCTTGGACAGAGTGTAGGGCTTATGGCCTGTTCTGCTATCTCTGCTGCTCCTCAGCTCACCCACCCACCGTAGAGGAAGTGAAGGTAATTGGTGGCTTCCTTCTGGAGCCAGGTATGAATTTTCTTCTCCCTTCCCCAGAATTGTTTTGTTTTGTTTTACTATCCTCTATAGATTTTGGATACTGTAGTTAAATAGGAAGTCACTAGCAGGTAGGTGGGGGATAATATCAATAATAATAAGCATTCCAGGCATTGATATGGTGAAGGGTAAATTTCCAGACTTATTCCTGCAGGTCACTGACCTAGAAGGTGGGAAAGAGAGCTATCCTTGGGGCCAGCCTAGGGCACATATTCTCTTTATCTAATTGGGTGTGAGGAGGTTCTCTAGGAAGTTATCTCTTGCTGACAGCTGGCTGGCTGGCCATCCTAAAGAATGGTTTGCACTGTGAACTTGGATGTTTTATCCAGGGTGGCTGTAGAGGAGGCCAGGTTGGGACTCCCTGCCACATCTGGAACTAAATTTAGGCACCTACCTTTCATTAATATTTAAATTTCAATATTTACTAAAAGTGATCTGCTGTCTGGTTTCATTATTTCTTAGCTGGTAAGCAATAATAGGATAGCAAGAATTTTGTGCAACATTTTCCCAGGATTACTAAAATGTTGTGCAGGAATTATTGTGCAGAGCAAGATAGCTTTTTGCTCAACTATTCCCACCCCCTTTCTTTTCTTTCTCTTTCTCTTTTTAAACAGAATACACTATCACCTGTGCAGATAGAAAAAGTGATTTTTCTCATAGAATAATAATAATTCCTATGCAACACTATGGGACAGTCAGGTATGGGAAGAATACTATGGAGGAATGTTCTTTTTTCCCACAGCGGGAGGAAAACTACTTTATTATTCCTACTTGTTTGTGAGTAGAAACGGGTTAGGAATTGCATCCCTATGAGAGATTGTGACTTTCCCGAGGTGTCCCAATGAGTTTCCATGACAGAGCAAGAATGTGAAACCTGGTCTTCCAGAATCCTCCTCCAACACTCAGATCACTATTATGAACAAACTGTTTATACACTGTTATAAACAAAATGAAGAATGGTAAATTTTAAATGCAACTGTTAGAACCACCTTGTAATAACAGTAAATTTTTAAGAGCTACATTCTAAAAGTGTAGGCAAATACAAAATCCATAGTATAGCCACATTCTATGTACTAGTTCAAGATGTGCTGATCAAGCCAATTCATTTTGAAATTCAGACTGAACAAATTCTGTGAAGCATCCCTAGCAGTGTATTGATATCACTCACAAAAGCGTTTTTAAAAGGAAATTATTTACATATTTATCTTGCCAAACATGATGAAATATTAACCAAAATAATATTTTCCAAACTTCAGTTTTTTCTTGTCTTACATATGGAGGCAACACTCTATTACTGAAGTGTGAAATGAAGATTTTTAACAAGATTTAATTCCAATCCACCAGTAAAATCAAAATGCAATGCTCACTCCTGCTTCAAATTTCATTAAGCAAGAGCTAGGAGTGGCTTGGAGAACAGGAAAGAAAAGCCCATATCCAAAGAAAATATGTCATGTATAATACACACACACACACACACACACACAAAGAGGAGAAAAGAGGTAACAACTGCAGGGAAGATTATACATTGCTTGAGAGAGAAAAATATTAAGAAAGCAATTATTGTCTAATGAAAGCTAAATATTTTTAAAAAGTAGCAATTTCACTCCCCATATTTAAAATGTTAAAAAGGGCTGCAAAGAAAATGTCCATCTGGTGAAACATTTGCTGCATCAAAACTCAGTCATTAATTTATTATCTCTGCCATATCTGCTTTGGAAAAACAGCATTTAAATATCATTCTCTGCAGCAGATAAATGAAGTTAAGCATTAATATTAGTACACACTTTACAATACACAAAAATGTTATACCCACAGCATCATAATGAACAGAAAACACAAAGGAATGGTGTGTTTTTCAACAAGCAACAAATTAAGTTGGATCTGCAAAGAGGTGGTTAGGTAATGAACATTCCTTCTGAGCTGAACTGCCTGAGGTAGATACCTTCTTCCTCAATCCTTTGTGGCCAGGCTTCTCTGTTGCCCCCAGTCTGGCATTGTCCTGTCCAAGCAATGCAGGCCATGAGAACTGTGTCAGGATTGTGGGGACCAAATGCTGATCTGGTGAATCTGGCCCAATCCCACCCAAAAGGCTCTTAATCCAGTCTAAAAGACCAGCTGTTTCTGGTGGAATTTCTCTGAAACCTCAATGTAACAGCTGGCAGACTGCACAGGGCCACACATCCCTTACCTGTCATCATTGTTGCATCATATTTGAAGGCCCCCACTGTGCCCTGTGACACCTGGCCTTATGAGGGAAGCCAGGAACCCAATTTTCACCCTTATAGGCCATGGTTAGGGCCTTCAAAAAGGATGTAACAACTGCAGTAGATAAGGAGTTCATGATGACAACAGATCCATAACACAGCAGCTGGAGGGAGTGTGAACATCAGAATGCCACTGCACCAGCCCAGCGATTGACACAAATGAGAACCACAAGCAAAGTAGCACAGGGTTGGCCAGTGGTATCCTGCCCATCTGTTGAGTCCCTTTGACTTGACCAAGGGATAGTTTTTTCCCCTACTTATGGTCCCATCATAAACATTTTTATCAATAAATCAAGAGAGATCTATCCTTGCCTCTTGATTGTACACAAGATTCTGGTATGCCTCAAATGTCTTGTGACCTTTGAAGTTTTTCCTAATTCTAAGTAATGTCTCAGGATATTTGTTTTTCTCCTTGCTTCTCCTTGAAGCCACATTGAACTGACTTCCCATTAAATAAGCCTCTGCCAACAGAAGAACATGAGAAAAAAGTGGAGATGCAGGACAAGAAAATCCCATCATTCTAATTGCTAATTTTGCCCAAAGGTATCAAAAAATAATGTGCCCTCTCTCTCTCCCCGCTAAGCTTCCTTGGATAACCTTTCTTACTACTGATATTTCTAACTTGGTGATGGCTTACAGCCTATCCTGTGAAAGAAAGAGAACCCCAAGGGACACAAAAGCTTTCCTGTCCTCTTAGATCGAGGCTACATTTTAAGTATCATTGGCCTTATACAGATGGGTGCTTTTGGGAACCCTGGCAACATGCTATGGTTGCCCGGGAGTGGAGAGAATAGATACTCCACAACCCTAACAAATGGCCAGGATGTCATCGCTCCACAGTGCTGTACAGACAGTGGACAGAGTGATGACGTCGCAGGTGCGCAGCAACCAACTGGAGCTGCACACCTGCGACATCATGGATGTGCCCTATAGCACTTGTTGCATCACAGGTGTGACTCAAAAAGGAGCTGGTTTTTCGCTCTCCTTTTTCCTCCACCCCTTCACCGCTCCATTTAGTTTCTGTGGCGACAGTGTGGAGGAAAAGAGGTGGCTCCAGACCTCCCTTTTTGGGTGTGAAATAAACTTTTAAAAGAAAGAGGTACTTTAGACTAAATACAGTGTACTTCTGTCTTATCATAACAGAATCATTTCAAAGTCCAAGGCCATGAAATCATTTAAAATAAATCAAGGATTTCTCTATTCTTTCAGTGTCCTCAAGCCCTCCCTTTAAAAAAAAATAAAAATAAAATAAATGAGATTACTCTTGTTGATCAGAAAGGAATTGTAGATATATTTGGGCCACATATCTTTCATGTCTGAAATTATATTTCAGAACTACACATATCAGAGTTCATTAGTTAAAGCTGATACTTTCTGCACACTGAGGAATTCAAGCCAATAGGTCTGCGAAGAGGAAAGAAGACCAGGCAGGTGGAAACATTGAATCCATTAAGAATGGAAGGAAATTATTCCTACTGCTAAATATACAAGTCCCTGGTGATATGAGAGTGAATACTTTACACTGTTCTTAACTGGCAAATTTATAATGATTGCTATCCATTGTTATGAACCAGTGTCTGCTGTCAGTAATGGACTGGATGAGGGCAAACAAATTGAAGATTCATCCAGACAATATAGAGGTGCTCCTCGTCAGTCATAAGGCAGATCAAGGATTTGGGGCTGTGACTGAGCTGGATGGGGTTACAGTCCCCCTGAAGTCTCAGGCTTGCAGCTTGGGTGTGCTTCTGGACTCAGCTCTGAGCCTGGATGCCCAGGTTTGAGCAGTGGCCAGGAGTGCATTTGTACAATTAAAACTTGTGCGCCAGCTGCGCCCATTCCTTGAGATGTCAGATCTGGCTACAGTGACACATGCTTTCATTACATCTGTCATGCCCACATTGGAGGATGACTCGGAGGATTCAGAGGATGAGCCAGAGCTTCTGGGACCTGAGCCTGCAATTGGGGAGCCTGAGGCAGGCCCTAGTTCTGCTGTAGCAAGTCTGGGGCCTCTCCAGAGATTCAGCAGCCAAGTCTGTCTGTGGACATAGAGGAGGATCAGGGAAGTGTGCCTACCTTCGGGGAGTGTCGAGCTGAAAAGGAGGGCATTTGAAGGTTGCGGAGGCTTTATCAGAAATGAGCTGCTAATCAGACATACCTGAATGCCTGCTTCATCACTAAATAGGCAGCTGGAGCATGTGTGTCTAGTCACTAGTGATTATCTGACCTTCTTGAGGAAAGACTCTGTCTCTGGCTCCTGAACCCTTGCTTCTTGGACTGCTGACCTGACTTGATTATCTGGAACCCTTGACCTTGGAATGCTTTATTGACCTGCCTATCTGATGCCCTGGACCTTGGACTTCTTGACAACTCTTTTGGTAATACCTCTTGTGATACTGCTCTTAAAGACTTTGTTACTTAGCTCTGGCTCTGCCAGTTGGGGGTTTGTTTGTTTGGGAACTGAGCTGGCCTTATCAGCTATTTGGCTGTTTTCCCTGATAATATTCCATTTGGACTAGTTTAACATGCTGTGTGTGGGGCTGCCTTTGGAAACTGTTCAGAAACTTCAGTGAATTGAAAATGCTGCAGCTAGCATGCTGACCAGAGCCAATAACTCCTGTATTGAAACAGCTTCACTGGCTACTGGTTCATTTCCGAGCATAATTCAAAGGTCTGGTCATGACCTCTAAAGCCCCACACAGCTATTTGAGAGACTGTATCTCCCCATATGAACCACCTAGAGCCCTAAGATCCTCAGGAGAATAATTTCTCTTGGTCCCACCACCATCCCAGGCTTGCCTGATGAGGATATCAGAGGGAGCCTTCTCAGTGGCTGCTTCCACCCTGTGGAACTCCTTTCTATGGGAGACTAGGCTGGCCCCCTCACTGTTGCCCTTTTGCTGACAGGTGAAGACATTTTTATTTAAACAGGTCTTTTAAACCCTTGCAGGCTTGGTTTTATTGGGGGATGAGGGGGTTGGTTTTAGATTATTATTTTTAACTTTGTATGTTTTAAATTTTATGTTTGCAATTTTTAATATTTTTATGATTTTAATTGTTGTATTAATGTGTTTTATATATGTTGTTAGCCACTTTAGGAGAAAGGTGGGATAAAAATAAAAGTAAATAAATAAATAAATTTAATTTGTTCTGTGCTATATTGTATTGTTTGTTAAGATGAATTAATATGTATTATGTTTAATTATTTTCATAGAATGTACTCCATAGGCAGGTTTATTTTATCTGTTTTAATTGATTGTATATACAGTGCTGTGTACATTTGCAGTGTTTTATAAATAAAGCTTAATAATAATAATAATAATAATAATATAAACCTATCAGAGATTTATGCCAACAAGATTTCCTGACAAATATTATTTAAGTATTTTGGATTATTATTTTAAAAATTTTTAAGAAGCACTGTAATGAAGTTATTAGGACTACGGCTGCCATATCTCAGGGCCTGTCCCTGATTTTCCGTTTTTAGTGGATCATAACCAGATAAGTGTGCAAATTCTCCAGATTTGGTGGGCTCATCTCTGGGAAGGAAGACAGTACTGTCTGCAAATGTCCAGCTCAACTATTAGAACAGCAACTTGCTGCTATATGCAAAGTCCAATTGATTTGCTGCTGCAACTTGGAAAGTGTGTGTACTATTGTGTATTTTCTTAGTTAACTTCCTCCTTCCCTCCCAATTGCCCTAGTGCCAGGGCTCATTTGCTGCTATGTTCTGATCCACCTTCTAATTAAAATCAAGTAAAATAGATTAAATGTTCCTTATCTCATTTCCCCAATTAAGTGAGAAAGAATAATCTCATTTCACCTTGGTCTGCAAACAGCCCCTTTAGCTAAGATTTATCACTTAATTCCATATATATATGTTTATTATTATAATACATTACCTTATAAACCAACAAATTAATCACATCGTATCTCACCACATATGGATATACATTCCTTTGTTTCCACACACATGCCAACAAGCAGGTGGTACATATTTAATAATACATGACAGCTGTTTTGGTGTTTTATACATTTACCTATTACTTTCATCTGTTGTCCTCTAACCTTGCTATTTTAAATATTTTTGATTTCTTGTATCCATTGTTGATTTTCATTCTTATTAATCTTAATATCATCTTCCAATAATCCCAGTACACCTTCTATGAAATTATATTGATTATCTGTGGGTTTTTCAGGATATGTAGTCATGTTCTAGAAGAGTTTGTTTCTGATGTTTCACCAGAATCTGTGGCTGGCATCTTCAGAGAATGTAACACAGCCCAAAAAACCCACAAAAAACTATGGATGCCGGCCATGAAAGCCTTTGGCTTTATATTGACTATCCATTAGAATCTTGTAAATTCTATCACCTAACCCTTTCCTACCTTCCTTTTCCAACATTAATATTTCTTCTAGTAGATTTTGGTAACCTTTTATATATACCATTTCTTGTACACTCTTATATATTCTGCTTAATTGAAGCCAATATTGATTACCTATATCTCCAATATTTCATTTATTTCTGTTTCCAAAAATTACCTGAAAAATCACCAATTGTCCTATATCCAATATAGGGTATACAGTTTCCTTAACACTATTCCTTTATTTACATCTCCTTCCTTCAAATATTCTGTTGGGTACCAATAATAATAACCAAAGTGGACCATGGTGGCAGCCAGCCTCAGGACCCAGCATCTGCTTGCCACAGTCCCACATCAAACAGGGAGCGATCAGGGCAGAAACAGCCTCTGGCCGCTCCTTTGGCCCCATGTGCTCAAGACCATAGTGTCATTGGGAAAAAAGAAGCAATTTTCAATGTTATGATCACTCCACAAAGCACCTTGTAATATGTGCCCTAAGATTAGAAGGTAGGGCATTTTTACTTCATTTCCCCCCTTCCTCCAACCTGGGTATTTTCCAGAAAGGCAATAGCATGCCTTTCCAAAATCTAAATATGGATGATGTTTTGAGTGGAGTCAAACTTTCTGTTAGCTTCAGAAGGCAGACTTGAGAATTACCCAAATTGTTCTGGAGGGGGCCTTGCTTTTCTTGGACCTAAGCCCTATGATCACTGGAGTAGACACATGAATGCAATTGAAGCTGGCATTCCACACTAGAAGTACTCATTTGGCAATCAATAACATCCACATAGAATAATAGGAATTTTAAGTCACTTTTTTCTATTAAACAAATTGTCTTAATCCATTTCCATTTTTCCTCTACCTTTTCTTTACTTTCTCTACAGCAGCACACTCATTAGTTCTCAAAAGTGTAAAAAGTATGAACTGTAGGGTGTTATTTTATTTTTTAAAAATGAAGCTTTGAAGTAAGGAATAGGATGAAATAATAGAATAAAAGGATTTCATGAATTGTTTTTCTAGTTCTCAGGCAATTATTAGAGTGTCGTTGCTAGTTTTTCTTTATTCAGTCTTTATAATGCATCTGTCTGAAGAATCTGGCAAAACATATTTTTTTCTCCATATTTAGCTAAAGTAGCATTTTGCATCTGTGCCCAGAATTGTGAGTGAAGAAATGAGATATAGGGGCTTTTTACATTGGCAAGAAAGTGTGACATGAAGTTGCACTTTCCTTAATGCTTAGCAGCTAGACAGCAAGCCCCAGGTGTGCATTTAAAAAGTACAGGGCAGCTAGACTGAGGTTTTTTCTGTGGCTCAGCAACTACATGGGAAGCTGTCAAAACGCTACAAACACAGGTGGAGCAGCTACATGGGCGGCAAGGAACGTGGCTTTTAGCCGCGCTTTAAACATTTTTTTCCCTTGCTGGCTGCGAATTGCGCAATTGCGCAGGTACACCATACAGTCGGAGCTTATCACATGGGGGAGTACAGGACCATTCAGAAAGAGGGAGAAAGTGAGGTCAGTTCGGAAATGCACATGATTACGCACAAGCTCATCACACACAAAACAAGAGAGCATCTACACAAAAAGAAAATGCAGAGTCAAAACGAAAGAATTCATCACATGTGAACATACTGGTCGGCTTTCTGTTGCAAATTAAGGCATCTTGGGAAATGGTAGCAAAGGCTCATGGGAGTTGTAGTCTGTGTTCTGTCAGAGCATTATATTGAGTTGTCTTGAGGTTTCAGCCCTCTGTCCAGGAGGGATTCCCATATGTTCTCCATTCTTGAGCAGAGGCCCCCCTTTTCCAAGTTGACCAGGCACGTCCTCCTTTGCCAGGACACGTCCTACTTTTCCAGCCTTCTTTTTGAAGAGGAAGCAGGAGGGCCAGGCGTGCTCTGGCCAGGCTCTGGGGGTCTCTTCCTGGCTCCTTCCCTCCCTCCCTCCTTCCCCGCTGCCTTCCTCCTCCCTTTGGCTGAGAGAGTGTGACTTGCAGGGAAGCAGGGCAGCGGAGGTGCTCCAGGTCCCTCCCCTTCTCCTCCTCCTCTTGCCAGCTTGCCCTGGTCTGGCTGAGCGCCTCCAGTGCCCTGCTGTCTCCCTAGAAGTCACACTCTCTCAACCAAAGGGAGGAGGTGAAGGAAGGTGCAGGCGCACTCTGGCCGGGCTCTGAAGGTCTCTTCTTGTCTTGGCACCTTCCCTCCCTCCGCACTTGTATCGCTACCTTTAAATGGGCGCTTTAAAGATACAGAGCCCCATTTAACCGTTCAACTACACCTTAGCCTTTAGATGCAATAGGGGTGCTTTTTACATTGGCTAAAAGGGGCGGTCCAAACTCGCCCCTTCTAGCGGCGAGATGAGGCCTAGGCTGCCACACGGGCAGCCCCAGAGGCCTCATCCCGCCACAACGACCCGCCGCAAAAAAGAGCTCCGGGATCGAGCTCTTTTTTTGCGGCGCGGGAAGGGCGCGATTGGCGCCCTCCCGCGCCGCCAGAGCGTCAAAACGTGCGCAGCGCGTCAAAACGCTGCGCACGTGATGACGCTTGTACGGCGCCACCGTGTAGACGCCGCCATCTTTAAATGGCGGCGTCCATGCGTTTTAGGCTTAGGGAGGGTGTAAAGGCTACGCCCTCCCTAACCCTAAATGCAGGCTTTTTAGCCCTAAAAGCGCCTTTTTTTGCCCGTGTAAAACGGGCCAGCAATGCTGCACCCTTTTTAAAAAAGTAGTGGGGAAATCAAACTACTTTTTAAAGGCACTTCTTCTCCCTTAAAACTCCAAAATAGTGTTTTCATGGCACACTTTCCATTTTTCTCATCTAAAGGCTGGGCTTTCATGCAGCCTTCAACACACCTCTTTTTGCCAATGTAAAATGGGCCAGCTCCTTTTTAAAGCACTTCTTCTCCCTTAAAACTCCAAAATAGTGTTTTCATGGCACACTTTCCCTTTTTCTCATGTAAAGGCTGGGCTTTCATGCAGCCTTCAACACACCTCTTTTTGCCAATGTAAAACGGACCATAGTAACACAAGATATAGTACACTATTTATTAACTTTTTACATGTCCAATCTGCAAAATAGTTGCTTATTTCAATATCAACTTTAGATACAAAATTAAGTACATACCCATTAAATTAAAAGCAACAAAAATATAAGAATAAATTTCACAGCAACCCCAGATTAAAAACAAGTGTTGTTGTTTTTTTTAAATGAAGAGATCCAAACTACTGGAGTTACTTAAGTGTCATTCATTTGGATGAGACAATTTACTCCACAGAAACATGTTTTGTTATAGCATTTACAACTTAGAAAGTAGGCAGCATTTCACAATATGGTCTTCTCAAGATTTGTTAACAGTGTCCCTAAGTTTCAGTTATTTTTCCATGTCCAATCCTTTTTACAAACGGATTATTTTTTTACAGAAGGGAAAATGGGCCACATGGGCAAATGGGCCACTTTTTTTTCATTTTTACAAAGGCAGAATGTCTCCTCCCATTTTTTGGCAAGTTATGATCCAAAAGTAACATATATTGTGGTTGGTTGTTAATAGGTTGTCCATATATGTGTTTATGTATGGGGCACTGGAATTCTCAGTGGGTAAATGATACATAAAATACATAAAATTAGTCCTAACTATAATCCAGTTCTCACTGCAAGTTTTAGCCACCTATATGAGGTTTAAAAATATCTGACTGACTGAAACAGTCTGTTCCTGGTGCTGACAAGAGGATAAGAAATGGC
Source organism: Urosaurus nigricauda (assembly GCA_034509955.1). Lineage (NCBI taxonomy): Eukaryota > Metazoa > Chordata > Lepidosauria > Squamata > Phrynosomatidae > Urosaurus > Urosaurus nigricauda. The sequence continues at coordinate 197,550,359 of JAOEGL010000004.1, read as the reverse complement.
ACCAGATTAAACATAATTGGGAAAGCCATACTATTCCTGAGCTGCCATTATTAAAAGAGTGTTCTCCCTGAATATTACACTCTTGGGAATACTTATCAACAGTATGAAAGGCAGTTAAAAACAATTCCTTCTTTTGCCCACCTTGCTCAGATAACCCTATTGTTGCTTCAAGCACTGGAGAAATATCTTGTGTTCTCTTGTCAAGGCTTGCCTCCCAGTACCTGGGACTTTTTTTTTAAAAAAAAAAATCATCATAGGCTATTTAGTTTACTGTGAGCTGCAAGTGCTTTTGAGAGCTCAGATGCAAAATGCAAGTTGTGCTTCCAATTTAGATGAATCCCTAAACCCGATTTAGACAGCTGTTTGTTATACCAGAATTTCCATGAATTAGCACTGAAGTTCTTCTGATATGAATGTGAAAGAAAATGATGCTGACTTATTTGTTCTAGGTAAAGGACTTTAAGTACATACTCATTAAAAACCTGGATGCCTCTTAGAGCCCCCTGATATAGAGCAACTCACTTTTATGTGTATACATCAATTTCTTATATTCTAAATATAAGGATAATCAGGGGCTTGGTTTGCCATTTTTTAAACATACTAATATCCCGAATCAATTTTGGTTTCTCACCCATTTTTCAATGTCATGAAATTGTGTGATGAAATTCAATGTGATGAAACATGGACAAGAAGCTTCTGTAAGCTTGCTCTTTATCCATTTACTTCAGTCACAGGAAAATATGTTCCATAGTGGGCACATGTACCATCCTTCAATCAGAAGGAATAGTAGGAAAAGGATTTTTGTGTGCATGACAAAGTCCTGCTGCCAATATTGTATTTGTATGCTTCTAACTGTACTGTTTTTTGTTTTTGTTTTTTAATGTTGTGAGCTGCCCTGAGTCTTAGTTTTGGGGAAAGGGTGGGATAATAATAATGATGATGATGATGATGATGATGATGATGATGATAGATAGATAATATCAGATCAGACTCTGCCAGGAAAATATGAATACTTACAGTGTGTTCTTAATAAACAACCCAGTCTTTAAAGCAATGTGACATGAGCACATTGAGCAAGTGCTTAGTCACAGATAAGATCTATCAAAATTTTCAAATTTCTTTATAACTAGGACAGAAATAACAAGATGTTAAAATGAGGGAGAAAATAAAACCTATATATTCATCTGTTTCTTAGAATTATTAATTGAAGTAACTTCTGTAACTTTGATAGCAATGTATCCTAGAAACAGGAAAGTAGGAATGCAGAAATGCTTCCCTAACCAAAGGACCAGTTTTGGATTAGAAAGTGAAGAAATGTAGTGTAAATACCAGTGGAACAGTATAAAGAAAGGCATTATTTTGCTCCCTGACCTGTATATGTTTTGGGATAAATACAGCAGAGAATTTCTCTTTCCAGGACTGTCAGTGTGGCAACTTTTGCAAGCACTAAATTTCAGAGAAAAATAAAAAGGCATTTTATTACTTCACTTATCTTCTCCCTGTGCTATCAATTGTCAAAAAGCATTGCCCGAGGTTTTAGCTGCCCAATGTCTATTGACTTTAATGACAGAACCAGGGCTAAAACCCTATGTGCTGCAATAAAAATTTACCCCATGTGTCAACCTAATCATATCTGCTTAGTTTACTGACAAAAATAAGTTGTTATTACTGTCAGTTCAAGAGAGCTAGGGTAACAGATGAAAAGCAATCTGAATTACACTTTGCCTTGTGTGTCATTGACAAAATTGGTCACCCAGTTTCTAATCCAGACTTGTTACTGAAGGCAATGATTAGTGAAGGGCAAATCTAAGCGGTTAGGCACTTTGGCCCGATTGCTACAGCTACTCAAAAGTCAGATGTTAATTCTAACCTCTGCCAAATGTAACTGGACTCCTTAGGTTTGCAAAATGGAGCCAGTAATGTTGCAAAATTGGAACCTTTACAGATTGTTACAACGTCTTTTTGAAGGTCACAATAAACATGTTGAGAAATGACTATTTTTCTTCTGGACCAGAAAGAGGAAAACAAGGAGAAATATTTTTCCGAACATAGTTATGGATCTGGAAATGCAAAGCAGATGGCTGATACTTAACCAACAGTCTTGCTTTCTACATTTGAATGTAGATAAACAAATCAAACAGCCAGATAAACTTCAGCAGAAAGCACTTTTGCACATGACTGATAACAAAACATCTTTATTATTACTTTTAAAGCAGGCTTCATGTTTTGACAATGACTGGTGAGAAGATCTCTTTAAGTTCTGTTTTACTAAGCACCAAGCAGCAACTGCTACTGCCATTTGGCTATGTTATCTGGGCAATGCCAAGAAGAAGGTTGCAGCTCTCCAGTAAAACAGATACTAAATTAAGAAGTGAGAACAAATAAGTCTTCAGATGTCTATATGTCAGTGAACAGAGTTTGGGAAACAAAGAAAATGAGCTTGAAGTCTTAATGGGGGAAGGTAAATCTAACATGATACATATAATGAAGAGCTAGGACTGTAATCTCACTGGAATTGTGTTAGATAGAGGAACTGTACACATACCAGTTAGAGAAATTTCCTTATCATATATCTTCCATTAACATCACTGGAGCTGTTTCCTGGCATAGAATCACTTTCCCAGTATGTTCCTTAACCCCACCTCCCACCCTCCCTAGACTTACCGAGCATGCCTTTTGATTTTTTTCTTTTGCTGTTTATTTCTATTTAAAAAATTAAATTCTAAAGTTAGGGCAGTGTGATAGGGAGGGGGGAGAAACAGAAAGTAAAAAGAAGAAGAAGAAAGAAAAGAGGCTGCTTGGGAATGGGAGGGGAAGGGAAGAGGGAGTGAGGAGTGGACTGGCACCACATGCCTGCCTAATCCCTATACTTCATCTGGAGACATCATGACACTTTTCTTTTCTTAGAATGCAGGCACAATTGAGAGGCCATTCATGGGAATTCACCATTAATTGCCACAGATGCCCTAATCAAACATGGGAGACAAGAGCAGCAACTGGATGGAAGTAACATCATATGTGATGTCATGTGATGATAGGTAATACCAAAGACACTGCTTTCCTCGTTGGATGATCACCTCTCATAAGTGTTTTAGCTGTAGATTCCTACTGGATCTAGATGGCCCTTGTGGCCTCTTCCAGCTGCAAGATTCCCTTCTAAAAATTCTATGATTCTGTGATTTTAAGTATTTTCCCATTTGACACAAAGAGAAGGTGACCAGATTGTGCTGATGCTCCTCCTTTTTAGCAACTGAGGTGAAGCATTAGGTGTTCCTGGGGTGATTCGGTCCCTGGCAGTTGCCTAAAGATGTAGGTTCCAGATAGCCTTCCTGACTTTTTCACATTCTGTCAAATCAAGCTTTGATTTTAGAGACAAATCAGATGGATCCTGGGTAAACAACAACAACTTTGAGTCCTAGTTGAGACATACAAAATATTATCCATTACTTTAGAACCATTGGTGTAGAGGACATGATGCATTCCAGTGTTCATTTAAACAGGGATACAAAATATTGTGCCTATCAAAAAGATATTAGGATATTGTATGAATTAAGAGCAAAGGCTGAATAAATCACAGTTTAGAGATGATACTTTTTGGAGTTCTGCAATTACTTTCAACTTTTACAGAGTTCTGCAATTACTTTCACAAATACTTAATTCTCAAATGAATCAGAGTGATTTGGACAAGATCAATTGGGGCCCAAATGATATTTCATCAGCTTGATTTGGATATGAATGAACACATCCTAGCCTGAATGGATTCAGTAGGAATCAGATTCAAAACAAACAAACAGCTTCAATTATATACTGCTTCATATTGCCTAAGGAGTATCTAAGCAGTTTACAACTGTAAGCTACTTGCTCCCAACAATCTGGTTACTCATTTTAATGACCTCGGAAGGATGCAAGCCTGAGTCAAGCTTGAGCCCTTTTGCTGGTCTTGAACTCGTAACCTTATGGTTTTGAGTGAGTGGCTGCAGTACAGGCATTTAACCACTGCACCACCAGGGCTCTTCAGTCATAGGACTCTTTCAGATGTGGGAAATTGGAAGTATAATCCAAGGGCAATCCAAACGCAATCCTGGGGTTTCACGTTATTGCGAATTAATTCTCACGCAAATTCGGGCAAAAGGGAAGTCACTCCGAATGCAATCATGGGTTTAACGTTATTGCGAATTTAAGCTTCTCACGCGATTTCGGGCAAGGGGGGGTTATTTTCGGGTAATGGGAAGTAATTCCGAATGCCTTCCGAATGGAGCAGGGGTTCAGGTAAATTCGCTAAACAAGCGAATTAACATGAATCCGCATTGGCTCCATTCGGAATTGGGAGAAATTCCTCCTGTTTGAAAGAGTCCATAGTCTGGAACTCTGGGAAGCCAGATAGTGTTTCTGTACCACAAAATAAAACACTATAATGAAACTTTGGGTTTTAGGAATGCTTTCAGGGACTCACAGGACCAATGCTAGAGGGTTGTATCCACCAGAAAGGGCACCTTGCTCTCCTTTTCTCTTTCCTTCTTTTCCCTACTCTCTCTAACCTTTTCTGTTGTATCTACCCCTACTGTGTCACATTTACTACACAAACACAAAGTTCCTTATTCCACAATCAGCAGACATATACTAGCAACAACAATAACATCTACATGGACTGGAGGGGTTGGCCAACATTAGACTGTGGAGCTTATCACACAGGTCCCTGGGATGTGATCAGGGCAGAAGGGGGAGGGATGGGAACAGAATGGGGGCTATCACCCCCCCTTTTTTTCTTTTTTCTTTTTTGCATGCCAGAACACGATTGATGCTGCCACAAGTTCCTGTTCCATTCCCAATCCAACCCACAGGAGGCAATTTTCAGGAACTGTTCAGAAGCATTCTTGAAAATCGCCACCTGTGGGACAGAACGGGAACAGAATGGGAACTTCCAGCAGCATCAGCAACATTCTGGCATGTGATAAAATGGATGATAGCTCCCATTCTGTTCCCATCCTGCCCCCTTCCATTTTGCCCCAATCCCATCCCAGGGGCCTGTGCAATAAACTCCTGTATGTGCTTTAAACATTTACAGTTTTGGGGAGCAAAAAAAGGCAAACTTTTATATTGCCTGTCATGGAGCAATGTGCCCTAAATATTTTGATGGCTGTCTGTTAAAAAAGCGGAGTAACTGTGGCCTTGTCTGCACAGGCAAAAGGGGCCATGATTTCCTCTCCCCCAGTTCTGGTTGTTGTTGTCCTGTTCAGAAAACACACATTCTAAAGCCCACTTCTATTGTGACTAGTCTGGACAATACCCAGCAAGTTTTGCACCAGAACTCAGGTATTACAGTGCACCCATGTTATGCGTGGGTGCACCTTATGCGGCTTTCAGCATACGCTGAAAGCCACCCCAGAAGAAGTCTCCACTCATCCCAGAACAGATAATGGTGCACGCACCCATGGCATGTGTGCTCCGCACTGTCACACACCACCACATGCACGAGCCCCATTCATTCTAATGGGGCTCAAGCATATGCGGAATTTCCCTTATGTGGGGGGATCCAGAATGGATCCCCCAAGTAAGGGAAGGGACTACTGTATAGTTTTAAAACAGTTTAAAACAATATGCATGTTGCCCTGGATCTTCCTGGAATATCTGGAACCTACTTTTATTAAAGCAGCTGTCTACACAAGCTGCCTGATAATTCCACCACCTCAATGGAGAGGTCCCAGTCAGGTGACCATCTCTGGGTTCCTCATTATGACCTCAGATGTGATTGAACCAAGGTGGCAGGAAGCCCAGCATAAAAACCATGCAGACACCCTCTGTGGCATGGGCATGGAAGCCAAGGTAAAGATGAAGGTTAAGGCAAATGCAGGGCCAGGATACTCTGGACTGCCCCTAGGTACCCTTGCTGTTGTAGACAAGGCCAGAGTATATAAATATGTATTTGTGTACAAATTAAAAAGTTATAAGAATGTTGATTTCCCAGTACAAGTCAATGCTGGTTCCCCAATGCAAGTCCAATTGAATCCATTCAATTTCAAGTGGATTGGATTGGGTCTGAACTGGTCTGGAACTAATTTGTACACCTTCTGGAATATCATTTCTTAGATAGTAAACAGACTATAGTTGGTTGATTGAAAATATATGTACTATCTTCTAATTTATTTTTAATCAAATATTGTAGGGAAGAATCCAAAAGAAAATATGCTCTATAGCTGATGTATTTTAATGAGATATCTTCATATAAATATAAATGGCAGTGATACAATAGCACAGTTACAATTACAACTTACTGCACTTAATTCCACTGATAATGGGCATCTAGTGGGGCAGATACACAAATGTTCACTACCAGATATCAAGGTGTTGATGCTGAATTAATATGATCTGTTTGTTTGGTTCTATGCCTATGATTCTATTTTTATATAGAAGCCTACAAGAAAGAGTAACATGAATATATTTCAATATTCTCCAACAATTCATTTTGAAAAGTTTCAATGCCTGCACTTGAGATCAGAGAGAGTCTATTTTAGTATACAGTACACAAAGAAATCAGAATTTGAGCATTTTAACATAAGCAGAAATACTGACTCACTGCCCTGAAGGGGAAAAATAATTTGACTTAGGTGCATAACAACAGTCACTTTTGTTGTCTATTAAAGGTAGTGGATATAGTAGTTGGTATAACCCCTTTTGAATGTCAAGGATATATAAAGATTGTTAGTAGCTAATGAGATAAGATACATTCTTGCTCCAGAAACCTCATACTTTTGGAAGCAGCTGAAGCCTTAACCTGACTGTGTTTGCAGATCTGGAGCACATAGAGTGGCTAAATTCCATAACAAACAAATATATTTTCTGAGAGTGACTTAGTCATGTTAATTGGCAGGAAAAGAAAGTGGAACCCTTTGTGGCTTTCATCATGAATTAAGCTGCATCTTGACTCCATTCATCCTGTCCCATGGGAAATCTGTAATCTTCATGTACCACCACAACTCTGTTTGCTATCAGCCCCTTTGGTATCATTGAACACTATCTGTGATGCCTGGATTGTGATGTTCCCCTTCTCTATCAATATTAATCTCTTATTTCTTTCCTGGTTCTCTTTTAGGTGTTCTAACATATCTCCTATTATTCTCTGACTCTTCTCACCTATAATAAGTTGTACCTTTCCACATTAACTCCTCAATAGACCTGTCCTGTTACAATCTTGTCCACGCCACCAAATGCATATGAGGAAGTAGACTGATGTCTAGGGAGTTTATCTGATGGGAGGAATTTCTCTTTATTTCAAATGGAGCCAATTGGAGCCAATTCAAATTCACATAAATTCAGAATGCGTTCAGAATAACTTCCCATTACCCCAAAATGACTGCCCATTGCCTGAAATTGCGTGAGATGCTTTAGTATGCAATAACGTAAAACCCATGATTGCATTTGGAATGACTTCCCTTTTGCCCAAAATTGCGTGAGATACTTTAATACGCAAGCACATGAAACCCCATGATTGCGTTCGGATTGCCATTAGATTATACTTCCAATTTCTAATAAATCTAATAAACTCTCTCACACTGCCAATTTCTTTCTTTCAGTTTGTCCCAAAGGTGCTACAAGTTCTTCCCACAATCTCAGCAACAATATATCAAACTTGGAAGTGCCGCCTCCTTCCCAATAGCCACACACTGGGTTGATGTTTTTATAGAAACATCAAACATGACCCCTTAGTCAGTCACTGCCAGTGTGAATGTACAGCTGAGATTTTATTTTATTTTTGCTCCAATGTAAATACTTTTACACTTGTATTCACTGAATTTTCCTTTGCCATTTCAAAGCCCATTCTCCCAGTTTACAGACAGCTTGAAGCATACACTTGGAATTCTTGGCAATCTGTTGTTGTTGTTCTCACCAAAAGGATGCAAAAAAAAAAAAGATTCAGTGTTTGGAGATATCAAATGTAACAATGAATGATAGTCACCCATGCCTTCAATCTATTAACCTATTAGATGGCATAACTCTAGAGCTCCAATTAACAAACTGTGATAGCAACCTAATGGTTTTATGTTTCTTGTGAAACTGTTATGCTTTGAGAACATATCTATAGTTTATTGCTAACTATGCATGCTCCAGGGAGAAATTTGCCTTGTAGTTCATTTCCTTCTGTGGGGTGGGGAAGAGGGGCAATCTCTGTAAACATTATGTGAGGGTAGATCCAAAATTAGCAGAGGATGGAATGCTGTGAATTGAAAGCTGTAACATAACTGAGCTTATCAAAACCCATTTCTTGAGCTGCTGCTTCAGTTTAATGAGCATACTAACATTTCAGCAACCATTATCCACTGAAAAAAGTTTCCAATAATTAAGGATAATTGGCAATAGAAATAAAATGAACAGATGATAATGACTCTGCTGCAGTCTTTAGCAGCCTGCTTTTTCAGCCTTTGCTAGGTAAAACAACAGAGGAAAAGGTTTTTAAGTGGCAATCCAAACTGGTCAACTGTGTCTTGATGGTGAGGCACCTAAATTTTATATGCTGTGCCTCTGCCTGAATTTTCTTTCACTGTGCTAGTGTTCCTAGACTGCCCCAAGCATAATATTCCAGGGTTAATTACCAGCCAAATTAAGTCTATATTTAATGATTATACTGTGTCACATTCTAAGCTTCTATTAGCTTTTTCCTCTAATGCTATCAAACATAAAGCAAGTCATTTTCAACACCCTACCTAACCTGTTGTGCCAGGTTTTATTGACATTTTAGATTAAAGTGCCTTTAGATTAAAGTGATGTTGGACATGGGAGGATTTTAAAAACATATATGCCATATTCCAGTTTGGTGGATTATTTTCCAGTGAAGTAAGTAGATGGCTTTCTACCATAAAACACTTTATTGCTTACTTTTAATAGTACCATGCCCCCATCCCCTTAATATCACTCTGCTTAAAAGAGCCATGTTTGATCCATCTCACTAGCTTCCATTGTCATTCACAGCTTCATTTGTTCTCTTTTTGCAATACCATGGTGCGTTTTACATTGGCAAAAAAAGGTGTTTTGAAGTCTGGTTGAAAACCCAGCTTTTACATTATAAAATGGGAAAGTGTGACATGAAAACGCCATTTTGGCGTTTTAAGGGAAAAAACGTGCTTTTAAAAAGTAGTTCGGTTGACCCACTACTTTTTTAATAACTGCGTTACAGCGCTAGTGCACGTAAAGGCTAAGGTGTACTTGCGCAGTTAAATGGGGCTCCGTTTCCTTAAGGCGCCCATTTAAAGGCTGCGCTGTTGGTGCGGATCAGAATGGATCGTCGTTGGGAGCATGCGTGGTGTGGACTCCACTCCTAATTAAAACGTTCCATGCCCTCCAGGTGTAAAAGCTGGGGTTTAACTGCGCAGTTTTTTAAAGCTCCCAAACCCTAGCTCCGCCCTTAATCCTAACCCTAGACATGCGCAGTAGCGCCTCTGGGATATTGACAGTTTTGGTGGCGGATGTTTTAACAGGTGCAATGATAAGAGGAAACTTTCAATTTTCACACGAACCCCCACACACATTCCAGCGCCATTTCCCACTTGCCTTTGTCCAAGTCAGCCGCTCCTAGGGACACTCTTGCCGAGGCTTTGCTGTGGCACTTTGCACAATGGCAGAGACTTCTACAAGTGGCCCAAAAAGGGGGAGAGGGATGTCTTGGTCTCATGCAGAGACCTCAGACCTCATTTCCATCTGGTCAAGGCCCAATATTTTAGAGAAACTGGAGTCCACCTACCTCAATGCGGATACCTATCATGAGGTGGCCCAAGCCATGAGAGGGAAGGGACACCGGCGGACTTGGGAAGAGTGCTGGCGAAAGTGCAAAGCCTTAAAGGCACAATATAAAAAATATCGAGACAATTTGGCCAAAGGTACCCAGGCAGGCCCCCGTCCTCCTTTCTACAAGGAGCTTCATGAGTTCATTAGCAAGGATGGGAGGATCAGACCCAACAGACTGTCCACCAGCGGACAGGTTGTGAGGGTCCCAGTGGGCCAGCCTGCTAGGGCTGAACCTATGGAGGACACCCCGGAACCACAGGTAGAGCCAGAATCAGAGCCAGAGCCTGATCCAAGCCCACAGACAAGCATGGAATGTGCCCAACATCTTCTGCTGCCTTCTCAAGGTAAGATGTGCCTCGGCTTCTGAGGGAAAGGGAACTAGGGGACATAGGGAAGATGTGGGATCAGGGTGGGCATAGGGGAGAAGTCACTCTGTCCCTTTGTCATGCAGAGGAACGGGAGCAGTCCCCGGACTCTGATGAGACATCCTACAGTCAGCAAGCTGTGGACATCGAGGCTCTCAGAAAAAAAGCCCGTGCCATAAAGTTGGCATCTACAGCTTCCTCAAGCAGGCCATCCTCCCGTACAAGCACTGTCTCTGCCAACGTCAGTAGCCACCGTGATCGGTCGCCTGTAGGACAGAGGACTGTGAGAGACAGCGATGATAGTGACGGTCAGGAAGCTTTGCAGGGTAAGACATGTGTGTGGCATGGGAAGGGGGGGGATTGTATAGTGGGCCAGTTACAGCACAGGAACACAGGCGCTGGCGAAGGTTTTTGTTGGCATGATGGCATGTTTTGGGTAGGGGCTACAACGTTTATGTCAGTGTATGCTGTAAGATCTCCTTTGTATGACTGTGGTGTGTGTGTGTGTGTGTGTTGTGCTTCTCCTCAACTCTTCCTCTTCCTTACATTTGTCCAAGGGCCTGTGTGACATATTGAGGGTGCTTTGAGCGAGAGTTCCTGCATGGCATAATAGGGATGGATTGGATGCCCTCTGGAGTATGTGCTAACTCTATGCTTTTGTGTATCTCTGGTGCTTCGTCCTATAGAAGGTGCAGAAGGTGCAGCAAGACCACCTTCAGAAGAAGAAGAAGCACCCGCCAATCCCATAGCTGCAATGCCACCGGAGGAGCGGCTCACTGCCATGAGACACAGACGGGTGCGTCGCTCAGCAGCAGCAACATCCGCCAGGGCAATTGATCGTCTCGTTGGTGCCACCTCAGAACACATGACAGCACTCACACAACAGGGAGAGCGTTTCTATCAGCTGAGGTTGAGGAGCGTAGAATTTCAAGAAAGAGCAGTCGAGAATCAGGAGAGGGCAGTTCAGGTGCAGGTGAGGGCCCACCAGAATCAGGAGAGGGCACTTCAGCAGCAGGAGCTGGCCCTCCAGAATCAGGAGAGGGCCCTCCAGAATCAGGAGAGGGCCCTCAAGAATCAGGAGACGGCACTTCAGCTGCAGGAGAGGGCACTTCAGCTGCAGGAGAGGGCAGTCCAAAATCAGGATAGGGCACTTCAGCAGCAGGCAGAATCCATCCAGGAGCAGAGGCGACTCACTTCTGTTCTTGAAGGGCAGAGTGGCCTGCTGGAACAGATAGTAGGGATCTTAAGATCAGCTCAGAGTGGCAGAGTGGGTGGTGAGGAGGAGAGTGTTACCCATAGGGCCATTCCCATGGCTGTAGAGGGGCCATCTGGGCATCAGGGTGGGGAAAGGGGTCGTGATGTCACTCCTGGCGAAGTCATTCTGGATCTGGAGGTCATTCAGGAAGAACCTAGACAGGAGTCTTCTGGCCTCTTCAGCAGCCAAGTGGCGGTTCCTATGGCGACTCATCGCCATCCCAGGCGCAGGGGAGGAAGAGGAGGGAAGTGTTGTGACAAGCACTGAGTTCCCATTAAGCACTGTGGTGTCCTCTACTGTACTTATCTCTCTCCCCAAAGGTCTCCTTCCTTCCCTGCACTTCGTTTTCCACCAGGCACTACACTATAGCTATAGCTAACTCACTAACTCCCTATGGCAGTGATGTTCAAACTGCGCTGTTGATGAGATGTAGGACTTAGGCTTCTGGGAGCTGAAGTTCAACATCTCTTCAAAAGCACATTTTGAACACCACTGTCCTACTTCAAATCTTAACACTAACAAATGGTGAAACAGCGCACTACCGCAACACCCCCATTCATTCATAAAAAAAGAATTTCATTCATACAAATGGGTCAATGGTGTACTACCGCTGTTGCGCAGTTCAAGACAGACAAATTTTTTTAAAAAAATAAACTTTTTTATTTATATAAACTATTTACAAATTATTTACAGGGGAAGGGAAGGGGAAGGAAGGGGAACAGCAAACACGGGAAAGGGAAGGAAAGGGAAAGGGGGGGGAAGCAGCTTTACAGGGCAGCTGGAGGTGCAGCGCCAGGAAGGACTTGCAAGATGTTATTGAGGAGCTGCAAGATCCTTTCCTGGCCTGCCTCCAGCGCTGCCACCCTCCTATGCAGCAGGCGTTCTGTAGAGGACAAAAGAAAAAAGAGAGAGAAAGAGAGAATGGTTAGGAGGGGACAATGGAGCCACACACCCACTCCCACAGGCAGGGTGTATGGGCATCCCCACTCCCTTCTCCGGTTCTTTGGGTGCCTGCACTCACCTCCTCCCCTGTGGCGCTGTGCCTCAGGCATCTCCCTGGGTTGGGGACCCTGGGCCTCGGGTCCCCTCTGCAGGCGACGGCGGCGGCGGCGGCTTGGCCCAGGCTGGTCCTCAATGGCAGCAGCAGCATCCGGCGACGGAGGAGCTACTGTAAAAAGGGAAGAAAGGGGAGAAGTTAATACAGTGACATGAAGGGAAGGGACAGGACAGGAGTGTTGTGGAGGCTGCAGGCTTGCAACGTCCCCCCCCCAACCCCTTGGACACTAACCTGCTGCCACAGGAGCCTGTTCTCTGGGCGGAGGGGCGGCATCAGAGGGCCCTGGCTGTGCTGCATCCTCAGGGAGATCCCGAGCCTCTCCCTGAGGTGCAGCAGCGGGGGACCCCCTGCCGGGCTGTTGGGCCTGCTCAGGCACCCTCCGTCCTCGCCTGGGCTGCATGCCTGCAAAAGCAAAGTGGAGGACAGGCATGAGGACCCATGGAGGACATTGGCAAACAGGAGGGAAGGGTCAGTGACAGGGACACAGGCACAATGAAAGGGGCCCAGACTTACCTTGAGGACAGCGATCTTCCCACCGAGGCTCTCCGCCCCTCTGCCAGAGGGCCCGAAGCTGTTCGAAATATGGTGGCCTCTTCCGAACAGGCGGATGCGGACCATAGTCCTCCAGGGTTTCAAAGAACCTTCCCTTCAGGTCCTTGAACTTGCTCCGACACTGTAGGAAGGTCCTTTGAAACCCTCGTCGCCGGAGGGCTCTGGCGGCATCCATAAAAAAGGCCTTGTTCGGTTTGCTGCTAGAGGCCATCACAATCCGAGCAGCTTGCTCTGGCATGAGGGCCTCCAGGAGGATCTCCAGCTCTTCAGCCTGCCAATAGGCCCTGCGAACTGGAGGTCTCACCCTGGGAGCCATGGTCGCCGTCCTGAGGAAAAAGACAGGGGCTTTGGACTTTATAGAAATTTGTGGGTGAGGGCAAGGTGGGCAGAGATGGCTTCAGGCCAATGAAGTCCCCTCAGAGCTGAATTTTGAATCTTTCCCCCAATAGATGCCTCTGGGCTTCATATTGTTACAATTGAATGGGCCATTAGGGAAGCCTGAATTTCAAGGGGTATTGATACATTGTCAGAGTAAACGGTTGGCAGTTAGGGGCTTGTATCTTTATCTTCCAGGAAATCTGGCACCAGGCACACCTATGCATGACCTTCTGTGAGTGTGTTTGTGTGTGTCAAGCCAACAAGCACATGGCAGAGACTGCCCACACAGCAGACCATGAATGATGGGCACACACAGACTGTGGCTGATGGGATACATTTATTCAACTACTGATATGATTATACAAAACAATTATGCTCTGGTATCACAAATGGAGGAGAAGTCCAAGTTCAAATTCTCCCTGTCTGGAAGAACTCTGCCAATGCATTCCTCACTTTGTGCCCTTCTTGTGTGCCAGGGTCATTTTCCGGAATAGGTGCCCCCAGGGTAGGCAACACAAAACGTCGCCTGTACTGCAGCCCCTCATCCAAAACCTTTCCCTTGGTCTCGCAGATGTTGTGTAGGATGACACAAGCGGCGATCATGGGCACCACGTTCTCTTCTGCCACAACAAGTGGTCCTTTCAGACATCTCCACCTGGCCTTGAGACGCCCAAACGCATGTTCCACCTTCACTCTACACCTGTTCAACCTCCTATTGAAAAGCTTCCGCTTGGCAGTGGTAGGTTTCTTGTAGGGTGACATTAACCATTTTCTGAGAGGATAAGCTTTATCTCCCAGCAGGAGGGGTCCAATTTGCTGACCCTGGATGGTAATGGTGGGGTTGCCTGGCACAAAGATGCCAGCTTCCATAGTTTCAAAAATGACAGAATTGCGGACCACCCTGGCATCATGAGCTGATCCTTGCCATCCCAGCTCCACATCCACAAAGCGACCAGTGTGATCACATGTCCCTTGCAGGATAACAGAATAGGACCCCTTTCTGTTCTGATAATTCTTCCTCTGCCCCAGGGGTGGCACAATCAGACAGTGGCACCCATCCACAGCGCCCACTACTTGTGGGAATCCAAGCTCAGCGAAACCTTCCATGATCTGTAGAAAGGAAAGGGGGGAAACAGGTGAATAAATGACAAATTCATTACATCCATGCAATTACACCACAAAACAACCCACACATGAAATATGCCACATACAGGATAGGATAGCTTGACAATTGGAAATATGTTTTGGACAGTGCCTTACCTTCCGGGCATCTCCCAAGTACACAGTCCGGGACAGCAGGAGCTTCTCCATGGCCAAGGCGAACTCCAGCATCATTTGCCCTGCAGTGCAAATGCCAACCCCGAAGAGCTCTGAAGTCACCAAGTAGGTCATTTTATGGGCCAGCATGAAGATGGCAATGGCCACTCTCTCCTCCACCGGGATGGCTTTTCTCATCAATGAATCAGATCTCTCCAGTTCTGGACGGAGGATGTCCACCAGCCGGTGAAAGAGGGCACGGGGCATTCGGAAGTAACGCCTCCATCGGCTTTCAGACCAGGTGCGAGTGACTATGACAGACCACCAGTGATCACTTCTCTCCAGCGTCCAATAAAGCTGGGTCTTCCTTTTCTCGGACATAGCAATGCCACCGGCTAATTCACACTGCTCAAGCAGTGAGACACCAACTGCAGCTATTCTCTCTTCTGTATCATCACTATCATCATCAGCTATCATTTCAGTGGTCACATCAGTCATTTCAGTGTTCACAGCTAACATTTCAGTGGTCACATCAATCATTTCAGTACTCACAGCAGTCAGTTCAGTAGTCACAGCAGTCAGTTCAGTAGTCACAGCAGTCATTTCAGTGGTCACAGCAGTCATTTCAGTGGTCACAGCAGTCAGTTCAGTGGTCACTTCGACGATCCTGGCAGCACTAGCGGAGGCAAAGGCGGCAGCTTTGGCTGTGCTTTGAACATTGACGACAAGTGCCGACCACAAAGGAGAGGAGGCATCCATGTTGGTGATGATGCCCACAGTGACCCTGTGCTGACGAATGCCAACGTCACTGGGTCAATGGCCAGCACTCCTCCTCCTTTGTCTTCTTGCAGATGCTCGGGCTGTGGCTGCTGTCAAAATCACTTAGGAGCCCCCTTTGAATCATTTAAAACTGCGCAATTCGTAGCCTCGACCCCATCAATAGCGCAGTTCAAGCCTCGACCCTCGCAATAGCGCAGTTCAAGACTCGACCATCGGAATAGCGCTGTTCGCGGCGGTACGAACCGCGCAACAGCGCTGTTCGCAGCCGGCAAGGAAAAAAAAAATTAAAATCGCAGTTTAAAGCTGCGTTTCTTGCTGCCCATGTATCAGCTCCGCCTGTGTTTGTAGCGTTCTGACAGCTTCCCATGTAACTGCTGAGCCACAAAAAAGACCACTCAGATAAGTCGTTCCCACACCCCTCAATGTAGCAGCTCTGCACTTTTTTAATGCACACCTGAGGCTTGCTATGTAGCTGCTAAGCATTAACATAAAGGCGAGTTCAGATCACACTTTCTTGCCAATGTAAAAAGCCCCCATATGATTCCTATATGCTTATGTATTATGTTTGTCTGTGGACTTAAAAAAAGTTATTATCTATATGTTTGTGTGTTGTTTTTGTTATTATTGTATGCATTCAATTTTTGTCTGACTTATGGGGGCAGTACAGACCTCCCAAAAGGGGTGGTCTGTAGCTGCCTCAGGAAGCGGTGAGATGGGCCAAGGCTGCCGCCTCGGCAGCCTCAGAGGCCCATCCCGCCACTTCCGAAGGCTGCGGGGAAGGAGGAAACTGCCTCTTCCCTGTGGCCTGAAAGTGGGGTGCAGCAGGCGCCCTGGGTGCCCACTACAACCTGCTTTCCTCGGCGGTCCCAAGGTGAGAAAGGGGCCACCGCCGCGGCCCCTTTCCCCCCTGGGTCCTTGGCGTGGCTGTTTAAAGGCTGCACCAAGAACCTGACGCAAAAAAGGAGTTCAGTTTTTGAGCTCCTTTTTTGCGCCACAGAAACTGCACGCTTGGCACCCTGCCACAGTGCCATTGTGCCATGGCGCACACAGTGTATCTAAATGCAGAGGGTTTTAAGGTCCTCCCTTATATTTTACCTTTTTTGACACTACTTTTTTGACACATGACACTACTATGGCACGGCTGTATGGATGCCACCATTTTAAAATGGCAGAGTCCATACGTCTTAGGGTTATGGAGGGACTAAACACTGCACACTCTGTAACCCTAAAAACGCCTCTTCAAGCCCTAAAGGCACCGCATTTTGCACATCTAGATTGGGCCATGGTGACTGTAAGGGGAACCTATCATGGGATTTTCCTGGCAAGTTTTTGTAGAGGGGGTTTGTCATTGCCATCATCTGAGGCTGAGAGCATGTGACTTGCCCAAGGTCACTCAGTGGATTTACATGGCTGAGCCAGGATGTGAACACTGGTTTCCAGAGTCTAGTCCAAAATTCAAACCACTACTAATGTATATCTGGACCCCAATATATGCGTACATATATTTGGTTATGATTTCACGACTAAAATGAAATATAGAGGAAAATTTTTTTAAAAAGGGAAAATATAAGGGAGGACCTTAAAACCCTCTGCACTGGGCACAATCTTTATTGAAAGAAGGAATACAGGTCAGTTGTTGCTATGATAAATCATCATTTTCACTATAGACTGTCTGGCTTGTAAAGTGTGTTACACTATCTATTGTGTAAATCAGTTGTGCCTGAGATTTTCACATACTTTTGTTTCTTGATGTCTTTGTAGGAAGATCATTACAAAAATAAGAGGATGATGGGCCAAACGAATGTAGTAAATTATGGCATCTCTCTCTCTCTCTCTTTTTTTTAAATTAAATCAGTTGATTATTTTTTTATTTTTTTTTTTTATTTTTTTTGCACTCTAGTAGTTTGGCTGAGAAAACATCCCCTTATTCTCCTCTCTACCTCACTTGTGGTGAATTGTGACACCAGCAATTTCTTCATGATGCTGTAGATGTAGAGATGGGATGCAAAATCCTCCTAAGAGCTCTGGTGGTGCAGTGATTAAATGCCTGTACTGCAGCCACTCACTCACAAACCATAAGGTTGTGAGTTCAATACCAGCCAGAGGCTCAACTCAACTCAGGCTTGCATTCTTTTGTAGGCTGATAAAATGAGTACCCAGATTGTTGAGGGCAATTAGCTTACACTTTGTAAATCATTTAGGGAGTGCTTAGGTACACTGATAAGAGGTATAGAATTGTACTTGCTATTACTATTGCTATTCATTTGCTCTATTCAACTGAGACACTACCTCCATTTGACTTTACCTTCTCTCCCTGCACTGTTTCCAAGCAAGCTGGCTATTTTAAAGAAAGATTTATAACATTAAGAATTTGTTTGCTTTTTGCTTTGCTCCTTATGTCCTTCCCCCTTGCATTTGTGTCATACTTGCTAAGTTACAATCATGAACATACTTATCTGAGAGTAAGCTCTCCTGAAATCAGAAGACACACACAACATTGTTTTGTTAGATAATTAGGCTCCAGGTAGGGATTGCCTTATTTTTTATTGATCTCATGTAAGTTGCACTAGGAGACCTTTCATTCGAAGAAGTCTGTGCATGCACATGCTGAAATGCACAAGTGCACATGTAGCACATGTCTTCAATTACATCTGGTGAACCTTGAAACCAGAGGTGTGTGACTGCAGAGGTTATGGACTCTAATAATCCTGATTCCCTTTCCACCCACCCCCTGGACCTCTGTAATCTGCATTTGCTCTCTCCCTTACAAAACTTGAAGTGGCCAGAAACAAAGCTATTTGGGATTCCCACAAGGTTGCAGATAAATGAAAGCACAGCCCCCACATAGGAATTCTGCCTCCCATTACTTTTTTCTTCATTCATCATTCTCTAGAACTGCAAAGAACATGCCAATGATTACTGTATGTACCTAGAACTCATCTATTTATTTGGACCATTTGCATTCCCTTGGTAAACTTGCCTTCCACTTTTCTTTGGATGCCTAAACTATATTTTTAAATGTTCAGTTGAAGTTTTACATTACTGCAATGCAAGGAATAGGACAGGAAGGAAAATTTCAGAGATGTGGCAGAATTATTCTTTGCAGAGGCAATTCCCTCATTTTGTACCCTGACTGCTACTTCTCCTAGACCCCAACTGGAGTGTCTTAGTATAAAAACGGATAATCATAACCCTATGAGGTTTCTGGTAGCACAGCTCCCTGTTTTAGCCCCTTCTTCTTTTGTAGGAGCTACACTCAAGTAGGCTTCATGCAGCAGAGAGACTGCACTGTTATAAGCAGACTAATATGTTTTATTTAACCTCAGTACTGTTGAGACTGTGAGGTAAGATGAGACTGTGAAGTGAACTAATGTTACCCTGTTTCCCCGAAAATAAGACATCCCCAGAAAAGAAGACCTAGTAGAGGTTTTGCTGAATTGCTAAAAGTAAGGCCTCCCCTAAAAGTAATACCTAACAAAGTTTTTGTATATAATTATAATTATAATTATTATTAACCTTTATTTATATAGCGCTGTAAATTTACACAGTGCTGTACATACAATCTTAAATTAGACGGATCCCTGCCCTCAGGCTTACAGTCTAAAAGAGACAACACAAAAGGAAGAGGGGAAGGTGATGGGAAAGGGGGTGAGGTCCAGTGTTTCTTCTCTCCCTCTGGGGCCAGGACCAAGGCAGATGGACTGGAGGGAGGGCACGGCTTCTTAATACATAGTTAAAAGGAGGCATCCTGGGGCGGATGGCACAGTCCTGGGAAAGCTTCCCTAAATAATATAGTCTTTAACTCAGTTTTGAACCTGGTTAGGGAAGTGATGAGGCGTGCATATGGGGGAAGAAGGTTCCAGGAGTGAGGGGCAGCAAGTGAGAAGGGACGAATCCGGGATGGGGCAGTGGAAATCCTCAGGTGGGACAGGAGACCTTGACTACCAGAACGGAGGGCACGAGAAGGAGTGTGAGGAGAAAGAAGTTCAGACAAGTAAGGAGGGGCCAGTTCGTGGAGGGCTTTGAAAGTCAACAACAAAAGCTTGTACTGGAGGCGGAAGGGGAAGGGGAGCCAGTGAAGGGAGGATAAAAGAGGAGAAACATGGTCAAAGCGGCGAGCAGATGTGATAATACATGTAGCTGAGTTCTGGACAGAGATTAAAGGATGGAGATGAGAGAGAGGAAGCCCTGTCAGAAGGAGGTTACAATAACCTAGTCGTGATACTACTAGGGCATGGACCAGAGTCTTGGCGGTGGAGGCTGAGAGGAAAGGACGGATTTTAGCAATGTTGTAAGGAAAGAATCTACAGGTCTTGGCAGTGGCCTGAATCTGGGGAGTAAATGACAGCAAGGAATCAAAATGAAGCCAAGACTGCGGGCTTGCTGAACTGGTTGAATAGAAATGCCATCAACAGAAACAGAAAAGGAGTATTGAAGGGTGGGCTTAGGTGGGAAGACGAGAAGCTCTGTCTTAGACATGTTGAGCTTCAAGCGCCGATGCCGCATCCACTGAGAGATGGCAGCCAGACAAGAGGAGACTTGCTGTTTGAGCCCCGGCGAAAGGTCAGGGGTTGAAAGATACAGCTGAGTGTCATCGGCATACAGGTGATAGGAGAAATCAAAACAAGGGATGAGTTTACCAAGGGACAGTGTGTATAGAGAGAACAGAAGGGGACCCAAGACAGAGCCCTGAGGAATTCCAACAGATAAGGGGACAGAGGAGGAAGTCTGACCACCTGTGACCACGGCAAAGGATCAGTCTGACAAGTAAGATTTGAACCAGTTGAGAACAGAGTCGGAGAACCCGAGGTCAGAAAGTAAGTCAAGCAAGAGAGAGTGGTCCACGATGTCAAAGGCCGCAGACAGATCTAGAAGAATGAGAATAGAGTAGAGGCCATTTGCCTTGGCCTGCAAGAGATCATTTGAGATTTTGGTGAGGGCTGTCTCTGAAGAGTGCCGTGGGTAGAAACCAGACTGAAACGGATCCAGGATGGAATTGGCTTCAAGAAACTCAAGACAGCGAGAATAAACTATCAGTTCCAGAACCTTAGAGAGAAAAGGAAGAAGAGAGATAGGGCGGTAGCTAGACAGAGAATAGGGGTCAAGAGAGGGTTTATTCAGAATTTGGGAAACGAGATCATGTTTGAAATCCAAAGGGAAGGATCCTGAAGAGAGAGAGAGATTAAAGATATAGAGGAGCGAGGGCAGAAAAGAAGGGTTTATAGAGATTAGAAGATGGGAGGGAATAGGATCAAGAGAACAAGTTGTAGGTTTGGAAGAATTTAGCAGTGTAGAGAGTTCATCCAGAGATACAGGTGGAAACACAGAGAGTTTATTAGTAGAAGATACCAGGAAAGTAGTAGTAGGGGGCAAATCAGGAGGAACAATTTCAGATCGAATAGTACTGACTTTTGTGAGGAAGTAGTTGGCGAAGTCAGTGGGGGAAAATGATGAAAAGACAGGGGGAGAAGAAGGTTTTAGCAGTGAATTGAAGCAGGAGAACAAGCGCTGCGGGAGCCTCTCGTTGGCAGAGATCAATGATTTATAGTAATTCTGTTTTGCCATAGACAAGGCACATGAGAAGGATGAAAGAACAAATTTATAATGAATAAAATCGGCCCAGTCCCTGGACTTTTTCCAAAGGCGTTCAGCTGCTTGAGAGCAGGACCGGAGAAACCTAACTACAGGAGAGAGCCAGGGCTGAGGCCTAGACACAGAGGAGGACGTGCGAACAGATACAGGGGCAAAGCTGTCAAGGGTGGAAGAGAGAGTGGAGTTGAATAAAGACATTGCTGAGTCAACGGAGTCCCTAAGATTTAGAGAAGAGAGAGAAGAACCCAAGGTCTGACTGAGATGATCAGAATTAACAGATTGAAGATTACGAAAAGTGTGTTGAACAACATTATGAGGAGGTGGGATGTAAGTAAGAGTAAAAGAAATTAGATGATGATCTGACAATGGAAAGTCAGATGCCAAGTAGTCAGAGATGACACACTTAGAAGCGAGAACTAGGTCAAGGCAGTTAGTCTGACATCAATACCAGGAAAGATTCTGGAGCAGATCATTAAGCAGAGAGTCTGTGAATATCTGGAAGATAATTCCATAATCACAAAAAGCCAACATGGGTTTCAGAGAAACAAGTCATGCCAGACAAATCTGATCTCTTTTTTTGATAAAATTACTAGCTTGGTAGATGAAGGGAATGCTGTGGATATAGTATATCTTGACTTCAGTAAGGCATTTGACAAGGTTTCCCATGACATCCTTGCAAACAAGCTTGTAAAATGTGGACTAGACAAGGTAACCATTACATGGATTTGTAACTGGTTGACCGACCGAACCCAAAGGGTGCTCAACAATGGTTCCTTTTCATCCTGGAAAGAAGTGACCAGTGGGGTCCCACAGGGTTCTGTCCTGGGCCCAGTGCTATTCAACATCTTTATTAATGACTTGGATGACAGTATTGAGAGCCTAGTTATCAAATCTGCAGATGACACCAAATTGGGAGGAGTAGCTAATACCCCAAAGGACAGGATCAAAATTCAAAATGACCTGAATAGACTAGAAAGCTGGGCCAAAGCTAACAAAATGAAATTTAACACAGAGAAATGTAAGGTCTTACACGTAGGGCGGAAAAATGAAATGCACAGATATAGGATGGGGGACACCTGGCTGAATGAGACCACATGTGAAAGGGATCTAGGAGTCCAAGTAGACCACAAGTTGAACATGAGTCAACAGTGTGATGCAGCAGCTAAAAAGGCCAATGCAATTTTAGGTTGCATCAATAGAAGTATAGCGTCTAGATCAAGGGAAGTAATAGTGCCACTCTATTCTGCTTTGGTCAGGCCCCACCTGGAATACTGTGTCCAGTTCTGGGCACCACAATTCAAAAAGGATGTGGAGAAACTGGAGCGGGTCCAAAGGAGGGCGACTAAAATGGTGAAGGGTCTGGAAACCAAGCCCTATGAGGAACGCCTTAGGGAGCTGGGGATGTTTAGCCTGGAGAAGAGAAGGTTAAGAGGTGATATGATCGCCCTCTTTAAATACTTGAAGGGATGTCACATTGAGGAGGGAGCAAGCTTGTTTTCTGCTGCTCCAGAGAACAGGACTCGGAACAATGGATGCAAACTGCAGGAAAAAAGATTCCACCTCAACATTAGGAGGAACTTCCTGACAGTAAGAGCTGTTCGACAGTGGAACACACTCCCTCGGAGGGTGGTGGAGTCTCCTTCCTTGGAGGTTTTTAAGCAGAGGCTGGATGGCCATCTGTCGGGTATGCTTTGATTGGGAGTTCCTGCACGGCAGGGGGTTGGACTGGATGGCCCTTGTGGTCTCTTCCAACTCTAAATTTCTATGATTCTATGATTTCTATGATTCTAAGGCAGTGACCAGAAGAATGGGTAGGAGAGGTGGAATGAGGTTGAAGATCGAAAGAAGCTAAGAGGGAGCTAAAGCGAAATGTTGAAGGATTCTTAGGATCATCAAGGTGGATATTAAAGTCACCTAGAATTAGAAAGGGAACTGAGTCTGAGTGAAAAAAAAGGTGAGCCATGACTCAAAAGTCCGAAAGGAATTGCTTAGCAGAACCAGGAGGGCGATAAATGACAGCAACCCGAAGCTGAAAAGGAGAAAAGAGTCTAATAGAATGAGACTCAAATGAAGCGAAACTATAATTATTGGGAAGGGAAAGGGGTTGAAACTGGCAAGAATTAGACAGCAAGATACCAACCCCACCTCCTCGACCCTCAGGGCGGCTTGTGTGGGTGAAAGAAAGACCACCAAAAGAGAGGGCAGCAGAGGTAGCAGTATCATGGGCTGGGAGCCAGGTTTCAGTTAGAGCAAGAAGGCTGAGTGATCTAGAAAGGAAAAGATCTTGAATTGCCGCTGCTTTCGGAGTGGCAGAGCGACAGTTCCAGAGTGAGCAGAAGAATGGAAGCTGGGAGATAGGGAGAGGTCGGATAGGGATCAGGTTGGGAGAGATGCGGGGAGCCATGGGAAGGGAGGAATGCAGTGCCCAAAAAACAACAGGAGAAAAAGTGACAGTGAGAAAAAGAGAAAAATAATATCCAACAGTGCTAGATAACATTGCCTGAAAACCAAAAAACAAGAAAGATCTAGTAGATAAGGAAGGGGTGGCTTTGGAAACCTTTGCCCAATGTCCGAGTTGCTGAGGATGATGGAAGGAGAAGTGGCTTCTGAGGAAAGTTCCACTGGAGGCAGGAGGAGGGTGTTGCAGAGGCAGCAGGAGATGTCTGGCTGTCCCTTTCTTTGTCCCCTCTCAGGATGGAATCTTCCTCTTGCAGGGAGGCGGGGGAATGGTGGAAAGGCAGCAGCAGGAGATGTGTGGCTGGCCCTTTCTTTGTCCCCTTTCAGGATGGAATCTTCCTCTTGCAGGGAGGAGGGGGAATGGTGGAAAGGCAGCAGCAGGAGATGTATGGCTGGCCCTTTCTTTGTCCCCTCTCAGGATGGAATCTTCCTCTTGCAGGGAGGAGGGGGAATGGTGGAAAGGCGGCAGCAGGAAATGTGTGGCTGGCTCTTTCTTTGTCCCCTTTCAGGATGGAATCTTCCTCTTGCAGGGAGGAGGGGGAATGGTGGAAAGGCAGCAGCAGGAGATGTGTGGCTGGCCCTTTCTTTGTCCCCTTTCAGGATGGGATCTTCCTCTTGCAGGGAGGAGGGGGAATGGTGGAAAGGAAGCAGCAGGAGATGTATGGCTGGCCCTTTCTTTGCCCCCTTTCAGGATGGAATTTTCCTCTTGCAGGGAGGAGGGGGAATGGTGGAGTATATAAATATATATACAGTATATAATAAATGTTCTTCTTTTTTTCCCAACAATAAATGTGAATATTCGTCTCCATGGAAAAATAAGACATCTCCTGAAAATAAGACCTAGCACATCTTTGGGAGTAAAAATTAATATAAGACACTGTCTTATTTTCGAGGAAACACAGTAGGAAGAATAACCATCTGGGGCAATATCGGATTATTATTTGTCTGGAAATCCTGGAAAATCCTGGATTGAAGCAACGATGTTCCAGTTGGCTGAGCCAGTTGAAACAGTGAAACACATTTTTCTTCTTCATCATAGGCCAATAAGTAGGTAGGGTAGTGGTGATGTAGCAGGAAACTGTGCAAGTAGACTGGCATTGGTGGAAGCCTCATCCCAGTCTGCAGACCTTTGGTTGCTACTGCTCAGGCACACTGCACCTTTTTCTTTCATTCCCTCTCCCCTTTCTCCAACAGGCCCAGAGGGCAGGAAAGGAAAAGAGGCTAGCAGAGATGGCCTTGTGTTGTGTGGTGATTGTGTTGGTAGGTTGAGCCTAGGGCTAAGCAGAATGACTTCTCAACAGCCTCAAGAGAGTAAGAGGAGTCCTTTTTCTCTCGGGGCTACTTGGGAACCATCCTCTCTTCACACCAGCTAGAAGAAAAAGAAGGGAAAAAAGAGCTCTTAGCTTAGCAAGGACAATGAGGTTGAAGCATAACAGTAGAAAAAGGGCAATGGTTAATGTGCTGAATCTGCATAATAATAATGTAAATTAATTATATACAAAATTATAATAAATTGCATAATATTTGCATAATAATATGCAGAATTTATGCCTGGATATGAGGTACTAGAATATGGCAACCCTAAGGATAATATTATTTTAGCCTGATGGTGATATTACAAACAACAGGAGTCACCAGTCAGTTCTATTAAGAAAGAGGTGTCTCCTACCATGACTTCTCTGGCAAGGGCAGATTCAATATACCCTTAATTTTCTTTAAAAGACATATAAAAATGCTTACAGTGCTTTCACAATAAGACCATTCATATCCTCAGGAAGATGTAGTCTAAGAATATTTTTGGTAATTCACTGGAGTGTACTCTAGATCTAGATCTAGAAAACCTTTTAGAGACTGAGTGCCCAACCTCAAAGCTGTCCCTACTGGGTGGGTGGGTAGGGGGACTTCCAGGGAGTGGGACATCAGGGGCGGGATTTCTGCCTTCTGGGGGCAGGACGTCTGGTGGCAGGAGTTCCCCAGAGACGGTCGAAGGCCCGGGAAGACGGGGGGGGGGGGGGGTAGAAGAAGAACATGCACAGACCTGTTCATCCTCTTCCCACCCCATCCTCCCCACTTCAACTGCCTCTCCAGAGACACTGAAGGCCCAGGACAGGTGTGCATCTGTTCCTCCTGTTCCCCACCCTCCACATGTGCTCAAAAATAGCTTTGTGTGCCATCTCTGGCACATGTGCCATAGGTTCACCACCACTGTTTTAGACTATTTATAATTGCCATCATCAGCTTTTAATAAAGGCTTCTTTACAGCATACAATTATTTCAATATGATTTCACTTTACCACCATGGATCTGTCCACCAGAATCCTAGGGTTTGTAGTTTAAGGATGCACTAGAGATCTCTGTCTGTTAATCATAAATACCTACAGTGCTAGGTCCAAGATTCCATAGGAAGTTGCCACAGCAGTTAAAGTTGAATCATAGTACTACAATTGTGTGTTGTAGTATAGTATTTAGTACATGGCCCAGTGTTTTTAATGTTCCTTGTGTATGTATGTACATAAACTATTTGGTAAAAAAATATATAGAAGAATGTCCATTACTATTAAGAAGGAAAGAATTCTTCACTCCCCATTTTTGCCTATGTGAGCAGATTTCACATTGGAGTGGTGGTGTGTGTATGTTTGAATAGATGAAGAACCCAGTGGATCATGCCTATAGTCCCCTCAGTCTTAGTCTATCTTTATTTTATAGCAATGAATCTGGCTAGATGTGATGTTAAACTTGTTTAAGTAATGCATAGGCACATTTTTAGCATCATTAAAAGGTAGGCATAGGGTAGGTACATTGAATAGGGTCAAAACTGTGTCATGCAGGGAGGGAATTTTCATTCTGTCCTTTTGTGCTATTGAAACTCACCCCTTTAGAGCCTGCTATTAGTTCCAAAAAGAAACTTTCTTTTGGTGCTAAAAGGGAAAAAAAGAGTTATTCAGAAAATAATTCTCACTATGTTCTATTGGGCTCATAGAATCATTGAGTTGAAAATAAACCACATCTAGTCCAACCCTCTGTCATCGAAGAATACACAACTAATGTACTCTCAAAAGATTGCCATTCAACCTCTGTTTGAGAACCTTTAATGAAGGAGAGTCCATGACCCTCAGAGGTAATCTATTCCACAGTTGAACAGCTGTTAACATCAAGTTCTTCCTAATCTTTAGATGGAAACTTTCTTCTTGTAATGTGAATCCATTGGCCAATTTTCTGGTCTCTACAGCTGCAGAAAACAAACTCACCTCATCTTCTACATGCCATCCCTTCAAATATATAAAGTTGGCTATCATATCTCTCAATCTTTATTTTTCTCCTTTTGATAATTGCATTTAGTGTTACAAGTTTTGTTCAATAAATATGTATATTAGACTTTGGAAGCTGGTTATTGCCAGAGTCTGCACACATTGGAAGAAGCCATGCTGGAAGTTAGGGCAAGACAGCTTGAATCCCTGTCCAAGCTAAGCCTCAGTCCAAAATACAAACTGGAGTTTCCCTTCACCCTCCACCCATTCTGACAAGGAAATTAATGTGTTCAGGAGAGCAATCAGTGCTCACCTGTCTAGTTCACCACTACTGAATGGAAACCCTGCCAAACTGAATCAAACTGGTGCACTTCACATTGTGAAGTATTGTGCAATTTCCAGAGAGGTTGCACAACCCTATCTGATTTTGGAGAGGACTAAGAGTCTATACTCAATTGGCTTTGTCTCACGTATGCACTTCCATTGTTCTCAATCCCCAGACCATCTAAGGGTGATTCCAGATGGTGATGCTGGGAGACAGTTACTCCTCTAAAAGGGAGTTAAAATTTGGCATCACCCAGGGCATCATTCTGTCTCCCATGCTGTTTAACATTTACATGAAGCCACTGGGAGAGATCATCTGGAGACATGGGGCATACGCTGATGACACCCAAATATGTTTCTCTATGTTTCTGACTGTTGCAGTGACTAAAGATGGCATCTTTCCTCTGGATGCCTGTCTTGGGTTGGTAATAGACTGGATGAGGGAAAACAAACTCAAGTTGAATCCAGAGAAAACGGAGGTACTCATGATAGGAACCCCAAGTCCAGGGAGGGAAATTTGTCAACCTGTCCTGGATGGGGTCACACTTCCCCTAAAGGACAATGTTCGCAGCTTGGGGATACTCCTGGACTCATCCCTACAGTTATCATCTCAAGTAGATGGGCAGTCAGGAGTGCCTGCTATCAACTTAGGTTGATATGCCAGCTGCGTCCCTGCCTGGATCGAAGGGACGTAGAAGCATTGGTACATGCACTGATAACCCCTCATCTTGATTTGTGCAATGAGCTCTACATGGGGCTAGCCTTGTGCCAAGTTCAGAAGCTTCAATTGGTCCAAAATATGGCAGCCAGATTGGTCACTGGTACATCCAGATTAGACCACATAACACCTGTTTTAAAATCTCTCCACTGGCTGCTGATCAGCTTCTGGGCATAGTACAAGGTGTTGGTTATTACCTTTAAAGCCCTACATGGCTTGGGCCTGAGTTACTTGCGGGAAAGCCTCTCCCTACACAATCTGCTCTCTCAGAACATCAGGGAAGAATTTATTAGAACTGCAGATGCCCAGGTTAACAACAACTTCCCAAAGAACTTTTATGTTCACTGATCCAAAACTGTGGATCCATCTTATTACCACCTTAGATGCTATCAAGAAGGCAGACAAGATGGATCTCTTTTGGCAGCCCTATCCATTTGACCAGGCATAAGATTGCCTATCCACTTATGCTCCATGCCTTAGATCATGATTACTGAATAATTTTAACTGTTCGTTGTATGTTAGAAGGTCAATTGGTTTTCTTGATATTATGATTGTAGATTGCATTTTATTGTAAATTGTATCATTAAAGTGTTTTACTAGGTTGTAATCCCACCTCAACCTGCAGGGAGAGACAGGAAAATAATAATAATAATAATAATAATAATAATAATAACAACAGCAACAATAACAACAACAACAACAACAACGGCACTGTCGTGCCTCTCCTTGAGAGTTCAGCTTCTGAAGATGAAACAAATGCACCCAGAACCCCCCCCCCCCCGAGAAAGCATCTGCAGCTTAAGCAGACTCAGCCTCTCACCCACAGATGAAGTGAGAGGTTTTGTGAATGCATCAGGGGAACACTCTCCTGTAATACAGGGTGCAAAGATGTGGGACTGTGTCAGCATGCTTTGTAAGGTGTGGGCTTGTCTCCTCTTGGTTGTTGGAAAGAACTAGTTTGCTTCTTGAAGCCTGCATTTACAATAAGACACCCTGGACTGCTTTATTGACTTTGCTTTCTAGGAACTGTGCATAGTGTTAAGGCCTCTGGCCTTTAGACTGATTCTGCTTACTCCTTTGATTTCTGGATATGTGGCATCCTGCTTGCTAGTACAGCGTGAGGACAGGAGAACAGGACAGATACATTCACATCTGCCCTTCTGAACATGAGGCACATTTTTTGTACTCACCACTTTAAGTACATTAATTTTTTTCTTTTTGTTTTTGAACCTTCCATGCAGCAATATTGAGGCCATGTTTTCCCCACCCAGAATTGTCTCCTTCACTCCAGGTGACAGCCCCCCAAATTAGGAAAAGGTTAATAAAAAGGCAAAGTGAGAGGGCAAGACAGACACAGACATATCCAAAGACATACGAAACAGTGTGACAGAGACGGGGGGGGGGGGGGTCTCCAAGGTCTCCATATTGAACCCTCCACATGTCTGCTTTCATTTTAGAATGTATGCTGTTGGCAAACTTCTATTTCTATTTTGGATTGATTTGCTCTGTAAAGCACTTTGGAAAGATTATGGCACTCTATAAATTATTATTATTATTATTATTATTATTATTATTATTATTATTAATTGCTAGTCATCCACTTTACCTAGACTGTTCTTCACATTGAAGGATGAGAAAATCCATGTGTGTGTTGTAGCCTATAGCCCCTTAGCCTCAGCTAAATCCCTCTAGCCCCTTTAGATAGGTCAGAGCTGGAGTTGTAGTTCCCATGACAATTCCCCCCTCTTTTACTTTCATAAACAGCAGCTTGCATTGAGAATAGACAGCTTGCATTGAGAATAGACTGCAATTTTTCTGATTTTTTCATAAACAAATAATAGTTTTTTGCTGCAAAATCAACTTGTCTTTGACCTGATTTCTTCCTTTCTATCTTATTCTCACTTGGAGTTACTCTAGTTAATTTCCATTTTTAAAATCTTCAGCCTTCAAGATCCTGCAAAAAGATAGTGCCTGGAATGAGCTTTCACTCCAAACCAGTAAATCCAGTGCACTGCTCATTAGAAACAATTGGACATCATACACATGTGCAATGATATACATTGCATAAATGGAAGAATACATATAAGATATAATACAACACATTTTATATGTTCTATATTTCTATATGTTCTACATTTATCCATCCATCAATTGATCAATTAACAGAATATATGAGAAAGAGAAGGGGGGGATCTTTCCACACACAATGTGGTAAGAGAAACTCAAAAGTATTTTTGAAGCATGTGAAAAAATACCCATAGCAGTTAATATTAAGGAAGGAAATGAACGTAATTTACCAAGGAGGGGCTGAATTACTTTAGCAGGCCATCAAAAGCTAAGTCATACTGATCTTCAATAATTTCCTAATGACAGAGTGAAGCAACTGGCCACATGTTACACCCTGTCATATCCTCAAGACCTATACTAATGTTGAGAATGTTATTAAGAGAGATGTCTATGACTATGCAAATTCTCCATGATGAAAAAGGATCTGAATAAAGAGGAAATTAGTCCTGAAATGTTGTAAAATCCTGCAACATTAATATACCCTGAGGAGGATGTTACAGCTAAGGTTTTAGACATACTTATATAAAGCTCCCCATCTTAGAGCTAATGAAGTGATACTGACAGTTTTGCCATAATGTCTGTGAAGTGTTTTAATGACACAAGATTAATAAGTCTCCAAAGCACTAATCCTCAGAGATTGCACACCCCAAAAATCATAGCTTCCCACTGGAAGAAAATGAATGTCATTCATAATTTATCACAAAGGATGGGAAAATACAGAAGGGAAAAATCCTCAGTCCGTATATGTAATGCAAATTGGATGTCTTTTTAGTAGAGCAACGTGTAGCAAGACATAACTATAGAGAGAAGTGGATTAACAGAGCACTCAGTTAATTGTTATGGCTAGGATTTTTATATTCTTCACAGTGCAAATTACAAATGACAAAAGTACCTGTCATTTACATTATTTCCTGTGCTGTAAAATTAAATGCTTATTCTACAATCCCCACCACCCCCATAAATTATGAATGCCTCAATTTGGGGGTGTGTACCAACAACAAGATTCTTAGGATGTCATTTTGTCACTTCAGTTAAAAAGGAGGCCTGGACTTCTTCAGAAATAGTCCGTGTCAATTTAGGAGCTGAATCTGAGTCAGGATTCAAAAACGTGAATCTGTATACCTCCAACTGACTGTAACTGGAAATCAAAAAAAGAAAAAAAAGAAAAGAAAAGAAAAGAAAGAAGAAAGAAAGAAAGAAGGAAGGAAGGAAAAAGAAAAGAAAAGAAAGACAGTGAATTCTTTTTTCTTTTTTAGAATTGGTTGAAATTTTCAGGCATGCTAGTCACTTGGGTAAAGGGAGAATTATCTTTGCCTAAAATGTTGAGAAATGATATTTAAAAGTGGAAAAGCTAATGATTTCTTTAACTTCCTGGTACAAATGGAATACATTTTCAGACAGAGTTGCCTTTTCAAAGAGTTTCAAAAGTTTTTTATTGTTTTAAAAACAATGAAGCAGCCAATAACTTTTTTTATATTTTCTTGCAGAATAAGAACACATTTCAAGGGACACTTCTGAGAGATTCAAAGATCACAAGTTTCAGATGTATATGCTGGAATTGTTGTGCAAAAGTGGTTTTCCATTTAGGGAATATCTAAACAAGATAGACTTAACCCACATGCCCCACATCCTATGAACCATTCTTCTGAAAATCACAAACAGAATAGAAGTGGACCTTAATCTCCCACGTTCCAGAAAGATAGATACAGACATTTAAGTGGAAACAGACTCTTAAAGGTTTTGGAAGACAGTGATAAGCTTTTCTTTCCCTTCCTTCCTTTAATGCTATGGTCTCTTTGCATGATAATGAAAATCATAAAGAGGCCAGAAAGTTGGAAAGATGCAGATGCTAGAGAGTTAAGATGCTTAAAAAGCAGACAGACTCTTCTCTTTTCCTGAACCCGCGCATCTTTTGAGATCGACTGGGGAGGCCCTTCTTTTTGTCCCACCATCTCCACAGGTTCACAGGAGAGGACCTTTTTGGTGGCTGCTCCGAGGCTCTGGAACTTCCCTCCTAAAGAGGCTGGACTAGTGTCTTCCTTGTTATCCTTCTATAAGCAAGTGAAAACTTTTTTTTCCTTCATTCTACCAGACTTAAGAGAAAAGAGCCTTCCTTATATGATATTGATTATATTTGTTGTTCTTTTTAATAGTTGTTTTAAACTGTTTTTAGCTTTATTGATGTTTTTTATGGTTTTAAAATGTATGATTTTTAGCTGTTTTATGAAAGACACAATCCCTTCTCCAGAACTTTTTTTTTTTTTAAATTGCCTCATAAAAACATCCTAGTATTAGATGGTGGACCTCTTGGCCACTCAACCTTAGTCACTAACTACACTATGTCCCCCATTCTGTTCAGTTCTACAGAAACAAAATCTAGAAGTGCTTCTTTAAAAACCACACTTTTCTGAATCCGAAGTCCTCTTGGGTGCTTTAAATGTTAACACCAGTACCTTGAATCCAGATTTTCTGGTCACCAGTCTAACTACTGCATTTTAAACCCGCTGAAATTTCCCATAACTGTCCAAAGGCAAGCCCATGTATGGTATATTATGGTAATCTAAACAGGATAAGGCATGTGTTTTTGTCAGCACAACTGACACACTAGGGAATAAACATAACTGGCACTCTAGTTTTAACTGTGCAAATGTACTCCAGGCTACTGCCAAAATCTAGATGTCTATGCTCAGGTCTGAATCTAAATATACACTCAAACTACAGTGCTGTTTGTTTTTTAGGGAAAGTTTAACTCCATCCAGTATAAAATTATTCTGTTTTCTGATCTGCCTTTTGACTGACTTCTGTCTTATCTTGATTAAGCTTCATTTTTCCTTCTCATCCAGTTTATCACTGACATCAAATATTGCTTCAATGTCAAAATGGCTTCCATGAAATTAGATGGGCAGGTTAATTAGGACAAGCTATCATCAGCATGCTGGTGGTAATGAACCCCCCAAATCTCGAAATTTCACTAAGTGGTTTCATGTACATGCTAAATAGCACAAGGAAGAGAACTGATTCATTACCACCATCTAAATTTAGTCCTCTAGGATTGACTTTAAACTCTGTCTTACACAGGCAGCAAAGACAACTATCTAAGGTTGATGGTACTGAATGTCACGTAGAAGTCGAGCAGATACTTCCTCCATCCAGTTCTTGATTAGATGACAATCCCACAAGGTGACGAAGCTGGCTTTGGCCCATAAGCAGGTTTGGAGACAGAATGAAGTGGATGTAGATACGAGGGGGTATCCAAAAGTTTTAATGATCACCTTTTTTAAAAATCGAGAGAAAGTTTGTTTCAATTTGTATCTGTTAACTTATCTCTATGTAATCACTATATAGATTTATACATTTTTCCCAGCGTATCTTGACCCTCCAAATACCTGATATTCTAGAAGTCTGCAGATTGCGCCTTACAAGGGGGTATCGTAAAGTAATAATTTTCACCCGGAAGTTATTATGGCATAGTGATGACATTTTTTCAGTGTCATCATTGGTCCCTAAGTGCACTTTGCTGAGAAATCAGTTCATTGCATCCTTTATTTTTGTGACTGGCTGTGCCAGAAGTGACTAAAGTGTAAAATTCTTATCAGGTGCAATCTGTAGGCTTCTACAATATCATATATTCGGAGGGTCAAGATATGCTGGGGAAAATGTATAAATCTAGATAATGACTTCATAGAGATACGTTAACAACTGCAAATTAAAACAAAATTTCTGTCAAATTTTTTAAAAGGTGATCATTAAAACTTTTGGATACCCCCTCATCTCATATAGAAACCACTGGATGATACAGTCAAACAACATATGTATGCCCCAGATTGATAAGTACTGTCCTAGGTGATGGGCTTGTTGTTTGGAATGCTTACATAATGCATCAGTACATATTTATGGACCCCTTTCATATATTTTGCTGAATATTCCTCCATGCTTTCAGGGAACACAAGGCAGACAGATTTCTGTAAATAGCTTCTGAAATGCTTTCAACAAATGTTGAAAAGAAACATTCTTCTGGTTTGAGCATGCATTCGCTCTATTCCAAATCACAGATTTACAGAGCAAAGAATTATTCCAACCATTTCTCACTACATTTCAAATGCTGGTGTTCTAAATACCACTTTTTACAAGTCACCATGATAAATTGTAGTCAGATAAGATTTTTATAGCAAAATCCTGGTGGGTAGTATGAAGAGTGAGGGCTGTAAATAGACATAAATAGGCAAACACCCATTGACTAGGTGTGTAAAGATATTAGATGTTTTATAGACAGATGGGCCAGAAATTCTGAAAAGTGAATATTTTGGGCATATCATTGTATCGAAGGTAGCAAGAATCAGGCAGTGGGATATTGAGAGGCCAATAGCCCTTGCTAATATAGGTTTAGGCACCTTGATTTTTCACAGTCTTCAATTCAATCCCTGTTCTGTCCAGGTCAAACTAATATCCGTTAAACCAATATAGGATACTTAGGGGCAATACACATGGGCGGTGAAACATCGCTTCTCTTTGCTGCACAAATGCACACTAAAAAAAGCCTAGATCATCTCCTTTTTTGCGGTATCATAAGGGTTGATTCCATCTCACTGCTCCAAATAGGCAAGGAAAGCAAACTTGAAGGAGTCGCCACCAGAGGGAGCAACCCCTACCATCCCTCAGGCAATATTATAGCTGAGGATAGAAAACAAACTCAGAGAGCATTAAATGTCAACATAAGTATAATAAATAGAAACTGTCATCAACTCAAACTAAGAGTAGCTAACAACCACCCTTGAAGAGACAAGGGAAACAGCCTCCTCAGTTCTGGATGAGAGGATATTTCCACCTACATTGCTGAAAACGAACATGTCACAGGTAAGACCAATGTTCCTTTTTCCAGCAATGGAGGTGGAAACATACTATAACATGGGACTTACCAAAGCTCCCTGACCACCAGGTGGGTGAACTGAGACATATCACTTATGTGAGAACCACAAGATGTGTCTTCCAAAGGAAGCCTCTTTTGATTCAAGGCAACCCAACAGTGGTGGCATGTAAATGTGGAAGAAGGCCATGTCACTGTCCTACATTTATGTAAGATGGATGTGATTGTTGCTAGTGCAGAGGAAGTACCTGCACTATAAATGGAGTGATCAACTACTGATCACAACAGAGGTATCCCAATCTTCTTGTAGCATGTTAAAATGCATTCAAGACAAGCCACAATTTTATCAACTCATTGTTTTGGTTGTGGCAAAAAGATGATAAAATCATTTGTCGAACCAATTTATTAAAAATGTTGATTTTTTCATCATTGACCTGGATTGGGTCTGTCCATTGGTTCATATGAACCTTTAATGTTAACTTGTCAGTTTGAATCAGAATTGAGCTGTTAGTAGTTGTGGTTGAAAACAAAAACTATTGGTTGTAGCTCAAGCCAGTTTATACTGCGTGGTAGATATTGTTCATCCTATTTTTTATGTATTCATTGTGCTTATTGGGAGTCACAATATGCTCCCCATTGTCCTAAGCTGGCATCCACCATTATTTGGAACTCTAGCAGGGCCCAAATCAGACAATCCTTCTGGATTGGCGGCAACAACCACCATTCAAAGGAATTTGTACTTATTTGGTACATGTCAGAACAGGTGATTTATCTGTGCCATCTGATTCCTCATGCTAGAGGAACCACTGTAGCTTCCTGGCATGAAAGTATGTTCTTGCCAAACTATTAACTGAAACAGATCAGGCACTATAGGTGTGCCAGTAACACTAGGAACAACCTACCTGCTTGAGGGTGTTCTTCATGCCTGCCATGTGGACAGGCACATGCACCTGTGGCATCACTAGAGCCGGGCATGTCTGGACTAATTTTGGCCTCAGGGCATCACAAAGCATCCATCTGTACCAGCCCTTATTTATGGCAACAGAGCTTTTTCTATGTTGTTTCATCAGCATACTAAGCAATTGGTAGCAAACCAGATAATAGGAAGAAGTGGCGTTGTTTGATGCAGACTCCAAATCTTCCTTGGAAGTTCCCCAGTCATTTGTTCTCCTCCCTTTCAGCTATAAAAAGTATAGGAGCTAGGCTTCTGTAATGTATATTATCAGCATGTGTTATCGCTTTGATGAAAAGTTAAGACCCTATCAGCTTGTCAGTACCACAAGGAATGTACTTAGCCAAGTGCAAGGAAATACTATATAGCTCAGTAAGATTATTATTTAAATGCAACACCCTGGACATATATAGGCAATGGCACACAATTATAATAAAAGTGCTTATGAAACATTATGCTGTATGTTACCAGATGACAACCACATCTGCAAATAATTGTGAAAGTACATTTTAAATGTGTGTCTAGAACTGACAAAAATTTGACACTTTCCAACTGAGAAATGAAAAATAGTGATTTTTTGTGAGTTTTTTGGGCTATGTGGCTATGTTCTAGAAGAGTTTACTCCTGATGTTTTGCCAGCACCTGTGGCTGGCATCTTAAAAAAAAAATAGTGACTCCCCCCCCCTCCCGTGTGACCACAGTTAGGAAATAGATTGAATGGAGATGGTCATGTACAAAGTACAAAGTGCAGGGGTATGTTTACAGTTGAAAATTAAGAAAACTAAAATTTTGAAGTAGAAAATAAATAGATTGCAATCACTAAAGATTTTTCCATACCTTTCCATGGCCCAATCATTAATCAAAATGGAGATTGCATCCAAGAAATCAAAAGTAGACTAATGGGAAATTACAGAGCCTCCCACTCCTTTTGAAGGTGGGGCATTGATATGCATGAGGTGAAAGCGGGTGGAATGTGGAACAAAGCCACACGCCACCAGTGGTGTCCCTAGGGGTGTGGCATGTCAGTTGTTGCCACATCAGACTCAGAAGGTGGGAGGGGCGGGATTTCTGTGCATGAAGGACTTTTTCCAAGATTTGACCCTGTATACTCATTCTGCAGCACAACACACTCTTAGAGGCACTTCCCTGGACATCACAGAAAGGGAAGGAGCAAGGAGAAGGTACCTTTAGCCAAAAACAGTATGAGACAAAGAGAAGCAAGAGAATGTGATGTGAAGGACAAAACACAGGCTGATTCAGAAACTGTAACATAGACAGCTCCCCTCCAGCTAAAAAAATAGCTAACTAACTAATGTGTATCCATTGCACATTTTCCCTGAATTTTGCTGTAACCCATATCTTATTACTTAGCAGAGTTCTGGATGTTTATTAAATTAGAAATACTCAGGCGTAATGTGGAGATTACTTTCTGCATCCAAATATCATTTGTGCCTCTATATACTCATGAACAATTGAACTACTAACACATAAATCATTCTTCTTGTCAGATTTATGTCCTAAAATGAAATCTGAAACATACTGAGCTGGGCATTAGTATGAGAACCATGTGTCAAAAGTCCCTGCATTACTTTTTTTTTTTTTTTTTGGCAAGCATATAGAAGGAGAGTTGAGCCTCATATGTATGGTGCTTTTAAAACAAACAAACATCAAAGTCATTTTTAAGGGTGCATCTATACTGAAGAAATAATGCAGTTTGACATCACTTTAACTGATAGCTCAATTCTACAGAATCCAAGAATTTCTAGTTTTGTAAGGCACCGGCCTTCTTTGACAGAGAAGATGAAAGTTTGTAAAACTACAAATCTCAGGATTCCATAGGATGGTGCTACAACACCTAAGGTGGTGTCAAACTGCATTATTTCTACAGTGTAAGTGCACCCTCAGTCTTATACTAATTTGAAAAATCTACTCGATAGGAAAAATACAACAGTGAATCTGCTACACTGCTTGTCTTAGCTTGCTATTCTGGAGAATTAACTATATACACAGGAAGTGTGTGTGTGTGTGTTAATATGCTTATAGAAGCTTCTGCTAGTAGGCTTGTACCTGGTTTTAAATCCTCACTGTACCTCTATTCTTTGTTAAGCTGTGGGGATAGATATAACAAAATTGAGGCAAAAGAACCACCTCTTTTTGTACCTCAACGTCTTGTAACTTATACAGCCTTCCATAAATAAATAATATGAACATTAATAATGTCAAATATTCATTAAAAACACTGTCACAACAATCTTAACTGGAGTGGATTCTCTTTATGATTTTAAGCAGTTATAAAATATTCATCTGTTGGTGCTGTATACTGAAGTTAATTTGTCAGTAATTACCCAAAGAAAGTTCCTAAAACTAGACAACACTTAAAACACTTACAGCACTACTGAAATTTTATTGGTGCAAAATGATATCCAGACATTAATAAATTTTGGAATTTCCACCCCCCAAAAGGTTGTCCTGTTTTATTATTATGTTGCTCTGTGGTGCTTTTTTTTTTTTAAAAAAAATATATTATTTAAATTTTCATTAACATTTTCTCTGCTCACATTACAACTACTTCATCTATTTCATAGAAACCGTATTCATTACATAGTAAGATATGTCATGGTATAATTTATTCATATAACTTTATACAATCTTTCAGATGGAAAGCCTATGAGTAAATTCTCCAGCAAGCCATTTTCTCATTGTCCAATCCTATGTGTTCATCCACTGGGAAAGATATCTAAGATAGAAACACCTTTTTCCAACTTAATGTCACGTCACACTTGTTGATATAGAAAATTTTTTAAGCATAAATTGAAGCAAGACTTCTCCCATTGACTATTATTTTCCTGATAATGCACCTATAATGCCATGATGTAGCAGCATTTTAGAGTCCTACAGCGAGAAGCAGCAGAAGAACTGGCTAACAAAGCAACTCCTCCCAACTACTGGGAACAGTCCCTCCCCCCAAAAAAACCACACACTTTAAAAGCAGACTTGGTCACCACTATCTTTTCCTAAGCCCTTTTTACTGAGCCCTACTTTCCACCTTCATCTCCTGAAACCTTTACATATTTGCTTGTCTCCCTTTGTAAGTCACCATAAAGATATGTGGCCAAGGATTTGAAAGATGAATGGTGGACTTTGCCCACCAATAATATGGGAGCTTTGCCCATCACTAATATGAAAATTCAAACTTTGTGATTATAATGTTATTATCCCACTTTAACAACAATGACTAGTTCCTATGGAATTCTGTGATTTATAGTTTGGAGAGGGACATTCCACATTCTCTGCCACAATACTCTAGTGTTTCACAAGACTAGAAACCCTAGAATCCCATAGGACAGGACCATGACAGTTAGTGGAACAAAAGTGCTGTATTTATGTAGTGCAAACGAACAGGGTACTTATAACCCAGACACAGCATGAAGCACCAGTCTTTACCTCTCTTGCAGGATTTGGGCAAATACTGGGAAGCATGGTGGAGATCACTAAATCATTTTTTTAAAAACTGTCATCTGCATCAAACAATACAATGGAACTTTGTTTTACAAAAAAAAACAACCTCTAATTCTGAAAAATATATTGAAATCAGGGAATTTATCATATGGATGGGATGCAGGGTCTTTTTATTATGATTTTTGAAGATGATAGATCAGTTTTTTAATCCTTTAATCCTGTGACTCCATAGAGCACCAATTTAAACACTATCAGGCCATTTTATTGTGTCCATGTGCATTATGTGTGAGTATTTGGAAAAGCTGGTTAAGTGTTTGGGTTTTTAAAAAATTGAAGTAAGCTTTCATGTACTGGAGACTGAAAACAAAAGATGGAGTGTTTTATACACCATGAGGAGTTGGATCAATTTAACTGTGGCAGCTGTTGAAAAGTTCACTTGGTTAACAGTTTATACAATAAAGAAATTTTGTCAGACTTTGCTGTATTTATTCTCCCCCTCTGCCCCCATATGTCTCAGTGTTAAACTATAGGTACCATTAGCTAGTGTGATGAACCTTGCACATCATAAAAGTGGAAAATGTGTTAGGGGCATATAACACCTGTATTTGAAACCTTTAATATATCAGGGATTATAAAGATTTGACTGATGTAAGAAACTATAGACCCATATCACTGCTAAACGTTGACTATAAATTATTTACCTCAATAATAGCGGAAAGATTTAAAGAAATTCTTAAGGATTACATACACGATGATCAGAAAGGTTTTCTACCTAAAAGATTAATTAAGGACAATATAAGGACAATATTAAACTTGGTAGAATATCATGAAAAGAATATAGATAAACAATTATTATTGATATTTCTTGACGCAGAAATATCAATAATAATTGTTTATCTATATTCTTTTCATGATATTCTACCAAGTTTAATATTGTCCTTATATTGTCCTTAATTAATCTTATTTCTTGACGCAGAGAAGGCATTCGACAAAGTTGATTGGACTTTTATGAAAAGGACATTAGAAGAGATGGATGTGGGTCCAAATTTTATGTCTTGGATAAACAAAATATATAATACTCAAGAGGTACAAGTAATAGTAAACGGTCTCCGATCAGATACCTTTAAAATTCACTCAGGTGTTCGGCAAGGTTGCCCTTTATCTCCCTTATTATTCTTGGTATCTTGTGAGGTTCTACTAGAAAGAATCAGAAAGGAAAAAAATCTAAGAGGAGTTAGAATTAAAGGATGGGAGTATAAGGTAAATGCCTATGCAGATGACCTGGTGATATCAATGAGTGAACCACTAGAGGATATAGACATATTAATGAAAATATTGTCGGAGTACGGAGAAGTAGCTGGATACACGGTGAACAGAAATAAAACTCAACTATTATCGATGAACTTACAAGAGAAAGAAGACCAACAGATAGCCAAGAAAACAGAATTTCAATTAAATAAGAAAGTTAAATATCTGGGTATAGAGGTAACTACAAAAAACACCAATTTGTTTAAAAACAATTATGAAAAAATCTGGACTGAAATCAGAAAGGATATGAATAAATGGCAAAAGCTAAACTTATCATGGATGGGAAGAATTTCAGTGGTGAAAATGATGATTTTACCTAAAATGATGTTTTTATTTCA
Source organism: Urosaurus nigricauda (assembly GCA_034509955.1). Lineage (NCBI taxonomy): Eukaryota > Metazoa > Chordata > Lepidosauria > Squamata > Phrynosomatidae > Urosaurus > Urosaurus nigricauda. The sequence goes on along the minus strand of JAOEGL010000004.1, from coordinate 197,509,611 downwards.
AAATCTTCCCATCATCACAAATGAGATACCTTTTAAGAAATGGAATAAAGATGTAACCAAATTCATCTGGAACAAGAAGAAACCAAGGATTAAGATAAAACTATTAAACGACACAACCGAGAGAGGAGGACTTTCATTAACTAATTTTAAATTATATTATCAGGCTTCGGTTTTAACCTGGATTAACGATTGGATAAGATTTAAAAAGTTAAAGATTTTGAACCTGGAAAGTGCAGGATTAATATACGGTTTGCATGGCTATCTCCTTTATGATAAAGTCAAAATTAACAAGGAATTTAATAATCACTTTATAAGAAAATCCTTACTAAACGTTTGGACCAAATATAAAAATAACTGGACGACAAAAATACCACTATGGGTATCGATTAACGAAGCATTCTTCAAAAATGAAAAGATGAAATGTACGAAATGGCGAACTTATGAAGACATTACAAGGATTGAGAACGGGCAAAGAAGAATGAAAACAGAAATGGAACTAACTGAAGAAGACTACAAATGTAATTGGTTTCTTTACCGACGATTAAAAGAAAGATTTTTAATAGACCAAAAAACGCAAGGCATAGAAAAAGGTTGTGCAGAATTTGATACGATAATAAAGGAAGAAGGAAATAAGGAAACTGCCCAGCTATACAAACTGTTACTAAGATACGACTTAGAATCTGAAACAGTGAAAAAATGTATGATAGAATGGGCCAGAGATATGGGACAAACCATACCGTTAGAACAGTGGGAAAAAAACTGGAAAAGAAGATTCAAATATACCCCTAATTATGGTTTAAAGGAAAACATGATTAAAATGCAATATAGATGGCATTTAACACCCTATATAATGGCGAAAATGGATAAAAAATGTAACAATATATGCTGGAAATGTCTTAATGAAGTAGGAACATGCTATCACTGTTGGTGGACGTGTAAAAAAGCAAAGGAATTCTGGACAGAATTGCATAGTAAGATTTGTGAGATCTTAAAAATTAACATACCGAAAGACCCTAAACTATATTTATTGAACATGATCGAACAAAGAGATGTTGAAAAGAATTATGGCAAATTGTTATTTTATATGGTGAGTGCAGCCAGAATTTTATATGCTAGCAGGTGGAAGGGTGATGAAATTCCTATGTTAGAACAATGGACGAGCAAGATATTTGAACTTATGGAAATGCATGAACTTACGATAAGATTAAAAGATAAACCAAGAGAACAATTTCTCAAGACCTGGGAACCTTTTATAAATTATATTCGAGAAAATAAAGGTGCATCTTTGGTATTAATATATGAATAATAGAGTCAAAATGATAAAGGAAACAAATATATGACAAACATAGAACACTATTTCTTGTATTCCTGTAAATAATGTTTAATTAAATAATGAAGAGACAAGGAGACCGTCAGACAGAGGTTAGAAAATGTTGGATTGACTTATTTAAAGGTTTAGAAAGAATTTAATTTTGGTTAAATCATAAAGAGAGAAAACATTATAAACAATAAGTAACAGAGAAGAAAATATATATTTTTTAACAATTGGGAAGTTTAATAAAGGAAGTAAAGAGTAAATGTGGAAACAGGTACACAAAATGATTGGACTGTTAAAACTCTGTATGTATATCTTTCTTTCTTTTTTTTTATTTTGCAAAAAACCAATAAAAACCATTAAAAAATATATATCAGGGATTATATTTAATTGTGGATCAAATTATGAATGTATCACCTGTTTCGAGACATTGCCATACTAAACATAAATATGAAATGGGGATCTAATTGTATGTTATTTTAGCTGAGAAATGGAGCAAACCTATAGTTAGCTGTAGAAAGCTCCACTCCTAGAGCATCTTTGAAGCATTTAAAAATCATGCTGGCAAAATAGGAACATAGTGTTAAGGCAGAAGTGAAGTAGACATAATGTTTCTTTTGTAATAATTTCTTTGTGTTGAAACCAAAGGGAGGGAACAGATGCACAATGTCCATTGGGAAATGGCTCAATGGGAAAGGGGGTTGGAAACAAGAGAAATGTGGGTCTCCGGGGAGTTATTGCATTTCTAAAAAATTCCCAAGAATGCCACTTTTCCTCCCCCTCAGAGTGTATCTACACTAGGAATGTTAAATAAGTCACAAGTGAGAATGAATAATTTCCACATTTTCCCCCATTGTAGAGAAAACAAATATTCCTGTAAAATTCTGTGTGTTTATTCACACATCTTAAAGTGTTTCAAGGAATTATTTTTACAGAAATACACATGGGTTTTGAGAGTGAATTGTGTGATGTTTTGTACCAAAAAAAAAAAAAAAAAAAAAAGGTTTTTGGACAACCATATGTGTGTGTTGTGTGAAAAACTACTGTTTTCTAAGTACAAAGACAACAGTCTTGCACAAAGGATATTGCACATACATAGAAAAATATCACATAACAATAATTATGCACAGAAAACATGAATCTTCCACAATACAACCATGTGGCTATTTTGTTGAGCAAGATTGCTGGGGGGGGGGGGGGGGGTTATTGCTAAGAAATCTTGAACAAAAAGCAGGTGATGTCAAGGGGCATGTTTGTCATATTGGAGGCATAATCATATCTCTTTGCTCTTTTCCTGTTTAGTAACTAGATTTAAAATGAGATAAAACATAAGTGATTAATTATCCAAGAATAGAGGAAAGATGTCAAGACCCAATAAATCATCAACAAAACATTGAGAAGATGAAGTAGAGTTGGAGGATGAAAGTGACCTTACTGACCGACAGAAGTGATAGAAGACAAGGGGAAGGTAAGATGGCCTCTGGAGAAAGGAAAATGCAAAAGGTGATAGAGGAGGAGATAAAAGGAATACAGAAATAATGGCCTATTTAAGGTAATTAAAAAAAGACTTTCAAGTTGATCTTGCTAAGGAGTTAAGGCCATGAACAGAGGAACTGAAGAAATTCAATGCATAGATGAGTGATTCAAGTAAAATAATGGGAGAGTCTTTGGAAAACAAAACTATGCTGAGCAAGATTAGAAAATTACAATGGTTGCATCCCCACTGCAGAAATAATCCAGTTTGACACCAGTTTAACTGCCATGGCTCATTGCTATGGAAATCTGGAAAGTGTAGTTTATTGTGGCACCAGAGCTCTCTGACAGAGAAGGCTAAACATCTTACAAAACTACAATTCCCATATTTCTATATCATTGACCCATGGCAGTTAAAGGGGTGTCAAATTGAATTGTTTCTGCAGTGCGGACAGCTCTAATATCAGTTTGAGGATCAGGAAAACAGATATTGTTATTTGAACATGCATATTCCCATTTTCTCTGAGGGGGAATAATCAAATAACCTACATGAAATATTTATGGCATAGTTTAAGAAGGCACAGCCTGGTATTATTCTCACTAAAGAGTATACAGAAAGAATTCATAGGATTGACAGAACATACAGAGCTCTGTCTTATCACTCTCATAAAGATTATTCTACTGACATAATAAGTTTGCAAAGATACCCTAAAAATACAAATTTATAAAGCATTGAGCATCAAGTTGACATATAAAAGGAAGAGGACTGAAGTTTATCTAGACTTGGCATCAGAACTGATGAGAAAAAAAATCAGAATGGAGATTGCAGACTAGATCTTTAAGGGAGATAAGGAGTCAACAATAATTGCCAAAGTTACTATATAATAATAATAATGTTTTATTTATACCCCGCTCTTCAGCCAAGACTATCAGAGCGGCTTACAGTTTGTTAAACAAACAGCTTCATTTACAAATGTAAGCTATTTGCCCCCAACAATCTGGGTACTCATTTTAGCGACCTCGGAAGGATGCAAGCCTGAGTCAAGCTTCAGCCCTTTGCTGGTCTTGAACTCGCCACCTTCTGGTTTTGAGTGAGTGGCTGCAGTACAGGCATTTAACCACTGCGCCACCAGGGCTGTTTTACTGATGTTAAATGTAAGATATCCCACCTGCAACAAACTGTAATGGCTTCATATTTAGAGTAGCTACACAGTTAAGCAGTTAAAAGTTTTAAGGATTAAATTATCCAACCAGATTTTAATATCTATTTGTCATCCGTCATTCTGATTGTATGAAAGATAAAGAAGGGAGCTTCATTTTTTTTTTTTAAAGAAAGAACATTTGGAAAATTCTAACATTTGCATCATATTATACACATGCAAAAATCATGCAATCTTTATGGAACAAATATTAAAGAAACTTTAAAACATTTGCAGAGGGACCTGTTATTATCGGAGGGGATACTAATTGTATAATGGATAAGAAAATCAGACAATTCGGCTAGACAAAAGACAAAAGAGACAGGATAATGAGTAATGCAAAATTATTTCTCTCTTATGTAAACATAATTTAATTGATGCAAGGAGAACTTTACAACCCAAAGAAAAGTATTGTACCTATTACTCAGGCAGACATATCTGCAATTCTAGAATAGATTATTAGAACTATTAGAAAATTTCTTGATACAAAAATGGTTAAACAGCATATGATCCATACCTCTTTCAAAAAAATTAACAAAGTAAGAGTAGCAAGAGCAGACATAAAAGAAAATATGTTTGAGAGTCCTTTTTGTTGTTGTTCCCCACCTTTATTCATGGGGAGAGGCACGTAAGAAGTAAGCCACCTTTGGATCAAGAGAGTTTTGGGGAAAATAATTACTAAAGGTTATGATTAATATATAACCAACATGTAAAAAGTGTTGTCACCATGGATTATTTCTGCAATGTGGATGCAGACTTTGATGATTCATGAAGATTCACATATACACTAGAAGTGGAAATCTAGAAGTGGATCTTCACCTCCAAGGCTGGAGTTTTGTTTTTTTTTACCAGGGAAAGATGGAAAATTTCAAAATTTCCCCAAAATGTTTTTCATTTGTTGAAAAAGTATCTTGATGGATAAGATTCTTTGCCGTTCAGGAACTATTCTACTTTAAATGCCCAGGTTTTTGTGTATGTTTTGCATATGAACCAACATTTATTTACAGTAAATAGCATTTTACAAGCAGATGATAATAATTATACATTTAAATATTATTTCTGCACAGAAAAAGCTGTTTTCCTGTACAAAAAAGGTGTGAAATAACAATGTGCAACTTTTGCACAGAATAAGTCCCAAATTGTGAATGGGCTTTAAAAACTGTGTTTTTCACCTCAAAGAATTTCTCATAGTAGAAAGAAAATGCTAAAATTATTATTTTTTCTTAAAGAAGAAAATTAGTGAACATTTTAAAATGAAATCCTGCTTTCTACACCTCGAGTAAGATGGATCAAGCAAACTTTATAACCCTAAGATACTATCCCAAGAATCATAAGAATGAAGTATTAAAATCTTAATTGAAATGTTGAAGCAAAATGTATGTATGAAAGTTAATGGAATGCCCTAACAGCAGGGAGAGGGCTTGTGCAGCAAACAAAAGTGTATCTAACCACAAACGCCATAAGCTACACATGTCTAACAGTACAGTTTTCTGCATTTCTACTCAAAAGTAAGGCACTCTGAGTTCAATATCACTTAATTCAAGGTACCTGTTATAGGATTAATTCCTTGGAATTATGCTGTAAACAGTTGTTTATTTGATTTTGCTCCCAGATATGTACTTATTTTCTAAGCATCTCAGATTTCTATTTATTTAAAATATTTATATTGCCATATAATAAGTATTACCATATAACCAAGTTCCTAAGTGGGGTTACACCACACAGTTTCAATGGTATAATTTAGTGTTGCAATAAAAAGCCACATTAAAACATGCAATTACTTCACCATCTTCCTAACATGGTAGTCTCATGTCATGTCCTTCATCACTTGATATTACATTAGTTGTACTCAAGATATTTTTCTTCTTTTTAAACTTGAAACAATCACTCAGACTGAAATTTCCAGAAGGAGTTTGGTACAAGTGAATGGCCATTGATGTTAGTCTTTCCCACTGTGTAAGAGATCTACCTTCCCAGCAAGCAATCACGGTTAAGGCAGGAATTTTTGTTTAAAATTGGGCCATTGCAGACTAAAAACATCACACATACTTGGAAACATGCAAACATGGTATAAACCCAACCTCACACCCACTCTATATGTAATATTTGCTTACAGGTATGCAAAGGACAGGTACAGTCATAATGCACTTGGCAAATAAAATATTTACACTGGCTCTCAGGCATCACTTGCAACAGCCAAATGTGTTTTATTACAAGATTTGTTTCTTGGTTCTCTGTACACATTTGTCAATTCCAGTACTGTGATGAGTACTGAAGTAGGAAAGCAACATTTCTCTACTTTAATTAGAAGCTAGCAACACAATTATGGAATGTGTCATCAAGCAATTGGACAAGACATGTGTTAGCTACTGAGTAGTGTCAGAAGACTTAAGAATGTGGAGTAGTCCAAAGTGAACCTGACCATACAATAGGAGAAACCAGTCCACAAACCTGCCATATTGAGGTATGTGACATTAAAAAGGCCATTAGCTGATAATTTGACTTGGATGGAAAAAAGTGGATTAAAGTACAGTTGGTGAATTCTAGGCAAACTTCATAGAGTAAAAATAATAAATTTGGCTATGGAGACAAGGGAATCCAGCATAGTGATAATTAAAACATAAGTCTTTTTGGTTTATTTTGCTTTTCTATATATGCCATTCTACGTTTTTTCTTTCTTCCCTTTTTTACATCAGTCAAGGAGAAAACTTTCTGATTTCTGCTCCCAGGCTTTGGAATTCCTTCCCTAGGGAAGCTATGATGACCCCCTCTTTGCTGTGCTTTTGTTGAAAAATTAATATTTTACTATCCTGATAGGATTTTAGGAGCTGACTTCTTGTGTATTTTTAATTAAGTCCTTTTGTGTGTATTTCTGAGCTGCCATGAGTCCCAAATTAGGATACAGGCTATTAATAAATGAACAAAAACAGCAGCAGTGAGCAATGACATGTATTGCCATACTCAACTTTTCTATAACACAGGCATTTTATGAAGCTTCCTCAAATACATGCATTTTTGTATAAAAATTATAATAATTGATGCATCTTTTCATTCACCATCCCCCCACCACCCCAAAAAACTAAACACTGAGAAGTGAACAGCCTGAAGGATAACTGTGCTCCAATATACAAATGATTACAGGAAATATATATTAGGGTAATCTGCTTAAACATGTGGATTAGAGTCACCAGTCAGAATTCTTCCTCCTCTCTAATCCAGTGGAACTGCTCTGAACAACAGCAACAAAAAAGTAGCCCTGTAACTCTGATAAATGCAGTTCTTTTGTCTAATGTAATCTGTCATTGTGGTTTCTGTCAGAAGTTACTATGCATCACATACCCCGAGAACAAATATTAAGACTTTAATCATGAACTTTTCATTCTCATGTCCCAGAAAGAAAATGATTCATTTTATTCTCTCTACTCCTGAGCTTAGTACAAAGATTTGCTTCAATATTTTCAGCAAGACAGAAAGAACAGAAAGATCAGCTATTTGTGTATGAGGGATACTGCATCCATTTTCTTATTTAAAATCCTATTGAAACGAGAAATCCTGATACACATAGAAAATCCATGTGTGTATATACATGTTTGTCTGTGTGTATCTTCACATATTACTCAAAAATAGAAATGAAGAAAAAAATAAGCTAAGAGTAGACAGATAACCAAATGGTCTTGGAGGTCCTCAGGGTGAACTGCTGCTTGGTAATGCATGAGCTCCCATTTTGCTGTCAGACAGAAACCAGAAGTCATTTAATATTCATTTAAAGCACAGGTGCAGTATCTGCAGTGTCGGGTTTGGCTTTATGTGGTTATAGCCTAATATTTGAACTGATAAAAGGAAATTGTTAAGCTTTTGCTTCGGGCATGTAACTCAAATTGTAAAGTGGCTCTGCTTCAAAACATCACAGACATCCAGAAGTAGCAATTTAATAAGCCCTAATGTTGAAACTCCTGATAAAATGAAAGTAGCTCAATTAGTAGTATATATGGCTAACATAAAATTTTGTTTCTTTCATTTGCTCATGGATTTGTTGGCTTCCCAAACAACCCTTAGTTCTCTCATTAACTCTCCAGTAGTTTTGCTTGATGCTAAATTCTCCACTGATGCTGGGGTAAGTGGCATGATAGAAACATCCACTGTCTCTTCTTTTATGGCTGGCTGGCCAAACTAGAGATAAAGAATTGTTCTCCGGGACATATATAAGCAATATGTGTTTACAAATTTCTTAGACCATATTGTGCCCCCGGGAACCTCTGTCTGAAATGGACTGTAATTTACCTTAATTGGCTAATCTATTCACTCTAATTCCAAAACATCTTCAGCCCATATAGATGTGGTAGTAGAGACAGAATTCTGATCTTTCTCTGCATTCAGTTACTAGACTGACACTTGCATGAATTTATGGACCACTGCTGGCTGGTAAATTAAGAAACATACATAGAATTGCACAAAAGCAGCAAGGACAGAAGCAATTTCTGTTACTCAACTTATGTTCACACAGTGGTTCCATGCATCAAAGACAGCTCCTACAGCCAATCCTTTTTTCCCTTTTGTAGGATTCTGGGAGTTGTAGTCCAAAACAAGTTCAAAACAAGATGGTAATTTTTGTGCAATTGCTATACTGAATACTACCCCAATTGCACTATTATTTTCCCTCAGCCTTTGCATGGGCTAAGGTTCACAGGCATGCTTATATATATCCATCTTCATTCTTTTTTTTTTTTTTTTAGTAAAATGAGTCAAATTTAGGAGCCCTGATGGCCATGGTGGCAGAGTGCTTAAATGCCTGTACTGCAGCCACTCACTCACAAACCACAAGGTTATGAGTTTGATACCAGCTACGGGCTTGACTCAGCCTGGCATCCTTGCAAGGTCACTAAAATGAGATTGTTGGGGGCAATTAGCTTATACTTTTTAAACCACTTAGGGGGTGCTTAATAAAGGGCACACCGATGAAGGGTAAAGAAATGTGCTTGCTATTGATATAAATTTATCAAATATTTCCTCAAAACAACATACAGTGAAGGTCTAATTATACTGGGAATGTAGGAGAAAACATTTTCTCTAATATTTGGGGTGTCATCTTCATGTGTTCTAGTGCTCTTGTTCTCATGAAAAGTGAGCTCCAATCGTCCTTGTCATAATTCCTAGCAAAGGCACTTGGTGAGAAGATAAGCTTGATCCACAGCTGTTCTGCAAAACTTTACCAGCAATTGTTTAAAAAAGAATGATGTAATTTTATGCTCAAATGACACGCTAACACAGATTTATGGAATTCTATTAAAATTCCCAAGCAGAATATAAAAGCTGTACTGGAACAGAAGGAGCCAGGAAGAGGTTGCTGAACTCTTTCGCCCTTTCAGTATTTTCTTTCAGTTATTATTCCTCACGTTGTGCAGAAAGATATAGGATATTTAACCTGAGCAGAGCAATGTCAGGTTCCTGTAGTTTCTTCATAGTTTTTCTACTATAGGGAGGGGGACAGCCTGGAGAAGGTGATTTTGGGTTGGACCATGACCACACAGAAAAAAATGTTCATGAGTATATCAGTTTATACTTCTTCCACTCAGACACAATCAACCTAGAAGGGTCAGCCCAATAGCTAGGCAGAATGAGGCAACCACCCTAGAGGATAGATACTAGGGCGGGAGGGAGGGAGATACCATTGAGAGGTCAGACCTGTATATGCAACAGGTCCTCCTCTGTACCCCCTGAAGCTAGGCTGCCATCAGTTCTGGTATAGGGTGCTGTCCTGGCATCAGTCTTAAAATACAATTCATTACACTTTTATACATGCAGTGGGGGTAGTGATGTATTTGCTCTCTCACTCATGCTCAGTTCCTGGAAGCTTTGCAGAGAAGAAGGTGAACAAAAATATATGTGAAGAGCAATACAGACACAGTATGAGATTTTTGAAAGCAACCAAAAAGTTTTAAAGATAATTTTTTAAAAACTCAATCCTGATTACTAAAACAAGTGAGGAAAAGTGATAAAATGCAAGAATCCAATCCAAATTTGTATTTTATTATTATATTCTATTGTCTCCCACAAAGATAACTGGAACCATTCCCCAACATTTCATTGCAGGCTTCTACTTATGGAAATTATGTAGCAAAATTTACTGTGAATGTATTTTATCATATATCCTTTTTAAAGTCAATTCACTTTAGAAAAAAAAAACTTAAACAGTGCTTAATGTTTTCTTTGAAGTTAACTGATTCCCAAAGTGACTCCTCTTGTTTGTGTTGTTAGAACAGTTCTTTTTTGAAACAAGGAAACAAATTAGCCAAGTTATGGTAGGAAGGCACTGATGGCATTTATTTATTTATTTATTTATTTATTTATTTATACATACCCCGCTCTTCAGCCCTAAAGGGTATCAGAGCAGCTTGCAATTATTATTTTAATGAGACGGTTCCCTGCCCTCAGGTTTACAATCTAAGAAGACATGACACAAAAGGAGAAGGGAAAGGTGGTGGGGAAGGGGATCGGGTCCAAAAGTTCTTCTCTCCCTCTGATGCCTGGACCAAGGCAGATGGCAGGGAGGGAGGGAGGGCTCTGCTTCATAATCTAGTTTTTTTCATAATCATAATTTTAAAAAAAGGTTTCCAAGTTTTGGTATGGAGGTCTGTAAGGACTACTTTGGATTTGAATAAATTTGGAATCCAGAACCCAATTGGACCCATTCAGGCAGATTTAGAAGGTACTTAAATCAAAATAGAATTGAATCAGCACTTAAACACTTCTAAGGTTTAACTGTCAATCTGGATTCAGGGGGATAAAAACAGAGGATATTGGAGACAGCATCTTAAATCCTAGTGTTAGCTGCAGGTAGAGTAAACCCAGTTAATCAATGGCAATTTAGTAAGTCAACATTTATGTAAATTCCATTGATTTAATGAATCTACTATTTTTACAACTAACAGTAGGATTCAGGCCATTATGTCCATAAATTGGTAATTTCTTTATAAGCTCTTCATAGGAGGAGGGAACCAGGAGATTTAGATGATCTTTCCAGAGAATATTATTGAATTCCTTTCTTGAGGTTACTGATAATAAATGTGCTAAAGAATTGATTGTCACTTTACTAACTTCAGCCATGATTGTTCTAGCAAGATACTGGAAAACCTCTATTGCTAGAGGACAGTTATATAAGGCATTAGATAGCAGCTGAATGGACAAACTGAAGAATATGATTCATAATACAAATGACTGTTTGGAGTTTATCACACGAAGGGAATTGTAAGTATAATCCAATGGCAATCTGAATGCAATCATGGGGTTTCGCATGATTGCGTGAAAGCTGATCACACACATTTTTGGGGAAAGGGAAATCCTTCCGAGCGCAATGGTGGGGTTTCGAGTGATTGCGTGAGAAACTATCACATGCAATTTCGGGCACTGGGAGGCAATTTCGGGCAGTTCTGAACACAATGCAGTGTCAATATGCAATCATGTAAATTCGCTGAACTAGCGAATTTACTCAATTCTGAACTGCCCTCACTTCCATTTCTTTCAAAATTGAGTGAAATTCCACACGTGTGATAAATTACCTTGAGACAAACCATTTCCCCCCAAGATGCCTGAATTCTATTTTGTTTTGGATCAATCAATTTTGTTTTGGGCAGGAATTTATTATTATTATTATTATTATTATTATTTATTAGAAATTTCAACCCATTTATCATCCTCCACCCAGCATGCAGAGGGGAGGGTAGAGAGAATGGGATGGGACAGAAGTAATGTAGCTCACTGCTTTAAAGAAAGTGAATGGTGTTCATAGGCTCTTCTATCGCAGTGCTTAGGATGTGGGATATGGTGCTCATATATTATAGGTCTCATTGAGATGTATAGTGCTTTCTACATTTTCTCTCTTCCAAGAGTAGGATTGCTGAAACTATTTTTGTGGAATTCAGACATATTGCCATGTTAATCTGGAATATCAGTATGAAAAGGGATCATGTATCACTTTTGAGACTGTGTAGAAGATGTTATAATATAATATTTCATAGACTTGGTTTACTTCATCAGATGCATAACCAGAAATGATGCCCAGGAAAAACCTTTATAATCACACTATATGAATACCTATGGAATTCACAAAACATGTGGTATGTTGATGAGATACAAAATGATATTTAACTAGGGTTATTGAGGGACACAGGCAGAAGGGTGGGTATCTGTATGAAATGGAGACAGAGAGTTTTGGAATGTGGTGTGAGCAGGCTGAGTTTGGTTCACTGGGTGTTTGCTTGGAAAAACTGGTGGATGTTCATCCTTCTGTCATAGCATGCTCCATTTACATCATCCACCCCATATCTCCCTCTTCTCTTTTCAACTATGAAAGATTCACACTCTCTGTGATATACATCCACCTTTTAAAAACTTCTGAAACATCCACCCAATCACCACTCATTGTCATTCTCTAATCCCCTCCTAATAGATCTTTACCATATAACATATACTATACATTGTATACATCTCTATAACTTGCCTAAATATATCTAATAAATGAAACATTTTTTACAATTGCCAGATTTACAGAATATCACAGCTTCACTTTGATTTTAATTGAGGCCTGATACAGACTGGCACTTTGTGCCAGCCTGTGGGTAGAGTTAGGGTGCAGAGTCTGTATTATAGATTCCCTAACCCCACCCCCAGGGTACCATTTTGGTGTGTGTCAGTCCACACAGCACATACCGTCATGACGCCCCTCTGGTGCTGCATCCACATGATGTAGCACTGAAGGGGTGTCATAAAGCTGCACCACTGTGGCTATGGCACCCCATGGAGAGCGCAAATGCGGCTCCTTTTTGCACTCTCTGGAGGCCGGATTGGGGCCACAGCATGAAATTGCTGCAGCCCCAGTCCAGCCAGTAAAGGGCCGGCTGAATTTGAAAAACAGAAATAACATGTGTACTTGTGTACCTGATGTCAGTATTGGATGATATAGTCAAGCATAATATTCCCATAAGAGGGAATTGTCCATAGGTTCAGAAAAATCATAGATTTATGATTACTTGGATCTCTGTATCAATATTTAGATTTAGTCCTGAGTGAGACTGGGCTAAATTCTGAATTGGTTGGCATTTAACCAGGATGTTTTCCAAATTGTCAAATTAGCATTTGGACCAAACCTTGTGACTGGAGAGCACATGCATCTTTGATTAGTGGCTGACCTGTAAGTATACTTTTATGTGTGCTTTCAAATAATTTCAAATTTATAGTAACCCTATCATGGGTGTTTTCTTGACATGATTTGTTGAGAGAAGGTGACCATTGCCTTCTTCTAAGGCAGAGAGAATGTGAGTTGCCCGTTGACACTTAGTCGAGTGGACTTGAATGAGCATGGATATGAAACTCAGCCTGCAGAAGTCCTTGTTCAACATTCAAACCACTACACAATGCTGGTTCATTACAGCAAAATAAAGTGGAAAGTTTTGGAAAAGAGAAGCATCAGTATTACAAACTCTATATGCCAAGTGTATACACATTTACAATGAACATGTGATTTTATAGATACTGAATTCTCCATCTTGTAGATTCTGGTTGAAACATATGGGGAAAATTCACAATAGTTTAGTTACACTGACAAGGAAATCTTTTAATCCTCAGTCCTATTTCTTTGAAATCTCCTAATCTTGTAGAGCATTTGAGGTTTAAGTATGCGCTAAAATGACAGGATAATCTCCCAATCTTTTTTGCATGTGCTATAAACCCAACATTATCTGTAACCCTGCTGGCATACTGCTACATACCAAGTTCTTGGGTTGAGAAAAGATTTGCTCCACATATACTTTCATTCCAGCATAATTTATAGAATCTTAGACAATCCAGTCCTACTCCTGTCATGCAGGAATGAGTCAATCTCTTCTGCTGTTGAACAGCTCTTGCAATAAAAAATACTTCCTAACATATAGGTGGAATCTCTTTTAATTTGAATCCATTCGTTAATGTTGTAGTCTCAAGCAGAAGAAAACAAGCTTGCTTCATCTTCCACATGGCATCTGTCACCATGAGGTTACACAGGATTCTTCTCCTGTTTTATATAGTTTTTCTTTCCTCATTATTTTGTACAGTTTGTAACCAACTCTGGTCTGTTTGTATCTTTAAAAAAATATTATTATTTTTTTTAAAAAAACCTATCTCTGTAATCCTTGGTCCTTCCACTGGCCCCAATTCTTAACCCAGCCCAATCTCTTAACAAGTGCCTCAGTTCTGAGCTCCCAGTATCCTTTACTATTGGGTTCTTGATAGGATGTATTTGATGTTGTTATATAAAAATCATTTCAAGACACTCAGTTGTAAGCAAGAAGAAAAATAACTTTTATTTAAAAACAGAAGTTAAGTTAGGGGTAAAACAGACTGGCACAATACACTGGCTTCGGGGCGGTGCAGAGGCGGGGTGTTTAGATGATGCATGCCCTGACAGATCATCCAAGCTGGCAACATGCTCCCTGTTACTCAGATGGTGGGAAGCACTGTGGTGCTCCAGTGGCATGACATTTATGCACCACACACCACACGAGCAGCAAAAAGCTAGCACCGTGGTAGAGAAGCCACTCCTTTTCCACCCCAAAAAGGAGCAGGATTTTGCCTCTTCTTTTTGGGCCAGAAAAATGCAAGACTGGGGCTGTGGCATGCAATTGCCATGGCCCTGATCCAACAATCAAAGGGACAGTGTCAAGTTGCCCCTTTAGAGCCATCTGTTCTAGCCCTAAGTATCTTTTTGTTGTTAAAATATGTACATTACTTCTCTTGTTACAAATTCTCTTTGTTCCAATTCCCTTACTGACTTGGTTACCACCTGAAACTGTACTTTATTTTTTTAAATACAAGTTCCGCTAAAGCCCCTTCATTAGGAGTATAAATCCTATGAAAGTTTGTCTCTATTCACAAGTCACAATTCCCCAGAACAAGGCAGTTATGACCCCCCCCCCCCGAACTGGCTCTTCACTTCTCAAAGAACATAACACTCTCAACTAATTTCCCAGGACTTATTTTGTCGTTTTAAATTTCCCTTCCTTACACAGGAGTCTGAATCCCATTGAGGCTAATCTCTTCACCTCTAACTGCACCTCTGGCAGTACATGACACACTTATCACCTATTAATGGCTTCTCCCCATTTTTATAGCACCTCAATAGTCAGACACCCACCATTTTGCCAGCCTGTCTCTGATTGTGAACATTTATCTTTGCCAGTGTCTCTCCACAGCATCTCTTCACATAAAGATCACTATCATGTCACCTCTCAGTACTCTCTTCTCCAAGTTATGCATGCTCAACTCCCTAAGGTGTTTCTTATAAGGTTGACTTTTCAGACTTTTGACCACCTTGGTTGCCCTTCTCTGTGGTGTACAGAACTGGGCACAGTATTCCAGGTGAGACCTCAGGAAACTAGAGTAAAGTGGCACTTCTTATTCCCTCAGTCTTGACCCTATAGTCCTCTTGATGATGCCCATAATACATTGGCTTTTTGGGCTGCATCACATTGTTGACCCATGTTTCACTTGTAGTCTACTAATACCCCTAGAGTTGAAGGCTTTCATGGCCGGCAATCATAGTTTTTTGTGGAGCTTTCGGGCTATGTGGCCATGTTCTGGAAGAGTTCCTTTCTGACATTTCGCCAGCATCTATGGCTGGCATCTTCAGAGAATGATAGCCTGGAAAAGGATGGAGATATATATCCTGTGTGACCCTGGGAAGGAAGAAGTAATTTGCAAATGTATTGTTCTGTTGCTAATGGCAGTCTTCAGGGTGGGAGGATATGCAAACAAGGATTGTCTGCTAGAAATAAAAAAAAATTAAATGGAGCTCATTGTCTGCTGGGAATCCCCTGGCCTTAGGCTGTTGCTCATTTGCATAGGTTGAGTCTTGACCTTGCTGTCCTTCAAGACTGGGAGCCAAGCCTTGTTTACTCTCAGGGTTTCCTCTTTCCTGTTGAAATTGTCCAGGTGTTTATGGATTTCAATGGCCTCCCTGTGCATTCTGACATGGTAGTTGTTGGCATGGTCCAGAATTTCAGTACTTTCAAACAGCATTTTATGCCCAGGATGGTTTATAGCATGTTGTGCTAGTGCTGATTTTTCCAGTTGACCCAGTCTGTAGTGTCTCTCATGTTCTTTGATTCTTGTCTGTAACGTAACTAAGAAGAAAGAAATGCAAAAGCCTTGAAAGTAGTTTACTGATTACTTTGATGTTTGTTAATAAACTTCAGTATTATTTTATTACAACTTGGCCTCTGTGAAATATTGTGGCATGCTACTAGAGATAACAAAGCCTCAGAAAAGATAGGCAGTGGTGGAGAAGATCTCCACAGAAGCAAAAATACAATTGGTGGCAGCAAAGGTGAAGACAGGCAGTCTGGGTGGGTGGACTGAGAGAGTCTGAGTGAGTGTCCACGCCACCACACTGCTGTCTAACTGCTGAACTGAGTCAAGGTTACAATGATGCGTTAAAGAAAAATGCCAGACATCTGGGCTTGAAAACTAGGTTTTGTTATCCTAAAAATAAACATCCCAATTTTGGTTTGTAAAAGTGCTGTTTCATGATATTGTTCCAGATCACTAGAAGTTTGTGGTGATTGTGGATGAGCCAAACTTCATTTTATCATTAAAAAAAACAAAAAAAAAAACCCAAAATGAAACAGCTTTTGAAAGCCAATTCGCTGTAGTCTTGTGTATTCAAGTTAGTATGGGTGGTGTATAGCACATGTATATGGATGTCTTTAGTTGTATATGTAAAGTTCATAGTCTGTTTGTTATTGGTATATGTCAAAAAGAAAATAAAAATTTCAAAAAAGAAAGCCAATTCACTTTAGAAAAAAACTTACCAAATGATTTTGTGTTTGTGTGTGTGTTTTGAGGTTAACTGATTCTCATGGTGTCTCTTCTTGTTTGTGTTTCTATATAAAGGGCTTTGGACATTATAATGTGATATGCAGATGTCTGTTATCCCATATTTACTTAACCTGAAAACCATTTAATATAAAAAATTCTACCCATGGAAGCCTTCAAGAATGACAGCTCACATTTGAGGTTGCATTTACACTGCATAATTATTGCAGTTTACCACCACTTTAACTGCCATGACTCATGCCATGGAATTCTGTGATTTATATGAGATAGTTAGACTTTTCGGTCAGATTGCTCTGATGCCACAACAAACTACAGATCCCAGAATTCTATAACATGGCATCATAGTAGCTAAAGTGGCATCAAATTGCATTAATTCTGCAGTGTAGCAGCAGCCTAATAGACTGCAGGGCCCAAGTGTTTATTTATCACAGCTGTTTACCATAGAAAAAAAATCTCTGTTTTGTCAAAACCTGCAATGAACTTCTAATCATGTCTGAAACTTTTGGGCTTGTGCATGTGGCATTTTTGGCAGTCCATGCTACCTTCAGAGGATTTCAGAGATAGAAAATTGGCCTTTGGACCACTACAGGTAGCCTGTTTTTCCTTAAAGTCCAGTCTGCCTTTCTCTGGAGGACCAAGAATGCTGGAAAGCTTAAGGTGCTGGAAGTTGATTGATCTCCCTGGACACTTTACAGAGCCTCATCTTTCCTTGATAAATTATACAACCTTGATCACTTCCTAATTCCATTTATCTAAATTTCCAGAAGCCACTAATAGGAGCATGTTCATACATTGATTTCCCCTTGATTATTATGCTGTGTGGTAACTGAAGTAGCCAATGATAATTCATTCAGAGCTGGATATCCACTTCAGTCTACTCCATGCAGAGAAAGAAAATATGTTGCAATGAGCAGAACAAAAACTAGTTTATTCAAAAGCAAACTACTGAGGATAAAAACAAAAACAAATTGAAGCCCCATAATTCACAAAACTGAAATACTAGATTAAGTATTTTCCAAATTAATCTTTACAGGTGGAGGATATCCTTAAAACAAGGGCCCTTTAAATCATGTTTCATTCAACATTAAATCATGTTTCAAATGGGACTATATAATGGACTAAGATGCATTATATTACATTGAGAATGTCTTAGACTGAAGCAGGAAATAATTTGTGAGGTTAACTACAGGATCAGTTTAGAGCCTTCAGCCCCTCCCCCCCTTTCAATTTTACTCAGAAGTAACTGGGAGCAGATGGACAAGATGAACATCTGGCTTAGACAGGCAAGATCAATGCCCCTGACATTCCTGAGTGAATTTCTTTGGTGTGCACAGAAAATAATTGGTGACAGAAAGAAGAATCAAGAGTAAGTCAAGAGGTCCAAAGTAAACCATTTGCTGATCCTATCAATAAACAGAGTGACTGCTGTTGTCATCCCTGTCAGACCCTGGCATGCCATGAGTGTTTTCTAAAGATTGGGGTGGCACTTTAGCTTATTGCAGCAGTGTCCCTTTGAAAAGGAAGGAATGAAAGCTTCTCACAGTCCATTTCATTCACGTTTGATGTCGAAGGTTGTCATGTTTGCATTTCAGCTTCATCTGAGATGTTGAGACATTGTGGAGCCAGTTTTTGAGAGTTTGATCAGCCCCTTGGAGTTATCTTTCATAAAAGAAGGGAAAAAAAGAAGGTAGGGGAACAGTTTAACTAGAACTTAAACAGACCTTCAATTGCTATTTTCAACTAACGCTGAACTTAAAATACAATGAAAAATAGGTTTGTGTTGACAAAAACATTTAAATAGAATATAACACATACAACCATAAATGTGGCAAAAGGTTCAAGGTATCCTCTTCTTACAATTGTTGTAAAATTCCTTACGTAATTAAACAAGTATAAAATGTCTGCAATTTCTGAAGGGTATAGTTATCACTATAGCCTATTTGGAGATTCTTTACAGAAACATGACCTTGAGACAAACTGCAAAGAAAAAAAAAACACTTTACAAATTTGCCCTGTGAACTTATTACCACAGGATACAATTGTCCCATGTAGTCAATCAAGCAGACCTAGGGAGAAAACAGAAGGGTCAAATGTTGCTGAAAGCTGTGGTATTTGTAGCTGTGGCTCTTTTTCTTTTTCTTTTTTAAATGTCAGGACAATATTTTTATTGTCTGGGACTATTTGCTGGCAATTTTCATCACCCGTTGCAGTGTTGTAATCTCACCATCCAATGGGTCTTTTAAAAGTATGTATTCTGAGATAGATTACAATAAGGATTCTGTGTGTGTTGATAGTTGTGGTCTGTAATGGGTTTCCAGGCCACTCACCCTAATGATCTATATGGTGACATAGGTTTCAGCAAGTCTCAGGAGGAGGAAACAATTTTCCTTTCCCTCCTCAATTTTCTTTTCTTTTAAAAATTCAGGATCTAGTTGTCTGCTCCCACTTCTAGAACGTTTTAGCTTTCAACATGGGTGGGACAGTACACAAGGGAGTGGGGGGTCTTCTGCTGCCACAGAAGTATTTCAGAACCAGTGTTTTTAAATTCATGCAATATTTTTAATTACTTTCACCCACCAGGAGACTTTTTTTTAGTCAATGAAACAACCAAAGACCATGGGTATTGCTACTGGGGGAGCCATTTCCTTACAATTTGCTGAAAAGATGCCATTGTTCTCATCTCTTGTAAACTGTAGAAGGGTGGGAGGCAGTCTCTGTTGCCTTTCTCCAGATTCATGGTGGTTTAGTAGCCATATGGTTTATCTACTATTTGGAGCCTTGTCTGCATGGGCAAAAAGGTTCATTCCCCCCCCCCATTCTGTTGTCATCCTGCTCCGACAACACATGTCTCATCCTCCAGTTCTGGTCCAATCAGCTCAGACAACATCTGGCACATTCTACACCAAAACTGGGATGTAACAGCCTGACAACAATTTTAAAAAGTATACCTCTCTCTCTGGGTCTTCTCGGAAGATCCAGAGCTCTCTGTTCCTGTGCTGCAGCAGCTGTCTGTACAGGAATTCTGCTGAGTCACCTGGTGCATCTGTCACTGTGACCATAGGTCACTCACTTCTGAAGTCAGACTGAGGCACCCAGCAATGATGGCTGGGCACTTATTCTGACCTCAAAATGAGTGGTGTGTGGTCATGACAGAAGCACCAGGTGGCTCAGTGGAACACTCATGCAGACAGTTGTAATGGTGCAGGAACAGAGGGCCTGTTAACAGGGGCAAGTCTGGGCATCTGTGGGGCCAGGATACTCCAGGCTGCCCCGGAGTATCCTGACCCTGGACACTTGGCCTCAGAGGGGCATGCACCTAACTGTGGAAGGAGCTCTTTAGCTAGTTATGTTATGATATAAGCCCCCTTTTTGCAGGCAGCAAACCACATTCTAGTTTAACAAGGTAGAATGGACTAAAGAAGAAGAAAAAATCAGTATCCCACAACCAACAGCCCCTGCTAAGAAAAGGAGTCTGACAAGGACCAATTAAAAAATGAAGGCAACAACAACCAGAAATGCTATCATCCCTCCACCCACAAAACAACAAAAACAAACAAAACAAAAAAGCTGTTGGAAAACTGTTCCTTTTTTTAACCAATCAGGAAGAACTCCAATATTAGAGAGGCAGACACCTACAAGGTTGGCCAACTGCAACCTGTATACTGACTTCTTTTTATACTGGGGGTATTCAGATGTCTATCACTGCCTATTCATTGGTGTAGTGGGAAATTTGAAACAAACACTTTCGTGATTGTCCTTATAGCCACATCTCAAAGGAGAGTCCAAAAATGCAAATAGCTGTATTGATGGTTATATTAAATAATTTCTAACAGTTTTCATCTCAGTCAGGATCAGAGCTTTTGCAACAGATCTTGCCCATTTAAGCCACCTCAAAATATTTTAGATTTCACCAAGGGAGCTTACTGGGTGACCATGAGCAAGTCCCATGCTCTCAGAATCAGGGGAAGGAAACGCCAAACCTCCTCTGAACAAATCTTGCCAAGAAAACCTCATGATAGATTCACCATAGGGTTGCCATAACTTGGAAATGACAATAACAAGATAATAATAACAAACTGCTGCTCGGAAAACCAGTTTGCAGCCACACTAAAAGGAACAGGGAAGTCCAAGAGATTTGGCAGGTGATGACATAGTGCCTGCTCATGAAAAGCTCTGGGAATTCAACCCCATGAGCCTTGACCTCACTACACTACTGTTATACCCTACAGCATTTCACAGATGAAAAAGGGACAATTGTGGTCAAACAACATTGGAGTATAGTCAGCTTGGCATAAGTGATTGATAAGGAAGAACAGACAAGCTAGGAGAGGCTGAAGCAGGCTTCTTTTTTTTTTGGCTGAGCTTACAAGTAACAGCAAGATTTCCTCCTCCTCTCCCCACTGAGTTAATGGAGTGTAAAGATGGCATCAAATGCAAGTAAGCTTTGGATGAAGTGGAAAGTGGAAGTAGAAGATGGAAAATGAGATATTTTAAAAACATTTTAAAAACTGAGATGACAGAAGATTAATTGGGACTGTCCCATGCCAAACTGGGACAGTTGGATGGTACGGACTGCCTATTTTAGAAGATGAAAATAGAACTACCTGATAATTGCAAGTGCTATGGATGTCGAAACTGCTGAAAAAACTTTTTAGCTTAATATATCCATGTCTGATTGCTTGCATCAGAGAATATGACCCCTCTTTAGATCCAGCTTTGGTGGTATCAATACTATTCGACTTGCAGAGCAGCAAGATCCAGCAAAATTGCTTGTGTGAACTCTCTTTTCTACTTGAGGTCCCTGAGCGCTCCAGAAATCTCTTCTGAAGAGCTGGGAATAGGGTTGGGTAACAATTTCATTCAATTTCAATTTTATAAAGGTTTGCCAGAATTTGTATATTTTGTTCATAATTGGAATAGAAAGCATTAAAAACAAAACAAAATCAAATACGGGAGACACTGACAGATGTCTTGATCCTGGTGCTTGATCATTAAAGGACTGACTTTAAACCTGTGTTAAACATGTTATTAATTGGGATTGCCACATTTTTAGCACTTTATCTTTATATTGAAGTTATATGCTAGTTATACTTACATATGCTACATAGGACCTATATGGTAGGTAGATACAGCAAATGACTCAACATGCTGGGAAGAGCTGCCTTTATTGAATTTTTCTCATGCAGCAGAGAATAATTTTGTCATCATGTTTGAAGAATTTCCCAATATTTGCAACTGTGCTCATATTTAGAATGAAAAGAATTTGAGATTTAAAAAAAACTGAATGTGAGAAAAAGCAGAACCAGCTTGTTTTTACCACCTCTGCAAATATATTGAATCCCTTTTTTTTTGGGGGGGGGGGATTTGATGAAAGCTGCAGGAAAGGTCAGCACTGAAGTCCCAATGCAGTGATGTTTCAGGGCTAGCATGGCTTTGTATTTAAGCTTATGTTTTGTTACATTATAATAGCAACTAAGTGCTGTCTAAGCCAAGAAAAATCCATTTACAATGTGCCAGAGATCTTCATCAGTGTCACATCATGGAAGGTGTCAATCAGATTGCAGCTGAAAACCTGCACTGAAGAGATGGAGTATAGCTTTACATTCATGAAATTATACAATGTCTGTGCAGCACCACTTTATCAGTAAATTGTGACATTACAGAATCAAATGTACAGCTAATTGTGTGATGCATACTTGCATATTCAATGTGCACATGCCTCCATGCACAATATGTATGCATTGTTCATACACATATAATTGCACTGTGTGCACAATTTTGCTTCCACAACCTTGAATATGGCCATTCTATATTAAACAAAATGTCCAATTTCTTCCTTAAAGGAAAAATGCATGCATAAGATATCCACAGATTCTACCCTCTGTTATTAGTGTTTATGTTATTTAGCATTAACTGATGATGAACACTGACTTTGTGTTCCCTTTGTGTTATACTTTCCATGCAGTAATCTGATTCTTAGTCTACAATTTTCCTTGACATTTGAGACAAAAATTATACAGATAGAGTAGGCATTGACAGCTGTTTTCTTTTTGAAATGTATATTTCCCATTTTGGACAAACCTCAAAGTAACTAACAAAGTCATACAGCAATTAATGATAAAAAAAACAACAATGACAAAATAAAAGCAGAAAATTAGAAACAGTGTGTGTGTGTGTTGTGTGTGTGTGTCTGCGTGTGTGGTTTTATGGGAGTTTGCAAAGGGAAACCTCAACCTTGCTTCCTCTGAAACAGCTTCTGGAGCAAAGAGGATTTATCTCCGTATTTTCCTTCCCTCTCTGGAGCATGTGTGTGTATGCACTTATGGAGCATGCACAAAAAAGTTATTTTCTCATCTGCCTGAAACCCAAATTCGCTTTCAACACACTTTCTCACATAAGTAAGGTGCTTTTAACCTTTTGTTGTGCTCTCTGTGTGATAAGCATTAGTGAATGGGCTTACTTTTCTGGGATGTCAACACTTTAACCATTTTTGTGATGGAAGCACACACATAGATCCCCATGAGATAAAGTCCTCTGACACACTGTACAAATAAGTACTCACAAATCCTCATCATTGGAACTATGATGGATGCCATAAAGTTCTATCCTTTACCTGTTGTTCACTCATGTTATGAATGACTTGGATGAAGATTAGAGTGGATGCTCAGTCAATTTTCAGATAACATCAAACTGGGAGAGTTGTTAATGTCTGAAGAGAGAATCAGAATTCAGGATGACTCTTAGGAGATTCAAGAACTGGTGCAAAACAAATAACAAGGATTCAATGAAGGATAAATATGCAGTTCTAGATTTTGGCAGGTGGAAAAATCAGATGCCAAATATAGGATTAATGATGCCTAGCATGGAAATAGTATTTGTGACAAGAAATCTAGGAGGTTGCAGTAGACCACAAGTAAAACATGATTCAACAACAACATATTGCAGTGGAAAGAAAAGCTGCAGAAAATCTAGGCTGCATCAACAGAAGTATAGTGTCCATATCAAGGGAATTTAAATTGAAGTGCTCTGTCCAGTTCTGGGCATCAGTGTTTAAGAAAGGCATTGACATGCTTGCATGTGGTAAAGGATAATTAAGATGGTAAGAGATCTGGAGACCAAGCTTTTTGAATAATGTTTGAGGTAGCTGGGTTTGTTTAGCTTTGAAAGAAAATAATGGAAGATAAAATAATAACTCTCTTGAAATATCTGAATGGCTGTCATGCAGAAGATGGAGCAAGCTTTTTTTTTATTGCTCCAAAGGGTTGGATTCAAATCAAGGAACAAGATTTTGTCTAGACACTATGAACAACTTCACAACAATAAGAGCTGTTTGGCAGGATGACACAGCACCACAGAGACTGCAGGGCTCTCTTAATCTGGAGGAACTTTTCAAATAGAGAGTGGTTGGCCAACTGTCTGGTATGCTTTAACTATGTTTTTTTTCTGCATCTGCATGATGTTCACTGGATAACAAATTGAGGGGAGATGTTCTACGGCAATTCCTCAAATATTTTGACTAGCCTTATGTACTGTGCACATCAGCTGTGTAGCTGTGAGGGAAGCAATGTGAGGACATCCTCCTCCAAAAAAGGATTCTGCCCTTCCAAGTATCCAAATTTCTCCAAATTTCTAGCATTCCAGAAGGGAAAACATTGAAAATTATTAACATACAGAACTCCTATACTTCCTGTATTCGCAATCCGTAATTTCACAATTTGATGTTAGGGCAATGATAGAAAATTGAAGAATGTAGTAAAAAATTTATTGGGGAGGATAATTAATCATAAGTCAGAAATAACTCAAAGGCACACAATAACAATACCCTGTCCATCCACCCTCACACACTGACAAATTGTTTATTAAGTCAAGAGTATATATTTTCATATGCTGTACTTTGTGTCCCTGCAGATAACAAACTTGGAAGATTCTGATTCACAATGAAAAAATCCACAGCTTCATGTAGGATTTTAAAGAAGTTCAAAGGTGATAGCTCCTTTGTCTTTGATTTCCTAGTGACAAGATATGAAGGTAGCTGATGTCTTTTTAGAAAAGGCAAGACTGCACAAAACATATGTATTTAATTATCACAATTGCAGTTATCAGCGGGACCAAACTAGGTATCAATTGTAGGACTTTGTTGTCTTTCTGCTTCCCACTCACCTTCTTTTCTTTCTGGCAAGGATTTGGCATAGTAAGCAACTTTCTTGGGTGTTTATGCATTTCTGTTTGAGGTTGTTTTCCTCTGCATTTTATCCTGTTTTTTGTCTCTCACATGGGGTGCCTGTCATCATCTCAATTTTCTTTTAACCAGCTCATCAATTCTCATTAGGCTGAGACAAATCCATATGTGTTAGGTGGAATACAAAATAAAAACGACTCTCTTTCCTAGCTGCTTCAGTCAAACTACTAGTGAGATTAGTTTCTGCAGATATAAAACATAATCTTTGGTACAGGAAGCAATTCTCTTTACCCAGATTTTTGGCACAAACTTGTGTGTTACAGGTGGGCAAATCTTTTTATACTGGCTTCTACAACAGTTTAACTTTTAAAAACATTTTTCTTTCTTTCTTCCCATCAGCTTGCATCTTTAAAAGAGTCTTGAAAATTCTGGCATACTACTGTATGTGTTTCTCCCAATGCATATGCTGAGAGAAGTACCAACAAAATTGTATACATTTTGTTCAACTTTCTCTGATTGAACACACATTTGTATGCATTCCATACTGCAGAGAAGTTCAAAAACTAAAGGATAATTCCATTCTGGTTCACATATTACTCTAGAAACTACAAATTAGGTTGCTTCATATTGCAATGAGAATAAATTGATTTCTCTTCCATCCCTACCATTTGCCTTGTTAGCATAGAATCATAGAATCATAGAGTTGGAAGAGACCACAAGGGCCATCCAGTCCAACCCCCTGCCATGCAGAAACTCCCAGTCAAAGCATCCCCGACAGATGGCCATCCAGCCTCTGCTTAAAGACCTCCAAGGAAGGAGACTCCACTACACTCCGAGGGAGTGTGTTCCACTGTCGAACAGCCCTTACTGTCAGGAAGTTCCTCCCAATGTTGAGGTGGAATCTCTTTTCCTGCAGCTTGCATCCATTGTTCTGGGTTCTAGTCTCTGCAGCAACAGAAAACAAGCTTGCTCCCTCCTCAATATGACATCCCTTCAAATATTTGAACAGGGATATACTATCACCTCTTAACCTTCTCTTCTCCAGGTTAAACATCCCCAGCTCCCTAAGTCGTTCCTCATAGGGCATGGTTTCCAGTCCCTTCACTATCTTAGTTGCCCTCCTTTGGACATGCTCCAGTTTCTCCACATCTTTTTTGAATTGTGGTGCCCAGAACTGGACACAGTATTCCAGGTGGAGCCTGACCAAAGCAGAACAGAGTGGCACTATTACTTCCCTTGATCTAGATGCTATACTTCTATTGATGCAGCCTTTTTAGCTGCCGCATCGCACTGTTGACTCATGTTCAACTTATGGTCTACTTGAACTCCTAGATCCCTTTCACACATAGTTTCATTCAGCCAGATGTCCCCCATCCTATATCTGTGCATTTCATTTTTGCGCCCTAAGTGCAGTACCTTACATTTCTCCGCACTGAATTTCATTTTATTAGCATTGGCCCAGTTTTCTAATCTATTCAGGTCATTTTGAATTTTGATCCTGTCTTCTGGAGTATTGGCTACTCCTCCTAATTTGGTGTCATCTGCAAATTTGATAAGTATGCCCCCAGTTCTGTCATCCAAGTCATTAATAAAGATGTTGAATAGCACTGGGCCCAGGACAGAACCCTATGGCACCCCACTGGTCACTTCTTTCCAGGTTGAAAAGGATCCATTGTTGAGCACCCTTTGGCAGCTGAGATGTGGGTGAGCAAAGTGTGATCCTTGAAGCTACCCAGATGTCCCCAGAGCCCTTTAAAAAAAAAAAAAAAGCACCAGTTTTCAGTCAGTTCCCCCTGAAAACCACCCCAAAGTCTACCAAGCCATCTACAAATGTGATTTGACTTCCCCACTTCAGAGCCCACAACTTCTGAAAAAAAAGAGAGAGAGAAGGGATGAAAATGGCCAAAATGATGGCTGGAAGTGATGTTACATCACTTCTGGTGTGCTTAAACACAACAGTATGGCCCGCTACACAGGAACAGAGGAGAATGCCCCCCACTCATTCCGCAGTTGCCCACTTCTGAACTAAAATTATCTTTATATCCCATTTAATTCCATTGTTGAAACCTAACTTTGTCCCTAGTTCATTAGCTGAAATTCTTAGTATATTTTCTTATAAGGATATCCTATTGACTGCTTCCAAATAGGAATGATTAATATTAGAGAGATTCATCCAGAAGAAGACACTCCTGCTATCAGTTTTGTGGGTATAAATTTAATGATCTCCATTGGAATCTATGCATAAATGTTTTGGTGCTGCTGCTGGATATATTGAGCTAAGGACTCTGACTACAGAATATCTCACACTTAGATGAATTTTGTCTGTTTATCTGTGTCCTTACTAAAAAAAAAAGGATTGCTGTCCCTCAGTCTTGCTGGACCAGAAAAACTAACATAGGTGAATCTGGATCTATATAAATTTTATTAAATATTTAGTTTCTCAGTTCAAGCAGAGCATCTGCCTGAGTAGCAAGATGCCCTTCTCTCCTTCTGCAGCCAGTTCCAGACCAGCAGAGAATCTACACCACATTGTCTGCATTCATTGATTTAATCCCTACCTTCCTCTTCTAGAATCTGACCACTGACTTGCTTCTGATTACATCAATCCCTTTGACTATGCTAGGCTCAAACAATAACTGCAAAATTATGTCCAGGATCTCACAAAATGTATAAGTAAATTGAAAACAACATTTCCCCTATTTACAACTTATGGATACGCTTCTTTGACTAAGGCAACAAACATACATACTACTTAGGTGTTGGATGTTGTGATTAATTTTGTGATGAAAACATCTCTTCTACGATTTTCCTATACAAAAAGTAAATGCATAAAATACAAATAAAATAGGGATATGAATATTTTCTAATTTGCCCCTCTCAAGTGAATTTCTCAATATAGGAGTTTTTTCCTTGTTATGTGTAATACAGTAAAAGCATTTTCTCACTTTGAGACAGTTACCATTTTTTAAAAAATAATGCAACAGAATTCCCACAAAGACTCCAAGATGGTCTGCTACTTGTCAGTTTAAAAATGT
This sequence comes from Urosaurus nigricauda, assembly GCA_034509955.1. NCBI lineage: Eukaryota > Metazoa > Chordata > Lepidosauria > Squamata > Phrynosomatidae > Urosaurus > Urosaurus nigricauda. The sequence goes on along the minus strand of JAOEGL010000004.1, from coordinate 197,481,546 downwards.
TCCCATTCAGTGTCAAATGGACATTTGCCATGGCAAGATGAGTGCACATTCTTAACAGAAAATTGTCTATCTCTCTTGACACCTTAGATGCATGGAACAAATTCAATATGCTCCAGCTAGGATAGTGCAAATAAATGTTTTATGCACCATATGGTTGCAGTGAACACCTGCTGCAAGGTGTCACCCAGCAATATTGCACATCTGATAGATCAGTCTCAACATGATTTTACTCAAAAGGGAAAGTTTGGCACCCTGCTGATTATATATCAGTCACATAGGGTATAGGTGACCAGAAAACAAAATGATCCCATCTATAATACTGGCAGGATAGTCTAAGTGTCCCCAAATAAAAGTTTGTGACTATCACTAATTTCTATAGGATTATGAGAGCCCCTTCTTTCCTTCTTGGAAGACTCTGAATATCATGTCCCTTGTATTCTTTCTGAAGTCTTGGTCTTGCTATGTAGTCCCCAAATCCCAAGAACAGACAAGAGCAAACAGAAGGCTGCATGGAGGAGAAGCAACTGTCTGTAATCACACCTTTCATTATTACCAAATGTTGACTCCATGGCAATTCACTAACAGGAGAAGTGAGCCCTGGCGCCTCTAAGACGATTTACTCATGGGAGAAGCATGTGGGGGTGTGAACCTCGATCACACTTCTTTTACGATTTTGAACAATTTTATGGCAATTTACTCATAGGAAGCCTTTTTTGCACAAAGAGAGTAAGAATGAATTTTTATTCTAGGAAGGTGTAATCCAGGATGATGTTATGGCCTTACCATGATATCCTGCCCATAAGGCACACAAGTAGAAGGCCAGAGTTTCAGAAGCCCAGACCTTCAGAACTATAGAAAGGAACTTATGCCAACAGACCAAGTCACACCAGTAAACAATTAAAATGGGGCTTCTTATTCTTCTTAACTCTGATTACCTCTTTCAGCCTCCATCTCTGTGGTGAGTTTTTCTTTTGTAGTTCTCTCTGAATGTGAACATTTGAAGGGATCATTAGTAGTAAAAGAACTGATAGAACTATATAGTATACACTCTGCCCTGTGCTCTCATGGAATTATATCTTGGAAAATGTTTAAAATATAAAAATGATTAAAAGATGAGAAAAACACTACATTACACTACACTACACTACACTACACTACACACACACACACACAAAACCTCTTTCCCTCTCCTCCTCAGAAAAAGGAAAGGGATAGAACAAGGTAAAAGGAAAAGGAAAGAATGCTAGGGTTTTTTTCCTTACATAGTGAGACGTGACATATTTATAAAACCAAACAAAACAGTATCACCCTCTGATCTATGGAACTCTTTCTCAAGGGATGTATGGAGACAGATACAACATCTTGACAATCTTAGACCATGGCTGCATTGGCCAAAAGGCCCATAAACACATCCACTCTGGTGTCATCCTGTCCAGATAACACATGTCTCAAACCTTAGTTCTGGCACAAGCAGTTTGGATGAGACCTGGCACATTCTGCACCAGAACCAGAAACTTGTGTTCATCATTGGGTGCTTCATTCTGACCCCAGACTTGAGCAACCTTCAATGGTAGCAGACACACCAGGTGGCTCAACAGGATGCCAATACAGACAGCCAATGCAGGGAATGGAGGGTCAGATAATGGAAGAGAGTTGGAGCATCTGTCAGTCCAGAATACTCTGGGCTGCCTCTCCCCTGGATTATCCTTGTAAATACAGACAAGGCTATAGTATTCCAAAAGACTTTGAAGACCAATTATCTACTTTAACTAGCTTTTAATTGTCATTATTTTATTGTAAGAATCTGTTGATTTAGTACTTTTAAAGTTTTTTTCTGATTTGTAATGCTTCTATTATGCAATATATTTTCTATTTTAAAATGTTTCCAATTTTCTTTGATATTATTTCTAATATAAAAGATACAGTAAAACTATATTGCTTAGTTTTATGGCTTGCATGCACAAGTCCATGGAAGGACATTTAGGATGGGAAAATTAAAAATTAAAATTAACAGTCAGTATGTGAGTAGCATGCAAAGTAACAAAGTAAATGGATTTTGTACATGTTCCCCCGAACCATGAATGGTCCACTTACTTTCTAGTTTTGTTGTTGTTGTTGTTGTTGTTGTTTTGTGCCTTCAAGTTGTTCCCAACTTATGGCAACCCTAAGGTGAGTATGTTATGGAGTTTTCTTTGCAAGATTTGATCAGAAAGGGGTTGCCTTTGCCTTCCTGTGAGGCTGAGATAAAATGACTTCCCATTGTCACCCAGTGGGTTTCCATGGCTTAGCAGGGATTCAAACCCTGGTCTCCAGAGTCATAGTCCAATGCTCAAACCACTACATCACACTGGCTCTACTGGTTTTGCCCATTCCTTTTTAAGCACTTCTATTCTAAGAAGAAAAACTCATAATTAATCAAGTCATGCATTTTTCTTTCTTCTACAAATGTTAAAATTCACGTGTCATAATAAAGAAGGGACTGGTAGGCATTTAGTCATGATTGACTGATTCCTGGGTATTAACCTATACATCATCTAGCTAAGGTTAAGTGCATGCAAATTATTATTATGACCCCAAGGGCTCCTGCATTTTTTGTCACAAATTATGTGTTTGCATTAACAATCACATAATTTATTTCTTCTCCAGTTCTCTTTTTAAGAGGCAACTGGTACTATACTCCCTGGGGTCATATAGAAAGAAGGAGGTCCATTTATGGAAGATGTGAAAAAGGTTGAATGAGTCATCAAAATATAGTAATTTGACAAAGAAAAGGTTCTATAATAATGCTTTGGAAGCTGGAAGTAATTGCAATAAATGATCAGAACACATATAAATATGGCACTATGCATAAGTGAAATATTATTATTTTAGAAACATATTCCAAATTTTGTCTGAACATTTTTAGTTATGTGAAAAGGAGCTGTCATTTTAATTTGAAACAACTTTTAGAGTATCAACACTTAATTCCTAGCTTAACAACAACAAAAAAAAGGAGCAGTTAATTGTTTAAACTGAACAAGCTTTCCAGAGCACAGCTATTAATGATTTCTTTTCTTTCTCCCGAGCTGAAGCTCATTTTTTTCCTGTTGTTACTCTCATTAATTCTAAAGGTAACAAGTATAATTTTTAAAGCCTAGAGATGTACAATTTCCACTTCCACCCCAACCAAGCAATAGCAATAGCAGCTTCATTTATATACTGCTTCATACTGCCTAAGCAGTCTCTAAGCAGTTTTCAACTGTAAGCTAATTGCCCCCAACAAGCTGGGTACTCATTTCAGTGACCTCGGAAGGATGTAAAGCTGAACAAGTATTGAACTCACAACCTTATGGTTTGAGAGTGAGTGGCTGCATTACAGGCATTTAACCACTACACCACCAGAGCTAACACTTAAATTTGTTCAACATCTGGGATCATTCAAAGCTAAAGTGCCGTACTCATTTATTTCTACAGCATTAAGATGGGAATAAAAGAAATTATTCTGTCATCAATATCTGGGCCCTGAGTCCTCAATCTTCATTACTTGTCCTCTGGTTCTTGGGAATACTGTCTCCCTTCCCTGTTTACTTCAGTTTAAAGCCCTCCTGGGCAGATTTACTTATGACTAGTGAGGCATAACTGTGCTCCTAATCTACTGGAAAATGTTACTAAATATGTTGCCATTTCTGTACATATATATGTTACATATTCTACACATTGATGCACAAGCATAAAATGATCTTAAATCATAGGTGTTTTGTTTGTTTGTTTGTTTGTTTGTTTCTAGACTTGATGGGAGATAGTTATAGATCATAATAGTTTTGTGCTTATTTTTAAAACAGTTCATAAAACAATAAAAAGCCAATTAAAATTTAATATTGAAAATTATTGGAGAACAAAATTCCACTCACCTGCTTAAAAAGCATCAGCGATGTGAGGGAGAAGGAGGAGGAGTGGGAGGAGGAGAAGAGAAGTTTCATAATTTTGCTGTGAGTGGTTGATAGGAATGCTACTGGGCATACTGTGAATAAAGCAACTTGGATGTGGTTTACTATAATATAGATTAATCAGCAGGGCACAACTGCAATCTTGCATATCTGGCATGCAGCTGTTTGATTATATAGGTTTTCTATTTAGCTAGCAGTGGTCATAGATTTTCAGCTTTAAGCTTTTAGAGCAAGAACAGGAGGGAGGGAGAAAAAAATGAATAGATGAAAGAGATGACAGCAGACTGTAATATTAATACTAGAAAATTCCTGTGAAAAATTAGAGTTGTAGCAAAAATTATTTGGCTTGTACTTTGTACAAAAGTGTAAAGTTTATCTTTTTTTCAGGGAAGAGGTTGCTGTTTTTGGCTGTTTACACACCCAGTTTCTGAAATTCTTGAGTTCCATTGGGTGGGGAAATTGGTTTGGCAAAATTTTGCATTATTATTTGATGCCAAGCATTGGCTCACCCTTTCCAGCTGGCAATCCTGCCACTACCTCTACTTCTTTGCCAGCTGCTAGTTTTATTACTGGTTTCAACTCTTTCCTAAAACTGTCTAGTGTCAGCCAAAATGCATTTGCCACTCATGAATCCAGAGCACCCCTGGGAATAACAGTGGGCACCTGGAGCCCTGCAAAACCATGGACTGCAAAGTCAGCCATAGGTCAGAGGTCCACAGAGCAATGCTCTACAGTGTGACGAACTTGTCATATAATGGCTCTGTGGCAAGCTAGTGTAATGAAGACTGTATACATTTTGGAATTCAGAGGGAAAAAAGCATATCAAGTAGTAGTGAGTTTTAGGCTAGAGAAATCACTAAAGAGCACTTCTTTCATTCTAAGGATTCTTAGACAAGTACAGTGCTATCTTTTATTAATATCTCCTGCCTGTTAAGGCTCTGATAATTGAATTATTCTAGAGGCAAAAGAGAAGACTGACAATCTCCAGAGAGAGAGAGAAAGAGAGAGCACAAGGTTAGCTAGCAATGCAGCTACATATATCATTTCTGATATACAGAGGAACTAGTGTGGTCAAGAAAGGAAGATAATTGCTCTACAACTTGAAGGGTCGAATTTCAGTTTCTTTTCTACCATTGTGTTGCCTTGGGTAAAAGCCATGCAAGACTTTTTTTTAAAAAAATAGCATACATTGATACCTCTTTTCTCCCCCTCATAAATTATTTCAGGCATGGAAGGTAATTCATACTGGAAAAACAGTACAAGATGAGTGGAGGTTTAGGTCTTTATACTTTGGCAGTGGGGGGGAGGGCGGTTGGGATGCTCCACATGCAATTGGGATGCTCCAGTGGACATTGTGAGGACTTTTCCCCACAATGTCACACCAGGGAGAGATTATCAGTCCAATCACAGTCAAGAAGAGAGAAGATAAGCCTCCTTCTCTATGGACTACTTTCTTTTCCTATAACAATGTGACTGTGGCTCTTGATGTCAATGGGAATGATGAACCTTTGCCAGTTTTAGTCTAAATATCAAAGGAGCTATCCATGGTAAACAAAGAATAAAAAGTAAATAAATGGGTCTAAGCTTGAATTTTTCCTGGAGGCAAAGATGACTAAATTGAGGCTGTTATACTTGATATACCATATCATGAGAAGGCATGAATCATTAGAAAAGACAATAATGCTAGGAAAGAGGGAAGTAGAAAGGAAGGAAGACCACATACTAGATGGATGGACTCAATTAAGGAGGTCATGAGTATGATTCTGAAAGAGTTTAGCAGAGTAGTGGAAAATAGGGGTTCTTGGAGGTGTATCATCCACAGGGTCACCATGAGTCACAATTGACTAGAGGGTGGTTAACAACAACCACAACCACAACAACAACAAATCCATGGCATGGACCCTATGTTGTACTGGGCAATGTGAGTGATACCAGTGTATCTCACAAGCAAAGAATTTAGCAGTGAACAACAATCAGTTCTCCAACTTACCCTGCACAGAGGATCTGGCGGCCAAATAAAGCAAGCATAGTCTTCATTAGTTAAAAAAAAACAAAAAACATTTGAAGTAGATTTATTTCATTTGGTAACATAGCATCATCCTGCAACATGTGCTTTTCTAACTTGGAAGAGAGATAGAAAGAGAACTGCAGACTACAAACTGGAGAATGAACAAACTCAAATTTAATTAACTAACTGATGCAGGAAGAGAGAGACTGTGGCTAACACCAACAAACAGGAAATGACAAACATGCAAGCTGTTTATTAGTGGCTATAGGTATGCTAGTGTTTCCTACCTCTAATATTTTGACCCCCTTTTCAGCACTTTTGAGATCAGACAAAGTAATAGATGAGTTACTGCCTCACTGTTGTTAGTACCATCAGCTGCTGTTGCCCGGACGTGTAATTAATTAAACAAAACATAAGTCAGGGGGCTTCTCTGTATAGACACGGTGTTAATTCTTGGAGACATTTCATACAGTCTTTTCTTTTCGTTTCATTTCGTTTTTGTTGGTTTGGTTTTCGATCCACACTGCTAGGACTGGATATAGACATGGGAGATTATTGCACGGACAAACAACCTGATTGCTTTCTAATGGGATGCAGTGGGGTTGCAGGATGTAGGTGGGTATTAGTGCTCATAATTCGCCACCGATTCCACCAGGAGTTTGCATTCCAGCTGCATCCCAGGTCCCAGGCATGCTTCAGAGGTCACTTTTCAAAGACGGAAAGCTCCTGGCTTTGAAAAATGGCCTCTGAAGAATGCCTGGGACCCTGGATGCAGCCAAAATGCAATCACCCAGCAGAATCAGTGGCAAATTATGAGCAATAATACCAGCCTGTATCCCACAATCCGGCTGCATCCCGCTAAGGAGCAGTCAGGTTATTTGTCCATGCAATAATCTCCTGGGACACATTTTGAGCTCTCGAAACATTCGTTTACTTGATAGCAGTAGACTCAACCAATAAAATATTCATGTGTGAAAAATGTCCATAGAACAATGTGAAGATTTCAAATATATACAAAACCTCAGAATAACAATGCATTAAGAATGTAGACCCAAAATAAGCCCAAAGTACATATTAAAAATTTGAAAACAGTAAAGTTATTTTATTGTTTCAACTGTACTGTTACTTTGAATTGTTTTATCTTATTTTTTATCTGTATTTTTACATTGCTTTTAAATGTTGTTTGCAGTTTAGGTCCATTTAATTTTTGATCTTATATATGCTTTGTATTTTAATTTGTGAGCTGCCTTGCATTCCACTTTGGCGGGGGGGGGGAGGTGGCTTATAGATTTCAACACTAATAATAGTAATAGTAATGTCACTTTGAAAATGAGCAACTTTTATTTGTTATACATTTTTGAAGGCCATGACCCCCTCCCATAAGGTATGCAAAATAAATTGACCCCATGGAAGTGTATGTCAAATGTAACACATTCACCCTTAAATTGGCACAGGATTCTCTTTTTATGTTGTAACAGATTACCATGTTTTGTGGTGAGACTCACCCACCCAAACCACTTCTTGGATGGCAGCACAATGGTTTGTTTGTTTTTAAATCCCACCACTGCCATCAATTATGTAATGGAGACATTCAAACTTGGGACTCTCTTGTGTGTCTCCTGCACTATTACTCTCTCTTCATCTCAGCCTTCTGGGTTCCAAATTTCCCCCCAGCTTAGCACCAACTATTTTTTGACAGCCACACACCCACTATCTAGTGTGCCCCAAACCTAGAAGACTTTTCAAAGTTGGTGGCATTTTAAATGTATTTTTGAAATCACTCCAGACAGCTACTTGTTGAAACGAAGTAATAGATTTATTTACAAGTCATGCTGAATACAGTATCTATTTTAGTGCATGGTGTTCACATTGGATACAGTGTTTAAATACTTTATTTGTTAAACAGTTTGACAGTTCCTTTAGCTTGTATTTAGCTTGATCCTGATGGAGAGACAGGGTAAAAGTAAAGTATTTATTATTATTATTATTATTATTATTATTATTATTTGTCTTTGTAATTGTTTCCTTAAAACTTTATATCCTTTCTGGTAAACTGTGACTTCCTTAGTCATGCTAATTAAACTCTCACACATGAACTATGTTAGTTCCAGCCCTCATGCAAACATTTAGAGTAGTTTCTATAGCCTTTCTTTGGCTGTAACCCCTAAGGATTTTTCTGGACACCATTTACCAAGGACTCTCCTAGTCCTTAACCTGGCTACTCAAAACCCTTATCCAATTGCCCCTCTGAGCAGTATACCTCAGCCACCTTGGCTGTTAAGACCCCTCAGGGTCTAATAAACCTCGAACTCTAACTCACACCTCTATCCCTTGAGTTTATCACACAGGCCTTGGAATGGGCCTGTTGCATTCCAAAAGGGAGCGTGATGGGAATGGGAGGTGGCATAGAATGCATCTTACTACAAAGGAGAACTCCGCCATCAACACTTGAAGTTCCCATTGTGTTCCGGATGCATTCCAGAGGGGTCAATTTTTGGGAATGCTTCTGAAGCGTTCCTGAAGATCACTCCCTCTGGAACGCATCTGGAATGCGATGGGAACTTCTGGTGGTTGCAGCAGCATTCTCCTGTGCAGTAAAATGTGTTTTATGCTACCTCCCATTCCCATCATACTCCCTTTTGGAATGCAACAGGCCTGGTCCAGGGCCTGTGCAATAAACTTACCTGTCTGGTCCCTATCTAACTCACACACCTCTCTTCTTATTTACAGTTGCTCCTGGGAGTAGCCCCCACCTTTTCTTAGGTAATCTCCCATTGGCTGTTGCCAGGCTCACTCTGGTTGGATGTTGCCAACATTCCAGTCTGCCTTTTTTCCACACCATGAGTACCCCATATATTTTTTTCTAGAAAAAGTGGGGATGGAGTTTGCCCATTAAAAAGAAGAAGAAGAAAGAAACAGATGGAAGAAATGGATCAGATTTGGAGGTGAGAAAAGAAAGATCCCATGGAGGAAGAGTCATAGCCAAAAGCTACATCTTACTGCAGAAATTACATTGGTTAATCTCAGCTACAGTAGACCCATTAAATGAAGTGCTGAATGGTAAACCAAAACATAGATAAATTCAATTGATTCAATATGTATACTACAATCAGAATTAACAATGGAGCTAAATAAATGTCTAGCTCACTCATCTATGTAAATGGGACCGAAAGAGCCTATATTATAAACTGAGGGAGAGAGAAAAGTAATACATTGCTTTTTGAAAAGGCTATTAAACAGATCACTACTGATTTATACAGCATCTTCCCCAAAATCCACATAGGCATTGCCTGTACCACTGCAGTGAGTCAGCTCTCTAGTGTGTATTCTTTAGTTCATTGCCTAAAAGAACTTGTTTTCTCTCACAGGCAGAAAGGAAGCCGCGAACTTTAGCTCATGTCCATTAATTCAAAATGTAACTTTTCCCTCAGGTTACAATTCAGTGCCACTGATGCCCTGCTTGACTTCAGGAGACGATTTCTTTTGCTAAACAATTCTTGAGTGACATTGTAGAGAGCAGTGGAGGAAGAATCAGCAATATCATGCCTCACTAACTCCGCTTTAACAGAACCAGCTAGGAAATTCAGAGTTATTTGGAGCTCAGAACTGGCAGTGTTTCTAATTTACACGCTACTGTTAAGTGAGTGTAGTAAAAATTATACCACAGATATGACTGCAATCCTTCTCCCTCCCAAAAGAGCATCACAGAATCTGTGAAAACTTATGGGAAATTACATGCTATGTACTGTAAGATCAGGAAGCCATCTTTTGGTGGGTGGCAGCAGGAAGTCCTTTACAAAAGAGTTTGAATCAAACAGCCCCTGGCCATTATTATTATTATTGCTATTATTTCTACTATTACTTGCATTGCTATTGGGGTCACTAGTACCATTTCTCCAGTCAATACTGCTCCTCAGTCAATACTACCACTATTTCTCCAGTCAAGAAACTATTCTTTGATAAGGCATGAAACTAAAATATCAATTATTCTATCCTTGAGTGAAATAACAATAACAATAATAAACCATAATAGTTCATGTACATTGTGGGTGATGGTGGGAAACAGATTCTGTTCTCCATGGTCCTACAGGTCCCCCCTGACACCACCCTAAGAAAACTGAATCCCCAAATGGGAAGTCCCCCCCCCTAAAAAAAAATCAGCCCTCTAGGGGCACAATACATCCTTTAAAAGTAATGCCTTTGGGACCTTTTTGACATAAAGCCATTTTTTAAACCAAAGGAGACTGCTCCAAAAAGGTCCAGGGAGGGCAAAAATGTTTCTTGGGTCTTCAGAAGCTGCCCATTCCTGATCTACACTGAGCACATATCTTCTTTGTATAATTGTAAATTAAAGCTCAGCCAAAGTCTCCTTCCCATTCAACAGAATTATATTGATCAGCAAGGTATGCTTGGGTGTGAGATTTACTTTGGGGCACTTTGTTCATTGGTATGGTCACTTTGTTTCTGCAAAATTCAAAAATACATGCAGTAAGGCTAGATTAGAAATCTTGGAAATTTTCAATAAGTTTAAAATATTTTTTATTAGTATAGGATACATTTCTTTGCTTGAGACCACCAACTGTCTCTGGATTTGAGTTCAATTGGCTCTCTACCTGAAGTAATTTAAATCCTCAGCTTTGCCTTCAGAAAGACAGTGATAGGCTCCTTCAAATCACATATCTCTCCATGGAATTCTGTGCTCACATTATTATCATGTAGAGGATTTTAACAGGGTGAATCAATCCTATCCAAGAGATCTAAGTGGTACTGCAGCAATTCAGAAATATATCCTCTGGGATATTAAATTGCAAAAGAGAAAATTTTCGCATTATCAGTTTGACTTTGGGTTATCTGGAGAAAACAAATTCTCTCTCTCTCTCTCTCTCTCTCTCTCTCTTTGTTTGTTTTGTTTATTCCATTAATCTAAGGGATCTACTGTGGTGCTGATAGAATTAACTCCTTTTTATCTTCACAGCCAATCTGTTAAATTAGTTTAAAAGAAATCCTGTAGAATGATAGCTTCTTGTCCTCAACCACTTGGTGAATTTCATGGATAAGTATCTACCATTTGCTACCCAACCCTGGAATAACAAGAAAAGACATGAGAGATGGGATAAAACAGGGCCATTTATTGACCTTTTTATGATATTCTTAATGGTAATGCAACTAATTCCTAACAAACCAAGTGTGGGAAAATCTGCATCTGGTGTCTTACCCCAGACCACCTCTGCAGTTTATCAAAGACGATAACACCTGAGCCCTCAATGACAACCCCAAAACTGGGCTGTTCACTGGCTGCCCACATAAGGAAGTCTAACCACAAAGCCCCCTTCCCAATCCACAAAGATTAAAGTCAGGCTTTTCTTTCAAGCCAGACCTAAGAGCAATTTCCTTCTGCCACCAGCCAGGTTCCAAGGCCTAAAGAGGTGTTTCCAGAGATGTCCTTTCCACCCAAAGGGTGTCCAAGGTGCTCACCGAAATAAAATCAAATATTAATGCCAAAATAGATTAAACAAAATCCAATTAGAATTAAAGTTTTAAAGCCAAATTAAGTATTATTTAGATACCACCCAAGCCAATTTCCCATACACCACTGGAAACAGTATGGGCTAAGTGAAAAAACTATGGAAAAGGGCAGAAATTCCTACCTGGCCTTGAGATGACCAAGTAAACTTCACACTATACCAGCGGCAGGTGGTTGGGGCAATTGAAGCCTTCAGAATGAGACCAACTGGGGGCGATAGGCCAAGCAAGCCTCTAACCATGCCCGCAGTAATCTCATGCTGTGGCAACACTGCTATGGTGTGAGTTAAACGTTCTGGTTTCTATCCAATGGGAAGGCAGCAAGCAACTATCCCCCACTCCAACTCCTCTATCATGGGGGGGGGTGGCCATTTCCAACTAGGTGTTATAGATTCTTGACCAATACTCCATTTATGGTTTAAAAGTGAATGTAACTCATTCTCTGTTTAAATCTAGTTAGCCTCATCCACAGATGACTGTGCAACTGATAGGACAGTAGGGCTGCATTGTTGTTCTCCATCACCACCACACAGCCTCCTCATTTCCAACACCTATACACTGAATGTGGACATCCCTAGTGAGGAAGTCTCTGGTAAACAGATCTCCATGTGCAGAGACTTGCATACAAGTCAAAACTATGGATAGATGAAACTTTCATTTCAGTATGGTTTTACTGAGAATTAGACAAGACAGATAAATTTCTTCATTTTCAGGACAGAAAGAACCAAGAAGAAAACATACACATCTCTACCCAGACCCAGGGCCGTGAATACTTGCATATTCAACCATATTGGCACTGAATTTAACATCTACATGAAGCCGCTGGGTGAGATCATTTGGAGGCATGGAGCTCAGTGTCTTCAGTATGCTGATGACACTCAGATCTACCTCTCCATGACAAGATCGTCAGCCCAGACTTCAGATGGTGTCTCTCCTCTCAATCACTGTCTTGCAGCAGTAATGGATTGGATGAGGGAAAACAGGTTGAAGATCAATACGGACAAAACGGAGGTACTAACTGTCACAGGAACGAAGCCAGGATTGGGAATACACCTCCCGGTCCTAGATGGGGTCACACTCTCCTCAAAGGACCCTGTTCGCAGTCTGGGGGTACTTCTCGATTCGTCGCTTCACATGACTAGTCAGGTGAATGCAGCGGTCAGGAGTGCCTGTTATCAGCTTCGGCTGATCCGCCAGCTGCGCCCTTTCCTGGAGCTGAAGGACCTGGAGTCAGTGGTACACACTTTGGTAACCTCACGATTGGACTTCTGTAATGCGCTCTATATGGGGATACCCTTGTGCCTAACTCGGAAACTTCAATTAATTCAGAATATGGCAACCAGGCTTGTCACGGGAACATCGAGGAGAGAGCACATAACACCAGTGCTCAAATCTCTCCACTGGCTGCCGATTAGTTTCCGAGCGCAGTACAAGGTGTTGGTTTTAACCTTTAAAGCCCTACATGGCTTGGGTCCATCTTATCTAAGGGACCGCCTCCTCCCATACGAACCCCCCCCCCCCCGCACACTCCTGTCTTCTGGGAGGAACCTGTTGCAGCCTATGAAGACTAGGCTGACACAGACCTCCTAGAGGGCCTTTTCGGCTGTTGCTCCCAGGCTATGGAATGACCTGCCGGACGAGATGCGTCTTATTACATCTTCTGATTGCTTTAAAAAAGTCTTGAAAACACATCTCTTCTGGCAGGCCTTCCCAGAAAGTCCTTAACCTCCCAGCTCTGTTTGGGTTAAGCTCTCCCATTAACACTTTAACATCTTGATCCTGATGTCTATGCAATGGGTTGCTGTTTTAAATTGTAATTTTTACTATGTCATTTTAATTGATGTTAGTTTAATTCAATTTTAAGGGGCGGGTGGTTGGGTATGAGTTGTGTATATTTTATCTTGTATTTTTAATTGATGTAACCCGCTCCAATTGGATACAGAGGAGCGGGCTATAAATAAAACATTATTGTTGTTGTTGTCAATGCCCTTATTTTTGATAGGTTCTTTTTTCTTTCACAGTTTACCGGGAGAAAAGAACCTTATAGTCATTTTTATTCTGTATTTTGGCTGCTGTCGATGATAGATAATTTTGTTTCACTTCATTTTTAATCAAACCTCAGTCTCTCTCCCTCTCCCTCTCCCCATATAGGAATGAAAAAAATTAGAGTTTTAGAATTCAAATTAGAGTCATAGAATCATAGAGTTGGAAGAGACCACAAGGGCCATCCAGTCCAACCCCCCTGCCATGCAGGAACTCCCAATCAAAGCATCCCTGACTGATGGCCATCCAGCCTCTGCTTAAAGACCTCTAAGGAAGGAGACTCCACTACTTTCCGAGGGAGTGTGTTTCTCTGTTGAACAGCCCTTACTGTCAGGAAATTCCTCCTAATGTTGAGGTGGAATCTCTTTTCCTGAAGCTTGCATCCATTGTTCCGGGTCCTAGTCTCTGGAGGAGCAAAAAACAAGCTTGCTCCCTCCTCAATGTGACATCCCTTCAAGTATTTAAACAAGGCTATCATATCACCTCTTAAACTTCTCTTCTCCAGGCTAAACATCCCAGACCCTTCACTATTTTTGTTGCCCTCCTTTGGACCCGCTCCAGTTTCTCCGCATCCTTTTTGAATTGTGGTGCCCAGAATTGGACACAGTATTCAGGTAGGGTCTGACCAAAGCAGAATAGAATGACACTATTACTTCCCTTGATCTAGACACTATACTTCTATTGATGCAGCCTAAAATTGCATTGGACTTTTTAGCTGCTGTATCACACTGTTGACTCATGTTCAACTTGTGGTCTACTTGGACTCCTAGATGCCTTTCACATGTAGTCTCGTTCAGCAAGGTGTCCTCCATCCTATATCTGTGCATTTCATTTTTCCGCACTAACTGCAGAACCTTACATTCCTCCGTATTGAATTTCATTTTGTTAGCTTTGGCCCAGTTTTGTAGTCTATTCAGGTCATTTTGAATTTTGATCCTGTCCTCTGGAGTATTAGCTATTCCTCCTAATTTGGTGTCATCTGCAAATTTGATAACTAGTCCCCAATACTGTCATCCAAGTCATTAATCAAGATATTGAATAGTATTGGGCCCAGGACAGAACTCTATGGCACCCCACTTGTCACTTCCCTCCAGGATGAAAAGGAATCATTGTTGAGCATGCTTTGGGTGAGGCCAGTCAATCAGTTACAAATCCATGTAATGGTTAGCTTGTCTAGTCCACATTTTACAAGCTTGTTTGCAAGAATGTCTTGGGGAACCTTGTCAAAGGCCTTACTGAAATCAAGATATACTATATCAACAGCATTCCATTCACCTACCAAGCTGGTAATTTTATAAAAATCGAGATCAGATTTGTTTGGCATGACTTGTTTCTCTCAAACCCTTTTTGTGAATATGGAATTATTTTCTAGATATTCACAGAACTCTCTGTTTAATGATCTGCTTAGGCAAGAAGTGAAGGGGGCATATGGGGGGGGGGCATGATTGTGTAATGCCGGTGTTTCACTAACTGGACAATAATTGTTGGGATCCTCTTTTTTCCCCTTTTTGAAGATGGGCACGTTTGCCCTCCTCCAGTCTTCTGGGACTTCTCCTGTTCTCCAGGAGTTCTCAAAGATTTTTACCAATGGTTCCAATATTACATTTGCCAGTTCTTTTAATAGCCTTGGATGTAGTTCATCTAGTCCTGGAGACTTGTATTCATTTAGATTAACCAGGTATTCCTGTACTATCTCTTTACTTACTCTGTGCTGAAATTCTCCTATTCTGTCCCCTGCTCCACTGTTCTCAGGTTGAAACCCTTTGCCTTTTGTGAGAAGACTGATGCAAAGAAGGTGTTGAGTAATTCTGCCTTTTTTCTGTCCCCTGTTACCAGTTTGCCATCTTGTCCACACAATGGCCCTACCATTTCCTTCTTCTTCCTTTTGCTGCGGACATACCCTAAAAAAGCCCTTTTTATTGTACTTAACCTCTCTATCAAGCCTGAGTTCATTCTGTGCTTAACTTTTCTGACTTTATCCCTACACATGCTTGTTCATAAGTGTGAACACTACTGGAAATCCCAGTTGAATTGATGTCCCAGTTACTCAGAGTCAGCAGCAGCATGTCACATGCATGCTTCTTCACTGCATATGATACATACGAATGACACACATGCCAGCACCAGTTGAAGAATACTTTTTCTCCATGGAGATGAAATATTTGATTGACCATCATTCCTGTCCCAATGCTAAAAATTTGTGGGGGGGGGGGACCTTAGCATGAACAAGCTATACAAGGTGAATCATATTGCTGGGGTTCAGCACCTTGGATAGTTTGTTACAGTTCTGATTAGCCTCAAACAGAAGGGCCAAAAGAAGCAGTTTCAGGCTGCTTTGTGGGCATGGCCTTTAGATTACGCAAACCCCAGAAGAGGGATGAAACTGCACCACAGCAGGGAGGAAAAGCCAGACTTTAAAAAACAAACAAACCTAAAAATAATTTTTTTTTTCCTAGCCCAGGAAGTGCATACCTTCAACTGTGCATATAAACACCCCAACATGATTCCACTCCCAAAGGAGCACTCAATCCTAACCCTAACCCAGTGTATAAATGTGCTGGTGCAGGTGTGCATTTAAAGTCAGGGCAGCAAGCAATACAAAGAAGGGAAAGTGTGACAACTCCAGTAGCTATAAGTACAACACACACAAACCAGACAGTCCAAGAGAGGGCAAGAGGTGAAGTGGGCATATGGCGGGGGGGGGGGGGCATGATTGTGTAATGCTAGTGTTTCACTGAGCATACCTGGGCAGAGATGGTGAGGCAGAGATATTAAAGAAAAATTACCCAGCAGCATGGCTTGATGCCATACCCTGCAGTCATGGCATGCACATGCAGGTCACTTTGGCAGTGATCAATGCAGTCAATGGGGTCTAAAGCAGCATTGGGGCACTCTTTCCTCCCCATCTGCTTGAGGCCATTAATATCCAAGGTGGATTCTCTGCCTTAAAGACGTGTGAGTATCAGGTTCTACTGTTCTCTTCACAATTCACAATCACATATTGGTCAAGATATGTGAGTGACTTATGCAGCATGACCATGGCAAACAGAGCATGTCATTTATTTCTTCTGGTCTCTTCATCCATTTGGAGTGCAACATATTAACAAGGCTCTAGTTAAATTACAATTTATGAGGCAATACAGAATGAGGACAAGGAATAGTAACAGTAATATTAATATTAAATTGATATTGGAATTGTTATAAGGACAGGCTGGGATGTTGGATCATTTTTTAAAATTTTTTTTTAATTGTACTGTTTTTAATGGTGTGAAACTGCTCTGAGTCCCAGTCCTGGGAAAAGAGCAGGATACAAATAAATATAATAAAAAATAAATATAAATATTAACAGGCATGCAGTAGGAGAAATGGTCTGACCTCTTCTTATAACCCTTTATCAGTTGTGACAGTCTACACTTTTTCACAGAATCTTGGAAATCATTTGTTTGTTTTAAAGTGTTTGCAGTGGCCAGTCCAAAAACAGCAAGATAATATAATAACACAGAGTGAGTGAGTCCATACATAGTTCTAAGGCCTCAGTTAAGAGATGACGATGATGGTACAATGTTTTGCTACCAAATGGACCCCAAGTCTAGCTAAAGTGGCTTTTCACTGCATATTTCTATTCTTATTAAAAAGTCATGATCATGTAAAGAAGATTATGAAGCAGGTTTTCTTTTTCTTTTTTAAACAAACCTTTTATCTTAAAATATGAGAGCTGACTATTTCACTGGAATTATTATGGTTTATCATGTGTTAAAGATTTCTAAAATATGAATTATTAATAGACTCCAAGGAGCAATGAAGGTTTACCATATATAAGTGTTTATTCAGTGTATTTCTGAGTGGGTATTATTCACCTTACATTGACCATGATAGCTCCATGTGGTCTGTGTGATGGGATAGTCAACTTCCTTTTTTTAAAAAAAAAAACAAGCAAACAAACAAACAAAACACAACATTTGGGCAACACCTGAGACAAATACTATAGAAGCATATAAATATAGAATCAGATGTCAAAATATTAGACTTTCATACCTGACAAAACCAGACACAGAGAGAGCCAGAAAATAGTAAAGATAATCTCTTTTGGATAGAAATCCTATGCCTTCCACATGTATCTAATAAAAATGACAACATCATTTTGGAATGGAAACTGTTTCTTCTTGCCTCCTGTCCTGGGACAAAAGGAAGATATATATATGTGTGTGTGTGTGTGTGTGTGTGAATATAAATATACTCTATGCATTGCAACCTTCTGTTCAAGACTCAGCATATTACATTATGCCTGTCCCAAAGAAAACAAACACACATACACCTGCATAATTATAATGCTTGGTGGCATGTGATTTACTTTTGGGAAGCATAGGCATGTAAGCAGGAATCTCTAGGGACCTGATGAGGAATGCTGACCTTCCCTTACTTGGGGGATCTATTATGCACCCCCTCACACACACACAAGGGGAAAACCGCATATGCTCCCACCCCATTGAAAACAATGGGAGATGTGCATGTGGGATAGTGCGGCATGTACATCATTCATTAAATTGTACCGCGGCTTCAGCGTATGCCGAAAGCTGTGGAAGGGAAGCCCACGTATGGCACGGGCTGACTATATATCTATTTGGTTTCTTTGAAAATGTTGATACAAAACCAGACTAAGACAGGTGCAGTTTTCAAAACTGGAAACAAAACAAAAAAAAAAATAATCCTCGATCATGGCACACACTCAAAAGAGTTTGTGGTCTGGTCATTCTTCCCTTGCTGTACTACATGAGATCTGAACTTGGAAATGTCATACATACAATTTTTTTGGAAATGGCTTTCCTCAGTTCATAATAGGGTAACTTCCTCAAACTTTGTTGAGGGATTTTTAGGTTCCCTGGCCAAATGCAAATTATTCATTCTACCCAGAACTTTGAAAAACAATTCTGGTTTCCTGGCTGTGATTCTCTGAGTGCCCTGGCCCCATAAATTAAATTTTCCTAGCCTTAATTCTCCCCATAGAAGGTTGAGAATGCTAGACATATTCCATAATTTATTTAAAGAATTGTCACATTATGGGGATGACTGTTTTGCCTCTCTTTGCTTTACTTTTAATAGGCTTTAGTTATAGCCTTATTAGTTTAGTGAATTATTAATACTTTATTTTTATAGTGTTAATAAAGAACTTTGTTGCTGCCGTTGCCTTCAAGTAATTTCAGTCTTACGGTGACTCTAAGGTGAACCTATCACCCATTTTTCTTGGCAAAGTTTGTTTAGACAGGGGCTGTCTTTGCCAAGCTCTGGGGCTGAGAAAGCCCAATGTGTTTGGGCAGAGAGTGAGTTTGCCACATCGCAGGCTATTGCATAAAAATGCATCCCCTCTGTTCGTATGAGAAAGAATGAGGAAGTGATCATGACTGTGTATTTCTTCAGGGCAGAGGGTTGGAATGGATGGCCCTTGTACTCTTTTCCAATTCTATGATTCAGAAAACTAGAACCCCTCAGATGTATGTAGAAAGTCAGAAATACCCAAGAAATAAAGGGCCAGATATTTCACGCTGCTTGTTCTGCTTCATAGGATGCAGAAGAATACAAATTTGTTTGATTAAGCATTTTTAGTTTATTTAAATCCCGAATGTGGCAGGAGCCTTATTCCTCCTGTACTTTTCTCTGTATGCTAAGTATTAATAAAAGTAAACAAACCAATAGATTCTTGAAAGTCTTTTTTTCCCCACCAAAAAAAGGGTAAGCAGAATTCATGAACTGGATTATTGTGAACCATATGGTTTGTCTGTAGGTTTAAACTAGGAGATAAGAGGTTTTCTTTTTTAAAAAAAACCAAAACAATGCTAGGACACAATGCTATTCTCAGAGGTAAGCCACGCAGAATCAAGTGAGACTCATGGCAAGTGAAAAGATACAGGATTGCTGCCTTAGAAATATAATTCATGCAAAAATGTAAGAGATTTGGAAATTCAAGGTTAGCATCATAAATAGAAGTCATTTGAAAACCAGTCATTGAATTACTAGACCAATTTGCATTTTATTGTGAGCAAAGCAGTAAGCTTTGGAGGGAAGATTTACAACAGTGTGTGTGCCAGTGTCTGAGAAACAGCAGGGGTAAGGTGAAGGTTAACAGAAAAAAGTTTGCCAGTTATAGATTTGCTTGAAGGACAAAAGCTACAATATCCTTCTACTTGCCTTCTCTTCTATCAGCTTTAACATCTTGCTCAGTCACAAAGCTGAGTCTGAAATATTGTCTATAGATAAAAGATTTGGTTGAGTCTAGCTAAAATCTTTGCTCTTTGATAGATAGATGGGATCTCGCTGAAGGCATAACATGCCAAAAGATAGAATTTACATGCAAACATTCTTAATAACTTACACTGAATGGTACATTTAGCAAGATACGAAGTAACAAACAGGGCAAATATGTCAGGAGACTGGGGCCTTTGTTGTTGCAGTTCTTGGGGTTGTTTCTGTTGTCTTGGATACTTTCCTGTCACTTTTTGGTACCAGCTGCAATGTTTTATTCACAGCTTTTTTTAAAAAAAAATTCTGAGTAAAATCACAATAATATATTCCCTTTTCTTGTCCTTTTTTCCTTATTTCTTTTTCAAAGAGTTATAGCATTATAAGGTATCAGGGCAATGACATTTTTTGTGTTATAATTCTAAAAAAAGTTTTATAAAATTCAGAGAGAGAAAAAATTACCTTTCAAACCATAGGTCCATCTCAGGGGAAAAACAAAGCAAAGCCCTGGCTGAGCCCCAGTGCATATCCAAGAAATCACTGTGAACAATCCCTCCTGCAAAAAGAATGGAATGAGCGGATGCAAAGGTGGTAACAACTAGCAAATCCTATGAAACTATATTCTGAGAACTCAATTTTCTATAGAATGATCAGGAAAAGTCCAAAGATTCTTATTTCACTTGCCTTTAAAAAAAAACCTACTCTCTGTTTATCCATGTGAAGACATCAGAATAGACTAAAATATTTTGCTGCTTTGGACAAATGATAAGATGGTACCCACCTGGGATGGACAACATTGGCAATGTGGGGCTTTTCACCATACCTGAAAGCACCAGGGTAATTAAAGGCTGCACAGAATCTTTATTTATTTATTTATTGTTACTGGCTGCGAACTGCGCAGTTGCACCGGTACACCATACAGACAATTGTATTGCTGGCTGCGAACTGCGCAGTTGCACAGGTACATCACACATGAACTGTGCAGTTATGAAGATCTGCCAAATTACTGTTGCAGTTTTGCTTCCTTTTTTTTAACTGCACAGTTGCACCAGTGCACCATGAATTAACCCCTTTATTTTATGAATAAACTTCTTTATCTTATGAGTGAATTGACATTTTATGCACAGTTGCATAACAGTTACAGCATCCCATACTGAACATGTCTAGGGTTCAGATTCGGGCTGGAGCTAGGGTTTGGGAGCTTTAAAAAACTGCACAGTTGCACCACAGCATTTAGATGAAGCTGCACAGTTACACCCTTTTTAAAAAGAAGTGGGGAAAAACAGCTACTTTTTAAAGCTGCTTTTCCCCCACTAAAACACCAAAGAAGTGCGTTCATGCCAAACTTTCACTGCAGGTCATCTAAATGCCACACTTTCATGCAGGCATGAACACACCCCTTTTTTCCAGTCTAGATCAGGCCTATGCTGTCTTTCTCCCAGATACGGATCCAAGATGGCTTATTGATAAAATTGTTTAAAACTTTCCAATAACCTTTTTAAAAACCTTTAAAAAGACTATAAAATTACATAAAACCTACCAAAGTTTAAAACCTAACTAGAACACCCTCCTCATATAAAAGGCTCCCTGACAACAATTATATATTTAAAGCCTGAAAACATCATTGATTGGCCCTTTCCTTGACAAGCAAAAATCTTATGGGAAGCTTTTGATATATGAAAAGAGTTTTTTTTAAAATCTTTACCCCTTATAGATATTATTAAAAGGGCATTTAAACTAGTTAATTACATTTCCCAAGTTATAGTCTCATAACAGTCAATAAACATCAAACATTTGAGCCACTAAGTATATGAGGCAAAGGATGAAAGGATATAAGGGTGGTTAGGAAAAAAAATGGGTCATTTTTTTGTACTATACTCTCTTTTCCTTTCCTTTTTGTTTTTCTTTTCTGGAATGAATTAAATAACAATAATCATGGATTCTCATGAAACACAAGTTGGGGGAGTTTGGACTGTAAGCATTTTTGGTTCAATATGTTTCACATTAATGCAAGGAAAGCCAAGATCTCCCCAAATTTGGTCTCAGCTCTTATTGCTGGCATTATTCACCCAGATTCACCCAGAGGCACCAATGTTTGCTATGGCCAGATCTCTGTACGGAAGTTACATTTTTGTAAGTAGACCTACATATGTGGGGATAAGAACTGGGCAGTTTTCCAATGTCATTATCTAGAAGAGGGTTGCAGCTATGTTACTGCATAGCAGAGCCAGCAAAGAAACCTTTGCACAAGGGACCACCCTTGCCATTGTGCCAATACACATCTTTATAATTCATTAACATGTTTTCCTAGCGCCTCTGCTTCTTGGCTAAATATATGAAAAGTTATGTTAAATAAATAGGATTCTGCCATATATTTATACCACACTTTTCCTTCACTTCTCCTGTTCCTATGTTATCCTCACAGAAATCCTGTGAAATCAATTATACTAAAGGGTTGAGTGAATCCACACTCACACAGATCTGTACATACATAGATCTCTTTCTCATATTATCCAATGGCAGGGGAAATGTTTCTGCTGTGGGGCTAGCAGTGGATTACATCACAATGTGGTATTGTGGGGAAAATAGCCTATGCTTTTCTACAGTCTTCTCATTTGTTCTTTCGATGTGTGTGTGTGTGTGTGTGAGAGAGAGAGAGAGAGAGAGAGAGTACACATGATAAGTGCATCCTGGATATAGAAAGGACTAGTTTCTGGCCTTTGCTTGCTCCCTTTTTGGCCAGAAGTCAATAATTTCTGCCTTATTATATCTACCTGTGTTAACACATTCTGATTCTCCTTTTTCATCTTTCTGAACTATCTCTCAAGCATTTATAAGTACATATTACCTTTTTATAATATAGAATCCAAATGAAATAAAGGGTATAATTGAGGCTTCCATATATTTTCACACACATTTATAAAGCGTAAAACATGGTCCTTTAAAAAAAAAATTCTTCCTTGTTTTTCTTTCTGTCAAAGGTGCTTGTGCTATGTTCAAAGACAGTTGCACACCAAAGATTTCTTATTGTCCATAAATGCTTCTTTAGATAGCAAACCAAAAAAGCAGAACATAAACAAAAGCAAACAGCTTGACTAGCAAAGGAAGAGTCAAAATAGCAATGTATAAAGGTGAATCACAGCATCCAAGGGGCATAGGCTTATCATTTCATATCTAAAAATTGCCTGAATATAAAAGTAAGGATCTTTGAAGGGAAATACTAGTATTCACTTAAAGACATGCAACTTTCCCATCTAAAAGTCTCTGTTTCATCACTTTGCCCTCTCCTGTCATAAAACAGACTCATAATAAAACAAATTGCATTAAAGGAGATCGATCTTTGAAGATTTTTTAAAAATTTTATTTCAAGCATTTATACTACCCCTCAGTCAAAAAGGTTCCCAGAGAAGATTACAACTGGTTGATTTGACAATCTCTTGTTCTCAGTCTTACAGTTTAAAAAGATACAAAACACTAGGAAAAGGGGATGGCAGTGTGTGAGAGGGGATGAAGTCCAGCAAATGATGGCTGCTCTTCTATTCTTCAGAGGTTAGAGCATTTAGTATGGGAGAGGGTGTTTTCTAAGCCACTGGAACTGAGGCACAATGGTGATCTTCCCGTGGATTCTCTCCTTCAGAGGCCTGAGCAATGGAAGCTGGAATGGAGGAATGGCATTTCTTCAGTCACTAATGAAGCTGATCCCCTTCTAGTCAGTGTATCCAGCCCCACTTTTGTTCACACACCACCTGATCCCATTTCCAGACAATTGTTTGGCACTTGTATCCATCCACTTAGATGAAGTTTGCTCCATGCTCAATTAGCATTTTCCCACTTTGTTAGCTGGGGAGTTTCTCATTTAGATGTATATGTTGTACAGATAATTTTCTTTCATATAAACACATTTGCTCAGAAATGCAAAGTCCTTGATCAAGGGTTTTTCGTCTATGAAACAAGCCAGATTGGCAGCTATATTTGACATGGGGTCTAAGACATGCAGATGACAGCTTACTACTAGCAGAAAACATCAAAGATTTGGATGAATTATTAAGGAAGGTCAAAGAAGAAAATGCAAAATGCTGAATGTAAAGAAAACAAAAATAATGACCACAGAGGATTTACATCAACTTAACCTGGACAATAAGGAAATCAAAATAAAGAGTTCCCATATCTTGGATCAAGGATTGAACAGAATGGAGACTTCATCCAAGAAATCAGAAGAAGACAAGGAATGAAAAGGGCAGCTATTAAAGAACCAGACAAGTTCTTAAAGGGCAGATATATATAAGTGAGCACTAAAGTTAGATTTATCCAAACCATTGTATTTCCCATGACCATGTATGGATGTGAGAGCTGGACAATGAAAAAAGTAGGTGAGAAGAAAATCAACTCATTTGAGATATAGTGTTGGAGAAGAGTGTTAAGAATATCATAGACATACAAAAAGACAAACAAATGAGTCCTTGAATAGATTGAGCCTGAAATCTCTCTAGAAGCCAAGATAATCAAACTGAGGCTGGCATACTTTAGCCTCACCATGAGAAGACATGACTCAATAGAAAAGACAATAATGCTAGGAAAGGTAGAAGGTAGTAGAAAGAGAGGAAGACCACACACTAGATGAATAGATTGAACCTTGAAGGTCATGAGCCTGAATCAGGAAGGTCATGAGCAGGACCTAAGCAGAGTAGTGGAGGACAAGGGAGATTGAACGTGTTTCATCCACAGGGTCAGCATGAGTTGGGGTAGACTCAAGGGGATTAAAAATACAACAGTTCATCCCTCAGATCCTAACTCTTGTGTGTTGGATGCCTGATTTGCATTTCTTCTGTTAGATACCGTTTGACTCAGTTTTTGCGAATTAACACCCTAAAGCTCTGTCCTGAAAATGTGTAATGCATTTATCTTGGGCCTTTACAATCCATTGGTATTTGTGGCCCAATTATTCCAGGTGAATAACTTGTAGGAATATGTGATCACAAAATGTTTCAGTTGATATAATAAATAGTTAGTTAATCCTCAGATGTACAGAGAGAAAGATTTATCTTAATATTTTCAGGTGAGAGCACAGTTACAGATGCTTAACTTCCATTAAAATCAGGAGGAATTTAATATGTCGAATTGTCTGATGAGCTAGAAAGCTAAAACACAATCAGTGCACTGTGTAATTAAAGCCAAGTTTTTATGTCCTTTAAGTATCATCATTGTTATTTCTATGTGGTTACTCCCTCATCAAACCACCATGCCATTCCAGGAATACCAGAACTCAGGCTACATTTGCATTGCAGAAATAATGCACTTTGACAACACTTTTAAGTTTAGTGTACAGGCCCTGGAACGGGCCTGTCACTTTGCAAAAGGGGACATGATGGGAATGGGAGGTGGCATAGAATGCATCTTACTGCACAGGAGAATGCCAACGCCAATGCTTAAAGTTTTCATTGTGTTCTGGATGCGTCCCAGAGGGGGCAATCTTCAGGAACACCTCTAAACCATTCCTGAAAATTGCTTCCTTTGGGGAATGAATCCAGAACGCAATGAGAACTTCTGGTGGCAGCCACGGCAGCATTCTCCTGTGCAGTAAACTGTGTTCTAATCCGCCTCCCATTCCCATCACGCCCCCTTTTGTAACGTAACAGGCCCATTCCAGGGCCTATGAGATAAGCTCTTCCAACTACCATGGTTCAATGTTATGGAATTCTGGCATTTGTCATTTCTTGTGGCTCCAGAACTCTCCTGAGAAAAGGTAAATATCTCAAAAAACTACAGCTCTCAGATATCTGCAGCACTGAGCTGTGGCAGAAGAACTAAACTGCATTATTTCTGCAGTGCTGATGCAGCCTTAGGCCAAGTGGTAGCAGAATTGGAAATATTACTTTTGGCAATTAAAACCTGGAATGACTGTCATGTTGGCTTTGAATCCTAGATATTATAGTCCAAATGGTAAATCATCCAAGATCCGGGAAGGAGAGAATAAGGATATGACTTCCTTTCCTCAGTAAAGGTAAATATAGGTAAAGGTTCTTCTCTGTCTTCAGGAAAGAATAAAGTAGCCACAGAGAATAAGCACACCATCTTCCTTCCAGTGTGATCTCAGTTTCAACAATACTGGAAAAACCACACAGAAGTGATATGCATACCACAGTATGATGAACAATAGCAATGGGTGAGAAATCCATTTCATTTCATTTTTGACCAGTACTTCTCCAATTTGCACCTACTGAAACTGAATGAAGAGCTGACCACTATTTCTAGTTTGTACTCTGTACATTTCTGAACTTCTAATGTGGTTCCTGTGACAACAGAAATGTGTAAATTTAGAAGATGTCCACAGTTAATTTGTTCTTTTTTAAAAAATGTATGTAAAATCTCATTAAAACTTTCATGCAACACACTAAACAAACTTTGCAGTTCTATGTAGACATGAGTGGGAATAAAATAACAAATAATAAACAAAATGTTTCTTTCTATCCCACTTTTCTGCTGTAGGGCAATCAAAGAGGCTTACATGTTAAAATGGTACCAATATACAGTATATGATACATATACAATGCAATATCTAACCCCCTCCCCTTAAAAAAGATTTAACATAATACAGTTAAAATTGATCTGTTAAAATAGAGGATTGTCAACAGTCCAATAGTCCAACGGGCAAAGTGGTGGCATACTATATAAGAAGGGGAGAATTTATTCATAGCTGAGAAGGCCTGCCAGAAGAGATCTGTCTTAAAAGCTTTTTAAAAGCTGTCTAAGCAAGTGATTTGAAGGATCTCTTTCAGCAAGTCATTTCACAGTCTGGGAGCAGTTGCAGAAAATGTCCTCCGCGAGGTTGCAGTTAGTCTGGTTTTTATTGGATACAGTAAATTCCTCCCAGAGGATCAGAGAGTGCAGGGTGAATGAACTTTAAGGCAAAAATTAGAGAACTATGAGAAACTCATGTTTTGCAGATTGTCACACCATAATAAGTAGTCAAAGTCTAGTTATACAATGAGACTTTTGTTTAAACATCCCCCCTTAAGCTCCTACTAGAGATGTATTTCTTTGCTAATTTTCTTGTCCAAGGATTTGGTGAGTAATTTTAGTAATTTTGACCTATCTAAGAGATAATCAGTTTTTGAAGACTATTCCCAATATGGGATTTATTCTGTGCAGCACTTTTTTCTTTTCCTTTTCCTTTCTTTTTGTTCTTTTTCTTTTTTTGTGTGTGTGTGCACAAAAAGAAGTATGTTCTGCATAGGAAATAGTATTTTCTGAGCAGAAAAATATATTTCGACTGGATAATACTATTCTCCATGCAACAAATGTTGCTTTTTGCCCTCAAAATGCTGTAATTAGAGCAATAGCTAGTACATTTCTATACTGCTTATCAGTGCGCTTATACACTCTCTAAGCAATTTACAATGTGTAAACTAATTTCCTCAGACAAGCTGGGTACTCATTTTAGTGACCTCACCAGGATGCCAGGCTGAGTCAACCCTGAGTCCCTGGCTGGTATTGAACTCACAACCTTGTGGTTTGTGAGTGAGTGGCTGCAGTACAAGCATTTAACCACTGCACCACCAGGGCTCCTAAAGAAGGATTCTGTGCTACAATTGCACATGATTTGTTGCTGTTGTTTTTGTGCAGAAATCTGAATTTTCAGCACAGGAATCAGAATTTTTAAAATAGAAATGTTATTTCTTGCATAGAAAATACTGTGTTTCTGTAAAAAATAAACATAAAAAATCCCACAGTGTGAAATTTCCAAAGAAAAGGTAACTTAAAATTCTTGTCAGTCAAGGATTCTCCTTGTTAGGGCTTTCTGACACTTAAGACCACTTTAAAATTATTTTCAAATATTCTTTCTATCCCTAGCCAACACTTATAATCTGCTATCTGATGCATTTCATATTCTGTTCTTGATCTTCTCTTTACTTTATTGAACAAGACAGAAAGAGTCAAAGTAAGAAAATGGCTGTTCCGAGGAAACTGCTCACCCAGAGGTGGCAAGCTATGAGAGAAACAGTATAGTCTTCTTTGCAAACTGAAGGAGTTCAGAAAGAATCATTTTGCCTGAGGTATTCAGAACTATGTTCTTACCAATTTTCTTTACACCTATTCGCCTTTAGAGAGAGAAGTGATTGTCCTTTAAACTGGATTGCATTCTAAAAATAATCCAGGGGGTTGTATTATTTGATACTGCTTGTCAAAATATTCTGTATGCCTTTTCTGGCATGGGGATGGGAATATAGGCTTCCATGCTTCATGCTAGTTTTATATCTTTCTGGTTGTCACCCTGGGATAGCAGTCATTAACTATAACAACAGCGAGCTGCAAACTTGTCTCCCATATTTATATTTATCACTCAATCTAAGAAGCATGCAAGAAGCATTGATAACAGAGCCTGGTAATTGGAACAGGCAGTGTCAGCATGTTGCTGTCAGATCACTTCTTTGTACTAGAGCATGTGGCTTAAAGATCCCTTTGCTGAAATCCTGAGTTATCAGGAGCATGAGGTGATTTGAAACTTTTAATAGATTTTGAAAATTTCTTTGTAGAATACTATGATTCAAATACAGTTTTCCAACCTGTGCTGTGTTCTTCTTGTCCTCCGTCTTTTCTCATGCACAACACATGAAACACAGATGGTCTCTGCATTCCTCGGTTATATCAGTTTGATAATTCTATAAAAACCATGGCATCATTATACGAAATACCTGGAATCTATAGAGTTTTCTGAGCTACTCAGAATTCCCTCCTAGAGAGTTCTACTGCATTGCAGCAGCAGCCTGTGGCAGCCATGTCAGGAGCAGAATGAATCCAGTTTGGCTTTTAGTCTTTATTTTAAAGGAACTATTCAAGGTGCTGGATCCTGTCAACATGGCTTGCCAACTTGTGTCACTCCTTTAAAGTCTGGAATAAACCTAAAATGGACTCACTTCAATCCTGTTATGAAAGCCACCAACCAGGACTGGAATGCATTAAATCTCTCTAACAGAAAATTCTGAGAATGTCACAAACCTTTTTATTCCAAGGATTCCATGGATAAAATCATGGAATAGAAAAAACTCACAACTAAGATAGCTCTTTTAAAAACTGGAATACCCTTCACCATACCCACTATATAAAGAAATCTTTTAACACCATTATTATTATTATTATTATTATTATTATTATTCATTATTCATTTTTGTTTTTTTATTTTCTTATATCCTGCCTTTCCCCCAATATAGGACTCAAGGTGGTGAACAAGTATAAGACAATACAATTTTAAAAGATTACAAAATATTAAACTACATAATATAAAATGTAAAAAAAAGAACTAAAACAGTAATAAATTAAAATATAATATATTAAAATGCAAACCATTAAAATTTGTATATCCTAGTATTAAAACTCAGTCCTTCTCAACTTCATAGGCCTGACTGCACAGGAATGTCTTTACCTGGCACCAGAAAGATATAAGGACGACGCCATCCAGGCCTCACTAAGGAGGGAGTTCCAAAGATTAGGAGGAGCCACTGAGAAGGCCCATTCTCTTGTTCCCACCAAACACACCTGAGAGGGTTGTGGGACAGAGAGAAGAGCCTCTCCGGATGACCCCTATACTCTGGTGGGCTTCTACAGGAAAGATACAGTCCTTCAAATAGTCTGGACCTTTGAGACAATTAAGTTAATGGTGCTGCTATGGG
This sequence comes from Urosaurus nigricauda, assembly GCA_034509955.1. Taxonomy (NCBI): domain Eukaryota; kingdom Metazoa; phylum Chordata; class Lepidosauria; order Squamata; family Phrynosomatidae; genus Urosaurus; species Urosaurus nigricauda. The sequence goes on along the minus strand of JAOEGL010000004.1, from coordinate 197,452,144 downwards.
AATGTGCATGACACAACAATATGCAAATATCTTCATGGCTACCTAGAACAATGTTTCCTGAACTCGAACACCAAGAAACTGCTCCTCTACACGAGGTACATTGATTATATCTTCATATTTTGGACTCATGGAGAGGACTCACTCAGGACGTTCCACCAGAGTTTCAACAATGTCCACCACACCATCAACCTCAGTCTTGAAATATCCACTGAACAAGTTCACTTTCTGGACACCACAGTACTGTATAGCTACAAAAGGGACATATAAACAAATAAACAAGGCAAGACTTGAACCCAAGATTGATCAGAACAGATTGAAGAGAGAAAATGACAGTCCCCACTAGTGGTCATATACAGCTCCCAACTGAGACCACTCAGGTGCATTATCAATGAACTAAAACCTATTCTAGACAATAATGCCACTTTTTCGAGGATTCTTAGTGGCAGACCTTTACTTGCCTACAGACAGCCCCCAAACCTCAAACAGGTACTTACCTACCAGAGGACACACAACATAGATGGGTATACAAGTACTATGCCTTGCCACAAACCAAGATGCCAACTCTGCTTGCACATTTATCCAGGAAATGTCATCACAAGACCTAATGACATCACCCACCATATTAGGGGGACTGTCACGTGCTCATCTTCCAATGTGATTTATGCCATACTTTGTCAGCAATGCCCTTCAGCACTCTATAGGCTAGTCCCAATGTAGAGTGTTGAAGGGCATTGCTGACACAAGGGCATTGCTGATGCCAGAGGATAAAAGGACATCAATCAGACATTAGGAATGGAAATACACAAAAAATAGTGGCAGAACATTTCAATCTCCCTGGCCATTCCATCACAGACCTCAGAACAGTGGTCCTTGAACAAAAGAACTACAAAGGCAAATTAAAAAGAGAAACAGCAAAAATGGAGCTCATCTACAGACTACAGTCCCTGAGCAAATATATTGAACAAAGATAATGGCTTCCTGGAACACTACAAACATTTCAACACTTTCTGATCCCAACCTCATGGGGGGCATCCTATGCTCATCTATTATTTTCACCTACAGGCTAGTTTCCCATGCCAAACTGATCTTGCCACTTTATTTCCACAAACAAAGGCTAATTCCCACTGTCTTTGTTCACAAACGACTATCACTTAAACCGGGGTTACAACTTCATTTCCATGGACAAAGGTTTTTGAACCTGAATTGACATTCTCACATACTAATGGCATATATATTTGTGTCTCTGGCTTCCACTCTACCATATGCATTTGGGGAAGTAGACTTTAGTGTAAGAAAGCTCATGCTGCCAATTTTTTCTTTCTTTCAGTTAGTCTCAAAGGTACTACAAAATCTCTCTACATATTCTGATTCTACAGACTAATGTGGTTATGTCTTTGAATTTTGCCATACCTATATCATGAAAGCCTCCAGGTCTCACTGATGCATTAACTTGAACTAAAGCTCTCTAGCTGAAAACTCTCAATACCTGGTCAAACTACAAGTCCCAGGATTCTATAAGATGGAACCATGAAAACTGAAGTGGTGTCAGACTGCTATAATTGCACAGAGTAGATACAGATATACGTTTAGTCTAAATGTTTTAATCATACCCTTCTGAGAACTGTGTTTTCCCTCCATGTGCCTATATTGTATTTTTTGTAGCCTTTCATTTTCAGTCTGATTCTCAGGCTGTTCAATATCTAAATGAAGACACTACTCAAAGTAATTGGCAGTCATTGGCTGCCATCAAGAGACTGATAGTACCCAGATATATTATTCCTTGTCACCCTCTCTTGAACAGAACCTTCCTTGACTCAGCAATATGCAAGAATTATATTTCTGTTGCTAATATCCTCTTTCTGGGAAAGGTATTTGAACATGTAGTGGCTGGAAAACTTCAGAGATTCTAACACGAAATTGATTATCTGAAGCCATTTTAGTCTATTTTCAGGCCTGGATATGGAACTGAAATTGCCTTATTTTTTCTGTCTGATGGCCTATTCAAAGGAAAAACCAACAGAAGTGCTACACTGATGATATTCCTGGATATCTCAGCATCTTCTTATATCATTGATCAAAGAATCTTACTTGACTAGTTCTATAGGGTCAGAGTAGAAGTGATGCAGTAGTTCTGATTCTATCTCTGGAGCCAGTTCCAGCCTGTAGCACTGGGGAGTTCCTGTTTAATCCTTATTCAGGCTAAATGGAGGGTGTCTCATTGTTCCATCTTATCTGCCATGCTATTTCATATCTATATAAAACAAACACACACACACCACCTTCCTCCCAGAAAGGTACCCAAGATGGCTCACAGATAAATTCATTTGAAACATATTACAATAAAAAATTAAAACACTTAAAATCAGCCATCTAAAATGGTATAAAAATGCATAAAAACATTTTTTAAAAAGTGTTTAAAGAACATATCTAAAGCACACACCCTGTATAAAAGCCTCCCTAATCTCAATTATAAACTAAAATCCTGCTTGAATAAAAATGTCTTTGCCTGCCAGCAAAAGGAAAGCAGAAAGGGGGCCAGCCTAGTTTCACATGGAAGGGTGTTGGTGTGAACAGCCACTGAGAAGGCCCTCTCCTGTATCTCACTAAGTGAGTCTGTGATGGTAGTGGAACTGAGAGAAAGTCTTCCCCTATAGATCTTAGGACCCTTTGCAGGGGAGGAGCAGTCTTTCAAACAGTCTGGACCTAAGCCATGTAGGGCTTTACAGATTATGATCAGCACTCTCAGTTGTGCCCAGAAATGAACTGATGCTGGTTATCATTCTAGCTGCTGTATTTTGGACCTGATGAAGTTTCCAAAGGCAGCCCCATATAGAGTGTGTTACAGCAGTCCAATCAGGATGTAGTCAAGGCATGTATTACCATAGCCAGATATGATATCTGAAGGAACAGGCACAGCTAGCACACTAATTTTAATTGTACAAATGCACTTCTGGCCCCTACTGAAACCTGTGCATCCAGGCTCAGAGATGAGCTCAGATTTAAAGCCTTTCAGGTCTTACAGTTTTTCCAAATTTGTACTGTTTGATGGCTCAGGAAAGACAGAAAGGCATACAGTTCAATATGGAACTAGGGCAGAGTGAGAATGCCTGTGAGTTTCTGAAAAATACAAGGGGAACAAGACTCAGATTTTGACAGGCTTGGTCTTAGGGCAGTACTTTTGAAAGACATGAGAAAATATTTTTCCATATGGATACTTCAGCTAACACTTTCATACTATGTATGAAGGTTTTTGGTCTATTATGTATAGCTGTATGTGATTCTGGTTTTGAGTTGATTCATCAAAGTATCTTTAAGAAACAAGGAAGAATGAATAATGCACTTTGTAATGTCCAAAGATGAGCTACAAGTCTCAGACTAGAGCTTATGGATATTTGAAATGTAGCATATGAAGACATCAGTCAGAAGGCTATTATAATCCACCTTTACTAATCATGTGTTTCAATTGTGGAAGGAAGAGGAGGTGGAGAACAAAAGAGAAGGCGAGGGAGAAGAAGGGACAAAGGGATGGAGAAAGAGGCATTATTTTGCCATTTTTATTAGTAGCATTAACAACAAGGTTGGGCCTAATTCCCACTTTGGAACGTCTATGGGGTCACATTCATGAAGTGGACAGGAGAAAGGGGATCAAAAGAGGGCCATAATGTACATGACATTTCCCATATTAATTTATAAATACCTTTTTAGATTTTAGTGTAAATTTTCTCAATCTCTTGTTGCACTAAAGGAAAAATACTGGGTGTACAACATATAATTTTAAAACTATGTATGAATCTTGAATAACAAATATGAGTTTCAGAATTTGATTTAATATTAAATATTTAAGGTTACTACCTTATCCATACATATCCAAATACCCCTTCACACTACACAGTTGTAGAACTACAATTCTACTTTACTGCCATAGGTTTATCCTATGAATTTCTGTGATCTTCAGGAAGTTAGCATTCTTAGCCAGAGAGCTTTAGTGTCTCCTCAAACTCCAAATTCTGCTTTATTATTGGTCAGAGCTCAATCTATTTATAGATGTGAATTGACCAAATGTACCACAATGTTTGATACATTTTCCTGGGGATATCTCACTTAAGTAATGGCAATGAAAACTACTACTCTCATAAGCACTAAACTGAAAAGCATGCTTTGTTCTGCTAAATGTTCAAGTTAAAATATCAGGAAAAGGACTGGAGGCCAAACTATGCATCTTACAAAAATCTCTTTGATCCATCTCAGCTGTGGATGATTGGAAGGAAGTCCCTTCTTAAGGGATATTAATATTAATGCACATCTTTGAGCTGTTTCTGCCTTTGGTTAATTAACTGGAAGAGCTGCAGAGTCCAAAATCAATCTTCTTAAAATTTTATATCTTAACCTTTCTTCAAGTACGATCAAGGTTCCTCACCTCAACATTTGATTTGTAAGCTGCTCTTGGAAACTTTGACACAGATAATGCTGATAAGCAAGTCTTCCCTCCTGGAGATAGCAAATAACTGAAAATGGAATCATGAAGTAGAGAATAAATGAGAATCTGAAGCACAAGGAAAGGTTATCACTTCCTAACATGAGACACATCCACTCATAAGAAGTGTATCATTTATTTTTCTTCATCCAATCAGTGGTGTTGTGGAGACAAGACTTATAGGTCAAAGTATTCTGGCTTTCTGATTTGCAAGGATGATAACATCATCTTCTAGCTCACTCAGACTTCCTGTTCTCCTTCAGCTTAGATGAAATTCATACAGCAGATGGCAGGGAGCAGGAACAGATTTTACCAGGAACCATGTATTATGACTTCCCTGTGATATAAAACAAACCCTCCAAACCTCATATTAAATCACACAAATTTTAAACTGGGCTGTTTTTTGTTTGATGTGAAAAGACATATTTAGTAGTGCTTTGCACAGTCTTTGGGATGCAATTACATCTCAGGGATGTAATTGCTGATTTTTTTTCCCAAAAGAAGCAACAGATACTTTCATCAGTTTTCTTCCTGGTGCAAGAAAATCTTCAAAAACTGCACTGTTTATGAAGACTATTTGCAGTTTGGGACTTATTCTATGCAACATTTGCACCTTTTTGACTAGAAAACAGTCCTTTTTGCACATATTTCTTTGTGAAGAAAATGATTTTCTGCCCAGACAATACTATAATTATTGTATGCATGTATCCAGCTCAAAATTCACACCAGTTGTTTAAATAGCAGTTTATCATATTGGCTTTGTTCCCGTGATAAATATGGCATATAACTTTTAAAAAGTGGAACTTATTGCATTTCCATGTCAGTGGGGAGTACACAGCCCATTTGCAACCCAGTGTTCTGCCACATCTTTTCAAGAACAGGGAAATCCCATTCTTGAAAAGATGTGAGAGGAGCCTAGAGAAGCCCAGGTTGCAAGCAGGCTGCATACTCCCATGTGAAGGGGGAATGCAATAAGATCCACTTTCTTAAAGTTATACACCATGTCTATCGCAGGAGCAAAGCTAATGCAATAGATTCCATAAAAAACAACATAAAGTAATATTTGCTCAAAAAGTGGTGTTTTCTGCATGAAACAATGTACACATACTGTACAACGTGAGTCCCAAATGATGCAGAATGACTCTAGAATTTTTTGTTGCTTCAGGATTCTCCTTTTCAGGGTTTCCCAGAATTTGAGAAACATGCTTTTGACCATTTCTGAATGCTTTCAAATTGTAAAAAAAGAGTTTTTGAAAATATTTGGAAAAAAAAAAAGAAAAGAAAAATATTTTCTGAGTTTCAAGAAATCCTTATGGTAAAAATCTTGCACTGGCAAGAATCTTTGAAATTAAGGACTTATTATGCACAAAATTTGCATCCTGTTGTTTTGTGCAAAAAACAGCATTTTCTGTGAGGGACTAGAATTTTCTGTGTGCTAAAATCACAGAAAATATGTAATATTTCTTTTATAGCTGTGTAGAAATAGCTACCGGGGGGGGGGGGGGAGTGATGTAGTGATTAGAGAAGAATCCCGGTTTGCCTGTGTAAATCCACTTGGTGACCTTGGGCAAGTCACATTCTCTCAGCTTCAAGATGGCCATTGCAACCCCTCCTCTGATGAAGGTTGCCAAAAAGCCCTATGATAGAATCATGGTAGGGTCACCATAAGTCATGACTTGAAGGCACACAACAATAATAGAAATAGCTATTACAAATTCTCAGTTTCTTTGTAGGAGGACAGGTTCACTGAATATGTCCAAGTGGAGCAAACATTCTCCCCACTGAGGTGGGGCCGACAATTAGCAGTCGATGTAACACTGTTTTTCTTGAAGGCTTTCATTTTTATTTTTTACACTGCCTTGGGAAGTCAAAACAACAATAGTTACATTTTTAAAGTTAAAGCAACTTTAAGGTTATCCATTTTTAAGTGACAATTATAATTTCAGCTAATTGCACCTTTCTTATTGAAAAAAATTATGAGGAATAAATTTGATTTTTATTCTCCATTTGCCATTTTGCTTGCAAAGGGTTCAGTCAGAGATAATGCTAAAGTGGTGGCAATGAATGTCATCATTTTTGCTGTGAAGGTGTGAGAGTTTCAAGGTCAGAGAAAATTCAGTTGGACACCAAAATCTGATTATCATCATCATCATCATCATCATCATCATCATCATCTTTATTTATAAAGTGCCATAAGTGTACACGGCGCTGTACAAAAACCAAATGAAATCAGAAATATATAAAAAGCCTACCTATGGCATTCAGTCTAGAGATTAAAACAACAAATTAAAACATCATAAGAAACAAGTTAAAACAGCAGATGTCAAATATTAATCAACCATCAAAACAATCATGTTACAGTTACAAACTTCCTGGGAACACTTCCCTAAACAATATGGTCTTTAACTCGGTTTTAAAACTGGTTAGAGACGTGTTGAGCCATTCTTGTAAGGGGAGGAGGTTCCAGGAGTGAGGGGCAGCAAGTCAGAAGGGACGAATCCGAGACAGGGCAGTGGAGATCCTGGGCTGGGATAGGAGACCTTGGCTACCAGAACGGAGGGAACGGGTGGGAATGTAGGGAGAAAGAAGTTCAGAGAGATAGGGAGGGGCCAGTCTGTGGATTGTATATGATGAGTACAACATTTAAATGCTATCAGAAGTGGAGTCCTACATGCCATTTATGTTTAGTGTGCATGTTTACTTCATTGTAAGTTTACTAGAGATGGAAATGTTCACTTATTTTCTTTTTGCATTAAATATTTTTCAAAATGTTTCTGCCTCCCAGGTAAGGTTACAATAGTTTTTATATTTTTGTTTGGGAGGGAGGATAGGGAGACAATGTGGTGCACTTTTTGAACTATTTGTAAGAATAAATAAATAATATATTATTTATTTGTTTTGCAAATTACACTGTTTTCTGCATAAATATATTGGCTTGTGGGAACCCCTCTCCAATTTTTGTACAAAATGATTTTAGTTTTTTACAAAAATGGTTCAAATTATGAGAAATGTCACAGTGTATTTACATTTTTGACATAATATCTTCATGTTTTAAGATGCCTTTTCTCAACAAAGATTCTAATATTCATCATTTATATCACTACTGTTTACATCCTGAACAATATCCCAATATAATTTAAAGAAAATGTTAAAAATAGATTTGCACTGTTAAGCTTAATTGACCAGGAGCCAAAATATCTCTGGACTGAAGCCAAGTACAATGTAAGGGTGTGTGTGTGTGTGTGCAAAAAGACACTTTCTGGACCCAAAAAGAAAGACAAGCCTCAATAGATGATAGATGGAAAAAATCAAGCAGATAAGAATAATAGAATCATAGAGATGGAAGAGACCACAAGGGCCATCCAGTCCAACCCCCTGCCATGCAAGAACTCCCAATCAAAGCATCCCTGACAGATGGCCATCCAGCCTCTGCTTAAAGACCTCCAAGGAAGGAGATTCCACTACATTCTGAGGGAGTGTGTTCCACTGTCGAACAGCCCTTATTGTCAGGAAGTTCCTCCTAATGTTGAGGTGGAATTTCTTTTCCTGCACTTTGCATCCATTGTTCTGTGTTCTAGTCTCTGGAGCAGCAGAAAACAAACTTGCTCCCTCCTCAATATGACATCCCTTCAAATATTTAAACAGGATTATCATATCACCTCTTAACCTTCTCTTCTCCAGGCTAAACATCCCCAGCTCCCTAAGTCGGTCCTCATAGGGCATGGCTTCCAGGCCCTTCACCATCTTAGTTGCCCTCCTTTGGACACTCTTCAGTTTCTCCACATCCTTCTTGAATTGTGGTGCCCAGAACTGGACACAGTATTCCAGGTGGGGCCTGACCAAAGCAGAATAGAGTGGCACTATTACTTCTCTTGGTCTAGATGCTATACTTCTATTGATGCAGCCTAAAATGGCATTGGCCTTTTGAGAAGCAAAAGTAAAAGGTAATCAAAATAGCACCCTGAATGCAACCATTCAGCCACTTGTTTGCATGGACAAGAGAACTATTATAATAATAATCAAAGCAGAGAAACAAAAGATGACAAAAGGAAAGACTGAGAGACCTTTTCCATAAGATCTGAGAAACCAACGGGAAATTTAAACCAACAGTGAGATTACTATACAACCAGCAGGGATGAAGATTACATGACCAAGTAGAAATAAAAGATGATGGGAGCAATATGCTGAAGAACTATATAAAAGGGATGAAAGGATGACAGTTTTATTCAAGGAAGAACCAGCTGAAAGTGTACCTACAATTTTAGAAAGTAAACTGGAAGGTGCACTCAGGGCACTTGGGAGAAATAAATCATAGGGAACAGATAGCATACCAACAAAGTTGCTTCAAACTACAGGAGCAGAATCCACTTAAAATTTCAGCAAATTTGGGAAACAAAATAATGAACCACAGACTGAAAATGCTCAGTATATATTCCAGTCCCCAAGAAAGGGGACATCAGGAACAGCAGCAACCATTCTACAACAAAGACTTTGATCATATACAGAGAAAGAAATTCTAATGTCCAATCTGGGTTAAGGAAAGGAAGAGGAATTAGGGATCATATTGCAAACATCCAGTAGCTAACAGAGTTCAGCAAATAATTTCAGAAGAAAATCAGACTGTACTTAATAGATTATAGCAAAGCCTTTGATTGTGTAGATCATGAAACCTATGAATCACTCTTAAAGAAACAGATGCATCCCAACATTTGATCATCCTAATATGTAACCTGGACTCACAACAAGAGGTCACTCTTAGGACAAAATATGGAGAAATGGAATGGATTCTAATTGGCAAAGAGGTCAAGCAATGCTGTATTGTTTCACCCTATCTGTTTAACTGGTATACTGAATATATATTTTATGCAAAGCAGGATTAGACTTGGAGGAAGGAAGCATCAACAATTAAAGACATGCAGATGAAGCCATACTACTAGCTGAAAAGAGCAAATACTTGGAAGAACTACTGAAGAAAGTACAAAGCCATGTTTACAGTTAAGCATTAATAAAATATAAAGAATGACCACAGAAGATATATATAATTTTAAGGTAAATGATGAACACATTGAAATAGTCCAAGATTTTCCATACTTTGGCTCAGTCATTAATAAAACTGGAAACTGCAGTCAAGAAATCAGAAGACAGCTAGGACTTGGAAGGGGAGCAATCTGGCCCCTCTTTGTCATGGTGGGACATAGAACAGGGATTGTGATGAACACAATAAATCAAGAGTGGGATCATAAATGGGGAAGTCGTTTTTCTGATATCCTGGAAATGTAAAATAGATATAGAACTGCAATGTAAATAAAGAAAATTTCAAATTTTAAAACTTAATCTTTCTCTCCCTCTCTTTCTTTCTTTTACTTTGACAATTTATATAGCACTCCTTAGGCTTCCAAAGGCTTGAAAACCTTTGGATCTGTCATAAGAGACAACAGTACTGCTGTGAAGGTAGAAGAAAATGAATTGAATCAAATATGTTCGACTTGAAAAACCTGTTGGGATTTTAGCCCCTGTAACTGATTAGTTATTTTTAGAAGTGGTAGTGTTAAACTAAAATTCCAATTAGAAAGCTTAATGATGTCTTTTATGTAAAGAGAACATCTTATTTTGTTGTGTTGTCACATGTAGCTTTATCAGTTATCAGAATATAATTTTCACACATCACATTTCCCTGCCATAAAATGTTGTCCTTGCATCTGTCAGTGATCAGACAGATTTCTAGTAAAAGCAGATAAAAGCCATTCCAGAGCAAACTCAAACAAGATGCATTTTGCTAAAGACTTTGAAGGGAGGCCAGGTAATATACCTCTAAAGATGTAAAAGACTCATAAAAACTGTCTACCTGCCTATATCTGCTAAGGTCTGCTTGCCATATGTGTAGACTGCAGTTTTCAAACAAATCAGAGCTTTATAAAGTACAAGAGAAATATTCCACTTTGCTCTTAAATTAACTACCAATCCCCACCTAACCCCTCAAAACCCAAATAGCAATTCAATAGATGCTAATAACAACTTCTACCCCCTCAAATATGGAACAGAATTAATTCTTCCTTGTTTTTGGAGTACAGTAGTGTTGAAGGAAAACAAATGTACTTCAGTTGCTCAGTATGGCAATGGGGGGGGGGGACAATCATTTTCAGAAAATATGCTTTAAAAAATCAGTGACAGATTCACCCATTAATCAGTGCTAGAAAGATTTCAGTGTACAGATGATGATAGTCACCCCCCAAATTATATGGGGTGAAACAGATGGGCCAAATGAAGCCACTTCCAGTCTCTTTGGAAGCTTGAATATTAAATGATGCACCTCTCCAAAGGAGCTGCATGCTGCGCCATCCAGAGCAAAAAGGAGCCAGGAGAATCCTACTCCTGGTGGTACCAATCAGCCCCTGTATCAATGACTTGTGTTGGGAGTGGGCCATGTGGAGAGTGGGGTTCCAACCTGCTTCCTGCCTGAGTGGACTCGGGCCACTCTTTTGTGCTCTAATATTCTGGGACTACAGTTGGCCCTCCTTATACACGGATTGAAAATATTCCCCAAAAGTGTAAATTTGAAATAGCAAACCTTGATTTTCCATTTTATATATGGGACACTATTTTGTTGTGCCATTATATTTAATGGGACGTGAGCATCCATGGATTTCGTTATCCACTGAGTGTCCTGGAACCAAACCCCAGAGTATAACAAGGGCCCACTGTATAAGCTTCATTTTACTGATGGGGATGTGAGGTTCAGACTGACACATCCAGTGGAGGGCAGTCCTTATCTTGATACACTATGGGGCAAAACAGATGGGCAGGAAAAGTGGCTTGAAGCTGCCTTTTTTGAAGCCACACTGAAGCCCCACCAACCACACCACCAGCTCTGAAGGCAGCTGGAGTGCTCATGTCATGACCACATGATTTATTTATTTATTTTTATTATTTTTTAAGACGGTTCCCTGCCCTCAGGCTTACAATCTAAAAGACACGACACAAAAGGAGAAGGGAATGGTGATGGGGAAGGTGATCACGTCCAGCAGTTGTTCTCTCCCTCTGACGCCCGGACCAAGGCAGATGGACTGGAGGGAGGGCTCCGCTTCTTAATCTAGACCTGATGGAGTTTGGCCTCTCCTGTCACTCCCTCCTAGGCAACCAGATAGTGTTGTCATGAAGGGAGGGCTCTTCAACTTGAGGCCAGGCCGGATGGTGCTGCTAGGCCTCTTTCATTCCCTTCTTTCACTCCATATCCTTTCATGATATGGCTTCAAGCCAGGAAAAAGAAGAAAAACAGCTCCTTCTTTTTTAAACGGCTTTTATCTGCATAAGGTACCTAAAGGGCACTTTCCTGCTGGCTTCAAGGCATGTGTCATCTAATTGCCATGCCTTCAAACCAGCCTGAAAGCACCTCTTTTTGCCTGTCTGTTTAGCCCCAACGATACATTTTCCCCAGGTAGTGTGTATTGGGGGCAATGGTGGCAGTCTGGCCATAGTATCCCCCCCCCCCCAATTTTCTTTGGCATTTCTTGCACACAGGGGCTGACTACTACTGAGACTTTTGGACCAGCAAGCCAGTTTTATTTGCTATGGCAGGATTTTTCAGTATTTCAGGTTGCATCTGTACTGCAGAAATAATGCAGTTTGACATTGCTTAAACTGCCACAGCTCAATGCTATTATTTACTATGGCAGGATTTTTCAGTATTTCAGGTTGCATCTGTACTGCAGAAATAATGCAGTTTGACATTGTGTTAACTGCCACGGCTAAATGCTATCGAATTCTAGGATGTGTAGTTTGGGGAGATATTTAGTCTTCTTTGACAGAGCTCTCTGGTGCCACAAGAAGCTGCAAATTCCAGGATTCTATTATGTTCACATACGGCAGTTAAAGCAGTGTTAGCCTGCATTATTTCTGCAGAGCAGATGCTGCTTCAAGTAGTATTCTTTCCTAGCTCTGCCTAGTGATCTCTATATTCCTTGATGATCAGGTGGGCACTTATCAAGATGGTATGGTGCTCTCTAAATGTTTTGGACAACAGCTCCTATGGCAATGCTGTCAGTGAATGTTGTGAGTTGTAATCTAACACATATGAGGTGTCATTTTTGGCAGACCTGGTCTTGATCATCCAAGTCTTGCCTTTTTCACTCATGACTGGGACCCTAATAACCCCTAAATACCGCAAAAGCCTCTCCTTTGCTCAGGTAACTTATTTTAACTTGCCTTTTAATTATACTGATGACAATTTTAGATTTATCTCCATGCAATCGATGATCAAAGGAAGAAAGGAAGGAAGGAAGGACAGATAGACGGATGGACGGAAGAAACAAACCTCGGAAATTACCTCCAAAAGAGCAGCATCAGAGCAGAATCATAGTGTTTCTTTTAAGTTCAGGCTGCTGTTTAAACTGATCTGATTTGCTGTGTGATGCACCAATGTGCAGTAATTCAATTGATGCATGCTTCATGTCACTGGATTTCAGCTGGGATTTAGATGTGTTGTGAAACCAGCGTGTTGCTTTTGTTGTTGCTCTTTTGAATCAAAGGATCAATCATACTTTTGTTCTCTGCTCATACTGATTGTATTTTTGTAACTTTCTCTCCATAAGGCCAAAGTGAACAATTTATCCGGCTTTTGTTTAGCAGACTTTTGCTTTCTATTTTATGAGCAAAGAAATCTCTGAACTTTACCTGACAGCAATACAACTATTATCTTCATTAGATTATTCCACAAAACCTACTTTATAACCCTGCATCTGACATGATTTCTGAGAATTACAAGTGTATGATATGTTATAAAAATACATGATTCTCATGATGACATTAACTTTATTGAGCTAATTTAGCATTATGAAATAAGCCAAAGGCAGTAATAAAAAGAATATTTTTTTCCTGCCAGAATAAAATTCAACCCAGCCCAGCCAACTTTGAGAGTGAAAACATGTATAATATCAAATATGAGTTTGTACATGATATTGGTAGTAATGTTGGTATTCCTGGCATTTATCAAAAGATAATGTAAGTCAACACCAACTTGCCAGTCGGAGGCATACCATTAGAACATATTTACTACTATAAATGTCATGACATTTATTATATACAGACAGTGAAGGTAGGGAGTAAAATAAATCAGGTGAATTTCTTTGTTTTAGTTTATCATTGTCAGGTAATTAGCATCCTTTTCCTGGAGGCTTCAGGGCCAAACTACAAGGCCAGGGAGCAGATCCTTGTGGTGTCTCACACACACAAGACAAGCAACGGTTAAGAGACATACTAGATTGGCCTCTTGGTCAGCTAATTGCAGAAACAAGTAAGTACAAGGGCTGCAGAACTTGGAAATATTTGTCTCCTTGCTTTGTCTCCATTGACATTTATCTCCACTGACATTACAAAATGACAATGCCATGATTCAATTACCTACCATGAAAATATTCTATTGAATGCTGGGATTTGTCATTTAGCAAGGAATATGTGGAATAGCCCTCATGAAAACCCATCGTGAGAAGGCATGACTCATTAGAAAAGACAATGATGCTAGGAAAAGATACTTAAAAAGGCAGAAGGCAATATAAAGAGAGGAAGCCTACATACCAGATCAGTGTACATCAGATCCATCAGTGAGATGGATGGACCCAATCAGTGAAGTCCTGGAGGACTTCAGGAGAGAGGTTGAGAATAGGGAGATGTCTCACTCACAGGGTTGCTGTGAGGCAAAGCTGACTTGAAGGCAGACAACAACAACGGCAACTTGGATTTTTCTGTCAGAGGGCTCTACTGTTTCACCAAATTACAAACCACAGGATTCCATAGGATGTTATCATGGAAGTTAAAATGAAAACATAGTGCTATAATTGTGTAGTATTATAAGGTCCCTAAACAAGCACAGCGATTCTCTGAGCCTTTAACAAAGGAAATTATCTCTCTGCCTTTCCTCCTGCTCTAGATGCAGGATGTAAACTTAAATAGGTGGATTTTCACACACTATCCTGTGCCCAGGCAGGATCCCATCTTTTAAAAGGTTCAGAAGAAGCCTGGATTGGGTACAGGATACCTATTGCTGGGGTATGAGGGTGTGCGATAAAATCTGCCTATTTAAGTGTGACAAGTGTGAGAGGAAAGGCAGTGAGGTAATCTCCAAAGACTCCAATATTTGGCAGCCCTACTTTGGCTACATGGATCAACAAACACCTCCACACTTGTAAAGGCTGATTGGGTAGTTTAGGAGTCAAAATGATTTGCCCTTAAATGATTCTTCTATAGAGCACTTCCAAGATTTTCAATGCCATTTTCTTTACTACTACTACTACTACTACTACTACTACCATTAAGCGTAGTTATATGTCATTGTTTTATGGAATAGTAGCCCTGGGTACCAAAGCAATCTTGAGCAGGGGAGTGTAAATCTCTCTGTTATAATTCTGTTGTGTTTTTCTCTGAATCCTTCCATCTTGCCCCAATTTGAGTTCTGAAACATTGGCCAGAAACATGTTGGTGCTTTACACATATATAAGTTTCCTTATAGAGGTAGATGAACATTTTTTATCCAATATGGAATGTCCACATTTAGTTTAAGAGTTGCAGAAAAAAATTGCATTGTCATTGTGCATGTGGATGTGTATTAATTTGTCAATTTACAGTGTTGCCATTCCATACAGGGGTTGAGTAGCATAATCAGTGTGTAGTTGTCACCACAATCTCAGTGCAGAATCTTGGCCTTTGTTTATGTGTTTCTCAGAAATTAATCCATGTTTTTATTATTTTTTGCTAATATGCATGTTTATTTATATATTTTACCTGAAGTGTTTCTTGTCCATTGGCTAAAATATGTACATGCATATTTCTTCAATATTGTAGCTATTCAAACAGTACAAAATATGTACACAGCTTTGTGATTACTTTATCTCCCCAAATGCTCAATAAATCTTGCAGAAGTATAAATCCATGAGGTGAGGTGTGTTTCTTCCTGCAATAATTTTTAAGAGGTGTGAAAAAGTTTTATTTAATTCCAGCAAAATTCTTCTCTATTCCTATTCTTCAGCTCTTTTTCTTGGTTCAGAAGCTTCTGGTGGAAGAACATGAAGGATGAGATTGTTTTTGCCTTTTGTAGTGAAATTGTTACCTGCATTACTATTTTTAGCTTCTGATGGTGTTTTATGGTGTTTTGATGATATTTATCTTCCCAGCCTTGGAACAATAATTTGATGAGGATGCCATAAATTTAAGTAATAAATAAATAGAGGGATAGATGTAGAATCAGCACACCAGAATAAGGCAGCTTTGCAGACAAGACCACTTAAAATCTACAAACAAAATTCAATAGCCTATGTGTGCAGATACCCAATAGAGCCATCAGTATCATCCCAATAGTTTGAAAAGTAGATGGGCAACTCTACTGGTTTCTGTCCTGATTCGCCAAACACCTACACAGGCTGGTTGGGAGGGAACCATAAACTGATAATGCAGGGGAAAGCATTACATTATCAGCAGCTAGAAATTGTCCTTGCCTGTGGGAGTCCAATATGCAAAAGGGGTTAGTCAATCAGTTTGAGTCAAGGGAGGCAACAAGAATCAAGGTCAACATAGTCCAAGGATCAAAGAATCCAGGAAGTGACAACAGTGAAGCAATACACTGGAGATGCACCCCAACATAGCTAGTTAACATAACTGATAAAGAGACATGAATCATGTTGTTTTTGTTGTTTTGTTCCTTCAAGTAGTTTCTTTCTTTTTTTCTTTTTTCTTTTTTTGAAAATTCATTTTTTTTTAATTTTTATTATTCAAAACTTAACTAAGATTTAACAAAGTATACAAAGTAAACAAAGATTTAACAAAGTATAAATACATAACAAAAACACCATACAAAACAAACAAACAAACAAAAGGGGAAAAAAACCATATACACTGCATACAAAAAATGAGCAGTGAAACTGAAATACTTCCGAACACTCCTACTTGCTGATTTATAAGTTTTCTTCTTGACTGCATATCTGATTTCTTAAGTGAAAGCTTTACCATATTTGCTTACCCTCCTTATTTTAATTATAGCTTAACATAATTTGTGATATTTAAATCATAATGTTATGTAAACCTATATACTATACAGTACACACTTAGATATATATTATACAGCATATATTGTTTCTTATTACAATATCTTAGCTTTCCAAACAGTATTATATCACACCACAAATTATATATACCTTATTTGTTCACAATTTAGTTTTGTTTTCCTAACTTAAACTATAGGCTTAATAGGCAGTTTACATCCCCATTTTCCCTTTATATAATTTATTTTTTTCCCATCCATCCCTATTAGTTTCTTTAAATTCACTGTCTAGTTTCTTTGATAAGATATCTGTTTCCAACATATCTGTTAATTTTATAACCCATTCATCTACATGCACTTCCGTTTTCATTTTCCAATATCATGCATATATTAGTATGGCACATGTTAACATATGAAACACAACATTTCCATATTTTCTCTCAATTTTCTTGTCTATCATATTTAAAAGAATTTTTGGCTTAAAGTCTATTTTTATGCCTAGTATTTCTTTTATATTTCACATATTTTCTTCCAATATTTTTGGGTGTATGGACATGTCCATCATAGGTGGAAGTGAGTGCCCTTTTCTTTCCCACCTTTCAAACAATTTTTATTTTCCTTCAAGTAGTTTCTAACTTATGGCTACCCTAAGTCAAATCTATCAGAAGGTTTTCTTGTCAAGATTTGTTCAGAGGTTTGACATTGCCTTCCCCTGATTTGCTCAAGGTCACCCAGTTGGTTTTTATGGTTTCTTTGAACCTGTAGTCCAACACTCACATGAGTTCACCATGCTGGCTCATAAAGACAAATGGATGGTGCTCTGTCTTCTAAATTAATCAATTACAAAAAGTGGACTTGGGAAGGTATGAAGGAAATTTTGGCTCCTCTAGTAGATTCACAAGCTTCTCACATGGCATTTGCCTTGTATATTTAGAAAGGTGTAGATCTAAAGAATTAGTGTGATAAGTTCTATGAAAACATTTGTGCATCTATGCATAGGCTCAATGTCTATGTTTAGACAGGGGGCCTGGACCATGAACCTATTGTTCCTTAAATTAGTCAGGTTATGAAAATAATAATAGTTTTCCTGTATGTACTGGGAAAAGAGGAAAGAGACAACCTTTTGTGATCTCATCTCTGCTTTTAAACATTATGTAGATGTATGAATTGATTTTCACACCGATTAATACAACATTTTTCATGTTCTCATCAAAACAAAAGTGTAGGCTTACCTGACATTTTATTAATAGGTGATTGGGATTTTCCCAATTTTATGCATGAGATCTGATTTAATGTCATTGGCAGAAAGCACTAATGAGGTGAACACACTGTGCTTCTTGTAGGCACTTAGCAATAAAAACAGCAGGGAACTCAACTTTTTTTGTGAAAAATATGATTCCTTGGCAAGACAGGAGAAAGGGAATAGGAGATTTAAAAAAAAATCTTTATGCAAGTAAACAAAGCACCATATGCCTGTTTATAAGAAAAACATGCTTCCTTTTGCAGTTAGTGAAACTTTCCATAGTCAAAATGAAAGAATCTTCATTGTCTTATTTAATATAAGTATACAAGGAGAGCCAATATGGATTAGACCAAAGGCCAACCTAGTCTAACATTTTGTTCACACAGTGATAAATCAGCTGCCCATGAAAAGTCCACCAGAAAAACATGTAGGCAACTGTAACAGCGCTTGAGACTTTTAGTGTCTTCTTCTTCACCCATATTCCACTGTACCTGCAGCACTTTCCATGTGATCATTCCATTCATCTGATCATAACATTAAATAACTAAATTTGTTTTAAAAATTGAAAAAGCTAATTAGGTGATGGTGCCAACAATTATGGGATAACAATAGAGTGAGGGACTTGCTAGTCTTATCCCAAGCATAGAGAATATAGGGGTTTTTTTGCTACAGCTCTCAGAATCTCTCTGTCAGTAGGTCCAGTGACCATACTGGTGGGAAATTCTGGAGACTGTAGACCAAAAAAACAAAACAAAAACTTTAACCTCTCCTTTTACCTTTGCAAATAACATTTCCAAATCCCTTTCTTACTTCTCCCACCCTATTTTAGACAGTCTATGTCAATGTATAATGTAAGAGTGTTGACTGAATGGGCTCCTTGGCATTGATTCAAGTTGCTGATATTTGGAAGCATAGCCCTCTAATAAATGTTCCCACTGCTGGCTACCACAGTCCCACCAGAGCTGTTGCTTCCTCTTGAGTGGGATGAGACCCTTAATGACGCAGTCAGTATATTATGATTCCCTGGGCTAACACAGAGGTCTCTCTAATGCACTGCTATTTACTTTTAAACACACACACATACACAAACAGAATGAACTGATCATATGAATAGTGGCTAGTGCTCAGTTTTTGTGTTTTTCTGGACAGCAGCTTTTATCAGATGTCTCACACTGCTTTTGGATGATCCTCTGCCCACACAGAGAAAATTGTTTCTGGTGGGTTAGCACTAATATAATATATCCATGCTCAGCAGCAATGCTTTGGTCCACTGTCATCCACTCCTTTAAATTATTCAGTGCTGCACTTCAACATTTGAAATCTCTACAGCTAAATGGCTGGATAAGACTCTCCCCAATGCCTGAAGTAAGACCATATTCAAATGTTTGATTGTGGCTTCATAAACTATGGACAAGTGCTATAGATATATATTTCTACCTTGAAACTTACAATTCCCTGAAGATTTATAGGATTATATTCACAAGAAGAAAAACCAATCATTTTGCATTGAAGGCATCAGTTCCTGGAACTGCTGCTATTCTGTGTTAATGATGTGGTGGATATACATTGTTCTGTCTTCTTTCAGCAAGGTGTGTGTTACTGATTGCTGATACCTATTATTGTTGCAAATAATATGATATGAAATGCAATGGGATTCTGGCATCCTCATAGGAGGGTGAATTTACCACTGAAAATTGTGTGTTTCCCTTAGCAAACATCAGATCCCAACAAACTTTTAATTTAAAGGAGTGGATGACAGTGGACCAAAGCTGTTGCTTCCTCTTGAGTGGGATGAGACCCTTAATGACTCAGTCAGTATATTATGATTCCCTGGCTAACACAGAGTTTGCATCTTTTTAATCAACCAGACAGTACTTGTATGCATGCTCTGTGTTTGTACAATTTGCATCACAAAGCGAACAGAGGCTAGTTTTGCATAGAGAAACTAGTTTAAATCA
The DNA here is from genome assembly GCA_034509955.1 of Urosaurus nigricauda. Classification (NCBI taxonomy): domain Eukaryota; kingdom Metazoa; phylum Chordata; class Lepidosauria; order Squamata; family Phrynosomatidae; genus Urosaurus; species Urosaurus nigricauda. The sequence goes on along the minus strand of JAOEGL010000004.1, from coordinate 197,432,444 downwards.
AGTTTAAACCTAGAGTAAACCAACTGAATCAAAGGAATTTACCAACATGTTGATTCACTATTTAACAATTGACTCAATCGTGACTATTCTATATGAGACTAAATAAAATTTAGACTAGTTTGTTCAAATTGCTGAAACATCAACAAAAAAGCACTCATTTTCTCATTCTGAGCAAGTAGATGAGAATTCATGTGGAAATTAAGAAAGTTTCAACAGGCCATCTTGATGCCTTGAGACAGCTGATGTCACTGAGAAAAAGTTGCTCACTGAGATTTGTTCACATCGTTAGAATAGATACACTTCTTGTACAGTCATCCAAGCTTTAGACCTGCCCACTCACAACTATTTTTCTGTAAATGCTGTAGCTTTCTGGCAATGTATGATTCTTGAGTGAGCTAAGCCTGGAGGGAATGTTAGCTATCTAAGTAATGCACATAAAACCATTTGATTTTAAAGAACAGATAAAGCATGGAACAAGTCTCTAATCTTTTAAGAGATTTGCGGATGGATCAGCTCTAAGTGGAAACTTACCTATGTTTGTCCAGGAAAATGAAGAGGTAATGGGAAATGGATTGGAGTCTAAAGACTGTGTAGTTAACAATTCAATCTAAACCTCAAAAGGTCTCACAACAGAAAGGAGATCAGACTTTTTAAGTGGTTCTGCCTGAACTAAAGTGGTTTAATTGTTAACAGACTGAACCAGAGTCTTAGGTTTGCTCCTTTAGGGACTTTAGGCAGCATTTTGATCATGAGAACAATGCTGGGGCGGACAACTGCACTGCAACCTTCTCATTTCACTTAACCTTTTGGGGCATGTCTGTCTTACTAGATAATATTTATAGACACAGCATATCATAGAATACTCCTTTAAAACAACTAGATGACATTTTGAAAAAAGAGTGCTAGTTGGGAGGGGTAGTTGCAAAGGATTTTTAAAAAACTTTTACATTAAGATTTATTGTTTTAGTTTCATATACAGATTGGTTCCTGATGCAATAGCTAACCATTTATGAAGGAAGGTTTATTGTGGCATGCATCGTCACAGTATGCTATACACAAAGATTAGTGTAGCATCATGTGTTCAGAGGCTTTGATGGGTTTTGAATACTGCTTAAAACTTTGGTGTTTTTTAGGAGACAAACTAATATTGTAGAAGCAGCTGTGTTATTTCATTGCCTTTTTAATTTATCATTACTTCTTCTATCACATCATGTCCCAAAGTCTTAATTCTCTTTTTCTGAAATGGCCAGATAATCCAAATTTAAACCTAATTTAGACCCACCATAGCAAACTCCTACTTGATCACTCTATCACAAATGTTTTCAAGCTGCCATGGTGACCCTGGCTAAAACCATCTGTTATAGGCTCCCAAACAAAACCAAACATAGATGAAGTTTTTCAAGGTTTCTCAGTGATCAAGTCATTTGGGGGACAGTGGTAGTTAGATTAATACAGATTAGATGGTTTAAAATAGGAGGGTTTTTTGTTTTTTGTTTTGCCTTCCAGCCACTCAGTGTTACTGGACTAAGGATACTATCACCCTAGTGTCAATAATGTTCAAATCACATCCCAGAAACACTCTGCAAACTAACGATATGGGAATGGGTATTAGTGCATTTGACTCATAATAGCACAATGTTAACATGATGACAAAGAATGCTATCAGACACCCTTAGTGGTAATGATGCTCAGGTTATTCATAACATATCCCTTTTTGCACATATGCACTGTCACTGTGAGATTTGTAGTACTGCAAGCCCTCCCCCCTTCCCCATGTTGGCATTTGAAGGAATGCCAACAAAATGTTGAGCTTGCATTTTTTTTTCTCGTTAATGTAGCATGATAATGGCTAATGTAAAAAAAATAAATACCTGAGTCACCCTCCTCGTGTCACCATAAGAACACCAGAAGAAGTGTAGATATTGGGGATATTCTAGGATGGGAGGGGAGGAGCTATTCCTGACCAATCAGAACACAAGGATGGATTGAGACTGGTAGGATTATGGCCTGAAAGCAATTATGTCAGCTATGAATGGAATTTTCCCATTTTTGAACAGAAACGGCAGTGGGTGGACTGGGTATGGGATGAGTACTGAATGAGAATTGGGCTGTGTGATAACATTTGTTCTGTTCAGGGTACATCCTGTGTCCAGCCCAGTAAGAAAACACTGTGTGATAATCTCCTATATAGTGCATATTGAAATTAACTTCATATGCAGAAAAACTGTGGCTGCATCTTGAGTCTCTAAGAGGTGGAAATTCTGCTAGGTTAATAGCATACTTCCTCCTGGCCCACTCAAGGCAGATGAAAGTGGTAGAAGGTTTCCTTAATTCATACCTAATGAACATCCAGAATGTTACTAAGAGAATGAGAAATGGAGAAAGTTCTTGGCTCCTATCTTCATTGGCACACTTTACTCAAATTCCTGAAGAGTGTTTAAGTGAGATTTGAATCCAGGATCCCCTCATCCTAAACTGGGATACAGAAACTTTGTAGTCCAGGGGCCATTTGTCTGCATAATGTGGACCTCCCTATGCTAAAGAAGTGGCTAGAAGACAACTTCCACTTTTGCAAAAAGCTCTTTTGCATGTCACTGGAGTGGCAAAGTGGGGTGGCTGTGCACCTTGTTGTGATAGAAAATTGCTGCTCCTAAAGGAGGAGCAATTCTGTATTTCTGGTTGATTGTGTGTGTGTGTGTTTGTGTGAGTGGACAAGGAGTTTGGAGATTCAAAAACAGACTGCATCATTCCCACCCTTGTGTTAGATCAGCATCCTAACCACTACAACATACTTGTTATGTTCCGTGATTTCTCCATTAATTTAACTATAGTGTATTTCATAGATAAAACTGCTAGAGTAAATTTTATTATTTCTAGATGGGCTGGGAACATGGATAATTTTTATGACAGCTGAAGGCAGAAAAATGAAACCATTGATAATACCCCAGCTCTTATAAGATGTATGCCTGTAAGTTATAGAAAAAGAAACTAAATTTGCAAAAAAATAAAACAAAACCCACAAAAAGCCCACATCTGTTTCTTCTAGCAGAGGTGATTTATTTCTACTAGGCCAGTGGTTCCTTTATGGTAACCATCTGTCCTATTTTCCTGCTTTACTGAATTAATTACACACGTTTAAACAAACAATTTTTTAAAAAAAAAAACACAAGCAATACATTCTGGTAAGGGCTGCTTGGGAATGAAGTTTGCAATTCTTTTAAAGATAGCATGAGTGAATTACTGAGATTACCCAGAGAAGTAGCTATATGTGATGTTTAAAAATTTCTATCATTATGATGGTGTTCCATTTAATCCAGATCATTACAAGAAACACTAAGTCAAAGTGTCCTAGGCAGCAAGAAAACATACAGTGCTTTTTGTATTCCCCCCCCCCCCAACAGATAGCAAAATCTGCAGGACTTCAATGGCAGTGTGATGTGCTCACAACTACATTGGCATGGCTGTGTGCACACACTACCATTGGGGAGAAAAGAGCAGGGCTATCCATGAATGTTCCAATCAGTGAATTTTAAGCACCTAGAAGAAGAAAAATAACTGTATTTCCAGTTTTGGTACACAATGGCTGTAGTGAAAACACCCCCAGAGACAGCGAACCCCGGAGACAGAGATAGCCAATCACCAAGCACCAGGTGACCAGCCAATTAGAAGCTGGCTGGAGACCCCAGAGACAGCAGACCCCGGAGACAGGAACAGCCAATCACAGAACACCAAGTGTCCAGCCAATTAGGAGCTGGCTGGACAGGGCTATATAAGAGCCTGAGCCGAGGGAGACAGGGGTTTTTGTTTGGGTTCTGTTTTAATTGGAGTTTTGGCTGGGGAGAGGGACGCCACTGAGGGGGTGCTCTCTAGGTTCCTGATTGGGACAGGTGTAGGCTAGGTTTTAGGCCAGACAGGGTCTATGTATAGTCCAGAAGAAGGGACTGATTAGGCTTTAGGTTATAAGCCAGTTGATTTAAGTTGAAAGTACTTGACAGATTGCCTGAGGGCTAAGGTGTTGTGTCTATGTAACTGTAGTAACGTAACTACGAAAGAAATGAAAAAGCCTTGAAAGTAGTTCACTGATTACCTTGATGTTTTGTTAATAAACTTCAGTATTATTTCTATTACAACTTGGCCTCTGTGAAATCTTGTGGCACGCTACTAAAGTTAACAAAGCCTCAGAATAAATAGGCAGTGGTGGAGAAGATCACCATAGAAGTAATTTGGTGGCAGCAGTGGGATGAATAGGCCCAGGGTACTGTCATCATAGAAACGTAGTGGTGGTGGGTTCATCGCCACAATGGCAACCCATAATTTGAAGTTAAATAGGATTCCCTTTAGACAAAATATCTAGTGAACTCAAAATCTCATAGACACTTTGGGGCTGTGAAGCATGACACTATGTATTTAAAATATGGTAGAATTATGTACAATTATAAATCAGAAACAGATATACAGGAATTGGAATTTAATCAATTGAGTATATCACCATAGACTAACCCGAAGTACATAAATGAAAATTCTAAGCATGCATTTTACAACATATAAATCTCAAAGCACATAAACTATCATCACATCTTTGCCATGGGCAGTATGTTTGGACTTACTGTTCCTGTGGCCCAATTAAAATCAAGGAGAGAGGACATATCATCCTACACAGTCAAGATGCTTGGTAGACCTAGTCTGAAAGCCCCATTTATGGACAGACACAGGTGACAGGGACTACCAGCATGTCTAGACACCTCTTCTGCAAGTGCAGATATCTACAAGAAAGCTACTACATAATATGTAACAACTGTAGTAGGACTATGATAGTAAACAATGAATCAGGCACAGTGATCATGGTAGTAGTGCTATTGTTAATATGAATTATTCTTGCTACCTCCCTTTCTTCATGTTATGTGTAAATAGAGAAAAGTAAAGCATGACTTCACCTCTTTGCTTATGAATATGAAGATGCCCCCACACAAATGCAACAGGAGTTCTATAAAGCTGGCTCTTGGGCAACCAATAACCTAAGTCTCACCCAAGAGCTGCATTATCCACTTACCTTTGCCAGATAGACACCATAATTCATACAGGAGCATGAAAATGGTTCTTTCTGGTTGCCTGAAGAAGCTCTCTCTCTCTTGAAGATTATCAAACAAGATGGTAATCATACAGTGAAATTTCTAGAGAACAACTTGACTTCTTTCACCAGTCCAGTCCTCCATTTTGTCACTCTTTCAGTTTCTGTTACTGATACAGGAAAAAGGATTGTTATGTATACACAAGCCGCACTATGCTACACTGTTCCAGTTCTCTAGAGCAAGAGAGCTCCCTATCTGGAACAGCACAATGGTGGCAGAAGTGGGGCCATTTTCCTGTATCACTTTGTGAGTATAGAACATTTTTCACCATTCATCTGAACACACAATACATTCTTATCTTGTATTCCTGTTGGCTCTTGATGGGAGATTTACATGGAGCAAAATAATTTACTATGGGCCTGAACAGACCAGCCAGAATAAAGCTGCTTCAGGTCACTGTTTAAATGATGCATGCGTCCTAAGAGGCCAGAAACTGTGCCAAAGCCACACTCCATTCCTAAGGATGCATGCATCATTTATACAGCATATCTCCAAAGTGACCTGAAACAGCTTTATTCTGGCCTGTCTGTTCGTACCCTATGATATCTGTGATAAGCCTCAGAGTATACAGACAAATATATGTTGGGGCAGAAAGTTCCATAAAAGTAGAATGAAGAAGGGGATGGTGGTGGAGGAGGAACAGGAGAAGGAGGAGGAATGAGGAAAATAACTTATATTGCTTTTGATGCCTTAATTGTATTAATGAACCTCTCACTCAGAGAACATTTCCAAAACTCTCAAATAGGCACTGTTTTTTACTTTCCATTTTTTAATGGTCTAGCTCTAGATCTGCTCTGACTTTCTTTTCTCTTCTTTAATTTATTATACTATCCATGAAAAGAATCACACAATGATGCTGAAGTCTGCTCTCACAGAAATAAATTTGTGCACTTATGCAGTGACATTGGGATAGTTTTGCAATATGTCACATATAGAAGAGACAGGGGAAATTAGTTTCAGATTTATAAACAAAACCCTCTTACACAAGTGACTCGTTCAAGCTGGCTGTAGATAGCCCTTAATGGTAGCACATATGTTTATGCTAAATAACCTGTAGTACTAACTGAGGTGCCACAATTCTCTCTACCATTAGTGAGATTGATTTTGCTTTGGAGTATCTCTACTCAACAGAAGTACCCTTCAGGTAACTCGAAAAAGTTATCAGGCATGTAGTGCAAATGAGCAGTGAAGATTTGGGAGATGAAGAAAACTACAACACTCCAATGAAAAACATTTTCAGTTCCCAGTGATACAGAGTAGTCATCTATCAAAATGAAATTACAAGATATGACTGCTGATACCACACAATGATTTTCAATGGCTTAGAAACAAGACTTGACATGGGAACAGAACTTTAAAATTTAAACATACAGATATGAAAAAATTGCACATCAGGCTAGCTAATAATGCCTTGCTGTAACTAAGCCCAGGATCCCTGCCAATATATCATATAGAAATTTGAAGGCAATTTGGTTTTGAGAGCACCACAAACTGTAGAAATGCATGTCAACAAATGTCCTTCATAGTTTCATTCCAGAATTTTGTGAATAATATGATGATTAGACAAAGAGAAGAACTTTGATAATTCTTCAATTGAAGTCTGCCTTACAAATTCCATGAAGATTACATCTCTTTAAGAGGATGAAACAAGAGGTAGTGAACTGAAACTTCTAAGGTAAAATTCAGTTTGCTTAATTCATGGTTGAATGGACTGGAATGCTTCTCATCTTTTCCAGTTTAGCCAAAAGCTTTTGGAACTGTATTGTGCTGAATTGCATTTACATTGCTGTTTTTTTCCACAGCAAGCATATTGAGAAGTGCTTGTCCTGAAATATCTATAAACATTTATCAGAGATCCTATCAGGTCTCCCAGACAAGGCTACCTGGATATACACTTAACTAAGCATATATATATACAGCAGAAAACATTAGCTTCACTCTAGTGTACCCATGACAAACTTTACTCCCTAATAAAACATGGAAATTCTCCAACTATGAGTAGCATACAGAGTAAGATATGATAGGACCACAGGATTATACTTGTAACAGGAATCTCGCCTTGTTGCTCAATGGGACTCTATTAAAAATCCTCAGTCCTAAAGGATAACTGTTCAGAAACTTAACCAAAGCAATACAAATATAATTATGCATCCCGACATGTTGACCCAATACTATCACATAACAAAGTAATTATGAGGAAGATTATTGAACTTCTTCTTTTTTTGACATGTGTTTCTTTAGAAGTTGATATCCCCCCTTGCCATCCTTAAGCTTTCAGAGACACATTAAAATAACTTCCCTGCTAATAAAATCCAGTAATTATAAAAGGAAAAGAAGATATCTGTTTTACAGAGTACCCACAATGCTTTATTATTAGCTTAAACATTCTTTGTTCATTTTTCTCTTGTTTGAATAACAAAACAACAGGAATGGCTGAATAATATGTGTCCTGCAAGGAATGGTAGTTCAGGTTCCAAGTTAACACCATCTTCTACCTACAGATGTTTACTCTCAGTTGGCCCATCCCAAGTTATGGCATTATGGTCTTTTCAACTAACTCCTCCTTCTACCACTCTTTGGAAATTTATTAATTGGGCTTCAGTGGTTCCCCCAAAGCCTTCATAAATCTATAATCTCTGCCTTCTACCTCAATCCATCATCATGGCTGCTAGTATAAAAATTTACAACTGTACGGCAGCTCAATTTTACTGCATTTTTTAAAAAGCCCAGATAATATAAAACTGAAAGACATTATAGACCCAAACAGAATGTGCAAGGCAAATTACTGACTTAGAGACATTTCAGTCAAAAGAACTAGATCTACCCTATGTTTTCATACTACATGAACACAGAGACACAGAACCACAATGGAATGGACAGACACCTCCCTAAAACCTCTGTTGTCTGTAAAGTGTCTTGAATGTCATGGTGGTACATGCCTTTGTTACACCTCATTTGGATTACTGCCATACGCTCTATGTGAGGCTGCCTTTGAAAAGTGCTCAGAACTTCAGTTGGCCCAAAACAGCTGCAGCCAGGTTGTTAACTGGGCTGGCTACAGGGAATACACAACTCCCGTGTAGCAACAGCTCCATTGGTTACTGTCTATCTCCGGGCACATGTCAAAGTGCTGGTTTTGACCTATGAAGCCCTACATGGCTTGGGCCCAGGTTATTTGAAGGAATATGTTTTACTTTATGAGCCCATTAGAGTTCTAAGATTATATTGAGAGTCCCACCACCTTCTCAGACTTGTTTGGTGGGAAAAGGAAGAGGGCCTTCTCAGTGGCTATACCCAGATCATGGAACTCCCTTCCCTAGAGAGGCCAGGATGGCCTTGTCCTTGCTCTTCTTCCACCAGCAGGTAAAAACATTTCAGTGCTGTTGGGTTTTTAATAACTGACTAGGGTTGAAACTTAAATGTTGTGTGGTACTGTTTTTACATTTTACTTATTATTTTATATTCTTTATAAATTTATAAATTATGAATTTATAAATAATAACGATAATAAAATTTATTTATATCCCACCCATCTACAAGATGCAATCGGGGCAGCTTGTTTAACTGTGTTTTGAATCTTATATTTATATTTTTATTAATACAGTTTTTATATTATAGTTTTTATTTGTATTGTTTTAAATACATTACCTCAAGTCCCATTACTTTGAGAAAGGTAGGATATAAATGGAAAAAAAAATGTGATGATGATAATGATGAAGATGCCACTTGGGATTGAAATAGTATGATATAAAAGACAGTGACATAGATGAAGAGTGATCTAGAAGCTGAAGAAACAGAGTCACTTATATGGTGATGGCATAAGTAACATGAAGGAAGGAAGGAGGCTCATCAGCAGATGCAAAGACTTAGCAGTGCTCCAAATGCATTTGGGAAACCTGAAAAATGCAAATATACAACTGCATCTTACATGGATAAAGCAAAATAACTCCAAGGTCAATATGTATTTTCATATTCACAAAGGAACATTAAAAAAAGAAAATGAATTTCCAGCTGGTTATACTTGTTTCTGAAATGTTCTCAAAATTTATCCACTACCATAAAAAACATATGGTGTTTGCTTATTCACATCTGGTTTGGCTCTTCTAAAACAGAAGACATCTGAAGTTTATTCAACCTGTCTGGATTCCTGAGCAGGAACAACAGAGAAGTAGAGAGCACTATTTCTTTTTTTCCTGAAGGCACTTGTTTCTTGTTGATAGATCAGAATGGAAAATATGGCCATCCATGGTAACTAGCTTCAAAGCTATAGCTTTGATATGAACACTGGAGTGAGCTGAACAAGATAGTGCTTGCCATTTTTACATCCAGCAATATGAAGCTCTGGAATCCATAATGTTTCTTTACAAGGATATGTTCAATCTGACTTGTTAAAATCAAAGTAAAGGTTCTTGGGAAGTCCTCTAAAGAAGAGGGTCATTTGTGTGTGAGTCTGCACACATAGTACTTTTAGCTTTTTATTTAAACAGTCTCTCTCTCTCTCTCTCTGAATATCCTAGCTTCATACAGTCAGAAACCAGATGCTTTCTAAAATGATGACATTTATTTAAAAATCACTCACCATTATTATGAAGTCAGCTTCATTCATGTGAACATTATTATTTATTGTTGTGTCACTTAATAAAGGTCAACCATCCAGCAAGTGGATTGAGTGCTGCACCTTTCAACTAGCATTAGGATGTATTATACTGAATGGAAACGAACCACAACATTTCCGAACCTGCCATTCTCATGAAGGGATCTATTTAATGGGATAGAAATATGAAGCATTAGGAAAGGAGGGAGGGGAGCCCTCTTTTTAGTCATTCTGAGAAGTCATTTATGGTTCTTAAACAGCAAATGCCAGTATTTTCTGCATAGTAGCCTGAATATTACCTATTCAAAACCACTCATGAAAGTATAAATACTTCATTAATTATAAATTTCATTTTTTTTCCAGAATAAATTATTATGAATTTAAGGAATGCACAGTAGCTACCAGACAGAGTCAGGGATGCATTTCCATTTTCAAACTATAAAAGATCCATTTTTTCTTGATGCTATGGCTGCTGGCACATTCTTCTTTTTTAAAAATAACACTTGAAACAGCACAATGGATGTTATGGGTAGTAGTAGCCAGAGATCAGAGTTCCTGCTGCTGCCATGTTTGCCTTTCAGAATGACCTAGGGCTTTTTACACTAAACAGATATAGCAGCATGATTCCACTTTCTTTGACATGGCAACATATTCTGGAGTCCTGGGACTTGCAATTTAGAGAGATGCACTTAGAATTCTCAGCCAAAGAGCTCCAATGCCTCTGACAAAACTACAGATCAGATGTTCTGGACTTCAACAACCATATTCCTTTACTTTTAGCCATGGTGGTTGGGACTTATGGGAATCAAAGTTGAAAGCAACTGGAGATTTAGCCATTGTCCACTCCGGAATTACAGTTACCATTCAGAAAGTAAAACACCTCTCCCAAATATAGGTATACCAGCAATTTTGGGGTAGCTTAGTTTTCCCATAAATTCTAATAAAAGTTTATTCTAAACTAAATGTCAACTTGTAAAAGCTAAATGTCTTCTGGATTCCATGGGTTGCCTTCTTGCATGACTATTCCCTCGTTGTTGCTGTTGCTACTGCTGCTGTTATTGTGTGCCTTCAACTTGTTTCCAACTTATGGCAACCCTAAGGTGAACCTATTTTTCTTGGCAAGATTTGTGGCCAAGATTTTTTGGCAAGATTTATTCAAAGGAGGTTTGCCATTGCCTTCCTCTGAGGTTGAGAGAGTGTGACATACCCAAGGACAACCAGTGGGTTTCATGGCTGAGCTTAGAATTGGACCCTGATCTCCAGAGTCATAGGCCAACACTCAAACCACTGCACCATGATGGTACTCTGCCTATATTGCATGGAGACCAAAAGATTCACCAGGCAGAAAGGGACAGTTGGAATCCAAAAGATGAAGGACATGATGGTGGATGGCTCAAGGGCATGCTGCTCTCCTGAAGTGACTGGATTCAAAGATACTGATCCAATTAATATGGGTGGGGATTGCGCTTAAGGGGATTTTAAAGAATTCTTCTAGTTGTAGGGGGAACAAAAATTAGGCTTATTGTCTGATTGCTTGAAATGTGGCTTCTCATAACTGGGAAGAACAACAGGCTTAGGTGTGTGTTGACACTGCGAGCCAATTGTCACACACTGCATTTCATTTCTTGGGCAACTCACTAAAATAATAATGTGGGATTATTTCTGTTTAAGTTTATTTAGAAATCATTTCAAGGATATGCCAAGCATATCCATGTCAATCATAATCTAGACATAATGTGGTGCTAAACATGCCAGACGTTGTCTGTTATGTTTGTGCCAAACTTAAGGTTTGGCCTTTGCATCATCCAGACTGCCAGCCGAGAGGCTGGGAGGGAGCCAGTTTATTTGTCCTGTGCAGACAGGCCCTGAGATTGCAGATGAAACTCTATACCTCAGCATGGTTAGACAGCTCTTTGTGGATTCTCCAACTACCATGAGAGCCCACATGGTGTCTCCATGAGACTCACCACATGGTGAGTTTTGTTATCTTTGTTTCTACAGTTTAATACAGAATATAGTTTGGGTAAAACTCCAACATTTTCTTCTTTGTGAAGCAAAGCATACAGACGCAGACAGCAAACACAACAGGATCAATCACAAAGATGCACACAGAGACAAAAATAAAAACTCATGCAGTGCTACTGCTTTTACTACAAGGCAATAGTTATACTCCCAATGAGCCTTCATCTTGGCTTGATTCAGAATGGGTATTAAAAGAAGACAATACATTATTTTCCCCTCAAGTTCCTCCAAAATTTGGCCCTACTATTGGATTTCCAATGATGTTGCTGAGAGGAGCATTCTTGGTTCTGGATGTCTCTCTGAGTCCCACATGACTGCAAGTCCTACAGTTGCTCCTTCTCCAAATTCAGCTTCTTCTGAACTGTCACAGTGGGAACTCTGTTAGACCTTATTTACTAATGTGATGGTAGCAACAGTGACAATTGAGAATTGTCAAAATTATGGCTTTCTGTTTATAGTGGCCCTATATTCGAGAATGAGAATGTTGTTGTCATCGTTAACTGTCCTTGAATCAGCCCCAACTCATGGCAACCCTGTAGATGAAACATCTCCAATAATCCCTGTCATCCACTACTCTGCTCTGTTCCTACAAATCCATACCAGTGACCTCTCTGACTGAGTCTATCCATCTGGCATGCAGTCTTCCATCTGGCATGCAGTCTTTTCTAATGAGTCATGCTTTCTCATGATGTGGCCAAAGTACAACAGTCTCAGTTTGAATATCCTGGAGTGAGAATAGTAGTACCCATTTCCCATGACTCGGGGTGACACCAGGATCACAACTATTTTCCACACCTAATAAACATCTTCACTTCAGTGCCTTTATATTGCCATAGCCATTGGTGAGTTTGAATGGGAAAGGAACAATGGGGACGGACATAGAGTGGAGTGTTTGGAATCACTTTGGACGAGTTATGTGACATTTGGAATCAATATGAAATGACCTTAAAGAATCTGAGAGAGCACCCCTCCCCCTGCTCCCATATTTACCATCCTTGCTAAGCACAATAAGCTAAATGATCTTTCCACCTTCCTGGAAAGAGATGGCACCTCCAATAGGAAGATATAGACTAGATAGTGAAAAGGCAGATTTCAGAAAACCTTTTTCCTCTAGGCAACCCAAATAGAGCACTATAGGGTTTTCATTATAAATGAGAGCAGTCAAAAAAATCAATCACTTATCTAACTTTTAGAGCCAAGCCTCTTATTTTACCAGTCTTATCCTTCCTTTCCTCAGTAGGACCTTTGCAGGGATACTGCTTTCATGATATCATTAGCCACGTTTGCAACAATTCCAGCTATGGCAAGCTCTTAATCACATTGTCACAGGTTGTCATAAATCTAAGGAATGGTTTGGAAAACCTGTAATTCTTATGCACAGGAATATGTGTTTTGCATTGTATTCGATCATTTCTTATTCAAGTTCTTCTTTTTCAAAAAAAGAAAGAAAGAAAGAAAGAAAGAAAGAAAGAAAGAAAAGAAATAGTATCTGTTTTCATTAGTAGGCTGACAAACATAGGTTTATGTTAGTGATGATGCCCAGAAGGAAGGAAGGAAGGAAGGAAGGAAGGAAGGAAGAAAGAAAGAAAGAAAGAAAGAAAGAAAGAGCTGGAATAGGTCTAGCTTAAAGTCATTTGAAAAGATGAGACATCTTGAAGCCAGTTGCCAGTTGCCTAGATCAGAGCTGGGCTCTCCATCATTAGAGGTCTTCAGGTAGATGGTTCACAGATATCTGTAGGAATATTTTCTATATCAATCAGGGGGATGATTTGTATCAGTGCTTACTAAACTCTGTGATATGGGAACCAGTAGGCTCCCCCCTCCCCCGATGTGCTAGAGATGAATGTGCCCATTGGCTGCAACTTTTTCTTTCTTTTCTGGAAACTTTCTGTAAACTGGTAGCCAGTGGATCATAGACCAGTACTAGTGTTCCAAATGCCACTTTTGAGTAGTGCTGATTTAGATGGCTTATATTTCTATTTTGGTGATTAAATGAAGGCAGACAAGACATTATCTGTAGTACGTGACGAAAACAGTTGCATGTACACTTCAGGAACCATATGTCTGTTATTCTAACTAGGAAGCTTGAGAAACCAGAGTCTAGGTACTTCAGCTCAGAACAGCAGAGCTCTCTGATTTGTCTCTGACACTGAGATCCCATCTACTTCAGATACTTTGGACAAAAAAGAGAATTTTTGAATTTATTGACTAAAACCTCTAACATCACATGGCCTCAACTTAGAAGATAATACCATCATCCCCTAAGAATTCTGACAGCATAGTGATCATAATAGAATTAAATTATTACAATATTTTAAAAGTTACATATTAAAATAATAAAACACAATTAAAAAGATAAAAATGTTTAAAATGCTTTAAAACAATTCAGCACCATCCCATGTTTTAAAATTTTTCTGTTTTAAAAGCCTGCCTAAACAGATAGGTCTTAGCCTGCTGGCAGAAGGGTAACAAGGAAGGGGCCATTCTGGCCTCCCTGGACAGGGAGTTTCACAGTTTAGGGGCAGCCACAGAAAAGGCCCTCTCTTGTGTCCCCACCAACCATGCTTGTAATGGTGGTGGGATGGAGAAAAGGACCTCTCCTGAGGACTGCAGAGCCCAGGCTGGTTAAAATAGCCTGGACCTGAGGCATATAGAGCTTTATAGGTCATAACCAGCACTTTGAATTGTGCATGGAAACAAACTGGCAGCCAATGGAGCTATTTCAATAGGGGCAATTGTCTGGCTGCAGCTCTTTGCACCAGCAAATTTCAGAACACTTTACCAATAGAGCATGTTATAGTAGTCCAAATGAGATGCAACCAAGGCATGTACCACCAAGGCTAAATTCAGCATTTCAAGGAACGGGTGCAGCTGGCGCACAAGCTTTAAATGTGTAAAGCACTCCTCGTCACTGCAGAAACCTAGGCTTCCGGGTTCAGAGCCAAGTCCAAGAGTACTCCCAAACTGTGAATCTGCATCTTCAGAGGGAGTGAAACCCCATCTAACACATGTTGGAACCCTATTCCCTGATCTGCCTTCTGACTGACCAGGAACACCTCTGTCTTGTTTAGATTAAGTTTCAATTTGTTTGCCCTCATCCACTCCATTACTGATGCCAGTCGCTGATTTAGGACCAAGCCAGCTCCCTTGGTTTGAGATGGAAAGGAGTAGAGTTGGGTGTCATCTGCATACTGATGGCACTTCACCCCAAAACTCCAAATGACCTCTTCCAGCACTTTCATGTATATACTTTCATGTATATTTTTTAATTGATGTAACCTGCTCCGATTGGATACAGAGGAGCAGGCTATAAATTATTATTATTATTATTATTATTATTATTATTATTTAATTAATGTTGAATAGCATAGGAGACAACACAGAGCCCTGAGGGACCCCACAGGCCAGTGGCCAGGGGGTCAAGCAGGAGGTCAAGCAGCACTACCTCCAGGAAGGAATGGAGCCACTGTAAAACAGTACCTCTAAACCCCATCCTAGAGAGGTGGCCCAGAAGGACACCATGGTCAAAGATATCAAAAGCTACTGAAAGATCCAGCAAAACTAGCAAGGACACACTCTCCCTGTCCAGTTCCCTGAGCAGATAATCCACCAAAGCAACCAAAGCTGCCTCTGTTCCATAACCAGGCCTGAAACCAGATTGACATTTTATACACCTCAGTTTCATCTTTAGCAACTGAAGAAGGTGAAAGTTGAAAGATTTTGCTCTTGATACCTGTTTTTTAGTTCTGTTAATTGCCTTCCAGGTTGAGCTCCAATAAGCACAGGAGACATGGCTGGAGGAGAAATGGCCACAACTTTAATGAACAAGCCACAAATGGAACACAGTAGATAGATCAGAAAATATATAGGGTTGGCTCAAAGCATAAGGTCTGGATCTGGACATCTGCAACCCCAATGGTTGTATGATGTATGGTTGCTTGTAAGCCCAAGCATCGGGATGACGTAGGTGCCAAGCCCCACCCTGTGGCGCAGTTACACAACTGTGCTGTCTCAAATCGAATTGCAAAGCACTCTAGTCACCAGGTGTACAACGACTGTACACTAGCCACCCGTTCCACTCCTTCCACCCTGGTCACATTGAAGATTTTCACACTTACCTGAATCATTTTTAAATCATCCTCCGAACGTCCTGCAAAAGTGGCTGAAACAGAAAAAAGCCCCTGTGTCTGAAAGCCAGGAAGTGTTCATGAATTGTCATGGAAACAGATTTAGCAGAAGGGTTTGTAAATCGTCAGAGAAAAAGCAGGGAAAGAGGCAGACTCCTATAAACGCTGACTCATTATCAAGAGGGAAAGGAAAAAAAAAAAAAGCCTCTCTCCCTGCTTTTTCTCTGACGATTTACAAACCCTTCTGAGAAATCTGTTTCCATGATGATTCATGAACACTTCCTGGCTTTCAGACACAGAGGTTTTTTTTCTCTTTCAGCCACCTTTGCAGGACGTTTGGAGGATGATTTCAAAATAATTCAGGTAAGTGTGAAAATCTTCAATGACTCCCGATCCGGTGCCAGAGAGCCCTGGAAACACCTCACCCCAGATCCAGGCCTATGCTGCCACCCCTCAAGAGTTGTGACACACAACTCCCCAGAGGGAGGGAGGGTGGGAGAGCTGAAGCTAACAATGGCACCAACGTGCGCCCACCGTGCCCTTAAATAGGCCCGGCAACCAATGGCAGGCCCAGGAAGACAGAGTCACCGCCCTCCTGCAGGCCTGCAACCAATCAGGGGATGAGGCGGGCCCTCACCAGCCAATCAGGTGGCGCCGCCTCGCCCCAAGGGAGCCTGGGACTTGTAGTCCCAAAAGAAAAGGCGGGCTCCCTTCCCGTGCAAAGCGGCAACCAAGGGGAAGCAAGCCTGCCCTCCCACTGGCTGCCGGGAAGGGGACGCTGCAGGAAGCCAGATTTTGGCGCCCCAGACCACGCAGCAACCGTGCTGGCCCGGTGAGTCGGGCAGCGCCAATCACTTCAATCTATATAAATTTCAATGTACATATGAATGTCCTGGTATTGTTTAATAATAAAACAGGAGAAATAAGTGGTTTGAGTGTTGGAATATGACCCTGGAGACCAGGATTTGATTCTCAGTTTGGCCATGTAATCCACTGGATAGCCTTGGGCAAGTCACATGGTATCAGCCTCAAGGGAAGGTGATGGCAAACTTTCTCTGAACAGATCTTGCTAAGAAAACCCCATGATAGGATTGTCTTAGGGTTGCTGTAAGTCAGAAATGACTTAAAGGAACACAACACTAGCAACAGTGATGTGGGACATGTATAGAATGGTTCCCATATTACTTGTGCAACCACAACCCAATAGAAATGAAAGCTGAAGGTAAGAAATTGGCAACTCTTCAGACAAAATTGAGCTGACAACTTTCTTTACTTCAATATTCATTATTCTGTAGAAGTTTCAGAAATTGTGAATTAACAATTGAAGATAGCACCCCAGAGTATCTTAATTTGTCATTTGTGCTCAAAGCTGTAGCAAACTTGGGCCCAGTACAGGCGGCCCAAAAGGGCTGTCCCTGGGACATGATTAGGGCTGGGGAGCGCGCAGCATTTGCACGCTCCCCAGCCCTAGCACGTAACAACTCTGGTGTTGTTACATAGCACCGTTTATACAGCAATCATAATGACATTGTCGCAACTGTGCAGCTTCTATACAGAGCTGCACAGTTGTGACGGACTAAAGCACCTTTTGCCTTTAGCACATCGCAACAGCGATGCTAAATAGGAGAAGGGTTTTCCCATTCCTTTTTAACTGTGCGCCTTCGCCACAGCAACTAGCTGCTGCAGCGAAGGTCTGCAGTAAGAGGAGGAGGCTACAGACCACTCTTTTGGGTGGTCTGTAAAGCCCCTAGGGGATGATTTTAGAGCTCAGTCTTACTCAGCTGCTAGTTGATCAAGCTCATCTGCTTAGAAGTATAAGACAAGGCAAACCAAACCACAGAAAGGAAACTCAAGAACAAACTCATTCTGTTTTGTGTTGGCTGATCACAATCTTTCATGGATACTCTATAAATGTCATGAACAGAGCTGGTCCTTGCCAAACATCTCTCTCTGTGTCTAGTCTTGCCATTCCTCACTGTATTGTACAAAAATCTCAGTTGTTAATATGTAGGCACAAACACTGTATTTTTTCCCCTCCTAGTGGCAGGGAAATAAGGAGAGAAACCATTCTAGCCTCCCTAGGAAAGGAGTCACAGAACCCAGGAACAGCAACCAAAAAGGCCCTGCCTTGTGTCTCCACCAGACATACCTGTGGAGATGGGCCTCTTCTGAGTACAATGAGGAGATAGGTCTGTCTGTCTATATCTTAGCCATATGCTACTGCCACAATTAGCCTTCTACATTTGCTGGGTTCAGGACACAGGAGCTCTGAAAAAAAGGGAAAAACTACCAAAAAAAAAAAAAAAAGCTAGCTGCCCCCTCCCCCCAAACATACACAAAAAGTATGATCTTCAGATTCAACCCACCAGGGATGTCTTTGAGGCAGCAGGTTTCCTTTGCAAGGCAGAACTGGGCAGCTGGCAAGACTTGCCACTGCCTAAACTGCTGCCCTATACCATTTTTAATAGGGACTTACCAGCCTCATTTCTGGTCTCTCAATCTTGCAGGGCTTCCAGTAGCTATTAAAAATGGCATAAAGCAGCAACAGAGATGGTAGCAAATAATCCATGAATAATCAAATCCACAAAAGTCAAGCCCACAAATATGGAGGATCAACTATACTCTTATTCCCCACTACAATATTTTATACAGGACACTGAACAGAAAATCATGATAGTCCTGGGGAAAAGATGACAGTGTGAAGTCTTGTAGTCCATGTAATTAGGTTGACAGTTGTGCCCACAGGTTTATTTCTAGTGGTTTTATTATCAATAGCGTTTCCAAAATGTATTTTAAAACTGTGCCAACAATATAATATACTAACAAAATAAGCACCAAGCTCTTATCTTTCATACTGAGCTGCTTTAACAGCTTGTCAGTACCTTCTTTGAAAAAGAAGCACGCATCTGCTGCAAATCATTGGATCAAGTCATTTGAGCAACTGTACCCTTTACTCCTGTGAGGTTCTCATGCTTTTGGATGAGATTTGCACAGGAGGAACTTCTTAGTGAATTGGGTTTTTCATTATTTATTTATTTATTTTTAAAAAACAGTGTTGTTTTGTTGTGACACAGATTATTGGCTGAACAGGAAAATCTTTGAGTATTTGAGCAAAATGCATTTCTTTCTGTAAATGTTTTCCAGACTGTTAATAAAGTAGATCATTATGGTTCTGAATTAAGTTATGTTAATCATACTCACATGCACACTAATCTACTACATGACAATATATTCTGAAAATGGGGGACATGACCTCAGCATTGTAATGAAGCATTTTTTAAAAAAAATAAAATTACCAAAACAATAAAAAAAGAAAAGTAATGAAATTTAAGCCCACCTGCTGGTCACCTTCACTGCAATTAAATGCCTTTGAGGAAACTGAAGAACCTTTTATATATTAAAAATAAATTAGCATGTAAGTAAACACTGGGGGAATTAGAAATGTAATAAATGGAAAACAAAACTCTCATGTTACTTAAAAGAGTGGTTAGTCTGTATCAAGGAACACATTTTAGTGTTGTGCTGAGACTCCAAGGACAATATTGACCTTGCATAAGAATGGCTTTAAGTATTCAGCAGCAAATGTTGTGTGAACTACTTCAGGAATGCAAAAAACTCACTGTCTGGTCTCAGATTTTGGCTCTGAAAAGTCAGGAAGTTGGGCTCCTGGTCATTTAGCAATCATAAGATCTCCAGAACAAAGGGTTTTGTTGTTTTGTTTTGTTTTTGTTGTTGTTGTGTACCATAGCTCCCAGTATTTCCCCACCCAGCATGACAAATGATTATTCTGATGGGGAAGTGTAAGACTTGTCACCAAAAAATAACCTTTTAAGGTCTGATGGGGTTCTTAATTAGTTCTGCCCCCTCCTAGCCCCACAGATAATATAAGCCCCTTGCTCTACAACAGGTTATCATCTCCTCTGCCTGGTCAATGCTTTCTCTTTTTGTGCTTGAGTTATTTTCTTTCTGCTATCCTCCCTCCATCTCTCCACATCTCAGTTCTTCTGGGTTTATCACACAAGGGGGGGCAAACAGGATTTAAACGAGAGTTAAACAGGAATTAAACAGGAAATGCCTTATGTTTAACATAGGACATTGCCTGTTTAATTCCTGTTTAAATCCTGTTTGCCCCCTGTTTGCCCCCTGGATTGGGCCTTTTCTCTTGCTGTCCTTTCCTATTCATTCTAACATACTCTTCCCCTGTACAAAAAAGATCCCAGCCTACAATACTACTCGTCTGGTGATTTTAGGTATAGATGTTTGCTTATAGGTGAGAAAAGATATGGGTGAGAAAATGGTAGAAACATTCTTCTAAAATTTTCCTGACCTTTCCTGAGCTTTTATATCTCCAAAAATCCAATTAATAAATAAAAAATAAAAAAATAAAAGTGGCAACATGTAATACTTTTATTCATACTTCCAAAAATCTCAATTTAACTTGATTCTCCAGTTTCCCAAGTTTTCATACAACTACCAGCTTTCATTCTGTTTTTTCCAGGGTAGAGTGGAGAAGACATATTTCTGCCCAATCTGAACTATATTTAAACATGCTCCCCAGTGTGCAATTTCAAGTTAGTAGCCACTACCTCATGCAGATTAAACGTCTTCCATCAAATCCTTATGGGGTTATTTTGAGGCTGTTTTCACATCTGATGAAAACATATCAGTTTGGCATAATTTCTTATCACACTTTCCCCTACAACAGTTCTTTGGCAACCCATGGTTGTGTGATCTGTTTTCTGCATTGCCAAATTTCGTGTGTGTGTGTGTGTGTGTGTGTGCACTCATGCTTTCAGCCATACTCACTGTCTGGCCAAGTTGGGGATGCTTAGAGGCATAGTGGGTGAAGAGGAGAAGCAGAAGCTGCAGTGATGGCTGTGTTTAGTCTCATGTGATAATGCCCTTAATGTTGTTGTTGTTGTTTTTAGCTACTCCAGAGAGCTTGATTTTGCCTTCTGTTTTGAAAAAGGAGAGGCCTAAGATTGAAGGCAGAGGTGAGGTTGAAGTTTGGATTTTCCATTATAGTTTATATGGTTTTCAGACACTTTGTCTCCTGCTGAATGTTGAGAAATATAAAAGACATCTCTGAGCATAAACAGAGAGAGCAAGACTTATGGGTGAGATGTCAAGGTTCACAGGCAAGAAAAAGTCTTTGAAGAGTTCAACTGCTGCTCATGGAATAACTAAATGAAGGAAGGCACTTCAGCTACAGAGAAACAAAACTGTACTTTTTAAAACAACAACAACAACAACAACAACATCTTCTGTTTCTTGCACAGCAAATTCAGGAATACATGTCCAAGAATTTAGACAAGACACAAATCTACATATCTCATTTATCTATCTGGTCTCCCATTCTCTTTTTTCATCTATTTCTATTTGGTCTATCATTTAGCACATGATTTCTGTTTGGTCTACCATGTGCAAAAATTGAATTATACACAGAAGAGCACACTTCCAAAATTACAGAGGAAAAATTGATTGCTGGATAAATTAAGGTATACTAATTAGCATCCCATTGTCATTTTTGTCAGTTACATTAACTCTGCTGCCTCCAGACCCTTGCAGTAATGTTGTTACCTATGCTGATTATCTTTCAGGGCCCATCTTTTGCATGACAATCTTCCTTCTCAGTTCCTATGAAATTCTGTAGCTATCTGTTTACATGATCATCTTGGTGCTTTCAAGACACCCTATTTTTAGTAAATAGAGAAAAAGCAACACTGCAGCTCTCTTTAAATTATGTGCTGCTCAAAGTAAGAAATGATGTACTAGAGAAAACATTTTCTTTTTCCTTGACTTCCAACATAACTTTCAAAACCATCCTAAGTCAGTTATAATTTACAGTAGGGGGCAAATAAATAAATAAATAAATCACAATGCACAATCTGCAAAAAAGGGTTTCATCTTTCACTTTTTACACATAAGGTAAAGTATCTTCTGTGCAAAGTGGCAGCTTCAGGAATCTTGTTTTGGTCTACACATAGAGCTATCTCAAATATTCTGTGGTTTTTTATTTGTTTATGTCCATAGTGGTGAACCTATGCCATGTGTGCCAGGGATGGCACACAAAGCCATTTTTCAGGGCACATGGAGGGCAGGGAAAAGGAGGAACAGGCATATGCATCCATCCTAGGCCTTCAGCTGCCTCCAGAGAGGCATGTGCCTGTTCATCTTCCTCCCCTCTCACCATACCCCAAGCCTTCATCTGTCTCCACAGAAGCAGCTGATGGCCTGGGGGTGGGGGGGGGGAGTCCTGCCCACCCCCAGGCCATCAGCTGCTTCTGTGGAGACAGATGAAGGCTTGGGGTATGGTGAGAGGGGAGGAAGATGAACAGGCACATGCCTCTCTGGAGGCAGCTGAAGGCCTAGGATGGATGCATAGTTCTGCCCTCCCAAAGGCAAAAGTCCTGTCCCTAGAAACGAGAAGTCCTGCTCCCAGAGGGTGGAATCCCCCCCCCCAATGTCCCATCCCCAGCACCAGGAAGCACCCAATACTAGAAAACTTTTTAGTTTGGGCACTTGGTCCCTAAAACATGCACCATCACTGGTTTATGTTCTTTTACTCTATTATTTCAGACCTTTCTTATTAATGAATGTTTGTAAACTTTTTCAAGTGGTATTGAATGTGGTTAAAGAGTACAGTGAGCATGTTGTCATTCTCACCAAACTCAATGCATGCAGAGCCACAGTCTTAAGAAAGAAAACCCTTGCTCTCTGTGATGGTTTTCCAGGGTTCCAAATCTCATACAAAGCATCTACAGGCACAGAGTAATCTCTGGTTCTTAAACTCTGCATTGTGATGGTGATGGAAATGATGATGGAGGGAAATGGAGTTAATGACCATCTGCCTTTCAAAGGTTTCTTTCATCCATATTCAGTTACACCTGAATAGGACCTAAGGGACAGTTTATTTTTCCCCACTTTGCATCAGGGGAGTGGCTTAATCACTAGAGACATTAGAAAAGACCAGTGTTTGGTTTAAAATTAAGCAGCCTGTGATATGGTGGATATAACTGAATTATTATCATCCCCAGTCATCCTGAATAATTATGGAGTGATGGGACTTGTAGTCCAACAACATCTGAGAATTCACTTCTTTAATTTACACTATTCAGGGTGCAAGACTATAATTAGCTGAGAGTAAGTCCTAATGGATGCAATGGACATTACTGCTCAATTGTGTTATGCTATTATTAATTACATCACTGTGAATCTGATCATCCTGCCCCTTCAACACATCACTTTACCACTTCCTCTATTGCTGATTCAAGTCAAGCAATGGATTTTTAGTCAAAATAGCTTATGTTCAAGACTAAGCAGTAAGATAGTCTTGATAATATTCAGTAAGTGAGTGTAGAAAGGGTCAAGCAAGGATGTAGCCAAGATTTTGGGAAGGGGGGGGGTTACAGACTAAGTGCCACCATTTTTGGGTGGGTGGGGGAGTAAACACATTGCAAATACATCAGGAGCCATCCCACCCACCCACCCCAAGCAACAGAAAGAGAGTAGGGCATTTACCTCAGGAAGGAGAAAGAGGAGTGGAAGAAGGGGAGTGGGCTTCTCGTCTGGGCCTGTCATAACCATAAATGTTTCTGTTTTTCTTGTAACTACCTCTGGACAGCACCCTGACCACAGCATGTTGGATCTTAGTTTCTGTAACTTTTTCAAAGGGTTCATATCTTGTTTCCTTATCTGTCTTTTGAGTGATCAAGAATACCTCTGTCTAGTCTGGCACAAATTTCAGTTTTGTAACACTTATCCAGTCCATCAATGACAACCAACACCAGTTTAACACTGAAATTGGTTACTTGGAATTGCCAATATATGGAAGGGGCAGGACATACTGTTGGCACCCAAACCCATAAGTTCAGACAACCTCTCCCAACAGTTTCATGTATATGTTAAGTAATATGTGGGAAGAAATGAACTCTGAGGGATCCAACAGGCCAACAATCAGGATATTGAACAAGAATTCTGAGAACCACCTTCTAAGGTTGACCCTCCAAGTAAGACCAGGACCACCAAAAAAAATCCAGTTCCTCCAGGTGTCTTCCTGAAAAGGTAGGTCAATGGTCTCAAAAGCCGCTGAGACATCCACCAGAACCAATAGGGATAAACTCCATCTGTCCAGCTCCCAGCAAGGATCATTCACCAAGATGACCAAAAGTGTCTCTGTCCTATAACTAGACTTGAACAAGATTCAAGTGAATGTATGAAGGGGTATCCAAAAGTTTTAATGATCACCTTTTTAATGATCACCTTTTTTTAAAAAAATTGACAGAAAGTTTGTTTTGATTTGTAGTTGTTAACTTATCTCTATGTAGTCACTATCTAGATTTATACATTTCCCCCAGCATATATTGACCCTCCGAATACCTGATATTGAGGACCAGCACTTCACTGACTCTAACCTTAAAATGTATTCCTGTTTATTAAATTCTCAGATAATTAGTCTAAAATCTATCAGATGTAAACAATACATGCTGAAGGGGAAATGGGGAAAAATAGAGAGTGGTTTAAAGTGGCACAGCCCTATTGACTTAATGGGTCTATAACTGTATAAATGGTTTTTGAATCAGACTTGATTAGTCCTTTTGTATATGCAAAAAGCTTTAGTGCCCTGCTCTCTCAGAGAGACTGCACAGTTGTGACTGTATAGTTTTAAAGGAAGAATAAGTTTTAAGTTTCTAGACCCCTAGAGAAAAAGACACAGTAACTGCATGAAATCCATTCTCATTGCCAAGGTGGAAAGCATTTGCACACTGGGGAAAAAAAATCAGAATACCCATGGAAGCTGGCCTAGGAAGCTAAAGAATGTCATTTTAAGAGATATTTGGGCCAGCAATGGATGGACAAAATGTGCTGCCTTCATGCTGATCCAGGGACATGGCATGCAAAAGATGCACACCCCCAGATCAGCCAGAATCCATGCCAAGGCCAACTAATGAGGCCCAAACCCAGCCACAAAAGGAGCACAAAAACATGCTTTTTGCCAGCAGTCTGTTGCAGACCATGGCAGTGGCAATCCTCAGGACTGTGGTGTCCAGTCACCGCAGTCCCACACTGTTATGAGTTAGATCACTCCAAGCTCCCAGTCTCTTAAATCCCTTGAATTATTTATTTTAGGAACTGTTTATGACATTTAGAATGTCACAAATGTTCTAGAAAGGGATCTGCCCAAGGAAGTCCTAAATGACAGAGCCAAACCAAGCAGCAATGAAAAAAAGGGAACTGTAGCATGAATCATTTAAAAAAATTATTTTAAATATTAAAAAGTTACCTACCTGGACAACAATGGAGCCATAAAATTATGTAATACTATATTTTATTAAATATTAAATAAATATAGAATTAAATAAAAGAAGAGACAAAAGCATTAGTTTCCTATCCAAGCAAAATTATATTCATAATTCTGGAGCTTACACTTCAAACATATATGGAAAGAGAACAGCCAGATGTCAAAGCAGAGCTCAGGCAATGAAGATGTGCTAGGGACTACATCATAAACATATAATGGATAATGGAGTGAGCCAAACAATTCCGGGGGGAAAAATCAGCATGCATATAGCAAAGCCTTTAACTGAAAAGTTCATGAAAAGCTATGGATTGCCCTTGAAGAAATAGGAGTGCTACTACATTTGATAGTCCTGATGAGGAATCTGTACATAGGACTAGAGGCAACTGGAAAAAAAAAAAAAAAAAAGCATAGAGAGTAACAGAATGATTCCCAATTAGCAAAGGGGTCAGGGAAAGTTGCATTTTATCACCCTATTTATTCAACATTTACACAGAAAAATATCATATGCAGAGCAGATTTAGACATAGAAGGAGGAGAAGAGAAGATAGGAGGAAGGAATCTAAGATATGCTGATGACACCATACTACTAGCAGAAAACATCATAGACTTACAACTTTTCTAAAGAAGGTCAAAGAAGAAAGTGGAAAAGTGCTGAAAATTTTTTGAAAAGTGCTGGAAAAAAACCCACAAAAATAATGACCACAGAGGATTTACATAAACTCAGTCTAGATAACAAGTAAATCATAAATTACCATGTGCAGATGTGAAAACTAGACAGTTAAGAAAGCAGATAGGATAAAAATTAATTCATTTGACATATGGTGCTGGAAAAGAATGCTGAGGATGCCATGATAGCCAAAAAGAAAAACAATTGGGTCTGTGGGTGGGGCCCCTGCTCCCTGAGACATGATGTCCACACGTGAGTGCAATTTAGATTCATTTTCTTCAAAACACAATGGCGACAATTTCAGGTGCTTGCAAAAAAATGTTTACTAACAAAACATAACAGTTACAGAACACAATGGCAACCAACCCCTTTCCCCTTCCCTGTTCATATGCTGTTCCAGTATGAACCCCCCCCCCCCCGCACACTCTGGTCCTCTGGGAGGAACCTGCTACAGCCCATGAAGACCAGGCTGATGCAGACCTCCCAGAGGTGCTTTTCAGCAGTCGCCTCCAGGCTGTGGAATGACCTGCCGGATGATATGCGTCTCATTCCATCTTTAGAAAGCTTTAAAAAAGCTCTAAAGACACATCTCTTCCCGCAGGCCTTCCCAGAGAATGCGAACACTTCCCGGCTCCAAACCTAGGCTTTAGTGCCTCTCCAGCTGTCCTTCTCCAGTGTCTTTTCCACCCCTTTACAGCCTAGGTTTTCAGGCCCACTTCCCTGTTGCTGCTTTTTACTGTTGTAATTTGTTTTATTTTATGTTTTTAATTATATAGTGGTTTAATTCTCTTTTTAAAGGGGCAGTGAGGGAAGGGATGGGATGTTTTAATTGATATTGTTTTAATCTTTTTGTTGTAACCTGCCCCGATTGCCTGTTCAGAGGGGCGGGCTAGAAATAAATCATCATCATCATCATCATCATCATCACTTCACAGGGAGGTTCTTCCCCTTAAATAGGGTTCTTGAAGCTCTCAAGTCCTCTTGGTCTGACACTTCACTGACCCGGGTCTGGACCTTCACAAGGTTTTTTTAAAGCCCTTCTCCAATATCTCCGTCTCTGCTTTCTCCCTTAGCTCAGGTCCAGGCCTTTGCTCCCACACTTGGGCCTTCAGGTCCCACTTCACCCCTCCCAGGGTCGCCTCCACATCTTGTGGTTTAATCCTCCAGTACCGCTACCCACTGGAGCCGAACTCTCCTTCTATCCAAGTGTCTCTTAGAGTAAACTTGGTGTGAGGCCCCACCCTCAATAAGCCAAATCTTCATTGCCGGGAGACTGGCAACCCTCTTCTACCTAGGCTCTGCTGTACCCCAACATTCTTCTACACCCCACTGGTCACAGGGTCCTAGAACAAATGAAGTCTGAATTCTCCTTGGATGCCAATATGACTAAATTGGCCACATCATAAAAAGGCTCATTAGAAAAGACAATGATGCTGGGGAAGGTCGAGGGCAGTAGAAAGAGAGGAAGATGGCATGCCAGATGTATAGACTCTATCAGGGAGACCATGGGCCTGAGCCTACAGGATCTGAGTAGAGAGGCAGAGGATGAGGGGCTTGGGGATGTCTAATTCACAGAGTTACCATGAGTTCAAATCATTAGCGAACAACAAAAAAATTAAATATTGAAAATCAAACCAAATAATACACAAACACCTTAACTAACAACAATAAAAGAACATTGCTTCCCATAAAAATTGGTAATATGCACAAATATTTTAAACAGCTAAACCTGATACGTCTAAATCTTTTTTAAAAAAACATTTAGACTGAAGGATTGACTGGATATCCACTGAGAAGGATTGCCAATGAGTAGGGGGCACTACTGAAAAGAGTCTGTTCTTTAAGCTTGCCAATCTGTCTGATCTTTAAGTATGGCCAATAAAATGGGATTCTGATAGTATTTTTAAGGCAAAGAGTAATAATAATAATAATAATAATAATAATAGTTTATTTATAGCCCGCTCCTCTGTACATACACTCGGAGCGGGGTACAAGTAAAAAAACCATAGATTAAAACAATCCCATGACCCGTTTCCAAACCTCCCACCCCTTAAAACTAGATTAAACCGGCAGTGATTAAAACAGTAATTATTTAAAAACATATAACGACATCCTAACCCTTCCTTATGCGGCCACGTCATAAGTGGGGATCAGAAACATGGGAGTAGGCAGGACTGTAATTAATCACTGATACTTCTTTAGATAACCTAGCAATAGCAATAGCATGTACAGTCAGCCCTTGATATTTGTGGGGGATCCGTTCCACACCCCATGACACTGTAACAAGTTGTTGCTAGCCTGATTCTTGGCTACTCCAATAGATTCTTTCTAGATGTTCTGAGAGTGCAGGGCGGATTGTGTAGGGAGAGGTGTTCCCTCAAGTAACTTTGGCCCAAGCCATAAAGGGCTTTAAAGGTAATAACCAACACTTTGTATTGCACCCGGATGCTAATTGGCAGCCAGTGAAGGGATTTTAACACTGGTGTTATGTGATCCGATCTAGGTGTTCCTTGGTACAAAGGTAGCCCCATGTAGAGCGCATTACAGAAATCTAAATGAGAGATTACCGCTGCTTCAAGGTGCTTTTGGTCCAAGTAGGAATGCAGTTGGCTTATCAACTGAAGCTGGTACCAAACACTCCTGGCCATCACATCTACTTGAGATGAAAACTGCAGAGATGGAGTACTCCCAAACTGAGAACTTTGTCCTTTGGGGAAGTGTGATCTCCATCCCTGGACTTGGGGTACCTATCGCAAGTACTTCCATTTTCTCTGGATTCAACTTGAGTTTGTTTTCCCTCATCCAGCGAGTCATTGCTGACTCGAGGCAGGCATCCAGAGGAGAGATGCCAACCTTAGTCATTGCAGGAATCAGAGACATAGAAAAACAAATTTGGGTGTTATCAGTGTATTGATAACACTGCACACCATGTCTCCAGATGATCTCTCCCAGCGGCTTCATGTAAATGTTAAACAGCATGGGGGACACAGTGGTGCCTTGAGGGACACCAGATGTCAGCTCTCTCTTAGAGGAGCAGCTATCCCCCAGCATCACCATCTGAAATCTACCCAAGAGGTAGGAATGGAGCCACTGGAGTGCAGTGCTCCCAATACCTAACTCCCTTAGGTGTTCCAGGATACTGTGGTCTAAGGTATCCAAGAGCACCAACAGGGTCACACTTCCCCTGTCAATACCCAGATGGAGATCATCGACTAAGGTGACCATGGAAGTCTCAACTGCATTAATAATAGATTGGAGTATTGTTGTTACTGCATCCCCTCCCTGAGCCAAACTTAGATGGGCAAGGATCGAGGGGGCATGTTGTCCTCTTTAAACTTCCAAGAAGCTTGTCCACTTCATTGGTATTTACAAACTCAAAATGATTCAATTTAACATAGTCCACAGAGTCACTGGACTTCTCTCTTCTTGTTTCTGTTGTAATGCTCGTCTCCAGATCGACTCTCATCTGAGAGATTTTATCAGCAAAAAAGTCATTGAAAGCATCACAGCAGGCTTTAGTTGGTTCTAATAAGGGATTCAGGGTGGGAGGCAATTGAGTTAGCTCTTTAACCACACTGAACGGTTCTGCTGGACAAGACTCTGTTGATGGAATATGTGCAGCATAGAAAGAATTCTTTGATGCATCTATTGCCACTCCATAAGAATCCGATAAGTTCTCATGGAGTGTCTTATCAGACAAACATCAGTTTCCATCAGCAGCACTCTAGTTGTTGCTCAGCCCACTTCATATTATGAAGATCTTCTGTGTACCATTGTTTTTTATTTGAAGTGGGCTGGAAAGGACACTCAGGAGAGATACTGTCTATAGCCCTGGTAGGATCATTATTCCAGGTACCAGCCAGGTCATCAACAGAATCACCATTCCCAATCATAAAACCCTCTAGAGCTTCCTGGAACCTTTTGAATTCCATCAGCTTTTGAGGCCAGACCAATTTAGTATGTCCTCTACCCCCGAGAGGGATATGGGTAGAAGTCCTCAGTTCAAGTCTGTTCATGACAGGGCAGAGGGATGTTCCTGATCCCTACTAAAGACCACACTGAGTGTATTACCAGCACAATGAGTCAGATCCAAGACTAATTGGGACAGGCCCATGGTAGTCATGGAATCCATGAACTCCTGAGCTGCATCTGTCAGATTTAATGAGCTGGACTTGAAGGGAATGTTGAGGTCCCCCAGGCCCAGAAGCCTGGGAGACTCCAGCACCAGCTCAGAGACCAGCTGTGTCAGCTCGGCCAGGGAGTCTGTTAAGCAAGGGGGTGGATGGTATACCAACAGAATCCCCAGACTGTCCCTAGCCTTCAGGCTCAGGTATGTGATCTGTTTTCCGGACAAGCGACCTGCCAAAGTGATGGTATCTTTATGGACTAGGACAACTCCGCCCCCTCACCCACTTTCTCTAACCTGCTCCTTAACGGTATACCCAGCTAGGAGGGCCTTAATCCAGGTCACACTACTGTCCTCCCCAGCCAGGTTTCCATAAATCAAGCCAGGTCACCATTCTCCTTTTCCTTTTCTGACAAATCATAAATTATATGAAATTTGTTCCTCACTGACCTGGCATTACAAAGGAGCAAAGTGAGGGTCTGTGGTATGGTTGCGATGGCCCATGGTTCTTTTGGGCTAACAGGGTGGATGGAAGGTGGGATAGATTTCAAGCACTGATCTCATCTTCCCTTATACTTTATCGCCACCCTGTTAATGCTATATCTCCCACACTACTCCAATTGGTGCACCATCACCAGAATCTGCTATCATAGATAAACAGATGCTTCCCTAATTCTCCTGAGCCTATATCAGATTTTGAAAAAAAATTATGGCTCTGTGGCTCAGCTAATCATGTGAATGGAGTAATTAATGTTTTCCACTTTCTACATTAAAGTTGGGAGAAAACTTCTTTTCCCATATATATCTATGTATGCCTTCCTCATCAATAATCATTCTGTGTTTCCCTTATAAGTTGGAGGTAGCTTTGTCCAAACTTAGCTTCAGTTTTCTACTTTATTTCTATTTCTGCACTCAAAGCTATAACTATATAGCACTTTAGCACTAGCAAACTGGTGCTAGTAATAACACCTTTAATCAGGAAAGATTCAGTAATGTTGGCCTCTTTCCTCATACAATCTCATAAATCAATCTCAAGAGCTGAGACAGACACAGCATGAACAAACTGGCATGAGAAAACTGTATTAGTTGTACCCATTGTATGCATTAGTGAGGGGCAGGCTAATTTCTTCCACTCTTTTCAAAGTAAATCACTACATTCCCAAATTGACTTTAGACTTTAATACATGATCTTGTAGATATTGCTTGTGATGGACAATTATTGTTGCTCACCTAGTATGGGTTAGCCTGTTTGCAAATATACTCAGCACAAGTTGTCTGGAAATGAGTTGCTGTCTGGATAAAAGAGGGCCTGATAAAACTATATGCTGTGCAATTAGAACAGATACCATTAAAGATGTTTAAAATGTCATTGTCACCACAGCTATTTCTCCTGGTTTCATCTTGCACTTAAAATTTATCCTTTAAAGAAAATGATACAGTTACTCCGTAAGATGCTTATGGCTGGGTGATCCAAAGAACCAAAGGATCACGGTATCTTTCAGTCACTAAGTTTATGTATATGGATGCCTAGGTGCATAGATGGTAACATTTAGGGTATGTTCACACTCTACTCTAGAGATCATAGAATTATGCAAGGCTATTAAAGTGGTTTCTAAGACATGTTAAATGAAAATCCAAATAATGTTCCATCTGACACAGAGAGTGATGAGTCTGAACAGAAAAAAAAATCTCTACATTATTATTATTAACCTTTATTTATATAGCACTGTAGGTTTACACAGTGCTGTACATATAAACTTATAATTAGACGGTTCCCTGCCTCAGGCTTACAAACTAAAAGAAACGACACAAAAGGAGAAGGGAAAGGTGATGGGGAAGGGTATCAGGTCCGGTGGATCTTCTCTCCCTCTTAGGTCTGGACCAAGGCAGATGGACTAGAGGGAGGACTCAGCTTCATAATGAACAGTTAAAACGGGGCAGACAAAGTCACACAAGGCCTGTTGGAGCTGGCCTGCCCCTCTCTCCCCTCTACATCTTCTGCATGTGGATAGTCTCTGTGCTAATGAATAGGGCTACAATAGAGCTGGAAATTGTGTGCTCCTCCAGATGTTGAACTATAGCCCTCATCATTCCTCACCACTGGCTTTGCTGGGTAGGATTGCTGGGAGTTGTAGTTGCACAATATCTAGACAACAATACAATTCATACACCTGGGCAACAAAGTAGAAGGTATGATAAATACAGGTATATTGGATTTAAAGTTTTGTTTTTTTAAATTAAAAAAAAAACACATTTCAGATTGAGCTTGGAAGACATGATACTACAACAGATTCTAAGGTAGTGGAATAATGTGACCTAGGTCTCTTATTGCTAGGTTTAGCTGTCACAATCCAAACATGGCATTGGATAGATTGTAGTTTAGTTTTAAACAGTAGAAAACATGTGCATGGGCAGAAGAGTCATACCTTTCCTATTTGATTAAATTTTTAATGATACTACTAATGATGATACATGGGGAGAAAAATTCCAGAGATGCAAGCACTAGGGACCACA
The DNA here is from genome assembly GCA_034509955.1 of Urosaurus nigricauda. Classification (NCBI taxonomy): domain Eukaryota; kingdom Metazoa; phylum Chordata; class Lepidosauria; order Squamata; family Phrynosomatidae; genus Urosaurus; species Urosaurus nigricauda. Next base: position 197,399,964 of record JAOEGL010000004.1, on the reverse strand, counting down.
TTGCAAACATGTGATAACTAATAGAGTGCATCAAAGAATTCCCAAAAAGAATCAGCATGTGTTTTATAGACTATAGCAAAGCATTTGATTTTATAGATCATGAAAAGCTATATAATGCACTCAAAGACATGGGAGCTGATAATCCTGATGAGGAATCTGTACCAAGGACAAGAGGCTACCATCAGAACAGAATTTGGGGAAACAGAGTGGTTCCCAATAGGCAAAGGGGTCAGGGCATCCTATCACCTAATTTGTTTAATTTATATGCTGAAAACATCATAAGAGCAGCAGAACTAGAATCAGAAAAAGGAGGAGTGAAGATAGGAGGAAGCAACATTAACAACCTACATTATACAGACATCATAATATTAGCAAAAGACATTCAGGAATTGGAACAGTTAATAAAGAAGGTCAAAGATGAAAGTGCAAAGGCAGATCTGATGCTGAACATAAAGAAAACAAAAATAATGACCACAGAAGAAATACACAAATTAAATCTAGACAATGAGGAAATTGAAATAGTTAAAGAATTCCCATATCTAGGATCCAACACTGATGAGAATAGAGATTGAAGTCAAACAATAAGAAGAAAACTAGGAATGGGAAGGGCAGCTATGAAAGAACTGGAAAAGATACTGAAGAGAAAATACATACAACTGAGCACTAAATTTAGAGTCATCCAGGCCATTGTATTCCCAATTGCTGTGTATGGATGTAAGAGCTGGACCGTGAAGAAAGCAGACAGAAAGAAAATCATCTCATTTGAAATGTGGTGCTGGAGAAGAGTACTTAGGATACCATGGACAGCCAAGAAGACAAACAAATCAGTCTTGAACACATCAGAACAGGGCTCTCCTTGGAGCAATGATCAAGTTGGGACTATCATACTTTGACCACATAATAAGAAGGTATCGATCACTAGAAAAAAACAATAATGCTAGAAAAGGTAGAGGGTAGAAGAAAGAGAGGAAGACCACAAACCAGATGGATAGACTCAATCAGGGAGCTTGTGGGCAAGGGCTTGCAGGATTTGGATAGGGCAGTAGAGGATAGGGATTCTTGGAGATGTCTCATCCAAGATGTCTCATCTACAGGGTCACCATAAGTTTGAACCAACTCAAGGGCAGCTAACAACAACAATTAATACAGTAGGCCATCCTTATCCACAGGTTTTTTTTTTAATCCATGTATTTGAGCATACACAGCTTGAAAATATTCCCCAAAAGTTTAAATTCCAAATAGCAAATCAGGATTTTCCATTTTATATATGGGACACCATTTTGTTGTGCCATTATATTTAATGGGACTTGAGCATAGACGGATTTTGTTATTGACAGAGAGTCCTGGAAGCAAACCCCAGCAGATAACAAGGGCCCACTCTATATTAAGAGATAATGATCTAAGGAGCAACAGCTTACCAAGAGAACAAGTGAAGCAGTCTGCTCAGGTGGTGTGGCACATGGGGCAGCATAGCAGCATGGCAGACCCCTGTCATTTGGCAGATAGAAATAACTGCCTCAGGTAGCAGATTCGTGGTATTTTTAACAGGCAACAAATGGTTAGTAATTAATTTCCTACTGCTGTTGTTTATTTCACTGCCAGAGATTAGTGCTTGCTCTTGGATTTTCTGCCTCAAAAGTTTAATAACTTGGTTGGCTTTGGGCATTACTATGTGCCATGACTTCTGAAGTTCATCATTTGCTGCACCATTTCAGGCAGGAGAAGGTATTGGGATGGACCTGTCTAATGATGGGAATAGTATTGTGTCATCCATATTACTGCTATCTGTTCTGCATAATGTGAAATGTGGTAGGTGGGCTGCTGACAGGGGTTGTGATCATACCACCCCAGTATTTTTTTTTTAAAAAAAATCTACATTTGTTGCAAAAGATGTAAAGACCTTTTGAGAATTTTTCTTACCCTTGGTAAGAAAACATGTCATCTCAAGATATTCCATTATCAATTGACACATTTTTGCAGCCATGCACTTTGGGAATCAGGTATTATAAATCATAACAGAAAAAAGCATACATTGTGGTTGTATTTTTGGTCTCTAAGTGAGGTATTCAGTGTGGGTATTTTTAGGCATTTATAATTAGTCAAAGAGAAGATTGTGTGTATATGCCTGCAATACTTTGGAGCATCTACCTGTATCCTTAGAATATGCACTGTGTTTAGTTCTGACTGATGACTTGCTTTTTGAACAAAACTAAAATAAATAATTAAATTATATTATATTAAAATAAACAAACAGTTGGTTCACTCTTGCAATGCCGAATATTAAATCCAGGGGTTTTCAAGCAGAGTAAAGAAGAAATATTATATTTTATACAAATCATTTTAGATATGCAAAATCCCTGTATTTTCCACAAGGAAAAGATATTAAGTGACAAGCTGAAAAAATATTAATGTTCAAATATTCTAAACAGTATTGTAAAACAAACAAGATTATCATTTTAATGATATTAGAAAAGATCAATTATCAAGGTGGACTTGAATTATCAAGGTGTATATAGTTAATTAAACATTAAGACTGAAAGGCATCCACATTATCTGCTTTAGATTTTTCTAGTGCCTAGTATATAACACTGGGGTCATTCACCCTACCTTTTAACCTGATTCCCAAACTGGTTTAAAAGTGGGCAGTTCCCACTGGCACTGATTTTTCACACAGAGATCATAGTTTTGAACACCTAATCTGGGACAAATGCCCCTCAGCACGAGTTTTCCGAAAGCGGGGTATTCCCCATTTCTTTTCAGAAAACCTGGTGCAAGCAAATGTGAACTTGGCCCCGATCATGATAGGGTCAACCTCAGGGGGAGGGCTAAAGGTCAGAGAGTGGGCAGTGGATGGAACATGCCTCCCTTCTTCGCACTGGTCGCTTTGCAAGCGGCTTTTTTTAAAATCACAGTTTGACAGATTATTCAAATAATACAGGAATCCCCCTCCCCTGCTCTCCATTTAAACTAATGGAGGACTTTCCCCAGCAGGAGAGGTTTCCCTCTAGGCTGGGCTGGGCTTCTGCCTGACTCAATGCCTCCTTCACCCCCTTCAGAGACAAGTCCCAAGCCCCAGCAATTTGCCAAGCAGAGGCTCCACCAGCATTTCCTCCCCTTCCCCACACACAAACACACACTGAGGGAGGGAAGGAGGGAAGGATGTGAGGCTCCTTTTACCTGAGACACCCAGAGCCAACTGTCCCCTAGGGAAGGAAGGAAGAGCCCAGGGAGCCTGCACCCACCTCCTCCTGCTGATGCTCTTTCAAGGAGCCTGCAGATGGAGGGAGGGAGTCCCAGTGGTCAGTTCGACCTGACTGGACTCTAAGGAAGCTGCTGCCCTAAAGCAACCCAGGACCACTTGCCTCCCTGGGAGCACACAAGCTCAACCGGGACTCAGGACGCTCTCTGGCTGCTGTCCCCGAATCCTCGGGAGCATACTGCACTGGCAGAGATCAGGCTATTGAGTCCAAACCTCTATCTGCCATTCTCCACAGCAAGCACTGGTCGAGCAAGCCACAATCTCCGCTCACCCCCAAGCCTGAACGTTGGGCTATCCCCTCCTCCTCCTCTTTTCTCAGCTCCCCCTCCCCCCAATCCTCAGTCCCTGCGCATTAAGCTGCAATGGAAGACCTGTGTGGGCCAGTGAGAATGGGGCCACTGATGTTAATATTTTTGTTGATTTAATGGCATAAATATTACATTTTAACTTAAATAACACCTTCCCCACACACCCATATATTAAAATGTATATTAGGCCTTTCTTCTTACTCTACTTTTACTGCCGTCACCCTTTGCGACAGCTCATATTTGAATGTTGTGACCCCTAAATTGGGAATTAGTTCTTCTGTCAGAAGTTTCCCATGTATCTAGAAGGATGCCCTACAGTACACTCAGCATGCAGCAGTAACTACACTCAATAAGTCCCACAAAATATATTGAGATCACAGCATAAATGAACCTAACATGAATCAAGCAAATGAATATTTCCTCTCTGAACTGGTAACACATAGCAGCCTTCCCATTACAATGCCAATTTCAAATAAATGGAATTTGCAACCATATGGCTAAATCACATCAAGAAACCAATAGTCTCAGCCACATTTCATTTATTCACATGAGCTTGGCTGGCTTCCTACAAGCTTTGGCCAACAATTATCAAGAGCCCCAACCAGCATGGACAATGTTAAATTATTATGGGAGACATAGTCCAAAACAACTGGAGGACAAAAGTTTTTTCCATGATGTTATAGTAATAGTCTTGTGCCTTTCTGAAAGTCAATTCCAGAGGCAAAACCCATATGATTGGCTTGGGTCATATAACTCATGAGCTGTTAAATGTTAGAACAGCACTGTAGTGAAAACCCAGGGGAAGAAATTGTTCTCATGACACTCTAATAGCACTGAAAGGCTGTCTCCCAATGCAACATCAAGTGTTATCAAATTGTTTTCCGGTTTCCTGCAGTAAATATTAAGGAACTGTCATTCTGTGCATTTTAAAAAAGAATATTAGGGTCTAGGGTTGAAAGGGCACTTTTCTTGGTAATTGTGGTATTCTTCTCATGGCATTTTCCTAAGTTCTCTGTGAAAGAAGGATGGATGGGCAAGTGCAATGTCCTTCCAGCTGAGGCTGTGTTTGGGAACATGGTTGTAAAGGAGGTTTCTTTTTGTAGAGCTGCCTAGGACAGACTATAGCTTTCTCCAAGACATTCCCCCTCCACACACACATCCAAAACTAATCTAATTTACACTTGAGCCATTGCATTCTGGGAGCCAGTGCTGGGAGACTACTTAGAATCATAGAATCATAGAATCATAGAGTTAAGGCTACTCAAGGCTAGCAGAAGCTTCATTTCCTTTAAGGAGGAGAAAGAAAAGGAGGAGGCTGTAGTCCATGTGCTTGGGTGAGATCTAATCTAATTTACACTTGAGCCATTGCATTCTGGGAGCCAGTGCTGGGAGACTACTTAAGGCTACTCAAGGCTAGCAGAAGCGCGCGCCTAACGGCGCGTGAATTTTGATTATTTTATCTAGTCAAGGAGGTTTTTAGAGAATAGAAGAGGAGCCGGCCTGAAGCAGCAGAGGAAGTGAATCAGAGACTTGCCTTTGGAAGGAGCTTTTACCCAGGAGCTCTCTACATAACTATAGGCCCCGTGACTTGAACTCAGTGACAGAGCTTGGGAATAAAGGCCAAGTCTAGCAAGGGAAGCCCACAGTCTTGTTTCAGTGCCTCCTTAAGACTTCTCAGTATGGACACTGAAGGCCCTGCAGCAGTCACCTGCAACACATGTGGGATGTTTGTGTTCTTGCCTACAGAGGTGGGGAACTACACCTGCCACAAGTGCAAGTTGGTAGCCCTCTTGGAAGAGAAAGTACAGCAGCTAGAGGAGAAGATATCTGCACTCCAGCATCATAGAGAGCAGGAGATTCTCCTGAACAGATCAGACCAGAATGTCTTGGGTGGGAAACAGACAGAGGAAGTTGTTGGGGCGGAGGAGGTCACTCCACATAAAACAGAGGTAGATGCTTGGAGGAAGGTCACACACAGAAGTAAGGAAACCAGGGAACGTTCTGTGAGCGGCTTGCAGCTACAGAATCGCTTTGAATCTCTCTCTGTTGTCAGAGATGATGAGGAAAAGCAGCAGGGACAGACATCAGGGACAGAGCAGGAGAGCCTGAGAGTATCACGAAAGGGAACAGCCACTGCTAAGCCTCGGAGAAGGCGTGTAGTCGTGGTGGGGGACTCCTTGCTGAGGGGTACAGAAGCAGTGGTTTGTGGGCCTGACAAGATGTCTCGGGAGGTGTGTTGTCTCCCCGGGGCAAAGATCCATCATGTGACGGAGAGGCTGACAAGACTTGTCAAGCCTACTGATCAATACCCCCTTCTTTTGGTTCATGTGGGAACCAATGATACTGCAAGGCACAGCCTTCAGAATATCAAAAGGGATTATGAGGCTCTGGGAAGGAAGCTGAAAGAGATGGATGCACAGGTTGTCATCTCATCTCTTCTCCCGGTAGAAGGGCATGGTCCAGGAAGGGAGAGGAAAATAGCAGAGGTGAATAACTGGCTCCGTAGATGGTGCCGCCAAGAACAGTTTGGATTCTTGGATCATGGGCTGCGGTTCCATGAGGAGGGACTTCTGGCAAGGGATGGACTGCATCTCACGCCAGTTGGCAAAAACGTTTTTGCCAACAGTCTGAAGAATCTGATCAGGAGGGCTTTAAACTGAGTTATGTGGGGGAGGGAGACATTATACTGGAAGGCAAAAGGGATGGAGAGAATAGTCCAAGTGGCATAGATGGAACAAGGCAAACAGTGCAAGGACCCAACAGTAGGAGGCAAAAAAATGTGCAAAAGCAGCAAGTAAAGAGGACACATGGTCTTAAATGCCTCTCCACTAATGCACAGAGTATGGGAAATAAGCAGGATGAACTTGAACTCCTAGCACAACAAGGGAAATATGATATAATAGGCATCACTGAAACCTGGTGGGATGAATCTCATGATTGGAATGTAGAAATAGAGGGGTATAACCTTTTTAAGAGAAACAGGCCAAGCAGGAAGGGAGGAGGAATAGCATTATATGTCAGGGATATTTACACCAGTGAAGAGATGCAGGAAGTCAATACTGGAAGCCAGGTGGAGAGCATCTGGATAAAAATTAAAGGAGAGGGAAAAAACAGGGATGTTACTGTGGGAGTCTACTACAGACCCCCGACTCAGGCAGAGGAATTGGATGATGCCTTTCTAGAACAGATAATCACATACTCAGAAAAGAGAGATGTAGTAGTGATGGGTGACTTCAACTATCCTGATATTTGCTGGAAGTCAAACTCAGCCAAATCCTCAAAGTCTAGCAAATTCCTCACTTGCCTGGAAGACAATTTCATTGTCCAAAAGGTGGAAGAGGCAACAAGGGGATCAGCCATTTTAGATCTGATCTTAACCAACAGGGAAGACCTAGTTGATGGGGTGCAAGTGGTTGGATCCTTAGGTGGAAGTGACCATGTTCTCCTGGAGTTTGTAATACAGTGGAAGGGAGAAGCTAGGCATAGTCAGACACGCACTCTAGACTTTAGGAGAGCTAATTTCAATAAACTTAGAGAAATACTGGGAGTGATCCCATGGTCAGGAATACTAAAAGAAAAGGGAGTTCAAGACAGATGGGAGTTTCTCAAAAGGGAGATATTGAAGGCACAATTTCAAACAGTTCCAATGAGGAAGAAAAATGGAAGATGTCTCAAGAAGCCAGGATGGATGACTAAGGAACTTTCAACTGAGCTAAGCTTTAAACGGAACATGTATAAGAAATGGAAAAATGGAGAAATCACGAAAGAGGAATTCAAACAAATAGCCAGCACATGTAGGGGTAAAGTCAGAAAAGCTAAAGCGCAGAATGAACTCAGGCTCGCTAGAGAGGTTAAGAACAATAAAAAGGGCTTTTTTGGATATGTCCGCAGCAAAAGGAAGAAGAAGGAAACAGTGGGGCCACTGCGTGCAGAAGATGGCAAAATGCTAACAGGGGACAGAGAAAAGGCAGAATTACTCAACACCTTCTTTGCTTCAGTCTTCTCAGAAAAGGCAAAGGGTGCTCAACCTAAGGATAATGGAGCAGAAGACAGAATAGAGGAAATTCAGCACAGAATAAGTAAAGAGGTAGTACAGGAATACCTGGTTAACCTAAATGAATATAAATCTCCAGGACCAGATGAACTACATCCTAGAGTATTAAAAGAACTGGCAAATGTAATATCAGAGCCATTGGCAATAATCTTTGAGAACTCTTGGAGAACAGGAGAAGTCCCAGAAGACTGGAGGAGGGCAAACGTTGTCCCCATCTTCAAAAAGGGAAAAAAAGAGGATCCCAACAATTATCGTCCAGTTAGTCTGACATCAATTCCAGGAAAGGTCCTAGAGCAGATCATTAAGCAGAGAGTCTGTGAACACTTAGAGGCCAATGCCATAATCACAAAAAGCCAACATGGGTTTCAGAGAAACAAGTCATGCCAAACGAACCTGATCTCTTTTTTTGATAAAATTACCAGCTTGGTAGATGAAGGGAATGCTGTGGATATAGTATACCTCGATTTCAGTAAGGCCTTTGACAAGGTTCCCCATGACATTCTTGCAAACAAGCTTGCAAAATGTGGGATAGACAAGTTAACTGTTACATGGATTTGTAATTGGTTGACTGGCCGAACTCAAAGGGTGCTCAACAATGGCTCCTTTTCATCCTGGAGAGAAGTGACCAGTGGGGTCCCACAGGGTTCTGTCCTGGGCCCAGTGCTATTCAACATCTTTATTAACGATTTGGATGACAGAATTGGGGGCATACTTATCAAATTTGCAGATGACACTAAACTGGGAGGAGTAGCTAATACCCCAGAGGACAGGATCAAAATTCAAAATGACCTGAATAGACTACAAAGCTGGGCCAGTGCTAACAAAATGAAATTCAATGCGGAGAAATGTAAGGTTCTGCACTTAGGGCGGAAAAATGAAATGCACAGATATAGGATGGGGGACACCTGGCTGAATGAGACCACATGTGAAAGGGATCTAGGAGTCCAAGTAGACCATAAGCTGAACATGAGTCAACAGTGTGATGCGGCAGCTAAAAAAGCCAATGCAATTTTAGGCTGCATCAATAGAAGTATAGTTTCTAGATCAAGGGAAGTTATAGTGCCACTCTATTCTGCTTTGGTCAGGCCCCACCTGGAATACTGTGTCCAGTTCTGGGCACCACAATTCAAAAAAGATGTGGAGAAACTGGAGCATGTCCAAAGGAGGGCAACTAAGATGGTGAAGGGTCTGGAAACCTTGCCCTATGAAGAACGCCTTAGGGAGCTGGGGATGTTTAGCCTGGAGAAGAGAAGGTTAAGAGGTGATATGATAGCCCTGTTTAAATATTTGAAGGGATGTCATATTGAGGAGGGAGCAAGCTTGTTTTCTGCTGCTGCAGAGACTAGAACGCGGAACAATGGATGCAAACTGCAGGAAAAGAGATTCCACCTCAACATTAGGAGGAACTTCCTGACAGTAAGGGCTGTTCGGCAGTGGAACACACTCCCTCGGAGTGTAGTGGAGTCTCCTTCCTTAGGGGTCTTTAAGCAGAGGCTGGATGGCCATCTGTCAGGGATGCTTTGACTTGGAGTTCCTGCATGGCAGGGGGTTGGACTGGATGGCCCTTGTGGTCTCTTCCAACTCTATGATTCTATGATTCTATGATTCTATGATTCTAAAACCCCTTTGTCACATTGCAGAAAGAAGTATTCTTTTTGAATTTTAGCATTGTTGATGTTGTTATTGCTATTCAGCACCAAATCAAGATTCGCATCCTTAGGTGTAAAATATACATCCTAAAATATTTGACATGAAGAAGGTCTCAGCTTAAATTATAAACAATTATCTACATTTTAAAGGGTTTCAAGCAATATGGCTTGAAAGACCTTTGTTGAGACACTCAGAGCTACTAGCAGGGAATAATAATAATAATAATAATAATAATAATAATATACATTTTATTTAGAGAACCATTTCATGGTGACTGCCTTCCTAAGTAGTTTCATGTTCCATGCAGCAGACTGATAAGACTGAATGGCCATGCTAAATAATTGAAGGTGGTAAAAGCATGGAAAAATCCTTTAACTACCAGAATCCCTCAACCAAAGGCTGGTATCAGTGAAAGAGACAGTCACAGACGTAGGGCAAACTAGGATGAGAGACTTGTAGAGGAGCTTCAAACTATTTGAGGTAATGATGAGGCTGTGCCCCTTACCTAAGCCATAAAAATATGAATGTCAAGCCATTCCTCCTGGCTTTTGACTGGCAAGCCTCCATGGTAAGAAGATCACCTCATGGCATTTAAAAACTCCCTGCCAGTTCCATGACTTAAAAGGTGAACCAGCCTTGGATTGACCTTAAGGGTTCTTCTCCCAAGCCTGATACCCCAGGATGCAAACAGTAGGTCAAAGAAGATTCTCTCACCTTAAAATGTGATTTTATGTATTATTCTACATACAACACTCTATTCCCTGCATACACTTCCCTGCCAGGATTACCAAATGTGTAATGAAACCACCCATAATCCTGGTGTGCCATATAGGATATATAAACCCCCTCCAATCTGAACATTTTCAGAATGGGGAGCAAGCATTCTCACCCTGACTGAACTGTCCATTGGTAAGAAAAAGAGGCCAAGTCAGAAAGTTTCTGGACTCCATTCTCTGGCAATATGACAGTCATAACCTTTCCTCTTTCAGGGGCTGAATAGTGACCTTTAATGAAACTGCCTAATGGAACTACTCTCAGAGATCTTGATTCTGAGACCTGTAGTCTAAATTTTTTTTCCAAGTTCAATTGAAAATAACCATAGCCTGTGTTAAGCCTCCTAGTATTTACCTTTGGAAGGGGAAAAGAATGCCCCCTCCCAATTTTTAAAAGTTTTTATTCATTTGGACAAACCTTACAAACAAGCAAACAAAGAAGAAACATATAAAAACATATACTCCTTCCCCATTTTTGCATGATAATTTAATTCTGAACATACTTGAGAAGCTGTCAGATAAACTCTGCCCCACCTAGTTTACCCTATGTTCACACACTCAATGTTGTCTGTCAGAAGCCTACAACCCATGATAAATAACTGAGATTAATTGAGGGCCAGGGCCCTTTGCTGATGATAACTTTGTTTGCTGTAGACATGCTGTCGCATGTCTCTGATTGTGTTATGCTTTCAAACAAATCCATCATGTCACAAATCTGTTCTCACATTGCTGACAAATTGCTGTCTTTTGGACAGCATCAGAAGATGCACATGGACCAAAGAGACTGCTATTGTAGAAGCTGCTGAATACATGAGTGAATTACAGTTGCCTCTGTTTTCTGTTCATCCTCTGACTAATAATGACACTATAGTTGAAATCAAGTGAACTGTGAATGCTGGGAAAAGTTTAACTGTAGCTTTATTATGCTCTTCCTGTTGCATTTAGCACAGAAAACAAATATTCAGCATTAGCCCATTCAAGCTTCTTAGGGGATTCAGTAAACCAGACCGATTGCTGTGTAAGCTTTGGCAAAAGTAAATAAGTCTCAGATGAAATTATCACTATTATCTGTCTGGGAAAGTAATTGTTTTTTATCTGGAATCATTGAACTATAGGTCTGGGTATTGGAAACACAGGTCAAATTCCTGTTCAGTGATGAACCTCACTGCGTGGTGTGTAGAAGTCACTATCTGTCAGCATAATCATACTGTGCAAGGCTGTTGTGAGGATATTATCTGTATGAGATGAGAACTAAGCAGTCTACTATATACTGGAAAGTGCTACAGAAATGCTGTAGAAGAGAAAAACTGCCCAAATACTAATCACATAATAAACCACTGAATGAAGATATTATAACTGGCACCTAGTTCAGCCCGCTCCTAAATTCCCAGTACAGGCATTCTTATATATTAGAACCTGCATTATTTACACAGGACTGCCAAACTTCATTTCACAGAGATTCAGGACTAAAGGCTATGGAATATTATATGATGCCAGTGGGAAAACAGAAGTAGAATATCGCTGCTTGTTTAGACGTAAAATATTTCTGTTCTTGATTAATCATCTGGCCCATTTACTAGTGTTCTTCACCAGTAGACCCCAGCTGCTTACCCTAGGCTGTGTCAGGAAGCTTATTTGTACAGCCTACCTAGGGCACTAAAAGTTCTAAAGAATGTTTAAATGTAAGCTGGCGTCTAGTTGGATGACTTTGTTATCCAAAATGCCATGGTCCTGAGAGGGCACCCAAAATTAATATTCAGATAGGGGAATTTTAGTAGCTAAATTAAAACAGGCAAGAGGGCTTGTTAGTAACTCAAAGTGGGGAACAAGCCTGTGAATACCAGTTCCAAAAAGCAGAACTACAGTGTGCAAGTTCCAAAATAGTTGTATTAATAAGCCAAAGATAATCACTATCCACACAAAGACAGCCACTCATACACATATTAAAGGACTAATGGAATGAAAGATGGTAGCTGATAGAGATTTAAGGGGTTGCAGAGGGTGATACTGTACTGATTCCAGATGTGGAGTTCCATTTGGAAGATACCAGGAAGAAAAGTGGCCCAGCAATCTGCCTGGGGATTGTAGAGTGGCCAGCAATGCTGAGGAGTTAAGCAAGATATGGACAGTGTGACACATTTTTTCTTCTTCTCAAATTTGGACCAGATTGGCATGTTTTACCTCAACACATACCCAAATATTCCTGATGCAAAAATATGGAGACTTCTTGATGAATCCATTGTCCTCTGCCTACAAAGAGGCCTGTGGCCTCATAGGAATGAAGACATTGGATTGCAAAAGAGGAGTCCTTGTTGATATGCAAATGGACTTTAAATTTCCTGGACTTTGCCCAAATGCTGTATGGCCAGAGGAGGAGTGGCCAGCCTGCTAAAGATACCCTCCCCATACCATCTTAACTAAGGACAGAAACAACAAAATGCAGGCATCTTACTAACATCTCTAATTGTTCTCCTGTTTGGTATGTAACATCTTCTGTGATGAAGAAGCTAGTGGAGCTTTGAAAGCTTGCAATAAGTATATTGTGCATTTCGGTTGTCCAGTAAAGGTATCATAGTTTTTTGCAGGGTTTGGGGGTTTTTTTTGCCATATTCTAGAAGAGTTCCTTTCTGATGTTTCACCAGCAACTGTGGATGACATCTTCAGAGAATGTTTGCCTGGAAAAGGATTGGGTATATATCTCCTGTGTGACCCTGGAAGGGAGGAGTGATTTGCCTGTGCATTGTTCTGTTGCTAATGGCAGTCCTCAGGGTGGAAGGATATGCAAAAGAGGATTAATGTCTGCTAATTAGAGATCATTGTCTGCTGGGAATCTCCTGGCCCTAGGCATTGGTTGGGTCTTAACCTTGCTGTTCTTCAGGACTGGTAGCCAATCCTTGTTTACCCTCAGGGTTTCCACTTTCCTGTTGAAATTGTCCAGGTGTTTATGGATTTCAATGGCTTCCCTGTGCATTCTGACCCAATAGTTTTTTGCATGGTCCAGAATTTCAGTGTTTTCAAACAGCATTTTATGCCCAGGATGGTTTATAGCATGTTCTGCTACTGCTGATTTTTCCAGCTGACTCACTCTACCGTGTCTCTCATGTTCCTTGATTCTTCTTTGCACACTGCATTTGGTGGTCCCTATGTAGACCTGTCCACAGCTGCATGGAATGCGGTAGGCTCCTCTTGTCCTCTTATTCTGTTTGGGCACATAGCCTGAAAACCCCACAAAAAAATTAAGGACGCTGGCCATTAAAGCCTTCGACTCCACAAAGGTATCATAGTTTGGTGTATTTTTGTTTGAATTTACTAAATGGCCAACACAGCTACCCCTGCATGTTGTCTGACCTCAGGTGAAACCAAGTAGTTGGTGTCTAAATAGGCATATTTATAGGGCAAACCTGTACTGGGGCAGGATTCAGGATTAAGGTGTAGCTTCCAGGAAAGAAGTATGAGAAGGGAAGATGTCAATGGCTGAGCAATCAGTGTAAGTGTCCTTGTACAAAGAAGTATCATTCCCAGAAGGAGGTGTACTTGAATTTCTGTTCACTCATAAGCATAAGGTCTACTGTTGTCAGAGAAAGGATTATGCCTGTTCTGATCTTGATCAATTATCCTTGGCTACATGCCCTTGAACTTCCCTATGCTGAGCCTCCCATGTTGGTGGAAAGTACTGAAGTGTACTTGAGTGCAATTATAACACATCATACGGTGTTTCCCCGAAAATAAGACAGTGTCTTATATTAATTTTTGCTCCCAAAGATGTGCTAGGTCTTATTTTCAGGGGATGTCTTATTTTTCCATGAAGAAGAATTCAGACTTATTGCTGAATGAATGAAGAAGAAGAAGAAGAAGAAGAAGAAGAAGAAGAAGAAGGAGCAGCAGCAGCAGCAGCAGCAGCAGCTTTATTATATACTGTATATATATTTATATACAAACATTTTCTTTCAGGGAAGGCCTTATATTTAGCAATTCAGCAAAACCTCTTCTAGGTCTTATTTTCTGGGGACATCTTATTTTCGGGGAAACAGGGTACAACTGGGAGCTGTTTTTATTGCTCTGTTTTCACTGGCATAGATCCTTTTCCAGATCTTGATGTTTATTGTGGATCCTTGATTTATTTATTAATGTTAAAGAACCTCCAAAATCATAGTGAAGTAGTATATGTCATAGCTGTTTCCATGATATCATAGTGTCATTACACACTAGTTAAGAATTTCCTGACAATGACATTGATTCAGAAGAATCAGCTATATTTCTGAACAATTTGTGCTTCCCTCTTTAAAAGATCTTCAAGCACTTAACATCACATCAAGTTTTCAGATGAAGAACTTGGTCTGAGAAGCACTTGGTTACAAGTCACCATTCTAGTGAGCTGTAAGCTTAAAGAAAGATTTGAACATAGGTAAATGACTAAGATTTAGCAGACCAAAGAAAGTCTCAGCTAGATCACTCAGTATATCTACTTTCATTAAACTACACTCCTTAGATATGCATCAGTATTCTATCTACACCATATTATAGTAATCAGTTTCTATAGATATGCATTTGGAATATTATGCTGTCATAAGCCTTGTCTGCACTGTTTAGGATAATTCAGAGACAGCCTGGAGTATCCTGGCCTCAAAGCTACCCTGACCTCCTCCCATTATCCTGCCTTCCCAACCGAGATGGCTGTCTGCACAGGCATCCTACTGAGCTGCTCAGTGGATTCAGTACAGGTTGCTTGCTTCTGAGGTGAGAGCAAGTGGTCTAGCAACAATGAAATAGCCGGGCTTCTTATTGGCAACAATGATAGATATGCTGGCTTGTGCAGCAGAATGCCCATACAAGTAGCACCCTGGCACAGAAACAGAGGGCTCCTGGGATATTTTGAAAATCCATATTAAGGTTGTTATACCCCAGTTCTGTTACTGAATGTGGTAGACATCTGGTTCTGGGCATTTAGCTGCAATAACAAATGTTTAGTTGTGAAAAATAAGAAACAGGGGACTGTAAGAAGTGGTGGTGGGGGGTCACTTGCATTCAAGGGAGCCTAGGGGGTAGGGAATCTTGGTGTTCAAGTAGACCAGCAACTTGGAGCAGCCTCTGGCTGCTCCAGCCCCAGTTGTTCCCTGCTCAGTGCTGTACTGTAGATACCAGACACCACTGTCCCAAGGTCAGCTGCCTTGGTGCAACCCATTGTCTCCAGAAGTCACATAAATAGTTGAATGGAATAAACCTATGCGCAATTCCAGTGCCACATAATTGCAGATTAAATGCACATAGTCCTGGAAGGCCCCAAAGTTTGTTGGAAAGCATATTTGAACAAAGAGCATCATGAAGACTCGAGAAATACACACAGAAAGCCAGGAAGCAGTAATCAGAGTTGGGTTACTTTAAAACAACAACAACAACAAGAAACATCTCCCATCATTAAATGCACTGTTACAAAAGGAAAGAAAATGGATGAACAGTGATTCTGCATAGAGAAGACTACTTCTGAAAACTCACTGAGTGAGGAAGGAGACCATAGTCAGGAAAGCAAACAGGTGATGCTGAATAGATCCACAGCTGAGATGAGACAAAGCATTCTTTACTGATTTATTGATTTGATTTTATTAATATCCTACCTGTCTCTGTACAGGATCCAAAGCAGTCACTTGGACATTCCACAAAGCTTTGTTTTATTGAAGAATGCTGAGAGGAAAACCATTGTTAAAACAAACCCATATCAAAGTTTGTTTGCAGTTTACAAAAAAGCATGTGAGGAGATAGCAAACATGTGGGGAAAGGTTCCCATCCACCCTCAGCTATTTGGATTTCCTGCCATGTGTGGTTCAAAGGCAATAGTGATTGCTGCCCTGTGAACACCATCCTCATGGTTAAAGCTTGTGGTGGTAGCATCATGTTATGAGGATGGTTTTCCTTGGCAGACACTGAAAACTGGTCAGGATAGAAGGAGCCAGAAACAGTCTAATTCTAGAATCTGTTTCCCTTCACAAGGGAGCTAGAACTGGGGTGTAGGTGCACTGTCCAGCTGGACAGTGACCCTAAACATACAGCCAAAGTAACATGGGAATGGCTGAAAAGAAGTATTTGAATGTTAATCTTTGGGCTTTGGGAGTGGGGGGTTTTCAGCAAATCTGTCACACATAGAGGCTTCTAAGAGCTATAATGTCCTCTGGGGGCATTTCCTGAATGTTTTAACACCAATTTAGGACTATGCAGAAACATCACTATGGGATGAGTGGGGTTCAGATCACATCAGGTGAGGGGTGACGCCACTGCTCACCAAACCTCTGCCTTTGGGCAGAAACAGGCTGTGGTGCTTGCCTGCATCACTTTAAAATGCTGAAGAGATGGTTGAGTGGAGTGACACTTCATGAGAGGAGAAAGGAGAGGCCTTGAGTTATATTGTTTTTAATTTATTTTTAAATGGAAATTTAAAATATTCTTTAAAATTTAATATTAACATTACATCTTACCAACTTATCACTTTAACCACATGAAATGATCCCTGTAAAATCATTTAAGCTGTGGATATGATATTGTAATTTAAAGATATAATTTTAATTTTGGTAGTTGCTTATGTCATAACTATTGCCATTACATTCAATGATATACAAGAATTATGACTTAAGAGTCATAATATCCTTAATCCTAAGAATTCTGTACGGTGTGGTATGGGAGGAGATCAATGGTGGGTAACATAATGAGTTACCACACCGGATGACACCAACTCTAGTGAAACCACTGGGACTATGGGGGATGTTGGAGGGATCGGGGAGGTTGGAGGACACACACACACAAAAGAGTTTAGGGTCCCAGGAAGGCCCTGAAATGGAAAAGGTTATCCCCAGAACCACCACTCTATGGACATTGTCACAGAAGCCCTGTTCTTGTTGCAGTTGTGTTTATTAAACAAAATGTAAACATAGCAGTTATCAACAGCCATTATCATGCATATTGTCAATCATATGACTGGGACTGTTTCTGCCATCATACTCCCTTTCAAACTCCCTGTTACCCCTATGTCCCTGCCATATGTCCAACCCAGAATGACTGCATTTTTTATTTTTATTTTGACTTTTTAATACAATTCTGGAGTTCTGCTAATGCAAGTCAAGTTAAAAGAAAAGAAAAGAAAACAGAAACAGAAAAAAATTAAAATCAGGCTGCTTAAGAATTGTGAGAAGAAGGGGGATGATGGGGGAGGAGAAGACTATGCCAATATTGCAACCAATGTGGCAGTGATGTTTCACACATGGATATAAATGGGACTGTTACACTATTGGGAGTTTATGGACAAGTTTCCCCTGTCAATGAAAATGGATGACATAACCATAAATTGCAGCTACAGGTCAGAGGTGCTGTTGTGTGATAAGTATCTCCAAAGACATTATTTTACAACTATAATTGTAGTTTAAAAGCTACATATGATAATCTCTTATGTTAACATCTATTATTTTAGAACCAGTGAATTTTGAGTTAACTTCTTTAACACAAGTCGTCTGTGTACATAGTGCTTCCAGAGCAGGGCAGAAAAAACACAGTCCACCATTTGTGCCATGCTACTAAGAAACACTGAGAAATAAATTTAAGAACTCTATGTTGACTAGGTATACATGTTTTAACTTTTTATGAAATTTCTCTTCTATATATAATCTTTTGTCACCAATTATGAAACTCCACCAGCACTGAGGAAAAACAATCCTTGTTTCATTTTGTTTTCCAATGTGTAAAAATTCTAGCAACTAGCCTCTATGTAATGCAGTGTCAGAATATATATGCTTCTGCAATGTTAAGTAGAAATGAACACTCTCCCAAAGGACATAGTATTAGTCCTGCTTCTGAGGGATTAGTTCTTCCAAATTACTTGTGGGACATATATTGCATTTAAATTGTTTTGGGTCTGAGTAATGGTAAGAACAATGTTAGTCCTCGGTGTCACCATCTGCAAGCTCTTGAAAATTACCAGGTATAATGAGACAGAGCTATTACATGGGTGGAGGGGAGGAGAAGAGAAAGAAAATCACAGTGTTAGTAGGAAAAGAAAAGCAACTTGCCAGGTAACTGAGTTTTAATCACTTGAAGTGACTGCTTTGGTTTCAGGAAAAGACAACTGTAGATGAAAATTAATTATTGCCACATTATAAGAGACGTCTTAAAGGATTACGTATCACACTCAAATGAATATCAAGAGAATTCTCTGTGATTAATGGTTTTACTGTAAATGCCAGATAATGAGACATACATTTCTTTTTGTCAAAGTGTGGGTTTTTGGTGAACACTTGAGGGGAAAGGGAGGATCCATTTTTGAAAAGGGTTTTTTGTAAGGGTGGTGGTTTTCTTAGTAGGCTTGAAATTTTTACAGATTTAAACATGTTCTTTCTAAATGTCAAATATCCACCAAAGCAAATGATGACAGGAAAGCACATTACACCTTCTGCTACCAAAAAGAAGTGCAAACGCGTATATAGCAATGTGTTACCCACATGTTCAATGTCATATTAGTAAAATGTATCAAACCCTTTGGCTTTGTGAAAAGGCTGATCTTTAGAGTGATCTGATATGAGAGTGAGAGAGAGAGAATAAACAAATATATTTAAAAAAACCTTCTAGGTGGAGAGACTTTAAAATCTGCATCCAATCAACTTGGTTGAAGTTAGTTTTGTTATAGATGGTAATGTCAATAACAGGCTAATACTACAGTACTAAAATCAAAGATGTACCAGCTACAAGGGGGTACTGAAGAGTTTTCAACCTGACCCACTTTCCAAAATCTGACATAATTTTGTCACTGTAGCTTGGAAGAATGTTCTTTGGTATTGTAAATTGTCAATTTGCAGGACTGTAGTTCTAATTTCTGAATTCTTTTTCAGATCATTGATAGAACCATGTCAACAAATAGTGTAGAATTTTCAAATGCTAAACTCCAGGATGTCATGAAATTTCTATTAAGAAAACTCCAAAGGAAACCTATGAGTATAAGGTGCAACAATCAAGTGCCAAGTGCCCATCATACACAACTGTAGAAGAGATGTGGCATCTGTCAGCATGAAGAGTTTGAGATGAAGATGCAGCTAGTTCTGAGAAGCTTTCAACAGTGCCAGCCCTTGAAATTGTTGAGCAAATCTCTGTTAAAACAATTGCTGAAACACTGAAGATACCCAGGGAATGCACTGAGCTTGTAATTCACAAACAAATGGCTATGCAGAAACTGTCAGCTAAGCTGGTGCTGAAATGTTTGATTGCCGACCAAAAACAAAATTGAAGGTATATCTCCAAGCTGATTTTGCAGCATTTTCAGTGATCTAGTGATTTTTTTTTTTTTTTGGAAGAACCCATCACTGTTGATGAAACATGATAACATCACTATGGTATGGAAAGCAAACAACAATTCTTTCATGGTGGCACTTGAGTTCTCCACAGCAAAATGTCAGCAGGAAAGGTCAGAGTCAAAGTATTTTTTGGGATAAGGAAGGTATTTTAATTACTTACTGTCTTCAGAAGGGTAAAACTGTTTCATGGCTCTAGGTCATTCCATTCTTGCAGGCTCAGAAATTTTCAGCAGCACCCCCCCCCCACCCCCATATAGAGGGTTAAGAATAGACATCTACCTGGCTCAAATGGTCTTCTTCTTTTAAGCTGACATAACTCCTTTGTACTATTGACTTTAGAGATCAAACAGTAGAAGAATATGCTGGCATAACTGCTCTGCCAACTGAGATCAGCTGGGAGAAGAACCAAAAATGGACAGGCTGAGGAAGCAGCTGAGTTGTGCCAAATCCAAACTTTCCCCAGCCAGGACACAGTTATTATGTTGGTTCAAATCTAGGCCAAGGAAGTCCTAAATAATTTCTAACCTTCCATGTCTGGTAGAAGTTTTGATTTGGCTAGCTTCAGCTGGCCTAGCATTGGTTCAGCTGACCCTCAACAATCTTAGTGAATAAATTTTCACAGAGGCATGCATGACAATGATGATGTTTAAAACTTTGGCAAACTTTGCAGAAAGTAAGATATCCCTCATTCACATTTCAAAAACAGATTAGGATTTTCACATTTCTCACCTTGTTTTCTCATGAAACAATTGCATTTTCCACTAATGCAATGAAATAATTTCTTAATTGTGTGTGTGTAAGTCTCCTAAAGGTGAAAGTGAGTCACTTAACAATTATTGTAAAACAACATATGTGATGAATAAAACTGCAGAAAGGTTTTTTTTGTTATCAGGTTTGCTCTTAGCACATATATGGACTTACATTTATTTTGAGATCACACACCTTAAGGGACCTTAGGCAAATTGTCAGTAGCCTGCATTCACACAAAACTACATAAGGTGGGATTTAACTGAACATGCAATAATCAAAATATGCACAAATTATTGGGGAATAGAAAATGCTATGGCAGAATGTTGTAAATAGTGAACTGTATATGCAAAACACAAATGGGGGATGCAGTACCTGCATATCAAAGGTGATGTTTAGATAAAAGAACACAATTGCTTTAGGATGGAAAAATAAAAGATCACAAGTCTGATAGGGCTTGTGCTTAAACTATCTGAATTTCAGGTGTTATTTAGGAGGAGTAGAAGAAGAGAAAAAGTTGTAGATATAAAGACAATATAATATTCTTTCTAATCCACAACACACACACACACACACGCGAGAAAAACAGGCAAAGGGGGAAGCTGGAGTGTCTAGTGATCGTTCTGGAAAGGGTTTTAGGGGTGACAACAGTCACTTTCTCTTGACTCAGTTTGGTATTCCAGGGAAGAAATTTAGAGGCAACACAGATCAGCACTTTATGCCGGCCTGCACCCGCACATGCTCAAAGCCCTTACTGCATAGCCCAGGCACCATCTTGTCATGCACCCATTTACACGGGGCGCACTATGACGATGTCCCTTATGTGCAGTGCCCAAACAGCGCTGTTCACAAGGGGCATCATAACACTGCTTATGGCACCCCTTGTACAGTGCAAAAAGGAGCTTGTTTCCGGGCTTCTTTTTTCTCCATGCACAGGCCACGGCCTGTGGTTGCCACAACCTGCTTCCAGGGATCAAAAGGGCACCGTTGAGCTGCCCATCTGTTGAGCCTCTCAATATTCAGTTTAGTGCATCATCATTATTATCATAGACAAGCACAAGTAAAAAGCGGATACAGAATAAAAGAAGGCAAAAACAAGGTAAAAACACATGTTAAAAACAGTTTTTAAAATATCCTTTTAAAATCCAGCATGGCAGGGCAAGACTGGTACTAACCTACTGCAGAGGTCATTGTCTGACTGATTTTAACTGCAGCTGCACAAAATCTTCAACATTATATGTTATATCAGGGTTGGTGTCTGAAAGCGACAAAGAAGTGTAAAATTGACCAGTGTGCCCTTGAAGAATGTTATTTTTGTGGTTGGATCAGAAAAGAAAGGGACTTCTTTAATTCAGATCAAAAGCCTTACTGCACAAGCTCCATTCTTGCAATCATACATGCCAATGAAAATGAAATTGTACCTGTTTGCATTCACTGCATCACCACACAATTGTGTGATTGCCACCATCACACTGTCTCTTTGACTCCTCCTTTACTCTCTTTCCTTCCTTTTTGACTTCCCTCACTTCTCTATGCCTTCCTTAAAAAAATAAATCACTTTTTGTGCAATTTCCTAGCTCTGCAGCAGTGATTTATATTTTAAACAAAACAAAACAGAAATAGCAAAAAACAAAGCCCATGGATGGGTTTCCACCATCAATGAAAACAGATACCCTAACCATGCTTAGGGGATGCAGTAGCTGCAGGTTAGAGGTGATGTCATGCATCAGGTATCACCAAAGCCTCTTTTTATGAGTCTAATCATGGTTTAAAAGTTTCATGCAGTAATTCACCAAATCATAGAGTTGGAAGAGACCACAATGGTCATCTAGTCCAACCCCCTGCCATGCAGGAACTCCAAATCAAAGCATCCCTGACAGATGGCCTTCCAGCCTCTGCTTAAAGACCTCTAAGGAAGGAGACTCCACCACACTCCGAGGAAGTGGGTTCCACTGTCAAACAGCCCTTACTGTTGAGGTGGAATCTCTTTTCCCGCAATTTGCATCCATTGTTCCGCGTCCTAGTCTCTGGAGCAGCAGAAAACAAGCTTGCTCCCTCCTCAATATGACATCCCTTCAAATATTTAAACAGAGCTATCATCTCACCTTTTAACCTTCTCTTCTTCAGGCTAAACATCCCCAGTTCCCTAAGGCATTCCTCATAGGGCTTGGATTCCAGACCCTTCACCATCTTAGTCGCCCTCTTTTGGACACACTCCAGTTTCTCCACATCTTTTTTGAATTGTGGTGCCCAGAACTGGACACGGTATTCCAGGTGGGGCCAGACCAAAGCAGAATAGAGTATCACTGTTACTTCCCTTGATCTAGACACTATACTTCTATTGATGCAGCCTAAAATAGCATTGGCCTTTTTAGCTGCTGCAACGCACTGTTGACTCATGTTCAATTTATGGTCTACTTGGACTCCTAGATCCCTTTCACATGTAGTCTCATTCAGCCAGGTGTCCCCCATCCTATATCTGTGCATTTCATTTTTCCACTCTAAGTGCAGTACCTTACACTTATCTGCATTGAATTTCATTTTGTTAGCTTTGGCCCAGCTTTCTAGTCTATTCAAGTCATTTTGAATTTTGCTCCTGTCTTCTGGAGCATTAGCTACTCCTCCTAATTTGGTGTCATCTGCAAATTTGATAAGTATGCCCCCAATTCTGTCATCCAATCATTAATAAAGATGTTGAATAGTACTGGGCCCAGGACAGAGCCCTGTGGGACCCCACTGGTCACTTCTTTCCAGGTTGAAAAGGAGTCATTGTTGAGCACCCTTTAGGTTTGGCCGGTCAACCAATTGCAAATCCATGTAACAGTTAACTTGTCTAGACCACATTTTACAAGCTTGTTTACAACAATGTCATGGGGAACCTTGTCAAAGGCATGGTTTTTTTGTGGAGCTTTCGGGCTATGTGGCCATGAAAGCTCCACAAAAAACTAGCCAGCCATGAAAGCCTTCGACTCCATCTTGTCAAAGGCCTTACTGAAATCGAGATATACTATATCCACAGCATTCCCTTCATCAACCAAGCTAGTAATTTTATCAAAAAAAAGAGATCAGGTTTGTCTGGCATGACTTGTTTCTCTGAAACCAAGTCTTTAAGGAACAGAAGGAACTAACAGATTCTTTTGCCAAAACTGTGGATCCTGTTGTTCTGAGAGAGTGATTAGAGCTGACTTTGTCAAAACTAGATACTTACCCTACCTCCAAACAGATTATTGTTTGAATCTTGGGTCATTTAAAGGGATTAGAGGTGGGAAAAGGTACTTGACATGAAGAATTTTATCTAGAACAAAGGAACATTAAAACAAAAGGTACCTATTTGGATTTTCTGAGACACAGTTCTTGCTTTTTTGTTTAACAAAAGGCAATAATGTCTCAGATAAGCAGCCACTCAATGAGACATTGCAGAGTGTTTGAGCTGTTTACCATTGCTTCAAGCATGACTTTTTCTATCAGTAGTATTTCCTGTTCATAATGCATTGATTTGCCAACTTCAGGATGTTATACTGGAGACAGAACCTTCCCTTGGGATATTCACGTGTGTCCAGTAATTTAATCAGTATTTTTTAACACAACTGACAGTAGTAGTTAATTGAATTTAATGGAGTTCAATATGGGTGTTAGCTATAGGATATAATTAGAGAGGCCTTCCTGGCCACCCTTCTCTGTCTTTAGCCAGAAAGAGCTGGTTCCATATTAACATAAACACACAAAGAGAGAACATGTGTCTTGTCTAGGGTGCTATACAGCTTCCAAAAATTCCTTAGTTTAAAATTCAGTCTTGCTTTCTCTTCTATCCTCTTGAAATCAGGACTTAAACGAGTGCTTTTAAAAAAATCTGAGCCTCTAACATCAGCATAGGGAATGTTGATTTTTTTTTTTCTATCTTCATATTTGGAGAGCTTGGATGTGACAGTTAGTTCCTCTCCCTATTTACAAAGCCATCAATAAACTATATTATGACTAACTTAATGTGAGAAAACTTCACTTGTTTCATTGTGTAACTGTAATCCTTAGTTACTTTTATGGAGTTAGGATGCACTCACAATATTAACAGCTTGACTAACTTTCCTTCTCTATTTTAAGTGGATTGCGATTCAACAAAAAATATAGCTAAAATGCCACATTGAACTGGCATGGAATGCCCACCACCAACACTGTTGCTCTCAGAGCTTCCCAAAAACTTTTCCAAAGGGTTTCCTAGGTCCTGGAGCAGCTTTGTTTAGGTGTTTAGAGGACTCCAGTGGGAAAGCAAGATCAACTTTTTCAATTCCACTGGATTCTGCTCTTCCACTGGGGAAGTGCAGTATTAGATATTGCTTTGTGCTTCTAAATACTCACACACAAAAAACTCAGATCTTCTTCTTCTTCTTCTTCTTCTTCTTCTTCTTCTTCTTCTTCTTCTTCTTCTTCTTTATTTCTAGCCCACTCCTATGTGAAGCACAATCAGAGCGGGGTACAGCAAGATTAAAACACACAGATTAAAACACTTCATCAACCCATTCCCTGACACCC
This sequence comes from Urosaurus nigricauda, assembly GCA_034509955.1. Classification (NCBI taxonomy): domain Eukaryota; kingdom Metazoa; phylum Chordata; class Lepidosauria; order Squamata; family Phrynosomatidae; genus Urosaurus; species Urosaurus nigricauda. Next base: position 197,375,323 of record JAOEGL010000004.1, on the reverse strand, counting down.
ACCCCTTAAAAATAGATTAAATTAACAATAATTTAAAACAATAATAAAAACATTAAAAGTATAATTCATCCTTGATGGTTCTTGAGGAAAGAGATAGGACCAAGCAAGGGGTCAGATTCAATTAATAGGTCCCGTTTTGGAGCCGGGATCTAGAAGGTTTCAGGGAAGGCCTACCGGAAGAGATGCATCTTCAGGGCTTTTTTAAAGCAATCAAGAGATGTTATAAGACACAACTCATCTGGCAGACCATTCCAAAGCTTGGGAGCGGTAGCGGAGAAAGTCCTCTGGGAGGTCTGTGACAGCCTAGTTTTCACAGGCTGTAGCAGGTTCCTCCCAAAGGATTGAAGTGTGCGGGGGAAGGGGGCGGTTCATACGGGGAGAAGCGGTCCCTGAGATAATATGGACCCAAGCCATGTAGAGCTTTAAAGGTTAAAACCAACACCTTGTACTGCTCCCAGAAACTAATCGGCAGCCAGTGGAGAGCCTTGAGCACCGGTGTTATGTGCTCTCTCCTTGAAGTGTGCAGGGGGGGGGTTCATATGGGGAGAGGAGATAAAATGGACCCAAGCCATGTAGGGCTTTAAAGGTTAAAACCAACACCTTGTACTGCACCCAGAAACTAATTGGCAGCCAGTGGAGAGCCTTGAGCACCGGTGTTATGTGCTCTCTACTTGATGTTCCAGTTACAAGCCTGGCTGCCATATTTTGGACCAGTTGAAGTTTTCGGGTTAAGCACAAGGGTAGCCCCATATAGAGCGCATTACAGAAATCCAGGTGTGAGGTTACCAGAGCATGTGCCACAGTTTCCAGGTCCCTCATGTCCAGGAAAGGGCACAGCTGGTGTATCAGCCAAAGCTGATAAGAGGCACTCCTGACCGTTGCATTCACCTGACAAGTCATGTGAAGCAATGAATCTAGGAATACCCCCAGACTGCAAACACAGTCCTTAGAGGAGAGTGTGACTCCATCAAGGACTGGAGACTGTATTCCCAAGCCAGGTTTCGGGCCTGTGACTGTTAGTACCTCTGTTTTGTCTGGATTCAGTTTCAATTTGTTTTCCCTCATCCAATCCATTACCACCGCAAGACAGTCATTAAGAGGAGAGACGCCATCTGAACTCTGATACAACAAAGTTGTCATGGAGAGGTATATCTGAGTGTCAAACGTTAACAGATGGCCCTTGCGAAAGTTCTAGTGTGTGTTGATGATGACTCCATATCTTTGCTGCCTAGAATTCCTGTTTGACTTTGGACCTGCTTTTGATTACTCTACTTGCTGTGAGCCTTGACTTTTCAGACTGTTATTGGACTAGTCTGTGTGCCACTTGTTCTTGGATCTATTTTGCCTCTGATACTATCCCAGTTTACTTCGAGTTGGTTATCTGTGACTGAGTAATTGCCCGCAGCTCTGTCGCATCACGCCGACCAAGGAGGATGCTGGGGCCTTCAGAGGCCTGATGGTGGGGCTTCTCCTCCTCTTGCCGCTCGCGTGGCCTGTTGCTGAGGGGAGGGTGGCTGAGGTAGGGCCTTTGGAAGCAGAGGGTGGTGGTAAGAGCAGCTTTTGAAGGCTTCTACTGCTGACTCCTCCTCTTCCTAGGCACTACTGCTGTTGGAAGCTGAGGGTGGTGGTAAGAGCTCATGATCTCAGCCATTTGGTTAACTTTCTTCTTTTGAATGTTAAGTCAAAAAAGAAGGATGTGCTTGCAGAGGAGATGTTTTACAAAGCTGTGTGGATGATCACCAATGCCACTGCCATCACTGTGATTATCAACACTGCAAAGGGATTGTTATGTCTTGTGTGAATTTAGGGGACAAAGACATGGAGGAGCACAGACTGACTGCTCGGATGTACAATGAGCCTGGAATGAATTTGGCAGCACCTGTGCCATTAGGGAATGCTGCCAATGAAGACAATGAGAAATGTGGCATGAGTTCAGCAGTACCAGTGCCAGCAGAGTTTCCTGCCAACTTGGACAGTAATGAGGAGAAAGAACAGTTAGAGCCAGACCTACCGATGCCTTCCTTCAGCCAAAGTAGGTCAGAAAGAGAGAGCCTGCCCCACTCCCAGAGGTTTTATCTAAAATGCCAAGCCATCACAGAACACCTGGAGCTGTAGGAACGTGTGTAGAACTGGAGGAAGTTTGTCAAACTTTAACAGATGGCCCTTGCGAAAGCTCTAGTGTGTGTTGATGATGACTCCATATCTTTGCTGCCTAGAATTCCTGTTTGACCTTGGACCTGCTTTTGATGACTCTACTTGCTGTAAGCCTTGACTTTTCAGACTGTTATTGGACTAGTCTGTGTGCCACTTGTTCTTGGATCTATTTTGCCTCTGATACTACCTCCAGTTTACTTTGAGTTGGTTATCTGTGACTGAGTAATTGCCTAGCTGTTGGCCCTGGCAGCTTTCCTGGACAGAGATGGATATTGGATGCTCCCAGAACTTGCTGCCTTTCTTTGTTTGCTTTTCCTGAGAAATCCAATTCTTTTTATATCTGATTACCATATATACTCGACTATAAGTCAACCTCATGTATAAATCAAGGGCAAGTTTTGGGGCCAAAATTATGGATTTTGCTATGACACGTGGATAAATCAAGGGTAAAATTTAGGGGCATATAGATGCCAATGTCAAATAACTTCCAAAAGTCCATCAGACATAACTCTTTGTACTTATTCTTAAAACTGGATGGATGAGAGAGTAAAGGGGGTCAGTGCTTCCAAGACAGATTATACTCTTGCTTTTTACCAGGGGATAGGTCCTTCTTTTAAATAAGAGTTAAGATACAGTACTTACATTGACCCATGGATAAGTCGACTCAGGAATTTTGGGTCAATTTTTTGACCTAAATTTCTAGACTTATACATGAGTATATACAGTATATTATAAACTGGATTTTAGAACACTGCTCCTTGTCTTTCTTTCTTCTGGGTACAGGTGAGATATAGATATGTTGTTTTTGGAATGTTTTGTTGGTGTGATTTTCTATGCAATGATATACTTTTGACCCCAAACACACAGGATTGTAGGAAATCCCTCTTATGGTATTTTGTATTCTCATTGCTTTCTGCAATCCAACATCACCTCAAAATAATGTAAATATACAAATGTAGAGATAAGCTTCACCAGAACTATGTGAATCCCATGCAGGATTCACACTACATGTCAATCGCTCCATGATGTTGTACAGAGTGGAACTTCAAAGTGAAAGTGAACTACATTGCACAATGAGGAATGACATTGCATAACTATAATGTGCAATGTGTCTGAATGAACAACTCCCCTTCCACTGACGTCAGAAAAATATATCTGCTAAACTATGATGAATAATGTACCCACTGCACTGGATGTGCAGCCTGATTTATACTTGTGTATTCCACTAACTGAATACTGGCCAGTGTCTGCGACAACATGCTGAAGGATTTGAAGCTCATTAAATAGTGTAGGTGTTTAAAAAAGTATATTTAAAAAATAAAGCCAATTATTAATTTATCAGATTTTATAATCATTTACCTTTTTACTATTTTGTTCCTGTTTTAATGTTTGTTTGTTTTTTCATTGCAAGAAAATATTGTCTCACTGCTGAGTTGGAGAGCTGGGCTAGATTATTATATTTATCACAACCAAAGCAAACAGCTTCATTTATATACTGCTTCATACCACCTAAGGAGTGTCTAAGCTGTTTACAACTGTAAGCTACTTGCCCCCAGCAATCTGGGTACTCATTTTAGCGATCTTGGAAGGATGCAAGCCTGAGTCAAGCTTGGGCCCTTTTGCTGGTCTTGAACTCGCAACCTTATGGTTTTCAGTGAGTGGCTGCAGTACAGGCATTTAACCACTGTTCCACACAGTATCTTCAAAATTTTAGTTCATTAGGATACCCAGTCACTCAGCAATAGCAATAACAAGTACATTTCTATACCACTTACTGTACTATACCACACATGTACTAAGCCACTGGTTCTCAACCTTCCTAATGCCACAACCTTTTAATACAGCTCCTCATGTTGTGGTGACCCCCAACCATAGAGGAGCGGTGTCTCAGTTCCTAAGACCATTTGAAATATGTGTTTTGTTTGACCCCCAAAGGAGTCACAAACCACAGGTTGAAAACTGATGTACTAAGCAGTTTACAAAGTGTAAGCTAATTGCCCCCAACAAGCTGGGTACTCCTCTTAGGAACCTACAGAAGGATGTCAGGCTGAGTCGACCCAGAGCCACTGGTTGGTATTGAACTCACAACCTTGTGGTTTGTGAGTGAGTGGTTGCAGTACATGCATTTAACAACTGCTCCACCAGTGCTCCATTTGTATTAACAGTCAGTTGTACTTCTGATACGGTTTTTAACCCCTCTCCTGTGAAAAGGCTGGATGCTTCCTCCTCCATTATTTTTACTGGGCATCTAGAGATTTATTACCCTCCTACCTGGTGTGTGTTCTGAGCAAGCTCTGGAATACAGCTGGGTATATGAACCTATAGATAATATAGTGTCTGGCATCCTGTTCAGTATTTACAATATTGTAAGCCTGGCTTATGATATTATACATTTTGGAATTCTCATTTACCTTTGAGACATCATTACAATGACCAAAAGTGCCCTCCAAACTTACCATAGAAACCAGGCAGCCCTGCCAACAGGATGATTTCTGAAGTGTTAGGGAGAATGGCGGTGAATGTAAACCAAGGCATCCAGTTACAATAATGGAGCTCATGTTGTCATATAAAGCTTGCAGAGTTCTAAGAGCTTCAGGGGAAGTCAAACCAAGGCATCCAATTACAATAATGGAGCTCATGTTGTCATATAAAGCTTGCAGAGTTCTAAGAGCTTCAGGGGAAGTCAAGTCAGTCCCATCCCTATCACAGGCTTGCTCAGTGAGGACATGAGACAGAGCCTTGTAGGTGGCTGTCCCTGCACTCTGGAACTCCTTTTGATGGAAGGCTTTCCTCCCTGCTTTCCTTTTGCTGGCAGCCAAAGACCTTTTTGTTTTTGCAGGCTTTCAATACACAATCAGGTGAACTTATTTTTGAGATGTTTTATTCATCTTTTCAAACCTTTGTCTGTCTTTAAAATGGTTTTATAATGGTTTATGTGATGATATTAACTATTGCTGATGTTTTAAATTGTGAATGGTTTTTTCCCCATTTACTTTCTCAGAGAGATGCCATGGGTCCTACTCTGGGAGAAAGACAGTATACAGAATAAATAAATAAATAAACATTTGTAGTTACTTTTCATAGTAACTTACAATATGTATAGAATAGGCTGGGTTCCCCCCTCCCCCCATAAAAACTAGATTCATGTTCTCTCGAGCAATAACTGTATGTGTATTGTGGCAAGTTTTCATCCAAAGTGACACTTTTGAATGGCATTTCCAGGTTAGCCAGAAACTATGCAATTAAATCCTAGTAAACTGAGCTGAAAGCTGTGATTTGTAGAACTATATTTGATGCAAAGAAAAGCTATATTTTTCATGTATAGATTTAAGGTCCTTTGCTTCCCTTCTCAGCTCTTTGTACATGCCTATCATATACAAAGATGTAAATATTTTAATTAATAGGTTCTAGGCAACCTGTTTCTTATTCAGCATTCTTTCCCAGATTGCTGGCTGTTTCTAAAGAAATACAAATTACTACAGAAATACAGGTTAAATTAAAACTGTGAAATCCCATCACTGAATTTTTTATTTTATTTTTTTAAAGAAAAGAATATGTCTTCCACTTTTATTGGTACAAATAGTGCTCACAGCTCAAAAAGATAAGCCGGGTGCCCCTCCCCCCCCCCCCCAAATTTCTACGTTTTAAAACACATTGCAGAAACAATCCAGTTTGAGACTACTTTAAATGACCTGGCTCATTGCTAGGGAATTCTGGGGACTGTAGTTTTATGAGACATTTAGCCTTCTCTGTCAGAAAGCTCTGGTGCCCCAGTATATTAAAATTCCCAGGATAACCTACCATCGAGCCAAGGCAGTTACAGTGGCCTCAAAGTGGATTATTTCTAGTGTCTCTTGGAACTATGTCATAATAGATGTTTATTAAGGTGCTCTCCAGGTGCCTGTTTTTCTGCTGGAGGGAAGCCACAGCAGCCAAGCTGCACAGCTTCCCACCGGTGGAAAAAGAACTTGCAAGAAGCAGCCGTGGCACACTCATTATATATGTGCCACACCGCACTGTGTGGATGCCATGTGGCGCTTATGTAATGATGGTGGATCCCATGTAAACAGGGCACTGTCAGGTCTTGATGCCCTTGTCACATGCTAGGGTTTCAGGGCATGTGTAAGCTCCGCCCCGAGGCAGCTCTAGCACATGGCAAGGGTGACTCAAAGGGCTGGTCTGTACCAGGCCAAAGTATTTGAAAAGAGAAATGTTGTTGCATCTATTTACTGTAAAGTCATCTTCAATTTACAGTGACCTCTGAATGATTGACCTTCAAGAGACCTTGTTATTATAAACTTTGATCAATTCTTGCAGAGTCAGGGCTATACGTTTCTTGACTGACTGAATCAATCAATCTGTAATTTTGTCTGTCTTCTTTTCTACTGCCTTCCAATTTGTTGAGCATCATTTGCTTTCCCATTGAATCATCCATGTCCAAAGTATGAAAGCCTTGTGAGAGTTTAGGCTGAATGTGCACTAGGACCCATTTATTTGTCTTTTGGCAGTCCATGTTCCTCCCCAGCATATTTCAAATTAGCTAGATTCTTTTCCTGGCAGTTTACTTCATCCACCACTTTGATAACCATATATAGAAATTAGAAATACTGTGCCATATATGATTGTGACTTTTATATTTATAATCATTATTGCAAAGATATTTTTATCCACCTGTATTCCAATGGACAGAAGATCTGTCAACACTTCCAGTGTTTGAAAGAATGATATATTGAAAAAATTTACAAAGGGAATTATTTTTGGACATTTGTTTTGCTTTTTATAGAAACTTATGACTAATGTAGTTATTTTCCCTCCTTTTGTGTTTTTATTTTCTTGCTTTTATTCTACTGGAACATTGTAAATTTGCACAGTGTTGTACATACAATCTTATAGTTAGACGGATCCCTGCCCTCAGGCTTACCATCTAAAAGACAACAGAAAGGAAAAGGGGAAGGTGGTGGGAGGGGGATGAGGTCCAGTGGTTCATCTCTCCTTCTGGGGCCTGGACCAAGGCAGATGGACTGGAGGGAAGGCACGGGTTCTTAATACATAGTTAAGAAGAGGCATCCTGGGGCAGATGGCACAATATTTAACCTTTTAAGTATTAATAAATTTTAATTTATTTAAAACAAAGAAAAGAGAAGAAGGACAAACTGCTTTAAGAGCAGTTCAACAGTGGGGCAGACCACCCCAGAGGGTAATAGACTCTCTTTTGGGTTTTTTTTTTAAGCCGACTGTGTATAGCTATCTTACACATGTGCTTTAGCTGTACATTATTACATGGCAGGGGCTGGGCCAGATTTAATCCAGTGCTCAAAACACTACACCACACTGGCTCCAGGTGGCCTTCCAACTCTATGCCTAGTTTTCCCTCTTTAGATCCAGCTTTTATCTTAAAAACATGGGGATGCTTCAGACTATTAGATTACCCTTGTAAACAGTATAAGTAGCTCATTTTCTGCAAATGTGTTGGAACTGTTCTCATTCTTCTCTGATTTGACTTCAGATGCTCTAAAGTATTCAGCAAGGGCATTTAGATTTTTCTGTAAAAGCTGATGTGTTATCCAAGGTACCTATACTATAGTAATAATATGATATTAGAGACAACATTTGATTGCTGTCTTCTCCTGCTTATAGCAACTGAAAAGTGCAAATAGCAAGAGATAGCTAGCCCTGTGATTCTTGTGGTTGAGCAGCCCCAGGCAGGTCACAACTTCTATTAATTTATCAACCATTGGAAGAACATTTTCAATATTTCAGCTCCTAAGACTAGCAGGGATTTTTCTCAACCTGTAAAAGGTTTTAATTTAACTGAACACAGTGGCAGCTGCTCCTTTTGCCTCAAGCTACAATTTCTTTTGCCCTGAAAATGTCTTCTTGCATGTTAAATATGCAATCTAAGTGCCAAGATATCTTTAGTCTTTTAACAATATTCTTGTGGGGATTTTTCCCCTGCTGATGTGAACACACTGTAACTCCTTCTATAGAGCAATATAAACAATGAAACACCATAAATGTGGTCTAGCAAAAATCATGATTTCTATCTTGTCAATATGGAATGTGTAATTAAGACCTGATGCCCAAAATTCCCATAATGATGTAGCCAAAGGAGATGTATTCTGAGATGTCAATGGGACTTACATTAGAATGTCTCTCACTAATGCTTATTACAGAAGACAAGGCTCAATGTCTCAAGCTAATTTTTTTTCTATAAATATTTCTCTATACCACTCAGGTAGTAAGAACTTTTGCCTTTCCTTTCACATTCTATAACAACAACAACAACAACAACAACAACAACAACATTCTTGATAAAAATATGTGATTGTCAACCTATTGTAATCTCAAAGACATAAGGAAATGTCAATGTAATTATAAAATCAGAATGGCTAAACAGATTTGTTTGCTGAAGCTACTTATGCATTTCCAGATTATGGCTGGCATACTGTTTAGTATGTGCAAGATTGTAAGGTTGAAGTACAATCTCATAACTTTGGGGATTATTTGTTGTGGTCCCTAAGAATCAAAGCTGGGCTGAAAAATGTATTTCTTAAGTCATCCAAAGGGTTTATAGGCACTAAAAACCAGGGTCCTGGAAATTAATCACTGCAGCATTCTCTTGGGCACACGTGTAGCTTGTTCACACAACAAGCTGCAACAAGACCCAGAGCACTCTCTTCAGCTGTCCATCTCTGTACATCCCATACATGGGAGAGTGCTGCAATCTTTGTCTCCCAATTCCTCATTGGGGCACTGCATGAGTTAAGAGGTAGGGAAACCTCTGAATCTGCCTTTGGGTTGGGTATGAAAGGAGATCCCCACTCCATTGGCAGCCCAGCACACATTTAGCATCAGTTTTAGACTATAATGTTTAATGAAATAGAACAAATGATAGTGGAAAATATCCAATATGAAACTCTCTGTGGAAATAGCAAATTTCTTCAACTGTAATAAACTAAATAACATCAGTTAATCATTAGTATGATCCAGTAGTTTGAGCACTGGAATATGACTCTCAAGATTAGGGTTCAACTCACTGCTCACCTATGGAAACCAACTGGGTGACCTTGGGTGAGTCACATACACTCAAACCCAGAAAACTCTGTGATAGAAATGTCCTTAGGGTCACCACAAGTCAGAATCAACTTGAAGGCACACAACAACACAACAAACCACATTAAGCTGTGATAGAAACCAATAACTAATTTTATTGAAGCTCTTTGTGGTGATTGTAAAAGTTCCCTGTTGAGAACATACAAGTATTTAAAATCATTTGTTTTAATACTCAACAGCTTTTCAATGATAATTTATCAAATGTACATTTTTGGGCTACTGCTCCCAGAATCCACCAGCCAGTATGACCAGTGGCTTGGTTTGTTTGTTTCTTTGTTTTAATTGGGGCGGTGGTGGTATTTTATAGAATCATAGAATCATAGAATCATAGAATCATAGAGTTGGAAGAGACCACAAGGGCCATCCAGTCCAACCCCCTGCCATGCAGGAACTCCCAATCATAGCATCCCCGACAGATGGCCATCCAGCCTCTGCTTAAAGACCTCCAAGGATGGAGACTCCACTACACTTTGAGGGAGTGTGTTCCACCGTCGAACAGCCCTTACTGTCAGGAAGTTCCTCCTAATGTTGGGGTGGAATCTCTTTTCCTGCAGCTTGCATCCATTGTTCCGCGTTCTAGTCTCTGCAGCAGCAGAAAACAAACTTGCTCCCTCCTCAATATGACATCCCTTCAAATATTTAAACAGGATTGTCATCTCACCTCTTAACCTTCTCTTCTCCAGGCTAAACATCCCCAGCTCCCTAAGTCGCTCCTCATAAGGCATGGTTTCCAGACCCTTCACCATCTTAGTTGCCCTCCTTTGGACATGCTCCAGTTTCTCCACATCCTTTTTGAATTGTGGTGCCCAGAACTGGATACAGTATTCCAGGTGGGGTCTGACCAAAGCAGAATAGAGCGGCACTATTACTTCCCTTGATCTAGACGCTACACTTCTATTGATGCAGCCTAAAATAGCATTGGCCTTTTTAGCTGCCGCATCGCACTGTTGACTCATGTTCAACTTATGGTCTACTTGGACTCCTAGATCCCTTTCACACGTAGTTTCATTCAGCCAGATGTCCCCCATCCTATATCTGTGCATTTCATTTTTGCGTCCTAAGTGCAGTACCTTACATTTCTCCGCATTGAATTTCATTTTGTTAGAGTTGGCCCAGCTTTCTAGTCTATTCAGGTCATTCTGAATTTCAGTCCTATCTTCTGGAGTATTGGCTACTCCTCCTAATTTGGTGTCATCTGCAAATTTGATAAGTATGCCCCCAATTCTGTCATCCAAGTCATTAATAAAGATATTGAATAGCACTGGGCCAAGTACAGAACCCTGTGGGACCCCACTGGTCACTTCTCTCCAGGTTGAAAAGGAGCCATTGTTGAGCACCCTTTGAGTTCGGCCAGTCAACCAATTACAAATCCATGTAACGGTTACCTTGTCTAGCCCACATTTTACAAGCTTGCTTGCAAGAATGTCATGGGAAACCTTGTCAAAGGCCTTACTGAAATCAAGATATACTATATCCACAGCATTCCCTTCATCTACCAAACTGGTAATTTTATCAAAAAAAGAGCTCAGATTTGTCTGGCAAGACTTGTTTCTCTGAAACCCGTGTTGGCTTTTTGTGATTATGGCATTCCCTGCTAAATGTTCGCAGACTCTCTGCTTAATGATCTGCTCTAGAATCTTTCCTGGAATTGATGTCAGACTAACTGGACGATAATTGTTGGGATCCTCTTTTTTTTCCCTTTTTGAAGATGGGGACAACGTTTGCCCTCCTCCAGTCTGCTGGGACTTCTCCTGTTCTCCAGGAGTTCTCAAAAATTATTGCTAATGGCTCTGATATTACATTTGCCAGTTCTTTTAATACCCTTGGATGTAGTTCATCTGGTCCTGGAGACTTATATTCATTTAGGTTAACCAAGTATTCCTGTACTATCTCTTTACTTATTCTGTGCTGAAATTCCCCTATTCTGTCTTCTTCCCCATTATCCTTAGGTTGAGCACCCTTTGCCTTTTCTGAGAAGACTGAAGCAAAGAAGGTGTTGAGTAATTCTGCCTTTTCTCTGTCCCCTGTTAGCATTTTGCCATCTTTTGCACGCAGTGGCCCTACTGTTTCCTTCTTCTTCCTTTTACTTTGGACATACCCAAAAAAACCCTTTTTATTGTTCTTAACCTCTCTAGCCAGCCTGAGTTCATTCTGCGCTTTAGCTTTTCTGACTTTATCCCTACACATGCTTGCTATTTGTTTGAATTCCTCTTTCGTGATTTCCCCACTTTTCCATTTCTTATACATGTTCCGTTTAAAACTTAGCTCAGTTGAAAGTTCCTTAGTCATCCATCCTGGCTTCTTGAGATATCTTCCATTTTTCTTCCTCATTGGAACTGTTTGAAATTGCGCCTTCAGTATCTCCTTTTTGAGAAACTCCCATCCGTCTTGAACTCCCTTCTCTTTTAGTTTTCCTGACCATGGGATCACCCCCAGTATTTCTCTAAGTTTATTGAAATCAGCTCTCCTAAAGTCTAGAGTGCGTGTCTGACTATTTTACTATTTACTATTTTCCATTAGAACACAACTGTCCCTTAATGGAATGGACTCCCCCCTCCACACACACTCACCCATGGGAAATGGTTGCATAAAATAAAAATAAGAAATCTTTGAAAGAAAGCTTGCTGTCTGAAATGGCAGATTATTCAAGGCAGAATGTTCCCTTCTTGTTTATTTTAATATGCATTTATAAAATTTAAATTCATTTGCATTTTGTCTCATTGTTTACATTGTTGTTTATCTTGCAGCTTGTAACGAGGACAGGTCACTATCATCTGATGGTGAATGTGTGTGCAATGCATTCTGTTCCAAATTTAAATCCTAATCTCATTGGGAGATATTGATAAGCAATGGTTTAGTTGCCCATTTCTGCTATCTGCATGTAGCCACTGCCAATCAATCCAAGAAGATTGCATCCATTTTGATTGCCAGAATATGTTTTATCTTAGTTGCTTAAAACCTATATATCTGTAAAAGCAATATAAATAATGCATCCCTCAATTTTCCTGTTGTCCTTGGTTGCCTTTGTCATTGGCTTCATCTCTAATATAATGTTTACTAAGAGCTTTGTGGAGGAACAGTATTTCCATAGCAACAAATGAACAATACTAGAGAGATTAATCATTTCTGCATTATCTGTGTAGTTTCCTGTAAAGCAACATTTTGTAGTTTGATAATTGCAGGTCTAGAGTGATTTTACATTATGCAATGATTAGCATAAACACTTAAAAAGGCAAAGAATGCCTATTGAAATGAGAAGAGTAATGTGGAATAGGTGATACTTTATCACAAGCCACATACTGGATCATGAGTGTCTGAAGAGCAAAGTCCTCACAATATATTTCCAATTCAAATGCATTTTATATGTTCCATTTCCAATTGATAACTTAATGGAAGAGCTTCTACAACAGTTATCAGCTGCTATGCATAAGATGACCTATGCTGAGTGGCAGACCACTTCCACAATGCTGCTACTTAACACAGGGCATCATCTGTCTAAGCTTGGACAAGTGTGCCCTGCTGCTCATTTTCAGCAGGCCTTCAAATGCAAGTAGCATATGTGTCATGTCCCTTTAATAATTTTGTTTGCCTCAGAAGACAATCTTGGAAGAGTTCCTTTTTTTAAAAAAAACTTCAGTTTTCCAAATCTCCCAGCTAACATCACTAGTATTTCTACTTCCCTGGGCAGTCTGCTGAGGAATTATGGGAGTTATAGTCTAAAAATTAACATTTCTTCTGTTTATTAAGTTGCCTAATGTAGAATGAAAAGCATAGGAGGAGGAAAGAACAAGGTTATACTGTGTGGCACAATACTGCCAAGGAGAATCAATCTGAAACTGGTCCAGATTTAGCTCTTACTGACAGTGCCATATTTAGAGAATGAGTTTAACTGAACCTAACTAATTCTAATGTTAGTTCTAAAGTAAGCTCCATTGATTTAAAAGTATCCAAAGGGACAACTGGCTTGTAAATTATGTTGGGGAAAAGCATTGCCATTGTTGTCATTTTCCATGAAGAAACAAAGTGGGTCATTTCCATCCAGGTTCAGATACTTCCAACGGTCTTGGGCCAAGATCTTGGATCAGGAAATGTCGCTGGGTTATGACTCTTGCCCAACTCCCCCAACCTAGCATTTGTCAGCTAAAGTACCCCCAACCCAGCCATTTTTTGGTCACTGAGAGAAAGGGGAGGGTGGGTTCCTACCTAGCAGTGTTCCTATAGCTGCAACAAGCATCCAGCTATAGAAAGATAGTTGGACACATCTCCTGCACCCCTGCTTTCCAACAGCCAAGAAATGACCATGTTGGGGAGAAGACTACAGCTGATAAAAGGTGGGTTGGAAGGAGCTGATTATTGTAGAGAATTCCAACCCTGCAAGGGGGAGTTCAATAGCATAAGTAATTTATGACATCATTACTCACTAATAGGATATCCACCATTATTTCTCTCCCCACACCTCAGAAGGTAGGTAGGTGAAACAGAAACATGGAGTCCAGAATTTGGAAAAAAATTAATTTATCTTTGTGCCCTTATACCAGCAAGGCATAGGAACTCATTATTATTATTATTATATTTATTTATATCCTACTCTTTTCCCAGAACTGGAACTCAGAGCGGATTCACAATATTTAAAAACAATACAATTAAAAACATAGAAAAGTGATACATTAAAACAGAATTAAATTGTTAGAATATTAAAATAGATTACTTATTAAAAGGCTAAAAACACAGTTAAAAGATAAAAAAAAATTAAAACACTTAAAATGACATGCTAGTCCTTTAAGAAATTTGTTTTAAAAAGCCTGCCTGCATAAGAAGGTTTTAACCTACTGGCGAAAGGCCAACAAGGAGGGAGCTATTCTGATCTCTCTGGGCAGTCTTTACCTGACCAATCTTTACCTTCCCTATGATGCAGTCTATCTGGCAGTAGGATTCCCATTAGGATAGGAGCCTTATGGCTCCTAGAAGTAAGGCACAGCAGAGTAATGGAATGTCATGGACTGATAGGGAGTCACACTGGTGTTGTCAAGGTGAAAACTGATAAAGTCATTGATAACCAACTGATAACCAATAATCTCTGCTATTAATGATCAATAATGAACAGTTCAGCCATAGTGAGAAATAGAGCTAAAGGAAAAACTTGTCCTTTTGAATCTGGCTTGTAGCCCCAACCTTAGGAGGGAAGAGGGAAGCAAATGCGTGCTAATGGCAACAAGTGTTCCTGATAAGACTAAGACTGGCTGAATGCCCAGAAAATCAGAAGGCTAAAAGAACAAAAGGTTTCAGTAAGTAAGCCTAACAGATAGATAGAGATATATATACAGACAGTGAAATGAGGTGGAAATATATGGATGAATGTTAAACTACGCATGCTCAATGAATATTTTGTGGGTTAATAAAAACTATTTATGCCATGTTTGGGACATTCAGTCATGGGATGACCCTTGATTGAAGCTCTGCATGCAGACTGAGACTGTTTGGAATAAATTGGATCTGTTTGGAAATTTTCACAAATGCCTGACTTGCATGATTGGTCGTGAATGGGTTAATTGACCCTTTGTTTACCGTAACAGTGTGGTAAGACTTAGCAGCCAGCAGATCCCTTTTAAAACTATACAAATAATTGCTCATTTTATACCAAACTGGTGTTATACCTCTTCATTACTGGGGTCTTCATATAATCTATAGGCATATTTTGCAAAATTTACTACAATTCTCATAATCCTTCTGACAGCATGGCCTATCGGAACTGTAAACCAAAAAGTAACTTTCCAATGTTTTCCTTCAATATGTCTTTCATTTTTCTCCCAAAACTGAATTTTCTCTCATACACTAAAGCTGCAGTCCTGTTACCCCAGGAGACTTGTGGTTCCTGTTTCAAAGGCAAAAGTCAAGGTCTGCTATCAGAGTAGAAGATCTGGCCTTGGATTCCCATCCCTTTCCCTCACTTCATAGGCTGCATCCACATTGCAGAAACAATCCAGTTTGACATCGTTTTAACTGTCATGGCCTAATGCTATGGAATTGTGGGAATTGTAGTTTGTTGTGGCACCAGAGCTCTCTACAAAGAAGGCTAAATGTCTCACAAACTAAAATTTACAGAATTCCATAGCACCGAGCCATGATAAAGTAGTGCCAAACTGGATTATTTTTGCAGTGCAGATGACCCTGAAGCACTTTCATAGGAAAATGGTCAAAGAAGACATAATGGGTGTGCATTGGGCCAGTTGGGAGCTTTCCAGTTGCCACAACAATCCTTTCCCCAACAGTCCTGGAGCTGGAACTGATTCCTTAGGCTTCAGGAAGAGGGAACCAATTACACAAATAACTTTGCAAAAATATTGTCAGGAGAAGAAATAGAAGCAGAAACACTACCCTTAATTTCTGCACAGCTAGTATGAGCCCAGCATTCCAGATTCAAAGCTCTCTCTTTGATAAATATTAAGTCCTGGCTTAGTTGTTACTTTTAGTAACTAGACCCATAGGGTCAATCTAATTTGCAAAAGAGGCTATTTACTATTCAGCAATTAATTCAATGGACTTTCTCTGGTTTGCAATTACAGTTGTCTTGAAACCTCAGACTGTCCTGAGGTCTACATCTGGTGCCATGACGCCATGTGTGATGTGGAGTGGTGCATGGTATCATGCCGCCCTGGGTGTAGAGTCAGGGCATTTGTCATGTGGACACGATACCCTGAGGCCAGTCTTTATGGCCGGTGTGCATAGCTCCTAAATAGCATATAAGGGCACTCATATCTTAGTTATTTTGCATGTGAATCAATGGGCAATTACTAGTCTCTTTATGCCTGAGCATATGTCTTCTTGAAAGAACAATATTTTGTGATGTGTTTACCCTCTGTTTCCCTATGTTGTTAATATTACTCTTTTAACAGGACTGC
Source organism: Urosaurus nigricauda (assembly GCA_034509955.1). Lineage (NCBI taxonomy): Eukaryota > Metazoa > Chordata > Lepidosauria > Squamata > Phrynosomatidae > Urosaurus > Urosaurus nigricauda. The sequence continues at coordinate 197,359,157 of JAOEGL010000004.1, read as the reverse complement.
TAAGTTACTTTTATAGTAACATTGAATTTCAATGAAAATAGATTCCATTATTTATTCATAGAATTTGATTCACCCTGATTGTTACATTATTTCTGGTGTTGATAGTTCTTGGTGAATAGTGTGCAAAGCTAGAGGGCATTTATGTGACCATGAAATGCCATAAATAATCAAAGGGAGCTGCTTTTGTTTTCATCAAGGGCTTTGCAGCCTTGAAACACTTAAAATTGCAAAGGAACAAAATAAAGCTTTGTAGTTCATATTCTGCTTTGGACCTCTATCACTTTCTTGCTGGTCTGTCATCTCTACTGTATAAATACAGACTGCCCTGTGGACCATATGTTGCCCACTGCTATAGGGGCTAATACTTCATCTCCCAGCAGCTCTACCAGTATGGTAAATAGCAATGAAGGCTGGGCGCTGTAGTCGAACAGCATCTGGAGATCTGCATGATCCCCACTCCTGTCCTATTGCAGTCCTATTAAGACTCTCTGTACAAGATTGGGCAAGTCCCCGTAGTGAAGGTAACATCTATGCCACATTGCAGGCTTGACTAAAAGAGGTAATACTGAGAAAGCTGACCTTCAAAGACAATATAAAGTAAGTAAGATGAAACTTTTATGGAACTAGCTTCTGTGGTTTGAGCTGATCCATAAAAAGTGTTCACCTTGCCCATTTTATCTTTCGCCTTTTCTAGGTCAAACATGGCAATAATTCTCTCTACCAACCTAAAATACAAAGGAGCTGTGCTGACTGATTCATTGTTTATTTCTTGTGTGATATTTATGGATAATGGTTGCAATAGTGATTCCAGCCTTGGTGCCTGCACCATGGAAATAGAGGGACACAGTGGCAATTGATACCCTGACAGCTTGTAATTTGTAACAATGCCATTCATATTTAGCCCCATTCATCAAAACAACCCTTGCTTCTTTTTTAGGGGAGGGAATATTTTGTACACCATATCTGGCAGGAATTCAATATACATTTAAAAATATTTGCTTGAGTCTTAGAAATGCAGCGTTCTTTAACCCGTAAAATATCTGTTTTACTGATACTGTTTTTTTCCTGTTGGGGAATAAAAGAAAACTCCTCCCTCTTTCCCCAAATATAAAATATCAACATGAACAAGACTTTTTTAAAACATCTAAATCACATTTGTCTCCTACAGAAGCAGAATATTTTTCAAACCAAGGATTGCAACTGAAAATTAAGTTTTTGGTGGTCATTTTGTGATATTTCTCACCAGACACTTGGGCAGTCAATATTTATACAGTGAGATACAATTATAATACATAATTTCCTAATGCACTCCTCCTACATATCATTGTTGCCTTTCTGGCATTGCGACTTTATTTAGTAAAGAATATTTAGTAAAGAATATTTAATTCTAGGTAGAAATTAATTATTAATTATTAAAGAATATTTAATTCTAGGTAGAAATATTTATTATTAAAGAATGAAACAATTAAAAAGACTGTGTGTCTGAAATGTTTCTGGAACATCCTAAGAGCAAATGACATTAGTCAGCTAGGATATATTGTGTGTGCAGGTATTTGCTGAAGGAAACAGAGGTAAACTATATCTGGACAATTCTGTTACATATTATTAATACCATAATATATATTAATACTGTATGTTAATATATGAAGATGAAAGAACATGGTGTGCTTCACACCATGAATGAAATTAGTAAGCAACTTGGTGCCTCCTTAACTTCTGTATTACAGTTCTCTTAAGTGTCAGCCAACATGGCCAACAGCTAAGGATTATGGGAGTTATAGTTTAAAACTTCTGGTCTATCACCAGGTTTATCTAGAAATGACTGATAAAATACTTTGATTGTGATATTGCGTGATGGGATCTTAAAATATGTCAGAAATTGCTTCATGGATGCTGCTGCCATGCAGAAATTTTGTAAGAGTGCCACGGGAAACATCCTAGCAATAGCTAGGTCTCTGTAAACTTGAATGCAATTATATATTCATATATTAGGTAATCAAATAAATCTTAAAAGTGATACAGCATTGCCTAATGGAAAATTTTAACCTCAGTCACAACAACTCCTGCTTAAATTTCTACCACTAGCCAATTCTAACATTATTATGAAGGCTATTAGATTAACAAATTCCTGTGGCAGTGTTTCTTTCCTCTTGTATTATTAAAGCCAGGAGGCTAAAACTACAGGGTTTTCATCAGCTAATGCCTTGTAGTAAATCTATTAGAAAACCATTGGTATTTAATTGTATAATCACTGCAAAGGCCTAGGAGTGACATGGCTATAATGGGATTAAAGTAGATTGTAGTGTTCTGCCTCCATTCTCCGATCTATTCGGCAGATAGCAATGACCTTGCAGGTCATTTTGGTTAATTTAATGAGACTCTGAAGAAAAAGAAGAAAAGCATGAAGCAGGAAATACAACTTTGATTAAATGGGCAAACAAATGCACACTGGTTTGTTTGCACCTTTTAAAAAAGGATAGCATTCAGTGTGAATTAATAAGTATGTCATTAACTACAAGCCATAAAATCTAAGAAACACCATATTCTCCTAACATGGACATTCTGGCTGAAGTACAACTGACTATGCATATGGATGTACAAAATATATTTTGTTTTCTGATTTGCCTCCACAAAGGGGGCTATACAGATGGATGGATGGATGCCGGCCCTTTCCCCCAAGATAGGTGATGCTGCAGCTGCACGCATCAGCACCGATCTGCTCCCTCTATGGAGCAAAAAGAAGCTCCTCCAAGCAGCTTCCTGGAAGGGGTGTCATAAGCATTGTGGAATGGTTTCATTATGCCCCTTCCATCCAGTGCTGTTTGGATGCTGCACCCAGTGTTCATCATAATGGCATTCGCTGTAGGGACAGTCACATGCCAAGGTGGTACCGGGGCAGTGAAGTGAGGGTTCAGAGCATGCAGACACTCAGCCCTCACCATGCATGCAGGCCGGCACAAGGTCTGCACAGCCCCTTCCTCTCCAATATCCATACTGTTTATGAAACATCTTGGATCAACCAGTACTTAACATCTACTTAACAATCAATGGTGCGTTTTACATTGGCAAAAAAAAGGTGTTTTGAAGTCTGGTTGAAAACCCAGCTTTTACATTATAAAATGGGAAAGTGTGACATGAAAACGCCATTTTGGCGTTTTAAGGGAAAAAACGCGCTTTTAAAAAGTAGTTCGGTTGACCCACTACTTTTTTAATAACTGCGTTACAGCGCTAGTGCATGTAAAGGCTAAGGTGTACTTGTGCAGTTAAATGGGGCTCCGTTTCCTTAAGGCGCCCATTTAAAGGCTGCGCTGTTGGTGCGGATCAGAATGGATCGTCGTTGGGAGCATGCGTGGTGTGGACTCCACTCCTAATTAAAACGTTCTATGCCCTCCAGGTGTAAAAGCTGGGGTTTAACTGCGCAGTTTTTTAAAGCTCCCAAACCCTAGCTCCGCCCTTAATCCTAACCCTAGACATGCGCAGTAGCGCCTCTGGGATATTGACAGTTTTGGTGGCGGATGTTTTAACAGGTGCAATGATAAGAGGAAACTTTCAATTTTCACACGAACCCCCACACACATTCCAGCGCCATTTCCCACTTGCCTTTGTCCAAGTCAGCCGCTCCTAGGGACACTCTTGCCGAGGCTTTGCTGTGGCACTTTGCACAATGGCAGAGACTTCTACAAGTGGCCCAAAAAGGGGGAGAGGGATGTCTTGGTCTCATGCAGAGACCTCAGACCTCATTTCCATCTGGTCAAGGCCCAATATTTTAGAGAAACTGGAGTCCACCTACCTCAATGCGGATACCTATCATGAGGTGGCCCAAGCCATGAGAGGGAAGGGACACCGGCGGACTTGGGAAGAGTGCCGGCGAAAGTGCAAAGCCTTAAATAATAATAATAATAATAATAAAATTTATTTTTATACCGCCCTTCCGGAGATCAGGGCGGTGTACAAGATTAAAACAACAAGTTACAACCAGGTAAAATAAAACAAATTACAATAACACAATAAAACATTAAAACATTAAAAGATTATCCCTTATATCAAGGGCGGCGACAATGGGGAAGCGGGTGATTGGCAGGCACTTTACATAAAACAAACCGATCAGGGATATGCCAGCCTGAATAAATAGGTCTTCATATCTTTCTTGAATTGGCTGAGGGTGGGGGACAAGCGGAGCTCGGAAGGTAATGAGTTCCAGAGGCGAGGGGCAGAGATAGAGAACGCCCTCCTTGTTGTGTTCACTAATCTTGCCTCTGGGACTCTCAATAAACATTGTCCGGTTGATCTAAGTGTGCGGGGCGGATTATATGGGGAGAGACGGTCCTTAAGGTACTCTGGGCCCAGGCCATATAGGGCTTTATAGGTAATAACCAGCACTTTGTACTGAGCCCGGAAGCGGATCGGCAGCCAATGAAGGTCTTTCAGAATAGGTGTTATATGGGCGGTCCTGGGAGCACCAGTGACCACCCGGGCTGCCATATTTTGTATTAATTGCAGCTTCCGAGTGTGATACAAAGGCTGCCCCATGTAGAGCGCGTTACAGAAATCCAACCGAGAGGTTACCAGAGCGTGTACTACGGTTTCAAGATCCCCCTGGCCCAGGTAGGGGCGCAGCTGGCGTATCAGCCGAAGCTGATAGCAGGTGCTCCTGACTGTCGCATCCACCTGAGAAGTTAGATGGAGCGACGAGTCAAGGAGCACCCCCAGACTGCGTACTGTGTCCTTAACGGGGAGCGTGACCCCGTCCAGGACAGGTGGAACCACCTCCATACCCGGACCCGGGGAACCTATCACGAGTACTTCCGTTTTCTCTGGATTCAGGCTGAGTCTATTTTCCCTCATCCAGTCCATTACCGACTCCAGACAGGCCACGAGAGGAGCGACGCCATCCCTGGTCACTGCATCAGTCGGAGACATAGAGAAGACTATTTGGGTGTCATCAGCGTACTGATAACACCGCGCCCCATGCCTCCGGATGATCTCTCCCAGCGGTTTCATGTAAATGTTGAAGAGCATGGGGGACAGAATAGCTCCTTGAGGGACCCCAGATTTAAGGGCCCTCTTATCGGAGCAGGCGTCCCCCAGCTGCACCATCTGGAACCTCCCAGAGAGGTAGGACCGGAACCACTGGAGCGCAGTGCCCCCGATTCCCACCTCTGCCAGGCGTTCCAGAAGGATACCATGGTCGATGGTATCGAAAGCCGCTGAGATGTCCAAGAGCACCAACAGGGACACGCTACCCCTGTCGATGCCCAGACGGAGATCATCGACCAGGGCGACCATGGCAGTCTCAACCCCGTAGCCCGCCCGAAAACCGGTTTGAAATGGATCTAGAAAATCCGTTTCATCCAAGATCGATTGAAGTTGGAGTGCAACCGCCCTCTCGATCACCTTCCCCAGAAATGGCAGCAGCGAGACTGGCCGATAATTATTATGATCCAGGGGGTCGAGGGAGGGCTTTTTCAACAACGGTCTTACAATGGCCAATTTAAGATGGTTAGGAAATTGACCCTCCCTCAGAGATGTATTGATAATTTGGCGAAGCAACGCAGTTACCGCTAATCCCCCCTGGGCCACCAACCATGAGGGGCAGGGATCGAGAGAGCAGGTTGTCTTCCGAACACTTCTAAGGATCTTGTCCACATCCTCGGTACCGACAGACTCAAACTGATCCAGTATAACAGAGTCCACGGAAGCTCTGGACGCCTCTATTCTGGTTTCTGTTTCAATCCTGGCATCCAGACCTTCGTTTATCCGAGAGATTTTATCCGCGAAGAAGTTGTTAAATTGGTCACAGCAGGCCTTAGTAGGTTCAAGGATCTGGTTCGGGGCAGGAGGGAGCTGAGTTAGCTCCCTCACTACCCTGAACAACTCTGCTGGACGCGACTCCGCGGACGCGACACGAGCAGCAACGAACGAATTCCTAGCTGCTCGTATCGCCTCTCCATAGTCCTCCAAATGAAGATCTAGGAGAGCCTTGTCGGATAAACGCTGGTGTTTCCGCCAGGTGCGCTCTAGCCGTCGCAGGACCCGCTTCCTTGCCCGGAGATCTTCCGTATACCAGGGCTTCCTTTTGGAAGCAGGCCTGAGAGGGCGCTTGGGAGCGATACTGTGTATAGCCCTGGAGAGATCAGTATCCCAGGTGTTAACTAGGGCATCAACAGTGTCGCCGTCACTTCCAACCATATACCCCTCTAGGGCTTCTTGGAACCTAACAGGTTCCATCAGCCTTCGAGGGTGGACCATTCTAATAGGTCCGCCACCCCCGGAGGGGATCTGGGTAGATGCCTTGATGCTTGCCTCCACCAGGAAATGATCCGTCCATGACAGGCACATTAAAGGCACAATATAAAAAATATCGAGACAATTTGGCCAAAGGTACCCAGGCAGGCCCCCGTCCTCCTTTCTACAAGGAGCTTCATGAGTTCATTAGCAAGGATGGGAGGATCAGACCCAACAGACTGTCCACCAGCGGACAGGTTGTGAGGGTCCCAGTGGGCCAGCCTGCTAGGGCTGAACCTATGGAGGACACCCCGGAACCACAGGTAGAGCCAGAATCAGAGCCAGAGCCTGATCCAAGCCCACAGACAAGCATGGAATGTGCCCAACATTTTCTGCTGCCTTCTCAAGGTAAGATGTGCCTCGGCTTCTGAGGGAAAGGGAACTAGGGGACATAGGGAAGATGTGGGATCAGGGTGGGCATAGGGGAGAAGTCACTCTGTCCCTTTGTCATGCAGAGGAACGGGAGCAGTCCCCGGACTCTGATGAGACATCCTACAGTCAGCAAGCTGTGGACATCGAGGCTCTCAGAAAAAAAGCCAGTGCCATAAAGTTGGCATCTACAGCTTCCTCAAGCAGGCCATCCTCCCGTACAAGCACTGTCTCTGCCAACGTCAGTAGCCACCGTGATCGGTCGCCTGTAGGACAGAGGACTGTGAGAGACAGCGATGATAGTGACGGTCAGGAAGCTTTGCAGGGTAAGACATGTGTGTGGCATGGGAAGGGGGGGGATTGTATAGTGGGCCAGTTACAGCACAGGAACACAGGCGCTGGCGAAGGTTTTTGTTGGCATGATGGCATGTTTTGGGTAGGGGCTACAACGTTTATGTCAGTGTATGCTGTAAGATCTCCTTTGTATGACTGTGGTGTGTGTGTGTGTGTGTGTTGTGCTTCTCCTCAACTCTTCCTCTTCCTTACATTTGTCCAAGGGCCTGTGTGACATATTGAGGGTGCTTTGAGCGAGAGTTCCTGCATGGCATAATAGGGATGGATTGGATGCCCTCTGGAGTATGTGCTAACTCTATGCTTTTGTGTATCTCTGGTGCTTCGTCCTATAGAAGGTGCAGAAGGTGCACCAAGACCACCTTCAGAAGAAGAAGAAGCACCCGCCAATCCCATAGCTGCAATGCCACCGGAGGAGCGGCTCACTGCCATGAGACACAGACGGGTGCGTCGCTCAGCAGCAGCAACATCCGCCAGGGCAATTGATCGTCTCGTTGGTGCCACCTCAGAACACATGACAGCACTCACACAACAGGGAGAGCGTTTCTATCAGCTGAGGTTGAGGAGCGTAGAATTTCAAGAAAGAGCAGTCGAGAATCAGGAGAGGGCACTTCAGCAGCAGGAGCTGGCCCTCCAGAATCAGGAGAGGGCCCTCCAGAATCAGGAGAGGGCCCTCAAGAATCAGGAGACGGCACTTCAGCTGCAGGAGAGGGCACTTCAGCTGCAGGAGAGGGCAGTCCAAAATCAGGATAGGGCACTTCAGCAGCAGGCAGAATCCATCCAGGAGCAGAGGCGACTCACTTCTGTTCTTGAAGGGCAGAGTGGCCTGCTGGAACAGATAGTAGGGATCTTAAGATCAGCTCAGAGTGGCAGAGTGGGTGGTGAGGAGGAGAGTGTTACCCATAGGGCCATTCCCATGGCTGTAGAGGGGCCATCTGGGCATCAGGGTGGGGAAAGGGGTCGTGATGTCACTCCTGGCGAAGTCATTCTGGATCTGGAGGTCATTCAGGAAGAACCTAGACAGGAGTCTTCTGGCCTCTTCAGCAGCCAAGTGGCGGTTCCTATGGCGACTCGTCGCCATCCCAGGCGCAGGGGAGGAAGAGGAGGGAAGTGTTGTGACAAGCACTGAGTTCCCATTAAGCACTGTGGTGTCCTCTACTGTACTTATCTCTCTCCCCAAAGGTCTCCTTCCTTCCCTGCACTTCCTTTTCCACCAGGCACTACACTATAGCTATAGCTAACTCACTAACTCCCTATGGCAGTGATGTTCAAACTGCGCTGTTGATGAGATGTAGGACTTAGGCTTCTGGGAGCTGAAGTTCAACATCTCTTCAAAAGCACATTTTGAACACCACTGTCCTACTTCAAATCTTAACACTAACAAATGGTGAAACAGCGCACTACCGCAACACCCTCATTCATTCATAAAAAAAGAATTTCATTCATACAAATGGGTCAATGGTGTACTACCGCTGTTGCGCAGTTCAAGACAGACAATTTTTTTTAAAAAAATAAACTTTTTTATTTATACAAACTATTTACAAATTATTTACAGGGGAAGGGAAGGGGAAGGAAGGGGAACAGCAAACACGGGAAAGGGAAGGAAAGGGAAAGGGGGGGGGAAGCAGCTTTACTGGGCAGCTGGAGGTGCAGCGCCAGGAAGGACTTGCAAGATGTTATTGAGGAGCTGCAAGATCCTTTCCTGGCCTGCCTCCAGCGCTGCCACCCTCCTATGCAGCAGGCGTTCTGTAGAGGACAAAAGAAAAAAGAGAGAGAAAGAGAGAATGGTTAGGAGGCGACAATGGAGCCACACACCCACTCCCACAGGCAGGGTGTATGGGCATCCCCACTCCCTTCTCCGGTTCTTTGGGTGCCTGCACTCACCTCCTCCCCTGTGGCGCTGTGCCTCAGGCATCTCCCTGGGTTGGGGACCCTGGGCCTCGGGTCCCCTCTGCAGGTGACGGCGGCGGCGGCAGCGGCTTGGCCCAGGCTGGTCCTCAATGGCAGCAGCAGCATCCGGCGACGGAGGAGCTACTGGAAAAAGGGAAGAAAGGGGAGAAGTTAATACAGTGACATGAAGGGAAGGGACAGGACAGGAGTGTTGTGGAGGCTGCAGGCTTGCAACGTCCACCCCCCCAACCCCTTGGACACTAACCTGCTGCCACAGGAGCCTGTTCTCTGGGCGGAGGGGCGGCATCAGAGGGCCCTGGCTGTGCTGCATCCTCAGGGAGATCCCGAGCCTCTCCCTGAGGTGCAGCAGCGGGGGACCCCCTGCCGGGCTGTTGGGCCTGCTCTGGCACCCTCCGTCCTCGCCTGGGCTGCATGCCTGCAAAAGCAAAGTGGAGGACAGGCATGAGGACCCATGGAGGACATTGGCAAACAGGAGGGAAGGGTCAGTGACAGGGACACAGGCACAATGAAAGGGGCCCAGACTTACCTTGAGGACGGCGATCTTCCCACCGAGGCTCTCCGGCCCTCTGCCAGAGGGCCCGAAGCTGTTCGAAATATGGTGGCCTCTTCCGAACAGGCGGATGCGGACCATAGTCCTCCAGGGTTTCAAAGAACCTTCCCTTCAGGTCCTTGAACTTGCTCCGACACTGTAGGAAGGTCCTTTGAAACCCTCGTCGCCGGAGGGCTCTGGCGGCATCCATAAAAAAGGCCTTGTTCGGTTTGCTGCTAGAGGCCATCACAATCCGAGCAGCTTGCTCTGGCATGAGGGCCTCCAGGAGGATCTCCAGCTCTTCAGCCTGCCAGTAGGCCCTGTGAACTGGAGGTCTCACCCTGGGAGCCATGGTCGCCGTCCTGAGGAAAAAGACAGGGGCTTTGGACTTTATAGAAATATGTGGGTGAGGGCAAGGTGGGCAGAGATGGCTTCAGGCCAATGAAGTCCCCTCAGAGCTGAATTTTGAATCTTTCCCCCAATAGATGCCTCTGGGCTTCATATTGTTACAACTGAATGGGCCATTAGGGAAGCCTGAATTTCAAGGGGTATTGATACATTGTCAGAGTAAACGGTTGGCAGTTATGGGCTTGTATCTTTATCTTCCAGGAAATCTGGAGCCAGGCACACCTATGCATGACCTTCTGTGAGTGTGTTTGTGTGTGTCAAGCCAACAAGCACATGGCAGAGACTGCCCACACAGCAGACCATGAATGATGGGCACACACAGACTGTGGCTGATGGGATACATTTATTCAACTACTGATATGATTATACAAAACAATTATGCTCTGGTATCACAAATGGAGGAGAAGTCCAAGTTCAAATTCTCCCTGTCTGGAAGAACTCTGCCAATGCATTCCTCACTTTGTGCCCTTCTTGTGTGCCAGGGTCATTTTCAGGAATAGGTGCCCCCAGGGTAGGCAACACAAAACGTCGCCTGTACTGCAGCCCCTCATCCAAAACCTTTCCCTTGGTCTCGCAGATGTTGTGTAGGATGACACAAGTGGCGATCATGGGCACCACGTTCTCTTCTGCCACAACAAGTGGTCCTTTCAGACATCTCCACCTGGCCTTGAGACACCCGAACGAATGTTCCACCTTCACTCTACACCTGTTCAACCTCCTATTGAAAAGCTTCCGCTTGGCAGTGGTAGGTTTCTTGTAGGGCGACATTAACCATTTTCTGAGAGGATAAGCTTTATCTCCCAGCAGGAGGGGTCCAATTTGCTGACCCTGGATGGTAATGGTGGGGTTGCCTGGCACAAAGATGCCAGCTTCCATAGTTTCAAAAATGACAGAATTGCGGACCACCCTGGCATCATGAGCTGATCCTTGCCATCCCAGCTCCACATCCACAAAGCGACCAGTGTGATCACATGTCCCTTGCAGGATAACAGAATAGGACCCCTTTCTGTTCTGATAATTCTTCCTCTGCCCCAGGGGTGGCACAATCAGACAGTGGCACCCATCCACAGCGCCCACTACTTGTGGGAATCCAAGCTCAGCGAAACCTTCCATGATCTGTAGAAAGGAAAGGGGGGGAAACAGGTGAATAAATGACAAATTCATTACATCCATGCAATTACACCACAAAACAACCCACACATGAAATATGCCACATACAGGATAGGATAGCTTGACAATTGGAAATATGTTTTGGACAGTGCCTTACCTTCCGGGCATCTCCCAAGTACACAGTCCGGGACAGCAGGAGCTTCTCCATGGCCAAGGCGAACTCCAGCATCATTTGCCCTGCAGTGCAAATGCCAACCCCGAAGAGCTCTGAAGTCACCAAGTAGGTCATTTTATGGGCCAGCATGAAGATGGCAATGGCCACTCTCTCCTCCACCGGGATGGCTTTTCTCATCACTGAATCAGATCTCTCCAGTTCTGGACGGAGGATGTCCACCAGCCGGTGAAAGAGGGCACGGGGCATTCGGAAGTAACGCCTCCATCGGCTTTCAGACCAGGTGCGAGTGACTATGACAGACCACCAGTGATCACTTCTCTCCAGCGTCCAATAAAGCCGGGTCTTCCTTTTCTCGGACATAGCAATGCCACCGGCTAATTCACACTGCTCAAGCAGTGAGACACCAACTGCAGCTATTCTCTCTTCTGTATCATCACTATCATCATCAGCTATCATTTCAGTGGTCACATCAGTCATTTCAGTGTTCACAGCTAACATTTCAGTGGTCACATCAATCATTTCAGTACTCACAGCAGTCAGTTCAGTAGTCACAGCAGTCATTTCAGTGGTCACAGCAGTCATTTCAGTGGTCACAGCAGTCATTTCAGTGGTCACAGCAGTCATTTCAGTGGTCACTTCGACGATCCTGGCAGCACTAGCGGAGGCAAAGGCGGCAGCTTTGGCTGTGCTTTGAACATTGACGACAAGTGCCGACCACAAAGGAAAGGAGGCATCCATGTTGGTGATGATGCCCACAGTGACCCTGTGCTGACGAATGCCAACGTCACTGGGTCAATGGCCAGCACTCCTCCTCCTTTGTCTTCTTGCAGATGCTCGGTCTGTGGCTGCTGTCAAAATCACTTAGGAGCCCCCTTTGAATCATTTAAAACTGCGCAATTCGTAGCCTCGACCCCATCAATAGCGCAGTTCAAGCCTCGACCCTCGCAATAGCGCAGTTCAAGCCTCGATCATCGGAATAGCGCTGTTCGCGGCGGTACGAACCGCGCAACAGCGCTGTTCGCAGCCGGCAAGGAAAAAAAAAATTAAAGTCGCAGTTTAAAGCTGCGTTTCTTGCTGCCCATGTATCAGCTCCGCCTGTGTTTGTAGCGTTCTGACAGCTTCCCATGTAACTGCTGAGCCACAAAAAAGACCACTCAGATAAGTCGTTCCCACACCCCTCTGTGTAGCAGCTCTGCACTTTTTTAATGCAAACCGGAGGCTTGCTATGTAGCTGCTAAGCATTAACATAAAGGCGACTTCAGATCACACTTTCTTGCCAATGTAAAAAGCCCCAATGTAAATAATATCTGCATAAAAATAGTTCTTTGATTTTTTTTTAATGTATCAGTTACATCAACACTTTTGTATTACAGTGATAGGCCATTGCTTTTCTGTGCTATCTGGAATTAATTCCATTAGAAGGATAAATACTAGGAGCTCATCTAGTCCAACTTTCTGTTCCTACAGAAACTATCCAGAGATCCATGGGAAATGCACAAGTAACAAAAGTAAAACAACTCCTGCCTCTATTTATTTATTTAAGTTGCATCCTGGCAACCTACAACATAGTAATATAGTTAAAATAATTCATATTTTAAAAAGAAAGAAATGGAAACAGAGAGACTTGATTAAATACACAACTCTATTAATGTAAAATATAATAATGAGGAAAAGGATAGCAGCTCCCATTATAAAAATGAACACTTCTGCAACAACCAGTTAACAAGCGACAACCTGTCTAAATAAAAAGATCATTTAGGAATAGAAAACCATTGCCATGAACTTCTTCAAGAAATGTCAGAATGGCTGCATCTGCGCTGAAGAAATAATCCAGTTTGACATCATTTTAACTGTCATGGCTCAATGCTATAGAATTCTGGAAATTGTAGTTTTGTGAGACATTTAGCCTTCCTTGTCAGAGAGCTCTGGTGCCATAACAATGTACAATTCCTAGAATTCCATAGCATTGAGCCATGGCAGTTAAAGTGGTATCAAACAGGATTATTTCTGCCGTGCAGATGCAGCCAATAGAAATGTAATGTAGGTATACCTCAGTTAACAAAGCCGGTCCCAAAGATACTCCTTTTTACACAGCGTTTTCATGTCCATCCAGTCCCCTTTTTCATTCTTGTTCTCTGTTCACCTGGAAGTTTTTTTAAAAATATATTGACATTTTGGAGATGATGGAAGGGGAGTAGGGAAACCCAAACTCTCAGTGTCAGGCTTCAGCAGCATGTCTGCAGTAAACAAAGAGAGAAAAGCATGAGCTGGGAAGGTTGATCCTACTGTAGCTGTGTGTGCCTACGTGCAGGAGGCAAGATAAACAGCAGCTGTCTCCAGAATCTCTCACTAAGCATGTATGAACAGCAAAATAGAGAGAAGAAGGCAAAGGAGATAAATCCACCTTAACAACGATATCCAACATGTTAATATATTTGGCCATGAGAATTGAAATCATAAGAAAAGTGGGGGTGGATCTGTACCTAAGGCTTACCTCACTTGGTTGTTTCCTTTCCTGCATGCATATTGTTAGTTTTGGATAATAAAAAAATGTTGAAGCATGTTGAACTCTTCTTCCTTATGGTACAGTAACACATCCCTGTTATTTCCATATTATTTCTATCTCTGGTATCAAATTTCATGTCAAATGACAAAATGCCCAGGAACACATCAACTTTGTTAAATGAGATATACTTGTACTAATAATTCTTTTTAACTGCTTTCAAATTTTAAAATAGCTACTTCTTTTCTTGTGTGTAGTCATTGACCTCAACCAATTCACCCATTAGTGAAAATACCTCAAATTTCAAAGAGAATGAATAGATCTTTAGTAGCAGAGTTTTAACATCCAAAGAAGGGAATAGAAATCAAAAATAAGGCTGTGTCTGTTTCAAAATGTTAAAATTGGTAAGGATATGAAGGATGGACATCTCTAGACAGAATAGAACTAAGATCGTGCAGCCAAACCCACTGACAGTCTGCTTAGCTGTAACAGGTAATTTCATATATGTGCAATGATTTTGTTTTCTTTTTCCATTGCCCACACCTTCAACCTTTCCTTTTTCATGTAGTATAACCACATGTGGCCAGAAAAAAATCATTTCCAAGCTCAATTTTAATATTTTATCTTGGAGGTTCATAATTTCTAATAATGGAAGCAGTATAATTTCTAAAGGAATATTTTGTACAGTTTTAATGAGATCAAAAGCTGAACCAGTGTTAATTAAAATTCAGATAAATCAACGCCAAAAACACAAATCACTAAAAAAAAAAAAAAATAGGAGAAGAAAGGGCTGAAAAGGAAGTCACTTGGACTCAAAATTATTTCTAAATGGCTATGCTAATTAACACAAAATGAAGACAGCATCCACATATAAAAAAGATACACTTTTGTAATGTTGCAGTGCTGAAATCATTGTTACACACCTTAATAAGACATATCCAAAATTCAGAATGTCTTACAATATTGCAGTGTAAAAGCACACTGTAAAAATAGAATACAGAGAAACAGAATGGCGCTAGAAAGAATATAAAACAAGCTGGAAAACTGTGATAAGAGTGGTGGCACAGTGGTTAAATGCCTGTACTGCAGCCACTCACTCAAAACCATAAGGTGGCGAGTTCAAGACCAGCAAAAGGGTTCAAGCTCGACTCGGGCTTGTATCCTTCCGAAGTCACTAAAATGAGTACCCAGATTGTTGGGGGCAAGTAGCTTACATACTCCTTAGGCAGTATAAAGCGGTATATAAATGAAGCTGTTTGTTTTGTTTTTAATTATATTTGTGTATTTGTCTATGGAGATTTTCACATGGGGAAAAGTGATGGGAGCATGGCAGAACACTCCTGTCACTATTGTGCAATTGCACTAAGATTTTCAGATGATGTCGCATGACATCACAATAATTGCATCATTATCCTACAAATAAAGAGGAATTCTATCGCAGCTTTTCATTTATGGAAAAGTCCTGTGAATGAAAAGTGGCACTAGAATTCCTCTTTATTTGTGAGACAATGATGTGATTATCGTAATGTCATTCAACTTCATCTGAAGATCTTGGCACAATTGTGTGATAGTGACATCAGCATCTCGCTATGCTCCTGTCACTTTTCCCTGTGTGAAAATCTCCTATGTTTATTAAAGTATTTATGTAGTAATATATTGTTTTATATATTTAATAATCAATTTAAAAGTCCAAACAAAGTAAAAACAAAATAGAACAGAACAGAACAAAAACAGATTATCATGGTAAAATCATTTTTCTTCTTCTTAGAAAGAAATGTGGTGATGATGGGTGACAAAACCAGGACAGTTTCAGCCAAGAAACAAAGGGCTAAAAGGTAATTGTGAATTGACCCTAAGTTGTCCTGAAACCACTGAAAAACATATTGTTGAATGTGTTGCTGATGCATGTGAATTGTACTGATCTATTCCCTCTAACAATATTCAGCCTGATAGTAAACTTAGACCTTTAGTGTAGTTCACATTGTGTAGGTGTTAGCTCAGTGCTTTTAGAAAGATGCATTCAGTGATTGATTCCACAAAGATCTTGGCTGCCCACACAACTGACCTCTAATGAAAGAGTGAAATTTAGCATTCCTTGGCTTCAGAACAGGTTAAGAGATGTCTGGCCATGAAATGGACTAATCTAGTTATGTGAAAACATTCTTGATTGTAGGTCATCTTAAGCATACAATGTGAGTAAAGAAACATAATTTAGTTTTTTCACATGCTGGCTCCAAGTTAAAATAATCATGAACTATACTTTTCATATAGCTAAGCCAACCCCTGGAGTAAATTTGAAAATAGATGTCAGTTCTGTTATGGTTTCAAATTACCACTACTGTACTATTGCTGTTGTTGTTTACTTGTGTGACTCTTTTAAAGAAATCTGATAACTTCTGTGACAGAAAGTACAAATAACAACAGCACTCTCTATCTCTAGTTTTTGATTTTGAGATAGCAGAAAGTATGGAGAAATTTGAAGCTAGTATGCTACAACCTTGGTCTGTGGGAAAATTAACTCTTATGGTTTATCCCTCCATGAGCTTTGGAATGTGCAACAGAACAGATAGAAGAGCCAGGCCATGGCTTGCCAGTGGCAAATGGGAAAAGAACCAGACTGGTTATAATTAGGATTTAATTAGTGCTTCTGCAAGCCCATCCCTTTCATCCCTTTCAGGGAAAAGGGAAGATGGGAGGATGAGGAACACAATGGTGACATCTCCTTCATGCTGCAAAGCGAGAAGGAAGTGGGGCAAAGAGCACAGATGTTGTCTCAGTGCCTACTGAGCCAAGCAACTGTTCAGAAAGGGAGAGGAAGAAAAAAGAATTGTGTCACAGAACAGTGAGTTTCCTGCATCACCTGTACTTGGTTCCAACTGACATATCCCTTCCTCTTTGCATGGCAAAGAAAGTACAGGCAAGGATAGGTGTGTGTGTGTGTGTGTGTGTGTGTGTACATTTTTCAAAGTTTAAATGATAAGTTCATTTCAATCTATGTATTGGTTTGTAAGGTATGGTTCTTGCCTATTTGTTTCAAAATACAGAACAAATGAAATTCCCAAGAATTCCTGGCTCCAAGGCATCAGTTTGAAAAGCCAATAATAACCTATCCCACCACAAAGATCAAAATTTCACTATAGTGCTTCCTTGAGTACTGAGGAGTAAAAATTAGGTTGCACTCTATAATTCTCATGTTGAGAACTCCCAGGAGTAGAAATCCTTTGAAACATCATATGAACAATGTACTGAAATAGCTGTCTGCTAGAGATTGTGTATCTCGTTGAGAAAACACTGGGTATTAGATGTTGAGCTTTGATATTTATCACGCATTCCTAAAGAGATGTTAAAACACAAAACTCACATGCAAAACAAGCTTCCCTAAACCATACACTGAAATAAATGCTATCAAGGTGCCTGCTTTTATCCTGTATAATGCTTAAAATAATGTGATGCTTTTGCAGGGTTCTGAAGGAAAACCTATTTTGGTTTCAGTAATACTGAAAGACACCAAATGAGCAGATTGTAAGCGGTTATCAATGCACATACATGTGAAGGGAGGTTAGGTATTGTGCCTGCTAGTTTTGCCCTCAATGACCATGCATCAAGCCCATAGCTGAATAGGGTGCTATGCTGCCAATATGCCTTTGGGTTGATCATACCATCCTGCACTTTGTGTAAGCAGAAAACAGACAAAATGGAGGGTGGAAGTGAGAAAAGAGCAGAAGCCATCTTTATATAGAATAAATTTTGATGTTTAGGATGCATGGTTTGAAGACAGATGGTTCCATGTTCACACCCTTGTATTTCCTTTATTATTATTCCCCTACCTGAAACCTTAGAAAACTGCTATCAATAAGTGTTGACTGGGATAGACGGACTAATTATCTTAGTATAAAGCACCTTCTTATCCTTTGTCATTCCCACCTAACCTCATAGAGTCTTCCTAACAGACTTATAAAACATCAATATTTGTTATCAAGAATCTTTAATAGTTATTCAGTCTTTGAACAAATACCACTGTTTCATAATACATACTTTTGTGCTGGATAAAGGGAATGATTTTGTGATGATTAATGACACAAAGGTGAGTAAAATACAGACCACATGCCATACGCATCCTTCATTCTTTTGTGGACTTCTGATCCTCCTGGACTATCACTTCCATCTGGAAATCAGCAATCCGTAATGGAGAATTTCCAGTTCTTAGAAGTAACAAGGAGCAGTAATTTATAATTGTAATATAACTTAATTTATGCCTTATTAAATCCATATAGAGGGAGGGAGAAGAATTAATGGCAAGTAGCTCACTATTTGTAATGAGTGTGAACCACTGCACAAAGAACAGCCTTTAAAAGGCTTCCATGAGTATGCTGTTGCTTTTCAGGATGGGATGCTACATTAACTATGAACACATTCTTTTTTAATCCTGTCCACTTCACCAAGCTTTGAAAACTGCAAAATAAATAGATATCATAGGAACACCTCATATTTCCAATATTCATTCCTCAGAAGAAACTGAAGTATGAAATGCAGCCCCTGAAATTTACTTGTGCCTATAAATATGGGAATGTGGAACTGTGTTTGTTTTACTGTGTGGTAAAGAAAACCTTTTGATATTTTCTTAGCCTAATTCATTCTATGAGTAAAACAGTAGAACTTCCACTACTCAAATACATATAATATGAATATTTTACTTCATGTTACACAATGACTCACCCCCCCCCCCCAGCAATTAAATCACAGATCCAAAAACTGGTTATATGTACAGCTATTGGCGGGCAGAGAGGGCTCCACACCAAACAATAAAACTTTAAATGCATGGGTGGGTGAATGCAGTACATGTGTTTAAAAAGGCTTTATAGTTGTTGTGTCTGGAAAATAACCTTTATAGGTCAAGAATCATTTCTGTACTACAAGCCAGATGGCTCTAAAATCTTGTAGCGGGTTGAGGATTGATTTAATTTTTAATTCCAAGGCTTGACAATCTACAGAAATCCCTTTTGCAAGCAGGAGCTTAGTGCTTAATTGGAAAACTCTGTTATTTCATATGAAGTAAACCTCCTCAGGTCCACCAGCTTCAAAAATGCAGAATCATGGACTAGTTTAGAGAAGTAAAGTGCCTCAAATGTAATGAATGGAAAGGACCTTGATTCCCTGGACTCTTTTCATTTTATCATTGTCATAGTTATCTGCATCTGGTACAATTGGATGCAGCTCCTGGGCATACTGGAAAGGGCTACAGGAAGGGAGGAAGGGATGATGAAGAAATATGTGTTTGCAAACAAATGCTGGCAAAATGTAGGGATGTGAAACTTTAATTGTTTTGTTCTCAAATTCAGGAAATATCAATTACATTTTTTTCTTCTCACTGGTTGAGGTTGTGAGAGTCTTTGAACAATATTGTTTTTGTATAAGACAACAAGAACATGACAAAAGTGTCCTGAAATGCAATCTATCTTGAGGCAGTTGAGACTATTTTCTTAACGGGAACAAGAAAAATTGGCATATTGTTTATATCACTGTTGTAATGTTGATGTATTGGATGGAGAGAAGAACCAGAAGTATCTGCTGGACTTGATCCCTGTCCCTCCTGCCATTCACTTCTCTTTCTGTGTCATGTGTTTTTAAATTGTAAACCTGAGGACAGGGAAATGTCAAATTAACAATCTGTAAACCACTCTGAGAGGCTTTGTGGCTGAAGAGTGAGATATAAATACTCGAAATGAATAAATGAATACTCATGATGGCATGAGACTATATCCCTATCCAGGCATTACATATTCCTAGCTTCCCTTACTGACATTGCTTCTTCCTTTATTTGCTAAGTGGAGTGTGACAATCTGGAAAATAGAACCAACTCTATCTGTTTAGGGAAGCACTGCTGGATGCTAGATGATCAAGGTTCGATATCACATGGAAAGCTTCCATGGATAGCAAAGAGCCTTCAAGACCAGACAGAGGAAACCAGATAGGGTTGTCCCTTTCTCATATTTACTGTTTATTTTGGCACTGGAGAGGATTTAGACAAGATGATAGAATCTGTGGAATGAGGGTTTAAAAAAACAGTATATGCAGAGGACTCATATGGATGATTTGGTGATAATCATGCAAAATCCATTGGACTCAAAGATGGCTCTTCTGGAAGAAAAGGCTTTGTTGCCATATTCTGGGTTGAAATGAGTAGTGATAAAACAAAGTTGTTGACTAAAAATGTGATTTCAGAAGGGGAAAATGAATTGTTCTTTCAGATTTTAAAGTGGAATAAAAGTGGGTTAAGAAATTCAATCATGAAGAATAATAATTTATCATTTCAAAACAATTATTACAAAGTCTGGAAAGAAATAAAAAGAGACCTAGAAAAATGGGAAACTTATTTTTATTTTTTATTTTTGGAAAATAACTGCAGAAATAAAAGCAAATGTTTTGCCAAGACTTTTATTTTTCTTTCAAATAACCCTTATTATAAGAAATGGGATGCTTTTTTTTTTTTTTTTTTGCAATGACAGAAAGAAATTTCTATATTTGTTTGGCAGGTAAAGAAATCCAGAATAAAATTCAAAACGCAATATGATGCTAAGGAGAGGGGTGATGTGGGAGTTACTAATGTTAAACTGTATTTTGAGACCTGTTTTTTCTATGATTGAAAGAATGGATATTACTTAGTGATTAGAGACTTTTGGAAATTGAAGATAATAATTTAAGATTTAGGTGGCATGATTAGTTTTAGTATGATAAAAGTGCATGTTGAATTTAAAAATCATTGTATTAGAAAGACTCTCTTATGAGTTTAGTATAAGTATAAACACAGATTTTTTTTTTCTTAAGATAACTTTTGCCAGCCCACTGCAGGAAGACAAGATTCTTTAAAAGGAAAGAATGGGTTAAAAACTGGTGATGTCTCTTTTATGAGGATCTTGTGTATTGTGAAGAAGAAGCTGGAAGTCGAGAAAGAATCTTCTAAAGAAAGGTAAAGATCTTAATTGGTTTGCTTATATTCCACTTACAGATTTGATCAAGATAAGAAAAGTGTGGCAACAGAGACTGAAGAAAATGAATTTTATTTAGAGTTGTGTAAAGATCTAATTTTAAAAAGTGTACAAATGACCTTTGAAATTAGAACAGAAGAGCCTGTAAAAGAGTACATGATAAAGTGGCCCCCAAATTTTGGGCCTAACATTCAAATGGAAGTATGGGGGTAAATGTAGTCCAAAGATGTAAACATTGCTTTATATAGTAATTTAAAAGAAACTCTGTATAAAATGATGTACAGATGGTACCTAACCCCAAATAAATTTTCCAAAATGTCCAGGAATGTTTCATCTCAATGCTAGGGAGGTCCATGTAAAGAGGGTTCAGTTTCTCCCCATTTTTTTAAACATGTGGTGGACTTGTAAAATGATTAAAAATTATTGATTCAACATTTATATACTAATCCCAAAGATCTTAAAGATAAACTTTGTAATGTTAGTACAGATTTTTCTGTTGGACATTATGGATTGATAAAAAAAAATGGACAGTAAATATGGGTAACTACTTCATTGCATGATAACAGCAGCAAGAACATTCCTGAAACTTGGAAATGAGTTGAAGCACTGATGATGGAAGATATCCAAATTAACAAGGATTCTAAAGAATAAACCTGTTGAGGGTTTTATTGGGGGTTTTTTTTGTCTTTGAAAGATTGGAAATCGTTTATGTACATTCTGAGCAATAGGAAACCTAATTATATAATACAATGTGCATACTGCTCATATTGATTGGACCAGTTTTGTATTGTGTATTGTGATGGCTTTTAGCTTTTAACAATAAACTTACTTTGGACTTTGGACCTCTCCATGACTAGATCATCGGCTCAGAATTCAGATGGCATCTCTCCTCTCAATGACTGTCTTGGAGCGGTAATGGATTGGATGAGGAAAAACAGGTTGAAACTAAATCCAGACAAAACGGAGGTACTAACAGTCACAGACCTGAAACCAGGTTTGGGAATACAACTCCCGGTCCTAGATGGAGTCACTCTCTCCTCGAAGGACCCTGTTCGCAGTCTGCGGGTTCTCCTAGATTCGTTGCTTCACATGACTTGTCAGGTGAATGTGACGGTCAAGAGGGCCTGTTATCAGCATTGGCTGATATGCCAATTGCGCCCTTCCCTGGACACGAAAGACCTGGAATCTGTGGTACATGCACTGGTAACCTCACGCCTGGACTTCTGTAATTTGCTCTATATGGGGCTACCCCTGTGCTTAACCCGGAAACTTCAACTGGTCCAAAATATGGCAGCCAGGCTTCTCACTGGAACATCTAGGAGAGAGCACATAACACCTGTGCTCAAATCTCTCCACTGGCTGCCGGTTAGTTTCCAGGCACAGTACAAGGTGTTGGTTTTAACCTTTAAAGCCCTACATGGCTTGGGCCCATCTTATCTCAGGGTCCGCTTCTTCCCAAATGAACTGCCCCACACACTTCGGTCCTCTGAGTGGAACCCGCTGCAGCCTCTGAAAACTAGGCTGTTGCAGACCTTCCAGAGGATTTTTTCCACTACTGCTCCCAGGCTATGGAATGACCTGCCAGAAAGATGTGTCTTATCACATCTCTTGACTGCTTTAAAAAAGCTGTAAAGACACATCTCTACCGGCAGGCCTTCCCAGAAACTCCTTAATCCCCTGACTCTGAAATTAGGTTTTGCGATCTCTCCCCCAGTCCCCAACATTACAACCTTTGATGCCAAAGCCCATGTTGTCCAAGGAATGGCTAGTTTTTTGTTTTTATGATACTGCATTATGTTTTAATTTGTTTGGTTGGTTTTAATTCATCTCAGTTTAATTTAATTTTAAGGGGTGGGAGGTTGGGAATGAGTTATTTGTATTGTTTTTAGCTGTGATTTTTTTAACATTGTTGTACCCCACTCCGATTGTTTGCACAGAGGAGTGGGCTATTATTATTATTATTATTATTATTATTATTTCCAGTGGGATCATTTAACTGAATCTGTAATGATATAATAATATCTTAAGTTTTGAATTATCTTTTCATTACATTTAGAATAGTGGGGTCAGCGCTCTAGTATGTTTTATATGTGTCATTTTTTTCTCTTCCTCTATCTATTTTAATCTTTTTAAATGTATACTTTTAACGTGCATGATCTTGATTTTGATTAAAATTAGATTCTCATTGAAAAATGAATAAATAAATCACAAGAAGATCCAAAGGACACTGTCAGTGTTTGTCTGAAAGGAGAGATCTTGGTGCTTTCTGTGATAAAGCTTTTGATTCACCCATTGAGTTCTTGAATCAGAATTTTGAAGATGACACTGCTTTAATCTGATTATGAAGTGATTTGTCACTTTCAACCATCAGTGAACCTGGAAGCAGTTCACTAGCTGTTAGGTAGAGATTTCAACCTCTCAGAACTTTTACTACAATATGATGAGATACTTCAGCTTGACAACACTGATGAATCTCTCAACATGACATTTTCCCATTTGGTCCATTTTTCTTCATGATAACAGAAATGTGATACAGAAATGTGACAGCTCTCATAGCACATATTCTAACAGCTCAGCCTCACAGCTGAATGTGTCATCAGCGCAAGTGTCACACTGAAGTTCATAATCAGGAGCATACTCTCTGTTGAGTCAGAAAACAAATACCCCTGTATATATCGCAATATGCTAGTACTCACCGAATAGGATCCAAGGACATCAGTGCTTCTACGCATTGATAAATGAGAGTTGCAGATCTGAAGACACCTGTAAAGCAAAAGAATTTTCTCAGAGACTAGCAAGCAACACTGCACATCTAACCCTGTTCCAGGCAGTGATGATCCAACCATCTTGAAACAAAGGCCATTTGGCATGATCAGGATAGTGCATGACACATGTTATAAGCATGAAATCTTTCCCCCCTGTGTTGTTACTGCTATGAAACCATTGTACACCTACATTTTTTTTATTTGCACAGTTCAGAATGAGTCCATGAATGTTTTTGACTATTTGAGTCACAATAATAATGCACAACTGATATAAGATTATGAGGTTTGAACTGTATGAGCAGTTACTTTAATTTTCTGTTTGTGTTTCTTTTTCCATTTCTCTTCTATTTGTTTTAAAAATAAACATGGAGAGTCAAAGACTCTAAGTTAATCAGGTTGCATTCTAAAAATGTCCTTCAATAATAGTGAAACAGTACCCCTTTTAGATGCTTAAAATGCAAAAAGGCTTTCTTGTTTGACTTAAGCCCCATTTAGCCATTACTTTAGTATTGTGAATATGCCTAGCATTACATGAGAAACCCACACTAATTTCATTTTTAATCATTATGAACAAGCAATATTTTTAAACAATATATTACCAAATCGATTCAAAATAGTGAATTATAGAGCTGCCACCACCTTTGTCCACATCTTCCCTCTGCTTTTGTTGATATTTTCCTTTTCTTAAAAAATAGTTCCACACAGCTGCTGTGTGGAGTGAAATGTTGAGCAACCTGACTGGGAGCAATACAGTACAAACCATTGTGGTGCCTTTGAGGCAAAGGAACAGCAAGAAATTCAAAATAAGAAATAATGAGAAGAAAGAAGTATAAACCATCTGTTTTGTGCTGATATGTGCTCCTTAATTCCATTTTATAATGTATATTTTTGTATATACAAACTTGTGTCAAAATGTTTAGCTGTTTTTCCATCCTCCTTCTGCTGAAGTTATATTGCTGGGTTAGAACTCATGTTGATGAGTATTAATGAAAAACATTAATGGCCTGAACATTTGCTTTTAAGATGACTTTAGGCTTACTACAAGGTCATGTTAAGCAATTTAACAATATCCCTCTGACATTCAGTAGAGGAGAAAGGACACTTATTTTCTATGGACTTGCTGACTTCTCCCAGACAGAGATCTAGTTCGTTAGAAGAAGTAATTATTTGACCAAATTAACAAGTTCCCTTTTTCAGTACTATGATCATGGTATTCCAAAAGTGCAAAAAAAGAAAAAAAACTTAAAATTCCAACACAATATTATAAAGTCAATATTGTGTGTCCCATTAACTCTGTATGAAGGGAGGGTGGTATCTGTGGTGGTATCCTCACTTTGGAATAGTCTTTCTGGGGGAATTCCAGTGGTAGTAATGCTAAAAAATTTGCATCTGTTGAAGACGTATTTATATATTGGTATGTAACCCAGGGACAGCCAGTGTGTTGTAGTGGTTTGAGTGCTGGACTGGGACACTAGGAGACTAGAGTTTGAATCAATTGTGAGACTGTGGGCAAGCGATGCTGTCACAGTCTCAGAGAAAGGCAAAGCCAACTCCACCCCCCCCCCCCCCCCGCCGAACAAATTCTGCCAAGAAAATCCCATGATAGGTTCACCATGATAGGTTACAATATAAATCAGGTGTGTGAAATTGATTTTACTGCTTTGGATTACAGGTTCGTTGGCTTGTGGTTTTTTGTTTGTTTTCTTGACTCTTTAGTTCTGTTTCTGTTATATTACTGTCGTTGCTCTTGCTGTATGCCTCTAAGGCTGCATCTGCACTGCAGAAATAATCCAGTTTAACACCACTTTAACTGTCATGGCTCAATGCTATGGAATTCTGGGAGTTGTCATTTATTATGGCACCAGAGCCCCCTGACAGAGAAGACTAAATGTGTCACAAAACTAGAAATCCCAGAATGCTATAGCATTGAGCCATGGAAGTTAAGTTGGTGTCAGACTGGATTATTTCTGAAGCGTGGATGCAGCCTAAGTAATTGACAAACCTGTCATGGGATTTTCTTGCCAAAATGTGTGCACAAGTGTTTTGCTAGTACCTTCCTCTGGACCTGAGAGAGTGAGACCTGGCTCAGGGTCACCCAGTGGGGTTGTCATTGCTGTGTGGGGTTACAATCCCTGGTCTCCCAGAGTCCTAGTCCAACAGTCAAACCACTATGCCACACTGGCTCTGTTGCATGACAGATGATCATTTATTCTGTTGTTGTTGTTGTTGTTGTTGTTGTTGTTATTTGTCTTTGGTATTCTAGACTGTCCTGGAATCTGTAAGTTGGTATAGGTGCTAAATAATAATAAAAAAAGAAGATTAGAATTAGATCAATAATAGAGGTGAAACAATTACAACATGTCTAATAGGAAAGATTCTGGAAAATATTGGAGAATCCAGTGGTTGTTTGAGCTACACTTGTTCAATTAATGTCCTTTGGACGTTTTTCACAGTTGGCAAGTGCCCCCCCCCAACTTAATAAAGAGTTATAACAACAGCTTATTTCATTGTTCAAAGAACAGGTGGGTGACAACCATTTTGACTGGCAACAGCTTGTCATGACCTACATTTCACCATTTAGGTTTTTTTTTTTTTCCAGAAAAATATGATACATGAGAATTACTGAGTTGTCATTCTGTAAGCACAGGTAAGCTGATAACATTCACAGTCTTCTCAATTTTTGCAAAATATCAGTAAAACAACAGTGGTAGCAAAACAACAATAGGTGCCCTGATGAGGGATCGGGGAGCTTATTTGATTGAATTCTATTATGTGCAATATTCAATGTGATTTCTATTTAGTGCAATACCCTTATTGGTAAACATGTAATTTAATGTGTAACACCATCAATAACTAGATAGTGCTAATTCAGGTACTAGCAAAGGAGTTAAGGGTAGTGTTGCCTTATGACCCACTTCACTGGGAGAATGACCAGATTCGGATCATGTCACTTAGTGCCTTCTTATATTATTCCCTAACCCTATTCCCAAGATTTCATTCATATATCCTGAAAATCTCTAGTTCTTAGAGAAGCAGCAAAATGGAGTAAAACACATAGAGCTAAATCTGGGCTGAGCTGGAGCTCAACACAAACTAACTATGGGTACGTTTTATTGCCTTCTCCTTTCTACTGTGACATAGGACCATTGGTTTTATTTTATTTAGAAAACAATTGAGGTACACTTCCCTAGCCATACAGATGATTTTCAGTAGTGTTTTTTTTTTTAAATCGCTGTGAATGGTGTTTCAGCTTTTTCACTTCTCTTGTCCTCTTTCCAAAATGTTGTCACAGCTGAGTCCTTTAATGCTCACTCTGTTCAGAAAAAATTTACCCTTCAGTTCTGGCTTCAGTTCTGATTTCAGTTCAGAAGGTGACATGTCAATGAAATTATAAAGACAACCTAGTGCAACCTTGCCAAGATCATTCTATGGTGATCCCAATGAATCTTCTTCACACGAAAATGTGCACACTGTGGATTTGCTGCATGCTATGTTCAAACAAACCCCTACTGTGTGGGTTGTGGAAGTTGCTACCTGCCCTCAAATGTAATAACTGAATAACAGTATATACCTATTATAAACCCTGTTTTCTTTTCTCTCCTTTGGAATCAGACACATACAATTTCACTTGCATGATTGTAGTTATTCAGTTCAGGCTAGTTGCCTCGCAGGTCAGGCGCCACAAAGAAGCACAAGTACACCAGGCTGGAGTGAACATGGCCACAACTTTATTTAAAGCCAAACAAACAATAGGGTTGGCCCAAAGCATAAGGTCTGGATCTGGGCATCAGCCAAGCCCCCGTTGGCTAATGAATGGTTGCTTGTAGCCAAGCATCAGGATGACGTAGGTGCCAAGCCCCGCCCTAAAGCACCGTCGAAAATAGCAACTGCGCTGGCCCGGTAAGTCGGGCGGCGCTTATTCTCACTCACAAGTAGGAGTTTGCCCTGGAAAATACCATCCTCTCACCACCATTCCTACTGTCAAGAATACTTGGAAGAAATATTTTATCTTTTTCTTCTAGGGGTTAAGGATGTTTATTCTTGAAAAAAACACCATTTTTATTGTTCTTAACCAAACATTTCTGGGGCTGGGGGCTTTGCCAAAGGAGAATATTATCAAAAAGAACCAAGGAAGACGTGCCCAAATAAATGCAGCTAGTATGCCTTTTCTGGAATGAGACTCAGTCTAAGAGCCAGGCTTTGAAATGTTGGAATGCTGACTTAGAGAGTTGTGTACATAACCAAATTCCAGTCCTGTCAACAGACCTGGTTGCCAGACCCTTATAATTGCAAACTCTAGACATTAACTCAGTTTATCAGTATGAGAAAATTGGTATCTTTTTTTATATAGTGCCTTGGTTCACTCCCCATCTAATTAGCTTGATTGTTGTGAACCATTAGGACTATTTTCATGTCAAAAACCAAAGATATAATAGATATAATATGACCATTCATTCCACAGCATCAGATAGGATGGCTTTGTTCCCAAAGCCAATTGACTGTCCTCTGCTCTTACAATATCAGACCAAATTACTTATACAGCAGGTCCACATCACAGAGCTCCAGCTTGGTATAAAATAGATGAAATAAAATCTACTCTCATTATTTTGTCAATGTGCCAGTGCTAAGTGAGCACAGAAGCCATACTGTTATTGCATGGGGGAGATGAGAGAGCTGATGAAATTATGGCTCAGCTGCATTGGTAAATGCCTTTATAAAGGTTTTTGTACCTCGGCTGCTATTCGTAGTGAAAGGAATGACAGAGGGAAATACTTGGGGATTTGGAGAGAAGTTTCATCCATGTGTCTGAATTTTAATGTTCACAATAATTTTTTAATAATAGAATACAAACAATAAGAGGGCTTTAGAGAAAATCTTGGCAACTGAAAAGTGAGAAGGGAGGAAGAAGGCAGAAAACAGGAGAAAACTAACAATGAAAGAAGGGAAGGAGGCAGAAGAGAATTATCTGGATGAAAATACAGAGAAATTAAGCAGGATGAAAATAAATGTTGGCTTGGAATTCTATTTCATATTACTAAATATCTCCACCAATTGAGAGGAAATGGAAGCACATCATGAGCTACTATCTCAATAATATTATATAATAATAATAATAATAATAATAATGCTATTCCATTTATATTCCACCATTTCTCTAAAGAGCTAAAGTGACATATATATCCCCATTTTATTCTCTTAAAAATCCTGTGAGGTAGGTTACACTGATAGAAAATAACTTCCCGAGATCATTCAGTGCAGTTGATGATACATGAAGATGAATCTCCTTTGTCAGAAACTGAGAATAGGACAGCTACACCATTGAACACTTGCACTCCCCATTCAAAAGAAAATGATTTATGATCACAAAACAGAGATAGCAGAAAAAAAGTAAAGAAGATTTCTTCACAGCAGATTTTCACACCCAGAGCCCATATTTTCATTTTCTGTCTTCAGATATATGTTATATGTTCCAGTTCTTGTTGTTATTGTTGTGTGCCTCTAAGGGGCTGTCCAGACAACCCCAAAGGGGTGGCACACAGCCGCCCCTATTTCAGCCAGATTGGGGCCAAGGCAACCATATGCCATGGTCCCAATCTGGCCTTTTAGGGTGCGTGCCTGTTCCCCCTCTTCTCCCACCCTCCTGTCTCTCCATGTGCCGTCATAAATGGCTTCATGTGACAGAGAGGGGACACATGCCATAGGTTTGCCACCATGGCACTATACTATACTTGCTGTCTGGGATGTCCTGTCCCTTGAAAATGTTTCTTTAAAGCAACCATGTCAACGAATGAAGAGAACTGTGGTGCATGGAGGCTGATGCTGCATAACTTTCCTGATACAAATCTCCTCCTGAAACTTCTTCCAATGACAGGCCTTTGTATTTGCATGTTATCTCTTGTGGGGGAGGGGGTAAAATGTAGGTTAGTTAGAGGAGGACAGAGATATTAGAGGAAATGATGAAGGGGGAGAAATTAAACTTCCTACTCTATTTCCATAGTTCTACCCCAATCATTTTTGAGGGATGTGCAGTCACCATTCTCCAATTCTTCTCTACCAGAATCATCTGCACTGGATAGCATGGTAAAGCAACCTTTTTAAGGTGAAACAGATACGTAGTGGGGTCAGATGAATACAAGAGTGACTGAATGAGGCGAATATGAGGCTGTCAGTCTACCCAAATATTGGCTGTAAAATGAGAGAAACTCCATTAGCACTCCACTTGTGGAATAAAAATATCTTGGGCTTCACTGTTCATTTGTTTGATCCTCCACTGCAGGATAGTACCTCTCTTCTCATCAGCTTACCAAAGCTCTCCTTTCCACTCCTTCTTAATATGCCTCCAAACAGTAAAGATATAATTTCCAGTGTTTGGGCATACCATTTGCACAACCCATTTATTGGATGAATTTGTTTTAGCCTGTTGTCTGTTCATGAATTATGTGAACAGCTTTAGACCTTTGGAAAACTGTTTGGTATTTAAATTGTTTGCTGAATGTTTTATGCAAACATATGCAGTTCATAAATTGTTTGCAGACTATTCATAGAATTATTGTACAGACTATTCACCAGGACAATTTCAGCCATAGGCTTTATATTTCTAACATTGAACACATGTGACTAAAGCAGACTTTTTTCTGGCTTGCATAGTATGTTTCTCTAGAATTAGAAAAGTGATCACTAGAATGGGGATTATGCAGTAATCTTTTTGTGAATCTTCAAGAATTTTTATGAAGTGATCATCCTTTTTTGATTCTCTGATGCATTTACATTGGCCGCTTAAGATAGGCCCATCCAGAGCTTTATGACTCAGCTTATCCCTGGACTGACCATGATGGTGACTACACACCCTGGGCCAAATGCTGTGTAATGCCACATCATTGTTCACAGGCTAGGGAGGCCAAAACTACATCAGCCCCACTGGCCCGTCTCCTCTTCTCAGAACTGTTGCCATCACTTCATGAGCAGGAGCCTGTGCAAAGTCTGTCTGGTTGCCCACCACTTCTGCTGAGGTCAGGAATGACTGCCCAGGTATGTAATTTACAATGAATCCAGGTGGCCATTTTTAACCTTAGCAAAAGTGGCAGCACATTGTGCAGGGTTTGTATGGAGCTCCTGCCTTCAAGGAAGCTGCAGCACAGCTCTGAAAATGAGCTCTCTCTTTTCTTTTGCTGCTTAGCACAGGGACTGTGGATGGTGCAGCTCTTGGCATCTGGACAACTGAATTGGTCTGGTCCAGCTGTATAAATTCCAGAAGAGCCTGAGGTAACACTGGGGTTTTTGGAGCACTGGGATGTCCCCCAACTTTGCTTAGTTCAAAGAAAAGTTATGTTAAGGACAAAAACCACAGATCCTTCCCAGAAGCAGCACATACATTGACAAGGCTGCTAGCACTAGCTTTGGAATGAGTACAGAGTTTTTAAATAGTGTAGCCAAGCCCTGGATGTCACACATTTAAATGACCTTTTCAGTATCAGCCCAATAGAGAAGTATCATGAAATGGCTGAAGGAACTGAAGTGCCCAGCCAGACAAATCTGTCAGTTTTCAAGTGATTCTCAAAAGCGAAGAGAGAATCTCTTGTGTCACTTTGAGAGATACTTCTTTTGATTAAAGGTACACTAATGGATTAAGGGACTGTATCACCCTCTGTGAACTTGCCCAGGCTCTAAGATCTTCAGAAGAGGTCCTTCTCTCAATTCCACCATCTTCTGATGTTCATTTGCTATGTTGCACTGAGGCTGTGGAATTCCCTATAGGAGTTGGATATGTTTAGCCTGAAGAAGGGAAGGTTTAGAGGTGATATGATAGCCCTGTTTAAATATTTGAAAGGATGAAGTAAGTTTGTTTTCTGCAGCTCTGGAGACTAGTTAGATAGTTTAATCACCTTTTAACATTTGTATTTTGGAAATTTTTAACTATGATTTTTAAAATCTGTTGTAAGCAGCCTAGAGTTTTGAACTTAAAACAGCATGATATAAATAAATATAACAACAATAAGGGAAATGGCTGCTCAAAATTGTTGGGATGTCTTTCCTAAGTAGGCCAGAAAGGCTTGTTCAATGTTGTTATTCTGTCTGGAATATCAGTATGCAAAGTGATCTTGTAGTATCTTTGAAACTGTGTGAAAGAAGCTGTAGCATAAGCTTTTCTGATCTAGTCTACTTCCACAGATGAATGGAGTGAACTAGTCCCCCCAAGCTTTGCATTTTTTTGGCTGTTTATGCAGTCTGATTATAAAGGCCCTTCCTGAATAAGTAGAACAAGTCTACAAAAGCTTATGCTACAGCTTCTTTCACACAGTTAGATCCTTTCTGTACGGTCAGTTTTCCATATCCATGGATCCTTTATCCACAAATTCAGGCATCTATAGCTTGAAAATATGCAACAAAGTGTGACATGAAGTTGCCTTTTCCTTAATGCTTAGCAGCTGCACCACAGCCTTTAGATGGAGCTGCGCTGTTCCGCAGTTTTTAAAAAAGAAGCTGGGAAAACCAGCACCTTTTTAAAGGTGCTTCTTCTTCCCTAAAATGCAAAAAAAGCATTTTCAGGGCACACTTTCCCTTTTTCTCATCTAAAGGCTAGAGTTTCATGCAGCCATGAACACACTTCTTTTTGCCAATCTAGATTAGGCCATTAATATATACTTGAATTTGCCATTTTATATAAAGGACATCATTTATCTAATTAGATTTGAGCATCCATTATTTTGATATTCATAGTGGGTTCCAGAACCAAATTCCAGCAGATCCTAAGGTCCACTATAGTTGTTTTAACTTTTGTAAGTTTCCTATGAAAAATATGGGTGTTTTGGTAAATTATTATAAAAATTGAAATGGAATTTTCATCCATCACTTGGAGAAACATGTTTGAAGGGGATCCTGGTTGTATATCGGCATGTATGCATGCAAGCACGTGTCTGGGATTGCTGCCAGCACCCACACACAAACAAATGCTGATAGGAATGGCTCAGCGAGGGAAGCCAAGTAGGCAGCTAGCAAACAGTCTACAGACCTTTCAAGAATTTGAAAGTAGCAAACCACAAATGAAAGCCAGTGTCAGGATACCATAAGTCACGGAGGTCAGAACAAGCCAAGGTCAGGGGAGCCAGAAGGTTTAGAGTAGTCAAGTCCGTTCCATGGTCGTAGGTTTAAGTCCAGCAAAGTTTCAAGAATCACAGGATTCCAGGAGCCGGCACCTACAGCATCCAATATGATGGATCTTCAATAAACTCTGGCAAAGATTCAGTGTGCTCCGGGTGCCTTAAATCAGCAAAGACCTCCCTTATCCCAGCTGTTCCTTATCTGCAGCATGCTTGTCTGTCAGTCTCTTAGATCTCCTTAAGCAAGCCTTTTCAGCCCTCCTTTGGCTGAAGGAAAGGATCTGCATGCTTGGTTCTTCCTCTGGAGTAACTCTAGGCTGCTGAGCCTCTAGAGGAGACCCCATAGAGCTCAGGTCATGCTGATCTTCAAACACTGGAGCTGGAAGAACAGAGCTGGGATTTGGCAGGGCAGAACTGGGACCCGAGTAGCCATGACCTCCTCCTCATCCCCCACTGAGCTGGTCATGACATCATGCATGTAGGTGCATTTAGGTGCAGAGTACGCAGAGCATGGCAGCATCAACAATAGGACTCACATTTCAATTTTATTCCTTGTAACTCAACACTTTGATATGATAGTTTCCTTGTGTGTTGGTGTGTGTTTAATAATATGATTGGTTTTACCTATTTTCAATTTTAATCTATATGGTAAACTGTTTTGAGTCCCATATTATTGAGAGAAAGATGGAATAAAATAAATGATTAAATAAATAACCCATGTGAAATAGGTCTGAAAGAGGTACTATCTTGGTAAGAAATATAGTACTTATTATCTGCAAGTTCTTATTAGCAAAAAAAAAAAAAAAAAAAAAAGGGGGGGGGAGGAAAGGAAAGGAAAGAGGAAAAAGAAGATAAGCATTATATTTTAATCTTCTGCAGGGAAGCTCAGTGAATAATTCATAGTGCATCACTTATTAGATGCATTTTCTTCTGATTACTGAGAGTCTGAGACACATTGCACACTCTCATATTTATTTGTTTAGGAGGGGGGAAGTATTTGATATGTCTTTACCATGCAAGTGGGAATATAACATTTTCTTTCCTAATTTTTACTGGTCAGACAAATGATATGGTCTATTTCCCCCTCCTGATTAAACTGATTATGTATGTGAGTGTGTACATATGTGTGTGTATTTACAAAATGTATTAAAGGGAATTGTTGTCTATTGAACTGGTATATTCTCACATTCCATTTCAATGAACACTGGAAATGTTCATAAATGTTCTAGCTGCATGTAAAGGAAGTACCAAGAACAGACGATTGTTAAATAGAGCAGAGGCAAATTAGAATGAATGAGGTGCTCTGTGCCAGGTTTAAGATAGTGGTAGGCAACAGTTTTTTGAATCTTCAGGACTTTTTGTGATGTGATGTGATCTTACTTATTTCCATTGTCTGGCGTGAAGTTTCTTCCAGATGTTTTTGGACTGCAGTTTCTATCAATGGAGGGCCTTTGCAATGGGGGAGGACTGGGGCAGCTCCAGAGCTAGAGTGTTCCAGACTGCCCTCCATTAGTGCAGACAATACCCAAGTTGCTGAACACATTTTGGAGTTAGAATTCGGCTAGTTTAAACTTGAATGGCTAGTTTAAAGTTTAAACTGAACACTGGAGATGCTTCCCTGTTCCATTGACATAGGTATCCCCTACTGACACTGACTTGAAGGAAAAGTTTGTTACCTCCCATGAGTATTTATTTATTTATGACATTTGTTTGTGACTTCTCAACACACCAGGACCTCAAGTACGTATTGTTCAACCAACAATATATTTTCAAATAAATGTGACACATTGCTTGTGTCTTACTCACCTAGCAAAATTCCATTCCCAGCGTCAGCCCCTACATCTCCATTATTGCTAGGCTGAAGAGTGCTCCTGCAGTCTCGGTTTCTAATCCACAAGCATTATAGTGTAAATATCAGCCTGGTTTTGAAGTTAGAGCAAGAGAAGCAGTAAAATGGACCACACTCATTTGCCATCACCAAAAGGATACTTCCCTCTGTGGTCCTAAGAGAGAATAACCTAAGAATGTTTTTTATATGTTGATCACTGCTACATTAAAGCTGGCTAAAAGTGCTTTTGAAAAGCTAACCTGAAAGAAAAGTAACAGCTGCAGTTCAAATGAGCTGATTAGTTGTAGACATGAAAGAAATGGGAGCAACAACTTGATCTCCAGCAAGGGATTTAGAATTTAAGCTAACAATTAGATTGCTGTGGTCCCCCCACACCTCATTTGCAGTTTCACTGGGGGAAAAGGAGGATAGACTTGGTGGAAAGGGTGTTTCCTGGGAGTCCGTGCAGGATTTTTTTATGGAGGAGAATAGAAAATTAAGACTGTGCTCATTTCTAGTGTTAATATTCACTGCTGATTAGAACCGACAATTGACATGCAATGACTCCTAAGGAGTCATTCGAACAGAAGGGCTGTTCTAAGCTTGAGATGTCATTATGAAGTGCAGTGAGCTAGAAAAAAAGTTGGTGAGAAATGGTAGGGGCTTTAGATTATTTCAATGATTGTATCTCTCTATATGAACCTGCCAGAGTTTTAAGATTGCCTGGGAAGACCCAGTCCCACCAACATCACAGGCCTGTCTGGTGAAGACACAGGAGAAAGTATTTTTATGTGTGTGCTCCCAGGCTGTAGAATACCCTTCCACCAGAGACTAGGTGGGGTCCCCACTCTGCTCACCTTTTCCCAGCAGGGAAAAACCTTTTATACAGGCAGAAACACTTACTTTGCTTATATACAAGTTGAGTCTCCCTTATTTGAAATGCTTGGGAGCAGAATTGTTTTGGATTTTGGAAAACAACATTTTGGATGTTGGAATATTTGCATATACATAATATGGTATCTTGGAGATGGAACCGAAGTCTAAACATGAAATTCATTTATGTGTGGTACTAATTTTGGTAACTTATGTAACTTTGGTAATTTATGGTAATTGGTAATTTGGTAATTTGGTAATTTATGTGTGGTAACTAATTTTATACATAATATTTTAAATTTTTTTGTACTTGAAACAAAGTTGGTGTACACTGAATGAACCATCAGAAAGGAAAGGTGCCATTATCTCAACCACTTAGGTGGAGAATTTTGGATTTTGGAGTATTTTGGATTTTGGAATTTTAGATAAGGGAAACTCAGCCTCTACTTTGTACTTTCTAAACCAAACCAAACCAAACTATCAATTCTTTTCATTTAAATCATATATATTAATGCTAGTCCCACTTCATCAAGTACTTGTCCTTCTGGTGTCAAAGTGACACCATTCATACACATATGGTATGCACCAGTGAGTGTGAAGGAAGGCTCTCAAGCTGTTTCCCTTGGAACACAAAGACTATAAAAATTATTTAATGTTGGTGTGTGTGTGTGTGTAGAACGTCCCCCAAACAGTCCAATGAAACTTGATCATGCTCAATATGGAGTTGAACATGTTTAGCCTGGAGTAGTCTGAGAGGTGATATGATAGCCATCTTTAAATATCTGAGGTCTGCATGGAGAAA
This sequence comes from Urosaurus nigricauda, assembly GCA_034509955.1. Lineage (NCBI taxonomy): Eukaryota > Metazoa > Chordata > Lepidosauria > Squamata > Phrynosomatidae > Urosaurus > Urosaurus nigricauda. Next base: position 197,323,164 of record JAOEGL010000004.1, on the reverse strand, counting down.
ATGGAGGGAACTTTTTTTCCTGCTGCTTCAGAGACTACAGCACAAACCAATTGCTTCAAATTCTAAGAAAAGGGAGTCTACCAAAACATGGGAACAACTTCTTTACTGTAAGAATAGTTCAACATTGGAATAGAGCACCCTGGATGATGGTGAACTCTCCCCCCCTTTTTAACAACAATAATATTTATTAATATTCACCTGTTTAAGAATCATACCAACATACAACATTTTTATTTAGACCCTATCATCGCCATCATCCCCCCCCCATCTACCATCCCTATCGCTATCACCAATCAAATATTTCTAACTTGCCTAACATCATCCCGCATCACCCCTCACCAACACCAATCAAATGTTCCTAACATACTTGTTATAACAAAACCTTATACCTTGAACCTTATATCCATACTCCTAAACATCCCTTAAAAAACACTCCTTTTCTGAAGGTCTTTCATTTGAAGATAAATGGGCATATTTTAGGAGTGTTGTAACTGTGTATTCCTGCATGACAGGGAGTTGGACAAGATGGTCCTTGCAGCCCTATCCAGCTCTCTGGCAAAGGGAAGAAAATGGAAAACAATAACCCATTCACACTGCATAATAATAACATTTAGTACTTGTTAACCATCCTTGAGTCAATCTTGACCCATGGTGACCCTGTGGTTGAGACATCTCTAACACTCCTTGTCCTCCACTGAGACTCCACTTTAACTGCCAGGTAAGCTTCATGTTTGTAGTCTGCTTAAGTGCTAGAACTCACTGGCTGAGAATTTTAAGTACTCTTCCTTCAGCTGTAAACCACAAAATTCCATAAAATGTAGCCATGTCAGTTCAAGTGGAATCACAGTGTTATAACTAGGTGCCATGAAAGGACCTTGGGTTAAAGGGGAATGACATTTCTCAAACAGGAGTATGCCACATTGAAGCATCTTGTTGCTCATCTGACTTCTTCCATTTATAATATTGGTATATTGCTTCTTGCATTTTATATAATTTTATATTAAATACCTATATGTTATTTTGCTATTACTATGACAAAGGGACTGGTACAAAATTTCAGACACATGTTGTTTTCCTTTTCACCACTAGATCCTCATTTTCTAATTTCCTTTCATTGCAGTATAATTTTATTGTGTTTTATATTTGCCAATTCTCTCATCACCTTGCCCTTCAGATACTATTTCGATTTGTGTTCTGCCTGACTGGATCCACAGCACTGTCAGATCAGGAGAGATTCCAGTTTTATTACCCATAACAAATAAAAGTTATCTCCACTCTTTAAAACCTAGCTGTGACTCTGAGAGTCCACAAGTTCAACAGAATATGGTTGATAGAAGAGGGCTATAATATGAATGAACAGATGAGACAATTAGATTGTACCCATTTGTTTAAAGGATTTAGAGCCTCTTTATTGTCTCTGCAAGCCATTATTAGTGTTTTACTGCTTTCCCATATATAGAAGGACAGATAAGACAAGAGATAATTTTACAGTGTGTAGGGAACAAATTAAAAGGTGACATATGGGAACTTATGACATGCTTCATAGATTGGAACCACAACCCACATACTCTCAGATATCTTCAGACCATTTTATTCATCCCTGGTGTGTGCAAAATAGAATAAGCTTCATGAAGAAAACATGGCTTCTTGAATAAAGCATGGAGTTTTTCAAAGCACTATAAAAATTGTAGCTTACTGATAAAAGTCCAGATTTGTGTACAAAACTGCACCCTTTATGTCAGTTCATAATTTTTCTTCTTCTAGGGCTAGTGGAGATGTCTGTCCAAAAGCCACAATTAAATACGAATGGAAAGAATATTTGAAAATATATTTTTAAAATAGTAAAAAAAATGTTTCTTCAGTGTTTGGAAACATGACAAAGAAAATTATAGATGAATGACAATCCTCAAAGTTTCAGACTTATTTTGCATAAAATTCACATGTGGTTTTTGTACCCAGAAAGCTGTATTTTCTGTGCAGGACAGAAAATCCTGTACAAGGAAAAAAATCCTGGTTTTGGCATTAAACAGCTTTGTGTGTAGTTTTTGCAAAATAAGTCCCAAACAGTGAGTGGTCTTCAAGAACTGCACAAAATTTGGTGACTTTTTCATAGAAGGAAGAAAATTGATAAAATGAGGTTGCTTCCTTTAAGGAATGAAATTAATGAAGATGCCATTTTGGTGCTGGGTGGAGAAAGGGGGCCAGATGTGGTGTAATGGTGCACCATGATGTGGAGATGTGGGAGCAGTGTTGGGTTATTTAAGGCCGTGCCTCCCCTCACTTCGGCCTCGTTGCTCCCGATCACTGGCCCACCCTTTCTGCCTCTTCATCAATGTGAGTCAGCTGGTCACTTCAGGGCCAGGTAGGAATTTTCTCCCCTTTCCATGGCTTCCTCCTCCCCCCCCCCCTTCACACACTGTTGTTTGCGGACTTGGGAAATTGACTTGGGTGGTCTCATAAATAAGTGATCACCAGCAGGTGTGTGTGTATTTGTTTGTTTTTGGCGGGGGGATATATAAGATTTTGGTGAAAATCTATGGATCCCTCATTTGGGTGAAGGATAGGTCTCTGAGCAGCCTCTGTGTCATACGACTAAAGGGGTCAGAAGAGAGACCTTCCTTGGGGCTAGCCTGAGACTTAAACAGCAATAGCAAGTGCACTTCTATATTGCTTATCAGTGCACCAAGCACTCCCTAAGCAGTTTACAATCTTTTAGGTTATTGCCCCCAACAATTTAGGTACTAATTATGCCAGTTTGTGAAAGGATGGAAATCTGAGTGGAGCATGGAGGTCCATGGATTGAACTCACAAGCTTTTGGCTGAAATACCAGTATTTAACCACTGCACCACCAGGACTCACTTAAATCCTCGCTTAAGTCCTGTGAATTAAGTGACACAATCTCAAGTTGGCTTTTCACTTGCAGAAGCAACCCATGACTTGTTTATCCTCAGGACTCAGGTGTTTTGCCATGGGAGAGTGTGGAGGTGGTCTGGAGAAAAACCATCTGCCCTGGCCGCTCCCATCCCAGGTTGTTCCCCCTTTTGTTGCAGTTATTAAGAAACAAACAAACAAAAAAACTAAATAGGTTAAGGTTTAATAAAGTGGTTGTTACAACCCAGCTCTTGTATCCATTCTCTTTATTTCCCAATTAGGACAGCAATTGCCCTGTCGCCTTTATACAGTGGCCTACCCTTAACTTAATCAAATTTTACTGTTTCATTTCTAGGCACAATTCAGCCATTTTTACTCAAATCTGGGGATCAGGATATCTGAAGAATCAGGTCTTTCAATGCAAACTGATCATAATGTTATTTTAGATATATTTCTCAAGGAGAAGCTCCCACAGAAGCTGGTAGTGGAAAGGTTTATGGGCTCCTGGCTTATGGAATGCACTTCTAAGGAGGTTTCATGTACTGTAATGACAGGGTCATCATTTCTATGTTAGGAACTGCTGGGACCCTGGGCATTTGGTTGCACATTTCTCCACTCCAATATGTGGACTTAGCGCTGGTGGCGCAGTGGTTAAATGCCTGTACTGCAGCCACTCACTCAAAACCATAAGGTGGCGAGTTCAAGACCAGCAAAGGGCTGAAGCTCGACTCAGGCTTGCATCCTTCCGAGGTCGCTAAAATGAGTACCCAGATTGTTGGGGGGCAAATAGCTTACAATTGTAAACTGCTTAGACACTCCTTAAGAGTATGAAGCGGTATATAAATGAAGCTGTTTGTTTGTTTGGTTGGTTGGTTGCACATTTCACTTCCAACAACTATATCCTTTAAAATCTATTCAAGCTCTGCCTAGTGGACTAAGACCAAATCCTACATACAATAATTTCTACATGTGCATGTCCTTCAGACCTGATATATAACGTACACCTTTCTATTTCTAAAATTTGTACCCCCAACTTTCCTTTTTAAAAATTGAAACAAAGAGCAGTAAGCTAAGGTGGCTAACATAATAAAAATAAATAGAAAATATGGAGAATTTGGTTTAAAAGATAGCCTGTCTATAACAGCAATGTAAACTATAATATAGTGAAAGGCATCACAAAAGCAAGCAATATATAAATTAACATTTTATAGTAGAAGCATAAAACAATACCAATAAAAGTGCCATCAATTACTTTAAAAAAAGGAAGGAACAGGGAATAGTGTGGTAAGCCAAAGATTCTTCCAACCCGAGTACTTGAGATAACTATGAATTTTATCACACTCACTTTTTCCCCCAATCTGGGCACAAGCAGGGGACATGTGTAACCGAATAAAAATGAATTTTATTGCACACTATATTGTCCTCAAGGCTACTCCATGCCACTGCACCCCCCCAACCCATTCCTGAGCCAGGCTCAGGTGCGTAAATTTTGAAGGACAGAAGCTTTTCAGTTGAGCAAAACCACACAGCTGAGCCTGGCTTGGGGATGGGTTAGGGTTGGGTGATGGTATGGGGATGCCTTAAGGACAGTGCAGTGTACAAAAAAAATGCATTTTCACTCAGTCACATATGTCCCCTGCCCATGATCAGATTGGCAGCAAAAGGAAGTGCTATAAACGCCTATGTCAGATCCTAATGCTCTATGTGCCCATTATCTGCAAATGTATGTGTGCCCCCTCAGGATAAACTATGCAGTTCCTGGTGTCTAATGGACTAGACTAACCAGTGGCCATATGTACTGAACACCAGAATAGAGACAGATGTAGAAAGGCAGCTATGTGTGTGTAAAATAAAATAAAACAACGATGATCTGAGATATTAGAAAACTGATGACAATAAAATTTGACCAGAATAGATTAGATTCATCTTTAATTTTCTTTTCAGGGGGCTCTCAGTCACAGGCCTTTGCTTTACCATTGCTTCAAATACCTATGTGATAGCCACATCATAGAGAGTATGTATGTATATTGCATTTTGCAATGACTGAATGAGGAATACATGGAGAAGAGGAAAGGAGGAAATGAGAAGGAGTATGAGATCAAAAAATGTGATATGATTTTTAAAACACTAGAAGGAGGAAAGGGTGGGCAAAGAGGGGAAAAAATTGAAAGCAGCTAAATTTTTGCTATGAGTCTCAGCATCATAAAGACTGAGAAAGCTCCAGTAGAAGGCAGCAGACATGCAGGGCAAGAGCAAAGGTTTTTGGATCAGCAATGAACTCTCTGCTCCCACTGGGCCATTTTAGTCTCTG